>JAJHSJ010000015.1:2644655-2715691 GCA_021015155.1 Magnolia officinalis | reverse complement strand
CTCTAAGCGTCCACTCAAATTCATGTAATATAGATGGTGATGATTTGAGAAGGACTCAAAAGGTGGAATGAAGCTTCCAGATCCTCCCAGTAGACACAATGATCTGAGGTGTACCAATTTAGAAATAGGACCGGATGATGCCATATTGAGACGTCCACGTATCAATAATTCTCTCAAATTGATCAGTTTCTCCAACTCATCTTCTGTCCAGCTGCCAGCCCGTATGTTTCTTAGAGTCAGGAGATTGCTTAAGCGATGAACTGCTGTACCGTTGCTGAATTGACATTCATATTTTACCACTAGGTGCCGTAACTGTTCCATCTTCCAAATATCAACTGGTAGCATATTGATATTTGTATTGAATATATTGAGAGTCTGTAAATTGGAGAGGCGGGTTATGGTGGATGGTAGCCTTCTTAACTTACTGTTATCCATTAGACATAGGTACCTCAATTGGATTAGAGATCCAATTTCATCGGGGAGACTAGTGAGATTTACGTACCTGAGATCCATCACCCGAATAAATTTGAAAGCCCCCAAGAGTCTTTTCAACACCGGTGTTTCAATCCCATCCCACTCTTGATTGAAGCGCAACAAAGAGCGGAGGTGTAGAGTGGAGCGGTTAAAGGAGATGAACTTACCAAGGCTACCAGAAGCAGTAATTGCAAGCCGGCGTACCATGGTTGGTGATGTAGGCGCTGTCTTCCCATACACGTCCAGAAATCTCTCCTCCTTGGCATTTGCTATTGAGAGGTCACGTAGAAGATCATGAATACGGCATTTCATAGCTGTTCCATTCGAATTCCTTTTCACCACCTGTATCATGCTTCTGTTGATGAGCTCTTCTACGTAATCCTCTGCAACATCCTCCAGTTCTTCTTCTCCTCTTTTTTGCACGAACCCTTCAGCTATCCACAACTTAATCAAGTCGCCCACATGAATTACAGAGTCTTCAGGAAAAGCTCCGAAATAAAGAAAGCAGAACTTCAAGTAATAGGGTAAGTCATGGTAGCTAAGGGCCAATATGCCGGAGATCGCATCTTCGCTTTCATTTAGATGCCATTCGAGACTTGTAAGCACTTTGTACCACTCATTCACTGATTTCTCTTTCCTTGATAGGACGCCTCCTATTACTGCGATAGCTAGAGGTAAACCTCCACATTCTGCAATGATCTTTCCCCCCAACTCCTCCAGATTTGGAAGGCACGGAGGAGAAAGATTTCCAGGAAGTGCTTTCTTACGGAACAATGCCCAGCTCTCACTTTCATTAAGAAAATGCATTTTATGGGGCGTGCTCTCTGCATCTGCATACTTAGCTATTTCTTCCTTGCGAGTGGTAAGCAGCACCCTGCTGCCATTTTGCCTATCTGGAAATGCAGAGACCAAACCATTCCAAGCATCTCTAGTCCATATATCATCAATTACCACCAGATATTTCTTCCCTTCCAAGCTCTCATAGAGCTGCTTATGCAAGTCTTCCTCAGGCGTTGTCTCCCTTTCATCTTGTCCAAGAGATTTTAGAATGCTCAAGAAAATCTCTCGCAGTCGATGTTCTTGAGACACAGACACCCAGGCATGAAAATCGAAATTCTTCTTTACATCGATGTTATTGTATACTTTCTTAGCGAGAGTAGTCTTACCTATCCCTCCCATACCAGTGATCGAAATGACAGCACGCCGCGCATCTCCTTCAATCAGCCGCCCCACCAGTGTCTTTGTCTCATCTTCAACACCAACCACATCAGCTTCCTCGGCGATGGGAAGCCTCTTCTCCCTCCACGTCTGGCTTTGATTTGAGGAAGATGAAGCTTCTCCACATCTTGGTATATTGCCGATGCCATAATCTGATTTGTTGGATGAGATCTCGTTGAGCCTTCTTTCTATGTCACCGATCTCCTTCCCAATCTTGTGGATGGCTGGTATTTCTTTGATGCAACAAGCAAAATTTCGTATGGATCCCATGAATCCAGCACTTGTCTCTCTTCCTTGATTTTGAATGTTAAAGATGTAGGAGTCGATGACGTCCTCAGCATCATAAGCTGCTTCTCTTATTTGGGCCACCCAAACCTTAACTCTGTCATTATCTCTGCGCTTCCCATGGAGGTCTTTGAGTAAGGCATGCATCCATCCAAGTTTGTCTCGAAGTGATCTGATCTTACCCTCTACTCCGAGTAGCAATTCTGCTTCCTGCGCTAGAAAATTATTAAGTCTTTGTATGACAAACTGAACAGCAATCTCAGCCATCCTCTCTTTCTCTTCCCCCCTTCAAAAGCTTCTGAGCACAAACACAAGGCTTTCTCAGCTCAACCTTTAATAGGGAAGATAACTCCGTATAAAATGAAAGGCGCTTAATTATCCCATCCTATTGCTTTAGCAAATGCAAAGGCGCTCAATTATTTCGGACACGGATTGCCACTTACCCCCGCCCGTCTCCAGCTGGGAACGGACAGGAGCTGCTTTGAGTGGCCATCGTGATGTATGGGTCTTATCATTTTAGGATATAATACTAAAACTGAGGTAAATCGAAGGCTCAAGTGGACCACATCATTGGAAGCAGTGGCGACAATGACTCTCACCGTTGAAACTTTTCTAGGGCCAACCGTGATATTTATTTGCCATCCAACGTATTCATGAAGTTACATAGACCCGGATGAATTAATAGAAAACACAAATATCAGCTCCATCCAAAACTTCTATTTACCGGGAGAAGTTTTCAACGGTAAGACTTTAATTCCCCTTTGTTCAGTCCAATCTGTCTTTGATTTGCCTAAGTTTTGATTTTATATCTTAAAATGATAGGGAAAATGGATGAATGGTGTGGATAAGACCCATGCATCACGGTGGCCACTCAAAGCTCCTGCCCGTTCCCACCTCTAGACGGGTGGGGTTGGACGCAATCCACGTTTTGCTTTAGCAACAGTCACGCATTTCGTTCCTCCGCTGGTCTACTTTCTGGTCCGCTTTATATCACACCACGGGAAATAGTTGAATGCCCACCATTCAAATCTTATCCCGGCCACAGAGCTCTGGATCTTTGTATTTTTCCTTCAAATCTTTAACATTATCAACCTGTTGGATTGAAAATATATTATCAATGTCTTAAAAATATGACCTCGTTGCAACACTGAGGTCATGGTATCGATTCCCTAGTGGGGGTGGCTAATACTAATACTGGAGTGTGTACTGACAGTGGGCTGTGTCATAACAAGCTCACCCACATATATATATATATATATATAGAGTCCCAGTCTCCTTAGCACAAGGGCGTATGGAGCTTAAATGAGAGCTTTCATATGGACTGTCAAATTTGCATCATCGGCTGGGATTCAACGTACACAAGAAGAGAGAGTCTCCGTGAAAGTGGACTCGGGTGGCATTTTTTTCGGGTCTGACGGGCTTCTAATGAAGTGATGTCTCTCAGTTTTGTGGGCCATGCCATGATGTACGTTTTGTATCTACACCGTCCATCCATTTAAAGAGATCATATTAGGACATGATCCAAAAAATGAATCAGATCCAAAGCTTGAGAGGACCCCACCACAAAAAATAGTGGGGAGAGTGATGCCCACTGTTAAAAAGATCTAAGGGCCATGACAATTTTCATTCAGACGAATATTTGTGATTTAAGTTTATCTTAGTAGGAATGGCCTTATGAATGGTATGGATGGGATATAAATGTTATGGTGGACCCAAGGAAGTTTTAATGGTAAGAATTTACCTACAGTTTTACTAACGTATGGCATACTTAAGCCCTGGATTTATATAATTTTTTGGCCCATCGTCTAAAATATTCTTTCAAAACTAATGAACGTGGTGGATCTTCCCTAAACATCACGGTGGACTCACCTAACTTACCACGTGAGGAAGCATCTCCTATTTTTGATAATGTTGCCAGACTGTCAACCGAGGAACTGATGTTTCATGCCATGAAAGGCTGTCTTCTCAGAGCGGATTAGGTGAGGCCCCGCCCCACACAACACGGTGCAATCCTGACCTTATAAATGGCTGTGAGAATGCCACACCGTCCATCTGATTTTAGAGATCATTTTAGGATATGCAGCCAAAAATAACGTATATTCAAAACTCAAATCGACCACATGAGAGGAAACAGTGGAGATTTAGTGACCACCGTTGAAACATTTATATGGCCACGAAGGTTTTGTCTCGGTCTAATTTTTGGTATTTTCACTTCATCCCAGTGAAAATGACCTTATAAACGGCTTGGATGGAATATAAACATCAAGGTGGAGCCTAAGAAGGTTTCAACGGTGGACATTCCTTTCCCACTGTTTCATCTCGTATGGCCCACTTGAGTCTTATATCCTCTTAATTTTTAGTCGTATGTACTAAAATGAGCTAAAAAAATGGATGGACGGGTTAGATTTCTCATAAACATCACGGTGGCCCCCCACCATGCATCCCAGCGTAGAAACTTCGCCTCTGTTATGTGACAGTCTGGCCATGTTGCCAGTAATAGCAGATGACCTCGCCGACAGGGATTCCAAAGGAAGTTAGGTGCGTCAACCATGATGTTTAGGGAAGATCCACCACGTTCATTGGTTTTGAAAGATTATTTTAGATGATGGACCAAAAAATTATATAAATCCAGAGTTTAAGTATGTTGTACGTTAGTAAAACGTGTGTAGGTAAATTCTTACCATTGAAACTTCCCTGGGTCCACCATAATATTTATATCCCATCCATACCGTTCATAAGGCCATTCCTACTAAGATAAACTTAAATCACATATATTCGCCTGAATGAAAATTGTCATGGCCCTTAGATCTTTTTAACGGTGGGCATCCCTCTCCCCACTGTTTTTTGTGGTGGGGTCCTCTCAAGCTTTGGATCTAATTCATTTTTGGGATCATGTCCTAATATGATCTCTCTAAATGGATGTACAGTGTAGATACAAAACATACATCATGGCATGACGCACAAAACTGAGAAACAGTCACTTCGTTAGAAGCCCGTTAGACCCCGAAAATAATGTCGTGCGAGTTCACCAACACGGAGACTCTCTCTTCTCGTGTATGTTGAATCCCAGCCGATGAGGCGGATCTAACGGTCCATATGGAAGCTCTCATTTAAGCTCCATACGGCCTTTTGCGAGGGAGACCGGGACTATATATATATATATATATATATAGTCTTAAATCTACCAAGTAACATGGTCAGTTCTCTCAGTCTCATTGAACAAATGGTAACCCAGTCACTCCGCCTCCAAGGGCAGGTAGAATTTTCTCATATCTTCAGAGAAGGCAATGCCCCGGCCGACGCTCTAGCCCGCGAAAGGAGTTCATCCCAATCTATATTTTGCAGCTCCACATGGGCCGATCTTCCCCATCAGGTACGTGGCCTCCTTTTCTTAGACAGAGTGGGGTTAGGCGCCACCAGGGTGAGGTAGTTATCTCTGGTCTGTTTTGCTGTTTTTCTGGGTCTCTGTTTTCTTTTTGGTTTCTGGGCTCAGATTGGCCTGGATTCTGTTACGATCGGTCTTCGCCAGGTCCTTTTTTCCTCGGAAGACCGAATTGTAAGTTCTGTCCAGAATGATATAAAGAAACCTTTTTGAAAAAAAAAAAAAAAAAACCAGCCACTCTCTCAATCCCATTGAACAAATGTCCGTGACATCGATGGATATTCGAGCTCATCAAGAAAATTTGAAAAATTCATATTAATTGTAGCAGGATAATTTTAGGGGTACTATTCGACGGCATTGAATGAGGCTTTAATGCCATTGGCAGGTTTTCGATGGTTGTTGATGCCATCGAAGTTCCCATCGAAATTGCACTTAGAACTACGTAAGTGCATGATTTATTTTCTATTATAGTTGTGATAGTATATATATCGGGTGTAATTGGGATTTAGGGGTAATTAAGGTGTATTAGGGCTTACTAAAATGTTCCTAGGGTTCAAGGGCATAATTAAGGTTTGAAGGAGATTCAAGGCTTGTCTGAATTAGTAATATCATCTATCTCTTGTAATTCTACTTTCATAGTTCATTACTCGTCGCTTTGTGCCGTGGTTTTTTCGTACTAATTTTTTACGTAAATTTTAGATTTTTTTTTGTTTGGGTTTGTTTGGGCAATTATGTGTACTTTACTTGATTTCGCTTTGTGTACTTCCACAGTTCCCAAAAAGTGATATTAGAGCTAACATTGGGAAGCATATCAAATCTGAAAGAAAGTATCAGTGGCATTTAACATGAAGTTTGATGTAAAAAATTATTCCGGTAAAAATAATTTTGAACTATGGAAAGTTAAGATGAATGGCTTCCTAGTTCAATAAGGATTAGACAAAACTCTCCTTAGAAAGCGACCAGAAACTATGACAAAGAAGAATGGAACGATCTAGATAAATAGTCCAATATCTCAATCCAGTTATGTCTAATGGATGAGGTCCTTTATAATGTTGTAAGAAAGAAACTGTAATGGATACATGGGTGAAACTAGAGAACATTTATGCAAATAAGTCTATTGAGAATCGCTTGTATCTAAAGCTATATTTGTTCAATTTGAAGATGACAAAGGGCGCTGACATTGAGGCCCACATCAATAACTTTAATAGGCTTGTTTGCAAGTTATTGGATGTGGATGAGACGACGAAAGATGAAGATCAAGCATATATTCTATTGAACTCTCTTCCAACATTGTATGAGTCATTCAAAGACTCTTTATGCACTGGTAGAACAACCATTAGCGTTGAGACCATTATCTCAACACTTTAGTTGAAGGCAATGAGAAAGAACAGCGTAACGTGGGTGCTTCTACAGATGACTGGTTATGAGGGGGGGGGGGGGGGATTTTTGAGGGGATAGTAGATCTTCACGATCGAGATTCAAATCCAAAGGCAAGGGCAGAGGCAAGCTGAAGTGTTGAAATTGTGGCATGATAGGTCATATGAAGAAGGATTGTCAGAATCCTAATTCAATGAATGAGAATTCAAAAAGTTCTTTCAAAGAGGCCAAAATTGCGAAGTCCAGTGAGGAAGTGAATGGTAGTGACGTGTTGACTGT
Source organism: Magnolia officinalis (assembly GCA_021015155.1). Lineage (NCBI taxonomy): Eukaryota > Viridiplantae > Streptophyta > Magnoliopsida > Magnoliales > Magnoliaceae > Magnolia > Magnolia officinalis. The sequence goes on along the minus strand of JAJHSJ010000015.1, from coordinate 2,708,676 downwards.
AAAACCTAAGCCAAAACGACACCAGGTTCTAGAGCGTCCACCAGTAGAGCCGCCTCAGGACCCATCAGGCAGACCACATAGGGCAAGCATGTGATAACCTAAAAATTAAGAGCGATTAGGGTCGAACAACCACTTTCACAAATCGTGAAAGGGTGGCGTTCTAAACATAGATCAACCTAAGTATGACCAGGACCCGAAGTGAATCCAGGGCATTGATCCCCCAAAAATCACCCAAGCAAACCAAATAAGAGTTAGACCGCACATTGTAGTCTATTAAACCCGAAATTATAGAAAATCATCTATCTCACTAGGCAAGCCAGGATGGTGTCCGGAATTGCTCAACTTCGGCCAGAAGACGGGTGCTTGAAATACACAAATACCCTAAGATAAAATCCGAAACTTAAGTGGAATAGACATTTCGCTCTTTCATGAAGTTGTGACTTTCCGACTGTTAGATCATATCCAAACTCGAAGTACGAGTTAGGAATAATTCTTCGCTCGTATCCATATAATCACGGCCCCAAGCGATCACCGATGATCGTCCATCATAAGTGGGGTCCCCACGGTTGATCAAAACGTCCGATTATTGCCCAATTTTGACAAACCATAGATCCCATAGTGGGACACCTGCCCCATGGTAAGGATGAGTCAGTGGGCCCCTAAAAGGACCCCGTAAATCAAAATCAACCTCCCGTAGGGCAAATTTAATAGGAAAAAGGTGAACCATGGCCATTTATACACATTCATGACACTATAAATAACCTTATTTGCCACCCCCTCACTCTCATATGAATTTTCATTACAAATTTGGGAGAGAGTGTATGAGAAGGGAGAGGGTTTGAGAGGATCCTCCCTGTCGCCGCTAGCTGATGACATCGCCACACCACACCGCATTGCCGGAATCTCCCTGACGACAATAAAGGTACTTAGCAACCCTTTCCTAAAAATCGGTCCTTGCGGACTGAATGCATGAACTCATACAAACTAACCGCCTTCATATAGGACACCAGTGACTTAACTCGCGGAATCCTAGCCCTAGGAGCGAACCCGAAAACATGTACACCACTCAAAGGTGCGGACTATTACCCTTAAGTTGCCATTTATCGAACTAATGCCGATTAATGATTTGAGTAATGCACGGATGAATTTTTATGCTAACTTGTGTGCATGCGTATGGCCCACATATTTTCCATGAATTGCTATGCTAACTTATGAGCATGCGTATGGCCCCCCTATTTTCCATGAATTTTTATGCACTTAAATTAGACAAATGTATGCTAACCAATGCCAACTAATGACCGTGTAATGAATGGATGAATGCATACTAACTTGTGAGTATTCGTATGGCCCACATATTTTCCATGAATTGTTATGTTAGTGTGTTGCTACCTGCATGTTCGATGAAATGCCCAATAAAGTAGAGTTTTTCTGATTTGTTGTTTATACCTCTCCCTGATAGTCAATTTATTAGTGTGACGGACTGATTGGGACTGCAAGAGTAGTCAAGATGGCTGGTAAACTTTGAATCTATGAGGACGGCCCTAGTTGGGTTGGCCGCTCTAGACTAGTCCGATTGATTCGAGCCAAACACGAATAACCGATAGTAGTCGGACTACATGGGATGCTTGCACCCAATGTCGGTTACGCTAGAGTTTGCCCAAGTCAACCGAATTAGCCTAACAGCTAGAGATGGGCATAAAGTCAAGTCAAACCGAGTTAGGTCCAACTCGACTCAATCTGGTTTTGAAAAAGGCCTGACCCGAACTTGATCCGACTCGGTACCGAGTCCAGCATGCCTGACTCGATCCGAGTCTAAGTCTGGCTAGGCTGATCCAATCCGTGTCTGACCCGGTCATAAATACCGAGTCAGATTGAGTTGGCATCGATTCAGATCGAGTCATTGGGCTGGGTTATAAAAATCAGCCAGGTCTACGAGCTAGCCCGGACTAGCACATCGAGCCCAAGTCGCTCCCGAGTCAATCTGGATGCACGACAAAATAAGAATTTTTTAAAATTAAAAAAAAAAATACATTTTACCTATGCCAGATTACTACCGAATAGGTGGATGGAGGAAGTGGAGAGGAGATAAAGGAGGAGTGATGGCAGGACAGGTGCTACTGTGCCGGATTGCTACCGAAGTTAGGCTGGATGAGTGGAGGGAGGAAGTGGAGAGGAGATAAAGGAGGAGTGATGGCAGGACAGGTGCTGTTGTGCTGGATTGCTACCGAAGTTAGGCCGGATGAGTGGAGAGAGGAGGTGGAGAGAGTGAGAGAGAGAGAGAGGACGAGGACGAGGAAGAGGGACGGTCAAACCGACGGGTGCTGCTGTACCGAAATAGTTTTCAAATCGACTTGCTCCGATCGGGTGTGATGGGTAGGGTTCGGGTAAAGGGAGAGGAAATGAAATGGTAATTTTTGTTTATATAGCACCCGATAACCGGATCGAGTTGGGTTTTGGATCAGGTTGAGTTCGACCGAATTGAGTTTCGGTTTGAGTTGGGTCGAGTTATTATGTAACTCAAACTCAACTCGGCTGGGTTTCAGATCAGGATAGGGCTATTCGATCCAAATTTGCCATTTGATTCGGGTCAAGTCGGATTTGACCGAGTCAGATCCACCGAGTCGAGTCACCCCCTGGCCAGCTCTATTAGCAGCCAACTAACCACGTGTGTCCACCATGTATGATCATGCCTGCTTGAATCTGAAGCACCACATACCACTTGAGAGGCCTACTATTAACCATTAACAACATGATCCCCAAGTCTCAAGAACCGAAAACGGTGGTATGGGACACTGTGTCCATGTTTTCGACCTACGCTAGGGTGATGAGCCTCCCCATAGTGACCATGAGCAAATTCATTTCACAATCTTGCCTATCGTATGAGTTAACCTGGGATGAAACTAGACGGATCAAGGATCGCAGGAACAGGGTCACTACGGCCACCTTAGGCCAAGTGATCTGGATAAGACCATTGATTTAAATTGAGGTGTTTCAGCTTCCCCAATCTTATTGGGTGAACGAACTAAATTAAATACTCAACTAATATGAATATTCAACGCATTGCATTAGAATAGGATGTGGCGACTTAGACGTTGTGGTAGCGTGTTGAGGGAGTGTTGGCATTTGCGAATATGACGTCAGAATCGCTTATATGAGTGTTGGAATGTGAGGACATGCATCATCCTAGGACAGCGTGCATGTTCATTAGTAAGAGTACTTAGGAACTAGGTGTTAAGATGCTTTATCATTCATTTGTGCTTGTGGAATTGATAACATGTGCAACTTGATGTTAATGGAACCACTGAGTTGATGACTCACTCCCACTCTGGGACGGTGTTTTAAAACATTAACTAGACCCTATCTTAGATGCAGGTTGTCACACCCCAAAACCAGGAACTAGACTCGCAAAATTTTCGGTCGCCGAATCCGGTGCTGACAGCCTCCGTAGTACCCCACTCTTGGCTCCCAGTTTCCATGCACTAAGTTCCAATCCTGGGATCCTACAAGGAGGGTTTTCAAGGTGATTTTTTTTATTAAAGGAGCATAACCACAAGTGTACCCAAGTCACAAAACATCATCATCATATATCCACTAATATATTCTTTGAGTACAGTACTGAAAGGAAAATACATGATATAACAAAACTCCAAAAGATTAGGCACATGCTCCTTCCTCGATGCTGCTACGGTCTAACATAACCTGTACATAACGAACGTGCATAAGCTTACTATGAAGCTTAGAGAGTGCGTGCGTATGTGCGTAATGCATGTGCCAAGCATACAAATATCAGAGTAAATGGAAAGATGGAGGCCAAACTAGCAAGTCCATAAATACCATTAGCCCTATTCGAGCTATGCGATGCAAAGACATACTGAGCCAAATGTCATATGCTAAGGATGCAACGTAATATATAAGTCCTGACAAGTCCATAAATACCATCAACCTTATCCAGGCTATACGATGCAAAGACATAGAAAGTCAAATGTCATATGCTGATGATGCAATGCAATATACAAATCCTGACAAGTCCATAAATACCATCAGCCTTATCTAGCCTATGTGATGCAAAGACATAGTAAGCCAAATGTCATATGCTGAGGATGCAATGCAATATACAAATCCTGACAAGTCCATATATACTATCAGCCTTATCCAGGCTATACAATGTAAAAGGAATGACAAAGCTGGTGTGTGTAGTCGAGAAGATAGTACATGGTATCGCAAGCTGTGGGGTTTATCACAAGGGACTTCTATCCAAACCAGTTACATACCTGATTTGGATAGCTAGACTCAATGTGGTAAACTCCTGATCTCATGTTAGTCGCATACTTAACTGAAATCATGGCCATTGTGAAGGTGCACATAATGATTTAGTTGCGCACCATTAGCCCGGGTGGATAGTGAATGAATGAATGAATGACTCAAATATTGAACATGCAACTCCTACTCAGTAAGTCCACATTTCAGTACAATTATCATCATTGGAATGATCACCGGGGTCTAGTACACTCCACACTGACCAGTGGTATGCCAATGCCCACCCTGTTCGTCGATAGTGGACCCATTTACGAGCTAGTCAAACTCAACTTAGCTTACAGCCCCCTAACCTCGGGCGGATAAGATCACACCCCTTTCCAACCAACCATGACATAGTGGGAGACGTGACCTACCGGTATTTGGCACTCAGGTGCTCATGTTATCCACTCGGTCTCGATGTTGAAGCATCCTGTTGGCTCACAGGGTTTAGGGACTTTCACCCAAGGACATCCTTAGTGCCCTAATGCTAGAACAAATATTTTCGGTGTCCAGTCCGGTCATCCATGATATGCCTGTGGAGGGTGTAATGCAAATGCATCATACAATGCGTGAATGCATGAGTCCATCATCCGAGTTATGCAACCATGTCATGCAAGACATACATACATGCAGGATGACTCCATCTCTTATGGGTTTCCTGAAAGTGTCCCAAGCTTGTAAAGTCGTCAATGCGGCCTTGCCACGCATAGGTAAGCCAAAAATCATGAATTAGCCATCCTCCAAGTCAGGCACACATGATACGAATGAGATATGATAACGATCATAACCACTATGCATGAGGTGTGTAATACCATATCAAGCATAAATCAAGGTTAAATCAATATAAAGCAATGTTAACTGGAATGTAAAAGCAATGTAATATCAAACATAAAATAGTGTTGCATCAATATAAAGAAAGCACCATGTCAACATAAAGGAAGTGTTATAGCAATCATGAGCGTAAACATTGCATAAGTCACTAAGGTAATACTACATAAATTATCAAGGAAGTATTGTACCAACATACATGTAAAATATCGCACCACATGGAAATTTATCATTCATAACGGGTAGAACCTACTTGGAAACCAAGTTTATCGAGGCCCATAGGGCTATACTTAAGTGGTCTTTCAAGCTAATGGGCCCACTTAGCAAGCTCGCACCTAAGCGGCCAAAACATATAACTATCGGTATCCAAATGGGATAAAAAATTATAGGATCCACAAAAAATCATAGTGGGCCCGAAATGGTCATCAAAGTGGGCCCTATAACTATCCCTAAGCAAGGCCCAAGAGGGTAGCTCCCAACCAACCAAACACAGGCCTACAACGGGCTTAACACATGTAATGTGTGGAACCTAAACGGTGGTTCAATGGTCGAAACACGACATAAACCACAGAGTTGGCCATGGTATGGCCACTACATATAAATACAGGCAGGTGTCCCACTACAAACTTACTTTGATTATAGTTTGATATTTAAGGAATACTTTCAGTTCTTAATGGCTTATTGTGACTCAAATTACAGTAGATCTGCAATAACTTTAAGTATCTTCTTTGCATGTTTTGAGATAATGGGATTGGTAAATCCTGTTGTTTGCTATTGTCTCATAGGTATGATTTGGTGATGGAATCCCTGTCAATTATCATAATTCTCCTCTTTTAAGAATTAAGTCAAAAGAAGTTCAGATTGATCTTAATTGTTATATCTTCCAACTAGATAAGATAGGACTCTGATTTCAGTTGTATCCTTGAATCAAGTACTAGATTTCCCTAATCTCTACAAGTGGATCCTTGGAAACCTAGTTCACACCTTTAAATTTCTTAGTTTTAATCACTTTAATCACAATTACTCTCTCAATCACTTCAGAATTACTTTTACATCTTTTTCTAGTTATACTTCTAGTTGCTTTGAGAATACTCACGAGATTAATTCCTGTGGATTCGACCTCGATCTTTCCGAGATTATTACTACATCGCGACCCTACACTTGGGGTTGTGAACAAGTTTTTGGCGCCGTTGTCGGGGATTATTGTGTTTTTCTGAGATTGATTACTTTTAGAAATAGGTTAAGATTAAGATTTATTTACTTTCTATTTTTAGGATTAGGGTTTTTCTTAATTATTTTAGAAACTAACTTAGCTTTCTAATTTTAGGTTTAGAAACTTTTCTATTTTGATTTTAGAAATTAACTTTGTCTTTTTAGAAACTTTCTATTTTCTATTTTTAGAAACTTTCCTTTTTCATTTTTAGAAAGTATGTTGCTTTCCTTATTTCATTTTTGGAAACTAACCCATCTTTTTATTTTTATTTTTAGAAACTTTCTAATTTTAGAGTTTCTATTTTAGAAACTGACTTGTTTTGTTTTGTTTTGTCTTGTTTTGTTTTGCAGGATTTTAATTTAGTAACTTCTAATTTGGTAACTTCTTTCTAATTCCCTCTCTTTTTATTTCTAGATTTCTTTTTCCTTTCTCTTTTTAAGTTTAGGTTAGAATCTGAAATTGAGGGCTGAGAGTGTTTCATGCCCAAGTGGGACCCTGACAACACTCATCGTCTCTTGAGTGAAGGAGGATTGGTTGAGGGGTTATCTATCCATCACAGGATTAGACACCACTCGAGATCCTTAGAGTTAATTGAAGTGATGGCTATCAATCAACCGGGAAGACAACCTCAACCTCGGGTTGAGGAAGTCTAGGATGAGAATGAGGTGCATCAAGCACCCCCGCCTTGTACTTTACGAGATTATTTATAATCGGCGGGGGTGAATACACCCTCATGCATGGTTTTTCCAGAAAATATGGGACACATGGATATTAAGCCAGGGGTGATCCAACTCTTCCCAAAATTTCATGGGCTTGAATTTGAAAATCTGTATTTACACTTGAAAGAGTTTGACGAGATTATAGCCACTCTATACTTTCCAAACATGTCCGATGACACGGTCAGGCTGAAACTCTTTCCTTTTTCTTTGAAAGAGAAAGCTAAGATGTGGTTGCATTCACTATGTCCTCGATCTATTGGTAGATGGAATGACATGACAAGGGAGTTCATAAAAAATTTTTTCCCATACCATAAGACAAACCCTTAGAAAGTTGATCATGAACTTCGCCCAAAAGGAAGATGAAACATTCTTCTAATGTTGGGAGCGGTTCAAGGATCTCGTTAGTTCATGCCCACAACACGGTTTTGAAACGTGAAGCATCACGAACTTCTTCTATGATGGACTAACATCTTCCATTCGCAAATTGGTTGAGACAATGTGTAATGGGGAATTCATGAATAAAAACGTCGATGATGTGTGGGACTACTTTGATAAGCTTGCTGAAAGCACACAATCATGGGACATCTCCCCAAAATCAAGCACCATGCATGTTTAGGCGGACTCAATCCAAGGAGAGGGGCGAAATGTATCTCCTAAAAGAGGATGATAATATCAATGCTAAAGTGGCCAATCTCACCAGAAAACTCGAAGCCATGGAATTAAAGAAGGATAAGGCTAAGAAAACTGTTTGCGGTATTTATGTTTGCAACATTCACACAACTAAAAATTGTCCAACAATATCAACCTTTTAAGAGGTACTGAATGAGTAATCTAATGCCATGAATAATTACCAAAGACCCTTCAGTGGGCTCATCTCTAACACATACAATCCCAGCCAGAGAAATCATCCAAACTTCAGTTGGTGAAACGGACAAACTGCTACACCTCAAGGATTCCCTAATCAAATTCCACATCGAGGGAAACCTTAGGAGGATCCGGTTTTAAAGCATCTTCAAAATCAAGAACTTTTCAATCAGGGTATGCTACAAGTCTTTCAAGACCTCACAAAGGCTGTACAAGGACTTGAGACTAAAAGTGCGGTGAGAACAAGGGGAGCCTTCCAGCTCAACCTCTTCTCAATCCAAAACCACAATATGAAGTTATCGACCCGAGCTCTTCAAATCAGATGGAGTGGGAAAACCATTGACAGAACCATTCCGGTTATGGCTGAAAAGCCTAAGGACCCGGAAGAGGACAACAATGATAGATCTAGCCATGCCCTATAAGAATTAGAACCGGAACCTCGACGAAAGCCGATTGCCCCATTTTTCCAACGGTTGATAGCACCAAAACCTCTCTCTAACTCTCAGGACACTCTAAAGATACTTAAGCAAGCGAAGGTCAACATTCCTCTACTAGATGTCGTTAAGCAAATACATTCATATGTCAAATTTCTGAAAGACTTGTGTATGACCAAAAGACAACAAAATATTCAAAAGAAAATCTTTTTAACTGAAAAAGTGAGTATCATCCTAAAGCAAGATGTGCCACAAAAGTACAAAGATCCAGGTAGCTCAACCATTACTTGCATAATTGAGAACTACCGAATCGAGCACACACTTCTTGACTTAGGAGCAAGCGTGAATCTGATCCCGTACTCGGTCTATGAGCAACTGGGTCTAGGCGAATTAAAACCCACCCAAACCACGTTACAATTTGCTGATCGCTCAGTTCGTTTACCGAGAGGGATAATCGAGGATGTATTAGTCCAGGTTGACAAATTTTACTATCCGGTAGATTCTATCGTCTTGGATACTCAACCCATCGTGGACATGAGCACTCAAATTCTAGTCATTGTTGGTCGCCTATTCCTTGCCACTTCAAACGCAATCATTAATTGTAGGAATGGAGTCATGAGTATGTCTTTTGGGAATATGACATTGGAGTTGAATATCTTTTTCAATACGGGTAAACAGTTAGAGGATGATGACGATTCCCACGACATTAAAATGATTGACTCTTTCATGGAAGATAGAACACTTTTGACTTTATCCTCTGACCCTCTAGAGACGTGTCTAGCCCACTTTCATGATTTTGATGATGATATGATTAGGGAGATGGGGACCATGTTGGATACCGTACCAGTACTTGAAGTTAACCGGTGGTGGCCACAATTTGAAGAATTGCCCCAAACTGATGTAATGTCTCTACCATCTAACCTTAAGGCACCGAAGATTGACCTAAAACCTTTCCCCTCTAAAATGAAATATGTCTATTTAGGTCAAGATGAGACATACCCGGTGGTGATTTCTTCCCACCTTGAGTAGGAACAGGAGAGTATGCTTTTCCCTACTCTCATTGAGCTTAAAGGAGCCCTTAGGTGGTCGATTGTGGACCTTAAGGTTATTGACCCTTCGATTTGTACTCACTTAGGGCTATTCACGAGTCAAGCTAGCTCGAAAAGCTTGCTCGACTCGGCTCGAGTCAGCTCGGATTGACTCAGCTTGAATGGTCGATTCGAGCCGAGCCAAGCTAATTATTTGAAGCTCGAGTTGAGTTCAAGCCAAGTTTGACCAGGGAGCATTTCAACTCGACTCGAACTTGAACTCAACTCGACTCGAAGCTCGAACTCGAGCTCGACTCGGCTCGATTAATAAATATATTAAATATTAAATATTGTATTATATTATATATATATTAATATAAATTTCAAGTTTAAACTTAAAAATAAAAAAATAAAAAGTAAACCATAGAGTCTCTACCCGACCGCACGCACCCCCTTCCCTTTCCCTTTCTTCTCTTTCTCTGCCCACTGCCAGCCGCACGCCCGCCCCGACCACCGCCACCAGTTTTCATTTCAGTTCTACAATAGTATGATTTCAATCTCTTGAGATCTACTTCTTAGGCAAGAAACCTAAGAAATTCGAGATGGGTTCTTCTCAAATTTGTTAGAGCTTCAAGGAAATCCAATGATCTGATTGGCTAGAGCTCTTTACTTGGATTTCTGATCTGTGTTCTCCTCTATTTCTTTTCTAGTACTTGGATTTCTGTTGGTGGAAGAAGATCAAGAACAGATCGGTTCTTATAGGTTTCCTCATCCGATTCGAAACTTTGTTTGATTTTTTTCATTAGGTTTTGCTTCGATTCTCTTAATATTTTTGAGTTTTTCATCAATGGAGGAGGATCAAGAACAGAATCCATTACTCTCTCACCCAACAAGCTTGAGCTCGACTCGAGGTAAACTCGACTTAACTCGAACCACTAGCTTGACTCGACAGCTTTGGCAAACAAGCCAAGCTTCAATGTTGAGCTCGAGGCCAAGCTCGAACTCGAGTACATCATGGACAAGCCAAGCCAAGCTTGGCCCACCTCGACTCGACTCGACTCTGCTCGATGCCCAGCTCTATACTCACCGCATTTATCTAGATGATAATGTTAAGACCTCCTGACAACCACATTGTAGACTAAATCCAAATATGAAGGAAGTGGTTAAGGCCGAGGTTCTTAAACTATTAAATATGGGTATCATATACCCTATATCGGATAGCCAATGGCTGAGTCCAACTCAAGTGGTTCCTAAGAAGTCCAGAATCACCATAGTAGCCAATGTCAATAATGAACTCGTGCCAACTAGAGTACTGCTCGTTGGAGAATGTGCATTGACTATAGGAAATTGAATACCGTTATGAGGAAGGACCACTTTTCTTTACCTTTCATTGATCAAATTTTAGAAAGGCTAGTTGGTCACTCGTATTATTTCTTCCATGACGGGTATTTGGGCTACAACCAGATAGAGATATCCCTTGAAGACTAGGAAAAGACCACATTCACATTCCCTTTGGCACCTTTGCTTACTGAAGGATGTCATTCGGACTATGTAATTGTAATGCCCCATGTTTTCGGAACTCGAGTATATAACTCGTTCTCCAAAAACCCGAGTGTTAACCTTTAAAGATAGTTAAAGTCATGTATATTTTTTTCTTTTCTTTTCCTTTCACAGTTAGCAGTTTAGCGAAAGATGGACAAATCAAACTTAAAGGAAAATTTACATTTACACTCAGAATATACGAGCGGTTGCCCATAATGACTTATACAAACCAATGTCTCTATATTAACAAATACAAGAATTACACAATTTACATATGAGAGATAATAAAATGCATATAAACTCGAGCTGCAAGATCGCGCAACTTCTCTTGGCAGATGCAGTCATGCATCTTTGGTGTACACTGCTCGTTAGCAATCTAGACATGAACGCCTTTTAAGCCACCTGTACTACCTGTACGGTTATATATTTGATGGATGAGTGACCAACTCAGTGTGAATTCACTACCAAAAAACAAAGCAAAGTCGACAGATATGTGGTTGTTTCAGCTACGACTTTTAGCGGTCGGTAATGCCGACGGCTAAAATCCGTAGCTGAAACACCAGAATTCGTAGCTAAAATGTCGATTTTTAAGGGTGGACGTTCAATCGCTACTGTTTTCCTGTGGTGTTGTTCACCCGAGATTTATTTCGAGCTGATTTTTTGGCATCAACCTTAAAAGATTATTTACAAATGGATTTACAGTTTATATTAAACAAAAACATCATGATGGGGCCCATAGAGCCCTACTAGATCCAAAGCTCAAGTTACCGTTTTCATTTGTACAGTGAAAGTGTGTTAGTTTTGCATTTTATGTTAAATAGTGGTGACTCGTTCATAGAAAATGTGGGTTTGATATATGGCCATCCAGACCATCCAAATAACGGGTCTTTTCATAGATGGTTCATATTTATAATTATCTTATGTAATAGTATCTTAACCATCTACTAAATGGACCATATATTGTATGCTGTGAATACGGTTTGTTTTATAAACTATCGAAAACTCACATTTTCTGGATTTGGATTCTTATCCCAATTCAGAAGAGGAAAATTCCTTTTCCCTCTTTCGACCGCCCTTTTTCTTCGTCTCCCTTCCCTCTTTTGAGCGCCATCTTCATCGCCAATCGATCGCCTTTTAAGGTGATGATTTGGAAGAAGGACTGCTTCCCCGCCCTACAAATGCACGCCGACTGGGTGAGGGATGTGGCGTGGGCCTCGAATTTGGGGCTCCCGAAATCGACGATCGCGAGTGCTTCTCAGGACGGGACGGTTGTCATATGGACGATGGCGAAGGAAGGGGATCAGTGGGAGGGGAAGGTCTTGAATGATTTCAAGACGCCAGTGTGGAGGGTGTCATGGTCACTGACTGGGAATATATTGGTAGTGGCAGATGGGAACAACAATGTGACGTTGTGGAAGGAGGGAGTAGATGGATAATGGCAGCAGGTGACAACAGTTGAACCCTAGATCCAGGTTCTTAGGTTTCTCTCTCTGTTGCTGTCTTTGTGTTTTGTGGCTGTGACTGCAATTTTATTTTTTTTTTTTCCTAGTGAATTTCTCAGTGTGCTTCTCCATGATTTGGTTTGGATAAATTTGGTTAATATTTGTTAGGTGCGGCCCTTACCGTGGGGCCACCTCGATGTATTTATTTTATCTGTTTTTCCAGATCATTTTAAGGTATGTAGATCCAATTCTCAGGTGGACAATAGCATGAGAAAAGGTGATGATTGACCATTAATCGGCCAGAAAAGTTTTGAATCAAGCTGATTTTTTTGTTCTTTTTTTTTTTTTTTTTTTTTTTAATACCATCCATGGAGGTTTGTTTGATCTTATCAACATGTTGAATGGCAAATAAAAATTACAGAAACATTACAATGGGCCGTAGGAAGTTTTTAATGGTAGGGTGTTCAATCACCACTGTTTCCGATGATATGGTCCACCTGAGATTTGGATCCTCGTTTTTTGGCTGATGCCATAAAATGATATGGAAAAACAGTTGGACGGTGCAGATATAAAATATATACATCAATGTGGGCCCCACTGTCTTGGGTGAAGCCCGGTCGCACTTAATTCGCTTAGCCCTCTTGGGTTTTATTTTATTTATTTATTTATTTCTGACGTGGTCCTTATATCATTAGTCCATTGAATTAATGGTTTGGTTGTTATCGTGGGACCCACTTGATAGTGCTCAAGGCCTGGGATGCTACCCATGTCCAAGTTGAGGATGTTGAGGATCGTACCCGAGTTGGGAAGACTGGTGTAGTTGAATGCCTGTCCCGTTGTGGATGGTCCATTGGTTGTAGAGAGGCTGATTTAATGGTTAAGATTGTCTAATTTGTAGATTATCGGAGTTCTGGAAGATCCTGATGGTGGAACTGTTTACAGTAGTACTTTTTAATCTTCTTTAGACTGTTTTAATTTCATGCATAGATTGTAATGGTCACAATCTTCCCTTCGGCGTAATTTTATGGTGGACCATAAATCATAATAGAGTTACAACATGGATGGTGGCCATTGAACAGAACACATGTACGGTGGACCCTAACTCGCAATAGAGGCAAATTCAATTCTTCCCAATTCCCTGTATTTGGTTAAGAAAAAAATGGAACTGCTCATGATTTGGGGAAGAGAGAGGGAAAAGAAATTTCTATTTAATGTATATTCCATTTCTTGTGGTTCACCAAATCCCTACAAGGGTTTCTTTTGCATCTATCAGGCATATTCATTTTTCAGTTCAGTTCTTAATATTTCAGCTATTATGTTAGTGACAGGAGCTAACTGAATGTTGCTCTTGTTATATAAAACTACATTGACTTCTTAACCATCTTGGTTACTGGAATTACTAGCACAGTTTTACAAAAATCTGTTGTAGTATTGTCTGATAACCTCGTTGATTTCTAGTTCAGGCCCCTAACTTGCATTTCCTTCTTGTGTAATCCGAATGAAGTGCCTGAGATATTGACCGAGCTTTTCTTTTCCACATGTAACAGCTCTTAACGCAAGTCTGTCTCGCATTATCAGCACTTGTCATTCATGCAATAGAACACAAGAAGCCCATTGAGCCCATTAATTAAGCAGCTATTTTCTAGTCTTGACCGACTACGAACCCAGGATAATGGTAATATTGTTGTTTTAGAGTTGCTTACTGTTCTTCCAGAGGAAGTCATTGAGGATCAAAATACTGATAGTAACATCTGTTAGGATCGTAGATGCCAGTATGGCCGAGAGGTTTGAGAATTTTTACAATCATTATTATAGTACTCTTTCTTGATTTTGTTCTAAGTTATTTTTGAAGAATCGTGGTTGTTCCGTTCTGTTCCCCTTGTGCATGCTGCATGACAATCTTGTTATATTTATTCTGATGCTGCATGATCATCTTGCTATATTTATTTTGTTCTTCATAGATGGATGTATTTCTTCTACTCATAAGGCAACCTTTGATTCTCAAACAGCTTCTTTCACATACTCCTACAGTTCTTGAATTCCTGCTACACCAATCTGAGCAACGATCTGAGGATGGTGTTCAACTTCATGAGAAGAGTCAGAAAATATTGACATGTTTGCTTAGTTGGGTAAGATATTTTTTGAAAGACTTTGCTATTTTGTTACAATAATGTTTTCTGATCTAGGTTGTTACTATTTATTTTTCTTTTCTGCTCCTTCAATCAATAGCAGAAAGTACCATAAAAAAGGGCAGAAATTTATCATCTTTTCTAATGGGTTAATTGAGCACAATTCTTGATGATACCATCAAAGCTCCAGCCTGAACTAGTACGGGAGTTGACCCGTCTCAGTTTAGTGTGTGTCCGCATTTGAACATGGAACAAACACAAGTTAAACAACTTTGTTTTTTCCAATGTCAGAAAGTAATATCTATGTAGGTAATGTAGGCATTTTTGTAGGAGAATGCTGATTTTTGTTGTATTGCTTCTTCATATATGAAAATGAAATATATACACATATTTATAGCATAAAAACTAAGGGACATGACTCTTCACAAAGAGACATGAACCTTTTCAACTAAGGGACGTGACTCTTCACAAAGAGACATGAACCTTTTCACAAAAGTGCCTTTTCCAAAGAGACATGAACCTTTTCACAAAAGTGCCTTTTCACAAAAGTGCATTAATTCAACACTCCCCCTTAATATACTTTTTGAATTACTCCCAACATTTCTCGAAGATGACAAAAACTTTCTTTAGGGAGTGCCTCGGTGAACATGTCAGCCATTTGTTCTTTCGTCTTGCAATACTTCAACTCGATCTCGCCACTCTCAATAACTTCGCGGATGAAGTGATGCTTGATCGCAATATGCTTCGTCTTGTTATGATATACTGGATTTTTTGCAATTGAAATGGTTGACATGTTGTCACAATATATAGTAGTTCCGTCATTTTGCTTTTCGCCAATATCTTCAAGAATTCTTCGTAACTATATTGCTTGAGAAACTGCAAGAGATGCCGCCACATATTCTGCTTCTGCTGTAGATTGAGCAACGGTACTTTGTTTCTTTGACGCCCAAGAAATTATCCCGGATCCAAGAGAGAAAGTGTATGCCGATGTGCTTTTCATATCATCTATGGATCCTGCCCAATCACTATCTGTATACCCTACCAATTTTGAGTTTGGAATAGGAGTATACATGATTCCATAATCCAACGATCCTTGGATGTATCGTAACACCCTTTTTGCAACTCCTAAGTGAGTTTGCTTTGGACAATTCATGAATCTCGAGAGTAAACTCGCAGCAAACATAATATCAGGCCTTGTAGTAGTGAGATACAAGAGACTTCCAACGATACTTCTGTACAATGATTCATCCACCTTTTTTGAACCATCGTCTTTTATCAACTTCTCATTTACTACAAGAGGAGTAGTAACTGAGTTGCATCCTTCAGTCTTGACATATAAGGTAGGCTCACACTTGCTCCGATGAAACTGATTCTTGGCAAAATAACCATCGATTTGGCTATACCAAGCACGCGGTGCTTGCTTTAGTCCATACAACGCTTTCTTCAACCGATAGACTTTATCTTTTTTGCCCTCCACCACAAATCCTTGTGGTTGAGCAACATAAATTTCTTCATCGAGGACACCATTCAAGAAGGCTGATTTGACATCTAGCTAAAAAATGGACCACTTCTTTTGAGCTGCAAGTGCAATGAGGGTTCGTATAGTCTCCAATCGAGCAACCGGTGCAAAGGTTTCATTATAATCGACGCCTGGTTGTTGTGTAAAACCTTTTGCAACGAGCCTTGCCTTATATTTTTGGATTGAGCCATCTGAATTGAGTTTAGACTTGTAAACCCATTTTACTCCAACAACATCTTTACCGCTTGGACGATCAACTAACTCCCAAGTAGAGTTCTTCTCGATCATACAAATTTCCTCTTCCATTGCTTTCACCCAATTGTCTTCTCGAGCTGCAACTTCAAAGCTTTCCGGTTCTACAACCGAAAAATTGCAACGCTCGTAGATGTCTCTCAGACTCTTCATTTTTCTTGGGAGCGATTCGGATGAAATACTTGAAGTTGTTGATGGAGAACTTGATGATGCAGATGAAGTAGCTTCTGGTGAAGAGAATGGAGTTGTGGGTCCATAATCTTCTTCATCATTTTCTGCTTCTGTTTCTTCTTCCACATCTTGAGTGCTTTTCGGTTCATCTTCTTGTATAAGAACAACTTGTTCTTGTATATTTTTCTTTTTCCAATCCCATCCTGTACTTTCACTGAACAAAACATCTCGACTAATCATTAGCTTCCCCGTCTCAAGGTTATACACTCGATAACCTTTTGACGAAGTACTATAACCAATGAAAATACAAATTTCAGATTTTACATCAAGTTTTTGACGCTTTTGAGATGGAATATGAACATAACAAATGCAACCGAAAATTTTGAGATGTTTTACAGAAGGCTTGTGACCTGACCATGCTTCAATCAGTGTTTTGCCATCCACAGCCTTTGTAGGACTCCGATTAAGCAAGTAAACAGCTGTCGACACAGCTTTAGCCCAAAAAGTATTCGGGATGCCTTTCTCCTTCAACATAGAACGAGCCATTTCGACAATTGTTCTATTCTTCCATTCTGCAACGCCGTTTTGCTGAGGTGTGTAAGCAACAGTCAGTTGCCTCTTGATTCCTTCTTCTTCACAATATGTCTCAAATTCCTTAGACACATACTCGCCGCCACGATCACTTCTCAGCATCTTGTGTTTGAGACCACTTTGTCTCTCAACTTGTGATTTGAATCCCTTGAAGATCAAAAGAGCTTCTGACTTTTGCTTTATGAAGTACACCCACATCATTCTTGTATAATCATCAACAAAGATGATAAAATACAAGCTTCCACTAAGTGATGGAGTTTGCATTTTTCCACAAATATCAGTGTGGATCAACTCCAAGGGCGCCTTTGCTCTCCACGCACTTCTTGAGAAAGGTGCACGATGATGTTTTCCCAATGCACAACCAGAGCAAATGTCATTTTTAATTTTGATAAACGGTAAACCATCTACCAGATTCTTCTGATCCATCAACTTCAATCCATGAAAGTTCAAATGCCCCAGTCTTTTATGCCAAAGCCAAGATTCATCAAGTGTCTCGGCTTTCCGTGCACAATTGATCGAATATCGTAACTTAATAGGAAAATTACGATTTTTCTCCATATTCACCTTAGCGATCACTTGATTTGTGTCATTCTTGTCATAGATAATGCAAGAATCATTTTCGAAGCATATAGAGTGCCTATTTTGAACAAGTTGCCCAACACTTAGCAAGTTTTGATCCAAGTCAGGAACAAGTAAAACATCTTTTATATACTTGACCCCTTTCTTGGTTTCAATGGCAATTGTCCCCTTTCCATTTGCTTCCACAATAGCACCATTTTCCATACGGACTTGAGATCTGACGGATGAGTCGATATTTGTGAATATCCGATCATCACCTGTCATATGATTGCTGCAACCACTATCCAAGTACCATATGTCTTCAGTTTGAGTGAGTGAGTACTGACATGCAAAAAACATGTTTTCTTCAACTTTTTCTTCAGAGAAGTTTGCAGAATGTTGATTGTCCTTGAAACGACAATCCTTCTTCACGTGTCCAAACTTTTTACAGTTAAAACACTGAGGTTTGCCTCGATTCCAGCACTCACTTTCAATATGGCCAGACTTTTTGCAAAAATCGCATGTAAGATTTGAATTTTTACCTTTGTTTCGATTTTGCCATTTCCCTTGCATTGATTTTTCACCTTTCTTGTAATTGCCTTGATTCTTTCCGGGACCAGCTTGTGTCTTCTCAGAAGAACTTTGTGAACCAATTGAAAGTTTAGTTTGAAACGCACTTTCAACTGATTTTTCTTCACGCCTCAACAATCTTTGTTCATGTGATTCTAAAGAGCCCATCAACTCAATCAATGATAAGGTTGAAAGGTCCTTAGATTCCTCTATTGCGGCAACGGCAGCATCATATTTTGCAGGGAGGCTTATTAAAAGCTTCTGAACCACCTTTTCATCAAAAATAGAATCTCCATAGATCCTAATCTGATTCACCACTTCAATCACTTGTGAAAGATAATCTTTCATCTTTTCCGAGTCTTTCATTTTCAGATTTTCATACTCTCTCCGTAGAGTTTGTAACTTGATGGCAATTACTTTAGACGTACCTTTGAACTCCTGTTGTAAAGTGTCCCAAGCTTGCTTTGAAGTTTGAGATGGAATGATTCTAGAGAAGATAGAATCAGAGACACTTTGTTGAATGAAGAAGAGGGCCTTCGCATCTTTCTTCTTATTCTCCTTCAGTTGTTCTTGTTGTATAGCTGAGAGAGATGTGAGATCGGTTGTAGTTGGATAACCGATTTCAACAATCTCCCATAGCCCTTGAGATCGGAACAAGGTCTTCATTTTGATGCTCCAATGATCAAAGTTTTCCCCTCCAAAAATGGGAATTGCGGGATGAATCGTTGCACCATTCATTGCCATCGATTCTACTTCTTTAGAAGTTTCTAACACCCAATCAAGACCCGAAACGTGGCTCTGATACCACTTTGTAGGCTCTTGTAGCCTTTTTACTTGGTGAAAATAACTTTAGAAGGGAATAGGAGAATGGTGATTTTTGTAGGAGAATGCTGATTTTTGTTGTATTGCTTCTTCATATATGAAAATGAAATATATACACATATTTATAGCATAAAAACTAAGGGACATGACTCTTCACAAAGAGACATGAACCTTTTCAACTAAGGGACGTGACTCTTCACAAAGAGACATGAACCTTTTCACAAAAGTGCCTTTTCCAAAGAGACATGAACCTTTTCACAAAAGTGCCTTTTCACAAAAGTGCATTAATTCAACAGGTAATGTGTGTGTGTGTGTGCATGCACTCATGCTCGCATGTGTGTGTGGGATGGGCTGTTAGCTTATGCAAGGGAAAAAAGAAAACAAAAATCAGGAAGGGAGAAGTGAAGAGAAGAAAGATTTGTGCAACTGCAAGAGTTATGTCTTACCATTCTAAACTAACCCTAAACATAGCTATGGTGCCCAGAGGGAGTACAATAACATGACGTGCACACCTACACATTCTCTACAATCTCAATATCATCTGAATATGCACTAAAAACAAAAAGTAAAACTGCATACTGCAAGTGATCACAACCATAAGCTAGTTTCCGAAATAGCTTTTCTGCCTGCATGTTAGCCCCTCCATGGATAAACCAAAGTTTTCGATGAGATTGTGAACTGAATGACTGGGGAACTTGATTGTGAGTATGACTTCGTCTCGCATCGATGAGACTCGTTGTGTCGACTTTCTGACTGGGTTGACTCGATGTGACTTGCAACAATTTGAACTGAGTCTCTCGCCTTGCAGACTGTTCTTTTTCATGTAAAGGTGATAAGTTTGAAAACACAACCGCTTTGGATGAACAAACATCCATGACCAAGATCACAAGGTGCACATTTGTTCATTTCAAGTAATTTTATATATTTTAGTGTACATAATTATTTTAAATATTTATCACTACTTTAGATATTATTAATTCAATTATTAATATCAAATTGAGTCAAGAAAGGACTCATTTGAGTCTTTGAATTGAGCTGACCCAGCTGGACATTTAGTTCTCGTGTTTTTGAACTATGCTTGAAACCTAAGTTGATTGATCATGACAACCGCTAGCTAGTAATGTTACGTTTTGTGCCAGTGGCATGTGTAGAAGTTCATTGCGTCCAGCATGTTACACTTTTTACAGGAACTCCTGAGTTGCCATCTGAAAGCTTAGCTGAATCTCAGGTTCGTGCTAGCTGCATCTCAGAGATTCCTCCCTCCTCACTGCCAACTCACCCACTTAATTTTGTCTTCAACTCCCTGCAGGTATGTTTTCACCATCTTATGTAATCAGTTCTGCTCATTTTGCATTTCTTCAAGCACTCAATTCTTTTCGGTATGGATGGGCGTAGGTTTCCTCTTCATTTGATCTGGCCATTGAAGTTCTCGATCACTGACCTTGTGAGTAAGTATGAGGTATATGGATGGGCCAGTACTTGCTTATATGATGAAAAATTACAGTTAAAACAATCACATCCTATTTCTGCATCTTATTGCCTTTATGGAGGGGTGAGATATTCTGCATGGATTTGTACTTCAACAGTTGTATTTCTTTATGTGCTTTTAACAACCATCTCTCTGGCAGGGTGTACCCCAGGTTTCATTGTTTAGAGTACAGTTTCTTAAAGAAGCACTTCTTCTACCAGCTCTTGCTAATAGGAATGAGATAGTAATTGGTGGTCTTGCATGCTTGATGTCCAAATTGGCAGCTGCGACAAGCTATGATCTTACCTTATTTTGCCTTTGTGTATCCGTTTCTGTCTAAATCTTTTTTAATCATCCAAAGCTGTACATATTTAGCTTTCCTAAGGTCGGGTCAAAATGGGATACACCTTTTGAATTGAGTTCTATAGTTGCCTCTTTTAATTCATTGAAGAGTCCATATATATATATATATATATATATATATATATAGGACAATTACAAATTTCCATGTATGCTAATGATAATTTTCAAGTCTCCACCGGCCAATATTGCCTATCAATTTGTGTCCTGCAAACAGGGTCAACAATATGACAGTGGTCTATATTCAATTAAGAAAGGCCTGAAATTGATGGCTGGGATCTTCGACGTGGATCGGGCAATTTTGGAGTTGAAATATCAAAATCCTGTAGTAGGCAAAAACTCCAGTTAGGAAATTTAAATAGCAAAGATGGGTCCTCATATAGGGATTTAAATATGAATATTCCCAATTTTTAACCAAATTCTCCCATTAAGGATTTAAATATATTCCCAAAATTTAACCAAATTCTCCCGTTAAGGATTTAAATCAGAGAAAAATTCTAACAGGGTAAATCCCCAAATAGGAAAAATCCACAATTACATTTCTTAACTCAAAACCATGAATTCAACGAGAAAAATTTTAATAAATAAATAAAACCTTCAAATATTTCAAAACAAGAGCTGGTGTTTGTTGCCAGTTGATATCACGGCCCAACCTACAGGAAAAAAAAAAAACTTTGTAAATAGCAAGATAGATAATGCGTGAGGAGAGTGTGAGAGGGAGATGGTGAGAGAGAGGTCTGTTGAAGACCCACGTGTGGAGACTTTTTAAACCAAGATAGTTAGGATTGTCAATGGGCCCGGCGCAGGCCTGTAAAATCATATTTCAAATCGAGTGGCCGACGGCCCGGTCCAAAATAGTTCAAAACCGACCCGAGGTCCGGCCAGTTGACAACCCTACAGATAGTGTCCGAGAAATACTCACTTTTCCTTGTTTCTTAGTTGCAGGCTGCATCCGGACAATAATAGGATCCAACGACAATGCACGAACTGGTCTGCGGTCTCGCTCACATGCAGGGCTGTCATTGGGTCGGGACTGGAGTAGTCTCCGCCCGGATTTTAAATTGTTTTGGACCGGGAAATTGGGCCAGCCCTATTGAAAATTCTGATTTTTCAGATCCGAGCCTGGCCATTGACACTCCTGCCCGGGATATATATATATACCACAAGTGTGTGTGAGAAATGCTCCTCTGCTATTGGAACACTTATAAGTTATAGTGGTCTTACTCGCATGGACACCCTTTTACTCTCCAATCCATTGATCTAGACTGTTTATTAGGTCCAATGTACATTTCATGTACAACCATGTAAGAATTACACTGATCTGACAAATATTAACTATTAGATCAATGGTCTTTAATATGGACGGTGTGATCATTTATATGAAAATGGTTTCAATAGACAATTTGATCCTTCTATTTGTTAGAAACCATCATAGATTGTTTATGATTCTAAATAATTACTTTTATTAGTCAATCATATCCATTCCATTCCTGGCTTGGGAAAAGAATGGCTATAGAAATGCAAGTCAAAATCAAGGATGGATTGGATCATCCAATTGGTTTGATTTTGACATAATCAACAGGTGGAATTGATTGATTGAACTGACTAACTAAAACAACTTGGAGCACTATATGGTGCTCTGAGAAATGCACAGGAGCATCTCTCAATACATACAGAGTTAGTTTGAAAAGGACTCGCAACCGAGTTAAGGCCCATGAGAAATGCATTTCTACTGTACAGATGGCAAATAAGTGATTGGGACTGAATTGAAATGCCAAAAGCGAATTGTATAAGATAAATAATAATAAGAATAAATAAATAAACAAGACGTCCTTACTCTTATCTGATGATAAGAGAGGGTATTTGTCGGATCTTGAACCAGTCCTCTCCCTGGTTCTCTTTCACCCTTTCATTGAATTCTTTCGGCATGTGTGTCAACTCCAATTTTTGATGGTTGGTGAGATGTCGCATCCCATCTGGAAGCATCTTCAATCTTCCGCAGTGACTAATATGTAAAGATGTAAGATTAGGCATCGCTCCTTCTTCCACTCTCCACTCCTTATAATTCATTGCAATCCTGAATAATTAAATCGTTGAGCAGTGGAAAACCTCCAGCGGAGAAAACCATTTCCTTTATTGTGTAATAATCTTCACCGTAACAGGGAATCCGAAGGTTGGGCAGCTTCTCCAGCGTTCGAATCGGTCTTTCTTTAATTTGGATCCAAACAAGTATAACTGGGTGAGGCTAGGTGGGAATTCATGCAGATCCGGTAATTTCTCTAAGCGTCCTCTCAAATGCATGTAATATAGATGGTGATGATTTGAGAAGGACTCAAAAGCTAGAATGAAGCTTCCAAATCCTCCCGGTAGACATAATGATCTGAGGTGTACCAATTTAGAAATAGGACGGGATAATGCCATATTAAGATATCCATCTATCCACAACTCTCTCAAATTGATCAGTTTATCCAACTCATCTTCTATCCAGATGTCAGCCCCAACGAATCTTAGAGTCTGGAGATTGCTCAAGCGATGAACTGGTGTACCGTCGCTGAATTGACATCCATATGATAGAACTAGGTGCCGTAACTGTTCCATCTACCAAATATCAAACGGTAGCATTTTGATATTTGTTTCCACTAGATTGAGAGTCTGTAAATTGGAGAGGCGGGTTATGGTGGATGGTAGCCTTCTTAACTCGCTGTTACCCCTTAGACATAGGTACCTCAATTGGATTAGAGACCCAATTTCATCGGGGAGACTAGTGAGATTTACGTACCGGAGATCCATCACCCGAAGAAATTTGAAAGCCCTCAAGAGGCTTTTCAACACCAGTGTTTCATTCCCATACTTCTATTTATTGAAGTTTAACAAAGAGCGGAGGTGTAGAGTGGGGCAGTTAAAGGATACGAACTTACCAAGGCCACCAGAAGCAGTAATTGCAAGCCGGCGTGCCATGGTTGATGATGTAGGCACTGTCTGTTGGCGTCCTGTAAACAACCTAGGTTGTTTATTTAAACTAACACCAGAGAGTTTTTAGCATTGTAAACAACCAGAGAGATTTTAGGAATTTGTAGGAGATTTTAGGAATTTGTAATTTGAAATTTGCAACATCCCGTAGCATTAGTGTAGGAGATGGAATTGTATAGCAAATAGGTTTTTTTTATTTCATTTTTTTTTGTGTATATAACCTACGATGGATATGAAAAAGAAATATGACAGAATTTTTTAACTTGGTATCAAAGCCAAACGTTTCTGACTTCCTGTATTACAACCCTAACTATACTCTGTTCATGGCGGACTCTATGATCTGAACTCCTCTGGCGGCACGTCCATCCCTCTGACTCTATCCTTGAATTGACTACAAGGATGACCGAGGTTTTGAACAGCGCTCGGACCCCGATCATCACCACTGAAACATCCGCTAGCTGTGCTTCGATCGGATCGGCATAAGTTGGATGGTCCAACTATGCATTGTGGTCTCAAGTTGTCGAGATGTACATCTCTGGCAGGACAAACTGGATACATTACGGCGACTTTCCCAGCGCTACCAACTATGATCTCCTTTGCCAGTGGCGCACCGATAACGCCATTGTTAAGGTTGGTTAATTTTCTTCCATGGATTCGTCTTAATTTACTGGATGGCTCGTCCTTAATTGGCAATTTATCGGTTTCCTACGGCAAAAGCGGTTTGGGATTCCATTGTAACTACCTTCTTTGATGGTAGTGATATCTCACAAGTGTATGATCTTCGACGGCGTGTGACATGACTGAAGCAAGTGCTGGCTCCCTGGAAAAATATATTCACCGAGTTGCAGGGTTTATTGGCGTGAAATTAATTTTCGTCGGCCAAATCCTATGGAATGCTCTGCTGATATTCAACACTATAATCGGATCATCCAGGAAGACCGTGTTTATGTATTTCAGATGGTCTTGACGATCGGCTAGACAAAATACGGGCTGATGTTTTCTACAGATGAACCGTTTCCTACTATCGCCAAGTGTATGCGCATGTTAGACGGGAAGCTATTCGACAGCAAGTCATGACTTCCCATGACACCGATGGGCTCCATGGAGCTGTCTTGGCCTCCAAAGCCCTTACATTAAACACTCTCTCTGCCCCTGGTAAATCTTCCAGACCCCGAAATTCTAACTGATGCGAAAAATGTTCTCATTGCGGAAAACCAGAACCACACACGTGAAAACTGTTTTAAGTTGCATGGGTACCCCGATTGGTGGCATGATCTTCAAAGCCCGTAAACGTCCTGATGGAACCGGAACCAGTGAAGTTCAGGCACAGTTGTTGTTTGTAGCTCTGCAGAGCCCCATCTTTCTCTTATACAACCAGCTGCAACGTCCGCAGCGCTCCTCCCAACTTGAACTCAGGTATCTCTGGTCTTGCTCTTCTTACCTCCCACAGAGATGCGGATTGTAGTGCATGGCTTCTCGACTCGGGGGCCACTGACCATATGACATTTGCTATCTCGGACTTCTCTCAGACCTCTCTTCCCGCGACGCACCAGCATAGCCAATGCAAATGGTGTTTATCTCACCAGTCACTGAGCCGGCTCTGTGACCTTATCTCCATCCTTACATTTATTTAATACTTTACTTGTTCCATCTCTATCCCATAAATTGTTGTCTATGAGTCAGCTTACTGCAACCTTGGGTGTGTTGTACTTATTTATCCAAATTTTTGTCTTATCAGGATATTCTCACCAAGGAGATAATTGGACGTGGTACTAGAGGGGGGATTATATTATGTGGAAGACATTAGTATCGGCCAGGCCAATAACATGAACCATCCACATGCTGATAAAGAGACACTACTTTGGTTGTGGCATCGACGCTTGGGACACCCATCTTTTCCTTATTTGAAGCATGTTTTTTTCCTGATCTGTTAAGCATTTACAGGCATCTGATTTTAAATGTGACACTTTATTTGCTAAGAGCCATCGCGATACTTATCCATTAAGCACGACTAAAAGTGACACTCCATTTGCGTTAATTCACTCTGATGTATGGGGGCCTCACCTGTTACTAATATGTCTGGCTTTCGTTGGTTTGTTATTTTTGTGGATGATTGTACCCGTATGACATGGCTCTACTTGATGAAACACAAAGATGAGGTTCTCAGTGCCTTTAAAACATTCCATGTTATTTTTAGGTTAGTACTCAGTACAGTGCCACCATGAAGGTTCTCCCTCCGTCTGATAATGGTGGAGAAATATGTAAATACGCACCTTAAAACGTACTTTACTCAACATGGTTTAATTCATGAAACGTCATGCTCCAAAACACCTCAACAGAACGTGTCGCCGAGAGGAAGAATAGACATGTTCTTGAGACTGCTCGTGCTTTGCTTCTCGGTGCTCATATGCCCAAACATTTTTGGACCGATGCCGTCTCAACTGCTGTCCATCTTCTCACCGAATGCCTTCTAAGGTTTTATCATTTAAGACACCACTCCAATGTCTTTCTACTTATGTGTCTACTACCCCGCACTGATGCTTCCTCCTCATGTCTTTGGGTGTGTCGTTTATGTATATATCCACAAGAACCAGCGCACTAAACTTGATCCATGTGCACGTCGGTGTTTGTTTTTGGGCTATGACGTCCATCAAAAAGGTACCGGTGCTATGATCCTACCACTCGCAGACTCTATGTGACTATGGATGTCCAATTCTTGGAAACTGATATTTTTTTCCTCTCCAGCACCTACTTCTACTCTTCAGGGGGAGATACATAATGAAGAGTTGAATTGGTTCCAACATGAGATGTCGAATGATAACGCAGGCGTTGTGAACTGTGAAGTCGAGCTGCAGGAGCATGGTGGGGCTGAATGATAACTCAGGCGTTATGAATTTGAAGCCAACTGTGAAGCCGAGCCGCAGGAGCATAGTGGGCCGAATGATAACTCAGGCGTTGTGAACTATGAAGCCGAGATATATCCTAATGTAGAGCATGCAATATCTGAGACCGACCCTATAATCCCCTCCCTCTGAAGTGCCCAGCCGAATCATCTCCTGAGAATACTCTTGAGGTAAGTACTGTTATTACACCTACTGTTACTACACCCTTACATACCGATGATATAGATGCATCTGCAGAATATGTCTTACCTCACAGGTACAATCGTGGCAAGCCACCTAACAGATACTCTCCAGATATTAAAGAACGAGGATCGAGGTATCCAATTGCTAACTATGTATCCACCAAGGAACTCTCTAAACCTCTCAAGAGATTTGCACAAGAACTCTCCATATATCAGATTCCTACCAGTGTTCATGAAGCATTGGCAAATCCAAGATGGACCCGAGCTATAGAGGAAGAAATGGAGGCACTACTTAAAAATGATACATGGACTCTTGTTCCATTACCTGAAGGAAAACAAACCTTGGGGTGCAAATGAGTGTTCTCCATTAAACACAAAGCAGATGGATCTATTGAACGGTACAAAGCACGACTGGTAGCGAAGGGATATACGCAGACGTATGATGTCGATTATCAGGAGACTTTCTCACCTGTAGCCAAGTTGAATACAGTTAGGGTGTTATTGTCTCTTGCAGCAAATCTTGATTGGCCTTTGCATCAATTTGATGTAAAAACGCATTTCTCAACGGTGATCTCTAAGAAGAGGTTTATATGGATGTTCCTCCAGTTTATATAGCATCTTCAAAAATGGAGTGGTGTGTAAATTACAGCGAGCGTTGTATGGACTGAAGCAATCACCACGAGCATGGTTTGAAAGGTTTAGCTTGGCAATGAAGAAATATGGCTTCCAACAAAGTAACTCTGACCATATACTTTGTTCTTAAAAGCATCAGTCGGGCAAGGTAACTGCTTTGATAGTCTATGTAGATGACATGATTATTACAGGAGATGATGAGAAGAAATCTCTCTGCTTCAAATCAATTAGCAATTGAATTCGAGATGAAAAATCTGGGAGGACTGAAGTATTTCTTGGGAATTGAAGTTGTTAGGTCTAAGCAAGGTATATTTCTCTCCCAACGGAAATACATATTAGACGTGCTAACGGAAGTAGGGATGTTGGAATGTAAACCTGCAGACCCCCCCATGGTTCAGAATCACAAGCTTGGAGAATACCCAGACCAAGTACCAACAGATAAAGGAAGATATCAAAGGTTAGTTGGTAAACTCATTTATCTTTTTCATACTCGTCCTGATATTGCATACGCTGTAAGTGTTATAAGTCATTATTTATGCATAATCCAAGTAAGAGTCATATAGAAGCAGTGATTCGAATACTTCGATACTTGAAGTCATCCCCGGCAAGGGGCTTATGTTCTCAAACATAATAGTCAGTCGATGTTTATGGATACACGGATGCGGATTGGGCAGGTAATATCACTGACAGAAAGTCCACCTCAGGATATTTTACATTTGTTGGGGGAAATCTTGTAACCTGGAGAAGCAAGAAACAAAATGATAGCTTTGTCAAGTGCTGAAGCTGAGTTTAGGGGAATGGCTAAGGGTCTTTGTGAACTCCTTTGGCTAAGAAAGCTACTCACTGAAATCGGGTTTGCCCCCACTTCCGAGATGGATCTCTTTTGTGACAATAAAGCTGCAATTGCCATTTCTCACAATCCTATTCAACATGATCGTACTAAACATGTGGAGGTAGATCGACATTTCATCAAAGACAATCTTGAAGCAAAATAATTAGGTTTCCATTTGTGAAATTCGAAGATCAGTTGGCGGACATCCTTACAAAAGCTGTATCTAGCAAGGACTTCTACAACTCACTTGACAAGTTGGGCATGCGAGACCTCTATGCATCAACTTGAGGGGGAGTGTTGGCGTGAGCTGTAAAACAACCAATAGAGTTGTTTACTTAAACTAAACAACCAAGAGAGTTTTTAGCATTGTAAACAACCAAGAGAGATTTTAGGAATTTGTAGAGAGATTTTAGGAATTTGTAATTTGAAATTTGCAACATCCCGTAGCATGAGTGTAGGAGATGGAATTGTATAGCAAATAGGTTTTTTTTATTTATTTATTTTTTGTGTATATAACCTACGATGGAATGAAAAAGAAATATGACAGAATTTTTTAACTCGGTCTTCCCATACACGTCCAGAAATCTCTCCACCTTCGCATTTGCTATTGAGAGGTCAAGTAGAAGATCATGAATACGGCATTTCATAGCTGTTCCATTTGCATTCCTTTCCACCACCTGAATCATGCTTCTGTTGATGAGCTCTTCCACATAATCCTCTGCAACCTCCTCCAGTTCTCCTCTTTGCTGCACAAACCCTTCAGCTATCCACAACTTAATCAAGTCATCCACTTCAATTTCAAAGTCTTCAGGAAAAGCTCCAAAATAAAGAAAGCAGAACTTCAAGTAATAGGGCAAGTCATGGTAGCTGAGGGCCAATATGCCCGATATTGCATCTTCACTTTCATTTAGATGCCATTCGAGACTTGTAAGCACTTTGTACCACTCATTCACTGATTTCTCTTTCCTTGATAGTAAGCCTCCTATTACTAGGATAGCTAGAGGTAAACCTCCACATTTCGCGACAATCTTTCCCCCCAACTCCTCCAGATTTGGAAGGCATGGAGGAGCAAGATTTCTAGGAAGTGCTTTCTTACGGAGCAATGCCCAGCTCTCACTTTCATTAAGAAAATGCATTTTATGGGTCGTGCTCTGTGCATCTGCATACTTAGCTATTTCTTCATTGAAAGTGGTAAAAAGCACCCTGCTGCCATTTTGCCTATCTGGAAATGCAGAGACCAAACCATTCCAAGCATCTCTAGTCCATGTATCATCAATATCCACCAGATATTTCTTCCCTTCCAAGTTCTCATAGAGCTTCTTACGCAAGTCTTCCTCAGGTGTCATCTCCCTTTCATCTTGTCCAAGAGATTTTAGAATGCTCAGGATAATCTCTCTCAGTAGATGTTCTTGAGACACAGACACCCAAGCATAAAAATCGAAATTCTTCTTTACATCGATGTTATTGTATACTTTCTTAGTGAGAGTAGTCTTACCTATTCCTCCCATTCCAGTGATTGAAATGACAGCACGCCGCGCATCTCCTTCAATCAGCTGCCCCACCAGTGTCTTTGTCTCATCTTCAACACCAACCACATCAGTTCCTCGGCAATGGAACCCTCTTCTACCTCGACGTTTGGCTTTGATTTGAGGAAGATGAAGCTTCTCCACATCCTGGTATATTGTCTGTGCCATACACAGATCTGTTGGACAAGATCTCGTTGAGCCTTCTTTCTATGTCACCGATCTCCTTTCCAATCTTGTGGATGGCTGGTATGTCTTTGATGCAACAAGCAAAACTTCTTATGGATCCCACAAATCCAGCACTTGTATCTCTTGGTTGCTTTTCAATGTTAAAGATGTAGGAGTCGATGACATCCTCAGCATCGTAGGCTACTTCTCTTATTTGGGCCACCAAACGCTTTACTCTTTCAGTCTGTTTGCGCTTCCCATCGACGTCTTTGAGGAAGTCACGCATCCATCCAAGTTTGTCTCGAAGTGATCCAAACCTCTCATCTACTCCGAGTAGCAATCTGCTTCCTGAGTTATAATATCGTTCAGTTTATATATATATATTATAATTATATATATATATATATATATATATATATATATATATATATATATATATATATATATATATGACGAACCGAACAGAAATCTCAGCCATACTCTCTCTCTCTCCCCTTCAAAAGCTTCTAAGCACAACACAAGGCTTTCTCAGGTCAACCTTCGGTAGGGAAGATAACTCCTTACAAAATCAAAGTCGCTTAATTATTTCATCCTTTTCTTTAGCGAAAGCAAAGGATTATTTCATGATGTACGGGTCTGATCCAAGGGCGCGGATTAGATACTTACAAGGTCAGTAGTAAATCCCTACTCAAGTGACGTCACCAAGATCTGTGGGCCCCACTATGATGCATGTGATGTATCCACACCGTCCAACCATTTGTAGAGATCGTTGAAAAAGAATGAGATAGATCTGAAGTTCAAGTGGACCCACCACAGAAAACCGCGGGATCAGTCACAACCACCGTTGAAACATTTATAAGGCCCACCATGATGTAATTTTTAGATCCAACCTATTCATAAGTTAACATAGAGATACATGAAATGAAAACAAAAATATAAGCTTGATCAGAAACTTACGTGGCCCCTAAGAAGTTTTGAACGGTGGATGTCACTATCCCCATTGTTTTCTATGGTGGGGTTCAGTTGAACTTTATATCTATCTCATTATTTTTCTCATTCCATAAAACGATCTCTCCAAATGGATGGACGGTATGGATACAACACATGCATCATGGTGGGTCCACAAAGCTTGGTGACGTCACTTCAGTAGCGATTTGGCTACTGACCTTGTCAGTATCTAATCCACGCCCCTTATCCATACCGTCCATTCATTTTATTTTTTTTCGTATCATTCTATGAAATAAGCACAAGAAGGAATAGATCTAAGGCTTAAGTAGACCACACCACAAGATGGATGGGTACCACTGAGATTTTTTCCAGCTGTGGAACCCATCTGTGATATGGATTAGCCTCAATTTTGGGACCATGCTTTAAAATGTGATGAGGAAAATGGTGGACGGTCCGGATTTGTCAAAAGCCTAATGAAAGTGGCCCACCTAGCTTCCTGGTTTCTTTAAAGTTAGATGCGGAAAGGTTTTTGCAAGTAATTTCGTTAATACCAAAACACATTTATCGAAGCATATCCGAGGCTCAAGGCGAGCGACTTTGTCACTAATGGTCAAAGCAACTGCGATTTTGAATAAATAATTTAAAAGTATCAATTTTTCAGTTTATAAACCAAGACACAGTAGCAGCTTACGAAAAAAATCCCTTTTTTATTCCATAGAAGGGTTGGATGAGTGGGATTATTTTATCATACCATGCTCCAATGTGGACAATTTCCACCGTTTGAATACACCCAGATCCATAGCTCAACTGGCATACTGAGTGGAGATACCTCGTTTCAACGCTTGAGGTCTTGGTATCGATCCCTAGTGGCCATGGGGGTGGCTAACATGGAGCATGTGTGTACTAACAAGCTAACCCAAAAAAAAAAATTTCCGCTGTTTGAATGGGCTGGATTGAATTACGTACATGCCATTGCAAGTGTCCAAATTGGTCTTACGGTCGACATGGACTATTCATCCATCTAGATTAGTAGCCTGACTGGACCTCAATGTCCCCAGATCCAATTGGATTGCCTTGATTGACTGATAACATGTGTGATTAGTCAGCTTTAATATCTGATCCGATCATCTGTGGGTCCACTAGATTCATCAGATGGTCCTTAATAATTCCCTACATCAACTGGTTGTTAAATAAGGTTGACGTGTCCAAGAGAGAAGATGCCCATTGACTTGGAATGAATGTAAATCGGCTCATATGCAGGGTTATTTGAACATTTCAATTTCTTCTAGAGAGCTTTGGAAGATGTTTTATTATTTTCTTTTTAATTGCATTACAAGTCTAGGTGTGTCTGTTTTATATTATTTAGAGAGCTATTTAAAAGTTAGAAGTAGCATTAGTCAAGATCTAGAAGTGTATAGTGAGTTGAGTCCAGGTGCATCCTTTATCTACAATCTCTTCCTTAGTAGTCTATTAGCAGTGGTGCTGTTGATATGAAATCATCGTAGAAAGAAAATGGAATGTAGTGTAAAAAGAAGCTAAAAAGAAGCTCCATTAAACTCAAATCGCCACACTTTTCCTCTCATGAAATAAAAATTCCAAATGATAGATTATTTGCCGTGAATTAATTTTCGATTTTGATCTGACGTAGGGAAAGACCTGTTGAGGTCGAGCATTGTCTTCCTTAGGGGGATAACTACTCCAAATCCATGGAGCTTCTCTGGACTCCTCACAGAGAGACATTAAATCCACTAGAAAAATAAGAAACGAGAAATAATTCTAGAAAATTTGGAATAAATTGCTTGATGATTAAAAACGAGTTGACAACCCCTCAAATAAAGACATAAACCCTAGGGAGAAGTTCCAAAATCATGCTATAACTAAAACTCTCAAAAATTGCGACTTACTATAAATAGTAAATTTACTATTTATATACGGTTAGAGCTGTACATGAGCAGACTGAGGTTCGAGTACTCGCTCGACTCGACTCGTACTCGACTCACCTGAGTTAGAGCCGAGTACGAGCGGGTTTTCACTGCTCGTTTAGATTACGAGTAGAGTACGAGTCTAGAGGTACTCGACTCGGTACTCGACTCGACTCGGTACTCGGTACTCGACTCGCTACTCGTGTATATAAGTCCGCCCGAAAAAAAAAAACCCTACCCCACCCGTCATTTTCATTTTTCCAGTCCGCCCAAACCCTACCCCACCCGTCATTTTCCAGTCCGTCCAAACCCTACCCCACCCGTCAATCGTCATTTTCATTTTTCCAGTCTACCCAAACCCTACCCCACCCGTCATTTTCAAGCAGCGCCCAAACGGCTAAACACTTCCCTCCCAGCGAGCGTTTAAAAAAAACTCTCTCCCGGCCGTCCCTCTGTCACTCGTCCCGTCGTCCGTCATCGCCCTGCCCTGCACCGCTGCACGCAGCTGCCGCCGATCGTCCCTCTGCTACTATCCCTTGACTTCCGTCGTCCGTCATCGCCCTGCCCTGCACCGCTGCACGCAGCTGCCGCCGGTCGTCCCTCTTCTGCTGGCCCGGTAAGGTGTGGTCGTGTGGGGTTGATTTTTTTTTTATTTTTTATTGCTAATATATATTAGAAATTGTTAATATAATTTTGATATTATCCCCACAGGGACTTAGATAGAGACAGACGGTCCACTCAAGCCTTCAAGCTGCCTTCTTTTGGGTCTCATGCCTTAAAATGATCCGTCAAAATGGATAGACGGTATGGATAAACACATGCCTTAAAACTCAACTCGTGTGCTCGTACTCGAACTCACTCGAAAACTCAGACTCGACTCTACTCGTTTACTACTCGTACTCGGCTCGTACTCGGGCGAGTAGAGTACGAGCAGGGGGGCCCTGCCCGTTGGCCGAGTAGAGTCGAGTACGAGCAGCACTCGGGCGTTAAGAGCTGAGTATGAGCAGGGCGATACTCGACTCGACTCGACTCGTGTATAGCTTTATATACGATCATGATTTCCACTAGACGTCATGGTTTTTGGCCAAAAATAGTAAGTGTCCTATTAAGCTCAACCATTGTATTCTCTTGATTATTCTAAGCACTTTTCATGTTGGATGCAACTCCTAAAGCCCAACGGATGAAGAGTTATAATTAAATCAAAACTTATTATAAATAGTAAAAATGAAAATTTGACCGTCGAACTGAGGGAATCTTGCAAATTTGGCATGGGCAACCTAGTGTAGATCATTCCGGTTTGTGAGATACGTCCGTTTTAAGGTTCTGACGGTCTGGATCACTTTTGCCTCTGATCGGGCCTTTTCTGGTCCATCTTTGACGCAGGGGAGGATGTGAGGTCGAGCACCGTCTCCTCAAGAGGATAACTATTCCGAATCCACGGAACTTCTCTGGACTCCTCACAGAGACTTCTCGAATCCACGAGAAAAGAGAGTAGAAAATAGAATAATTCTAAATAAATTCGAAATAGCTTAATTAATCCATAAAAACGAGTTCACAATCCTTTAAATAAGGGTACTAAGCAATGGAAAGAAATCAGAATCAAACTACAACTAGGACTCCTAAAATTCGCGACTTACTATAAATAGTAAACTTACTATTTATAGACGGTCGTGATGTCTACTAGTGCGCAAGGTTTTCGGCCAAAAATAGTAAGTGTCCTATTTGGCTTCACCAACCCGTTCTCCTAATTATTCTAAGCTCTTTTCACGTTGGGCGCAACTCCTAAAGCCCGACGGATGAAGAGTTATAAGCAAACTAAAACTTACTATTTATAGTAAAAACGAAATTGAAACCGGGAAACGACCATCAAATCAGGGGTTTCTCGAATTCCGAGCGTCGCAACCCGGCGTAGCGGGGTTGGTTGGCTAAAGTAGCTCGTTCTACCCCAAAATCATATATTTTTCGTCGGCTAACTCATCCCGGATTGCAGATACGCCTGATTTAAGGTCTGATGGTCCAGATCACTTCTGTCGCCGACCGGGCCTTTTTCTGATCCATCTTTGCCATGTAATTGTCCGCGACCCACTCTACATCAGTCTCCTCCACTTCAAAAGAACTCGTCCTCGAGTTATCATTATGCGCTGGTTCATGATACCAGTCAGGTCTGGTCGCAACATTGAAAGTTCGTGAGATCGCCATATCATCTGGAAGATCAACAACATAAGCGTTGTCATTGATCTTTCGGATGATTGGTACCGGTCCAATCTTTTTATTCTTCAACTTGTTGTACATTCCGGTCGGAAATCTTTCTTTGCGCAGATGGACCATTACTTGGTCGCCCACCTCGAACACTTTCTGTCGCTGATGCTTGTCCGCTTGCTCCTTGTACTTTTCGTTCGAGGCATGTAGCTTGTTCTGTACCTCCGCATGAATGCCCATGATTTTGTCTGCCATATGTTCTGCTGCAATGCTCATGCCTGGGAGCTTGGGCAGAGGGACCAAGTCTAGTGTATGGCGAGGTACTCGTCCGTAAATAACCTGGAACGGGGATTTTCCTGTCGAGCGGTTCACCATGTTGTTGAATGCAAACTCCGCTTGAGACAAGGCCGAATCCCACTGCTTCGATTTTTCTCCTGAAATACATCGAAGGAGGTTTCCCAACGTGCGATTCACAACCTCAGTTTGACCGTCAGTCTGTGGGTGGTACGCGCTGCTGAACTGAAGGCGTGTATCGAATTGAGTCCACAAAGTCCGCCAAAAGTGGCTTATGAACTTCGTGTCACAGTCAGAAGTAATGTCTTGGGAACCCCGTGTAGCCGCACAATTTCTCTGAAGAATAAATTCGCCACGTGTGTTGCATCGAGAGTCTTCTTGCATGGAATAAAGTGCGCCATCTTAGAAAAACGATCTACTACCACGAACACCGAATCCATGCCACGTTGTGTTCGTGGGAGACCAAGCACAAAGTCCATAGATAAATCCTCCCAAGGGCCGTCAGGCACGGGTAACGGGGTGTAGAGGCCCGTATTATGAGATTGTCCCTTGGAAGTCTGACAAATATAACAGCGTTGGACTGCCTTTCCCACATCACGTATCAACTGCGGCCAGTAATACCGTTCTTCCACAAGAGCTCGCGTCTTGTCTCGCCCAAGGTGTCCACTGAGGCCACCTCCATGTAGCTCTTGGATTATCTGTTCCCTTAGCGAACTATTTAGGATACATAGTCGATTTCCCTTAAAAAGGAACCCGTCTTGTATATGTAAGTTACCGGGGTGACCTTCCTGACATCTAACCCATGCATCCTTGAAGTCGTCGTCGTCGGCATATAGTCTTTGAGGCGATCGAACCCGACAACTTCATTGCTCATAGTGACTAACAAAGTTGCACGACGACTCAGCGCATCAGCTACTTTGTTCTGTTGCCCTGACTTATGCTTTAGCACGAATGTGAATTCCTAAAAAAATGAGATCCATCTAGCATGCACACGGTTAATGTTAGCTTGACTATTAATAAACTTGAGGGCTTGATGGTCCGTGTAAAGTATGAATTCTCTTTGAATCAAATAATGTCGCCAGTGTCGCAGTGCCTGGACCACCGCGTACAACTCAATCTCATATGTAGACCACTTCTGCGTGCATCACTAAGTTTCTCACTGTAGAAGGCTACCGGCCGACCTTCTTGAGACGAAACCCCCCCAATCCCGACATATGAGGCATCACATTCGATTCAAACAGTTTGTCGAAGTTGGGAAGTACAAGAACCGGGGTCGTGGATAATCTGCACTTGATTCTGCAAAGCTCCTGTCGGCTTCGTCAGTCCACTGAAACTGCCATTTTCTTCATGCAATCTGTGATCGGTGACACAATGCTACTGAAATTTTTCACGAACCGACGATAGAATGTCGCTAGTTCATGGAAACTTCGTACTTCGTGAATATTTTGGGAACCGGCCATTCTCTGATTGTCTTCACCTTTCCTTATCCACTCGAATGCCCGTGGATGTAACCACAAAACCCAGAAACAATAGGCTATCAGTCATGAAGCTACACTTTTTTAAATTGAGGTATAGTTTATTTTTAGTGAGCACTTGAAGGACCTTCTTGAGGTGCTCCATATGGGTGGTTTCATCTTGACTGTATATCAAAATATCATCAAAATAAACCACAACGAACTGCCCAATGAAAGGTTTCAGAACTTGGTTCATCAACCTCATGAATGTGCTAAGCGCATTAGAAAGACCGAAAGGCATGACCATCCATTCGTACAATCATTCCTTGGTCTTGAAGGTTGTTTTCCACTCATCACCCGGCCGTATTCGAATCTGATGGTAGCCGCTCCTTAAGTCCAATTTAGAGAATATTTTTGCGCCCTCTAGCATATCCAACATATCATCCAACCGTGGTATAGGAAACCTGTATTTTATGGTGATCTTGTTGATGGCCTGGCTGTCGACACACATGCGCCAACTCCCATCTTTCTTTGGAGTTAGCAGAGCTGGTACAGCACATGGGCTCATGCTTTCTCGAATAAGACCCTTACGGATCAGTTCCTCCACTTGTCCCTGCAAAATCTCGCACTCATTCGGGCTCATTCGGTAATGAGGACGATTATGTAAACTGGACCCAGGGACAAGGTCGATATGGTGTTGGATATCTCGCATAGGGGGTAACCCATCGGGAAGGTCCTCGGGCCAGATTTCTTGGAATTCATGTAACAAGGGCCTTAGCTTTTCAGGGATGATGGTAGGCTCGAGTTCTTCTCCTTTTACAATTAATGCATAAGTCTGTCCTGTTTCTTTGGATTCTTCCACGAAGTCCCGAATGGTTAAGAGAAAACGACCCTCCACTTTAGAAGTTTCAGGTGGTCCTTCTGGATCCATAGGGGCCAATATGGTCTTCCGGCCGTCCTTGACGAAGATATATATGTTATTTCGCCCTTTATGAGTGGCGTCACGGTCAGATTGCCAGGGTCGACCGAGTAGTATCTGACATGCTTCCATGTCAACCACATCGCATACTACTTCATCCTTATAATGTTTGCCAATTGAAAAGGATATGGTACACCGTTCAGTTACCTTTGTTTCGCTGACCTTCTTGATCCAACCGATTGTATATGGAAAGGGATGACGCTCTGTTTTCAATTGCAATTTTTCCACCATGCCCCTGGAGACCATGTTCTCGCTGCTTCCACTGTCAATGATCACATCACAAACCTTTCGATTCACCGTACACCTAGTGTGGAAGATGTTATGCCGCTGTGGATGCACTTCTTTTCTTGGCGCATATAATAGTCGCCTCACGACGAGCGACTCGCCGTGATCTTGCTGAACCCAATCCGAAATCATCTACCTCGTCCTCGGCGGTATGCTCCTGTTCTTCAATATCTTGATCTTCATAAGCGTTATCAGCACTACCATCATTAATGGCGAGGTTTGCCACTTTTCGTTGGGGACAAGTATTTGACAGGTGGCCGGGCTGGCCACAACGATAGCAGTTGTTGGGTCTTGGCCGAAGGGTTCGGGATTGTACTTGGACCAGCGGCAGTCGACACGCCCCTTTGGGGTCTAGCTTGTCCGCTTCCCTGATCTCGGTTCTCAGACGTAGGAGGTTGAGTGCGTGCTCCTACGGGCTCCTTCCCCTTAGGCTGTGGAGCTCCTTGGGGTGGACCTGCCGCAGTGATTCTCGCAGTAGGATATGCCCGTGTGTTAGAACATTCAAGTTGCGCTTCTGCCCGAGTAGCCAACTTGATCGCATCATTCATCGTCCAAACGGATTGCATCTAGACCCGATCCTGGATCGCCATACGCAATCCACCGTTGAATCGGGCGACTTGCTGCGATTCAGTCTCGACCAAATAGTTGTGCGCCGCTAGGCGATAAAATTCTTCTGCGTACTCTCTCACCGACCGACTACCCTGTCGACAATTTTGGTATTGTTGGAATAATACCTGATCGTAATCGCTAGGGAGAAATCGGGCACGTAGTAGCTGCTTCATTCGCTGCCATGTGCGGATTGGTGCTTTCATCTGCCTGGTTCGTGCGAGTTACAGTTGTTCCCACCAAGCTGAAGCTCCTCCTTTCAACTTATAGGCCACAAGCTTGACATTTTTTGTTTCAGGGATGTCCATATAGTCAAAAAATCGCTCAACTTCAGAAAGCCAATCGAGAAAATCCTCAATGTGTAGCTGGCCATTGAAGTTAGGAATATCAACCCGTATCTTGAAGTCTCGATCTACCCGATCGCCGCCTTGCCTGGGGTGTTGGAAGATCACGTCATCGATCTCCTCTTCACTAGAACCCCCGTCCTCAGGGACGGCCCTTGGATGCACTGCTGGTATTATCCTGCGATCAGGGCGATTACGGGTTTCAGGAATTGATAGTGGAGGATTACCACCAGGAACACGGAGTTGCCCTAGGGTTTCTGCCAAGAGATTCGCTATGCGGTCCATGGAAGCTTGCAGCCCTTGCATGGCTTATCGATTCTCTTGCTGCGCTGCTTGAAAAGTTGCCGCCGTTAAATGAAAATTTCCTGGAGCACCGCCTATGGGATTGTTGCCCGACCCGTCGTTAGAAGTCATCGACCCGAGGGGAAACCTCGCTCTGATACCAACTGACGCAGGGGAGGACGTGAGGTCGAGCACCATCTTCCTCAAGAGGATAACTATTCCGAATCCACGGAACTTCTCTGGACTCCTCACAGAGACTTCTCGAATCCACGAGAAAAGAGAGTAGAAAATAGAAATAAATTCTAAATAAATTCGAAATAGCTTAATTAATCCATAAAAACGAGTTCACAATCCTTTAAATAAGGGTACTAAGCAATGGAAAAGAAATCAGAATCAAACTACAACTAGGACTCCTAAAATTCGCGACTTACTATAAATAGTAAACTTACTATTTATAGACTGTCGTGATGTCTACTAGTGCGCAAGGTTTTCGGCCAAAAATAGTAAGTGTCCTATTTGGCTTCACCAACCCGTTCTCCTAATTATTCTAAGCTCTTTTCACGTTGGGCGCAACTCCTAAAGCCCGACGGATGAAGAGTTATAAGCAAACTAAAACTTACTATTTATAGTAAAAACGAAATTGAAACAGGGAAACGACCATCAAATCAGGGGTTTCTCGCAATTCCGAGCGTCGCAACCCTGCATAGCAGGGTTGGTTGGCTAAAGTAGCTCGTTCTACCCCAAAATCATATATTTTTCGTCGGCTAACTCATCCCGGATTGCAAGATACGCCTGATTTAAGGTCTGATGGTCCAGATCACTTCTGTCGCCGACCGGGCCTTTTCTGATCCATCTTTGCCATGTAATTGTCCGCGACCCGCTCTACATCAATCTTGTCCAAATAATTGTACACGACCCACTCTACATCATGATCCATGTAAAGTTTGTTATATTTGCATCCACGATGGAAGAGTTTATGCAATGTGAGGCCAGATCATCGTAACTCTTGCTATTTCGGGCCAAGGACCCGCCATCGCAAAGCAATCTGCTTTGCTTTGCAGAATATTGTAGTACCCATGCCTCCATATTCACGATGACATGAAGTGCTCAACTCCTAAAAGGCAGATGTTATTTCCTTGACATTCATATTGGAAGACTAGCACTGAGTTGCAGTTTCCTTTGTTGGTTTTGAAATGACTGTAATTGCTATTTTGGGCTCTGCTTCAACCTAGTGTTTAAGTTGTGCAGGCATTGTGGTTGATTGATTATTTCATTCCACCCAATGAATATAAATATAGAGGTCGAGAGTTTTTCTTCTTTTTTTTCAAATTCCTGCAGAAGCTGCTTTTAGTCCATTGCAGGAGGCAGGCTTTTTACTGGGTTTGTGTAGCTTCAGGTTTCCCAATTTTGAAGTTTTTGTTATGGTTTTCATATTTGTAATATCTGTTTGGAATACTTCAGCTAATAATGCAAAACCAAGCAGCTGTTTTGCAGGTTCTGTCATGGGAGATGGTAGCATTGATAACAGCAGCTGGTGAAACTCTTCCTACACAAATAGCATGCATTTTGCTCAACAACTTTGGAGCATCCTTCATGGAAGTCACAAGCAACGCCCTCAATGCCGATTACAGTTAAAAAATAAGTGGGGCAACTCCAATTCTATGCATTCATGGCACCAGTAGCAGTAGGAAACATATGGAGTATTTGTGCGGAGTTTCTTATAGAGAACCCAACCATAACCATCTTTCTCATATGATGTATTAAACAAAAGTGCTAACTTTTGTAACTCAATCAGATCAATCAGAAATTGTACAACTCGTCCTATTTTCATTCAACGTCTTCCAGAAGTTGCACCTATATGCACAGGTATTTTGATGTGATCATTTTTGTATGTATATTTACTATTTGAAATACGATTTTGAGTTTTCAGACCATGAAATAGAAGATAATAGAATTTTAAGCAGGCACAAGAGAATTGCATTGTTTAAAAAGGTGGGAGCTCACCACTTGAGTATTATTGCAATGAAGAAAAAGAGTGTACGTAAAGAGAGGGGTTCCTCATGTGACTGAAGCGGAAACAAAATACATAACCATTACAAACAACAAGCCCACAAATAAAATGATACAACCAGACCACCACCTTACACTAGACCCTGGATACATACCAAGCATAACAACAACCATCCAAACCGCCAACTCAGACCAACCATGAAGCATACCATTTTGCAGCAGGAAGACATCAAAAGCTGGTCTTTACACAATCATCTGTAATAAAATTCTTCTCACTGCATAACATCAAGAAACTTCTGCAGAACCTAGAAAAACAAATTACACCAACATCTCCAAATAGGGATCTTCACCTGTGATCTTTTGAAAACAAAGGAGACAAATTAAATCATCTCCTTATTGTACAAATAGGAAAATTTTCCGTCTAACCAAACAAGAACCCACACAACAACTATAAAGAAGACTAGATGTCTGAATACAAGTACGAAGAGATCTGTTTTGAGAGTGCTTCGTCTTAGCTTCACAACCAAGCCAAATCCCCGCAATTCATGACCTGAAACCTGTAAACCAAAACAATCAGTGATTATACAGTCATAGCTTACATTAGATTCCAAATTTTGAACAAGCATTGGCTGCTTATCATGAAGTCACCTGGAACAAGAGAAATCGTCAGTCCCATTCAAAATGCATTTATTTTCAAAATTGAAATTTCTTCAGCAGAGCAAGAAATTCTATAATTCACACTTCATGACCACATTCTCAGATACAATTATGTCCTAAATCTTTTAACTTAAATAATTTAACTTCAGTAAACATCACATTGTGGAAAGCATTTCAATCAATTTGCTATACATGCTAAAGATTTTTCTCATTTCGAATGATTGTATGCAAATTAAGCTGATTCGAATCCAGTTTCTTTTTTTTTTTTCTTTTTTTTTTTTTTCTTTTTCTTTTTCTTAATTAGGATTTGAATTTGTTTCATAATCTTTTAATTCATTGAAGAATCCATATATAGGGACAATTACAAATTTCCATATATACTAATGAGAAATTTCAAGTCTCCACCGACCAACATTGCCTCTATCAATTTGTGGCCTGCAAACAGGTCAACAATATGACAGTGGTCTATATTCAACTGAGAAAGGCCTGAAATTGATGTCTGGGATTTTGGACGTCAATTATGCAATTTTGGAGTTGAAATATCAAAATCCCCTAGTAGGCAAAAACTCCAATTAGGAATTTTAAATAGCAAAGATGGGACCTCGTATAGGGATTTAACATATCAATATTCCCAAATTTTAACCAAATTCTCCCATTAAGGATTTAAATTAGAGAAAAATTCTAAATAGTGTAAATCCCCAAAGAGGAAAAATCCACAATTACATTTCTTAACTCAAACCATGAATTCAGCGAGAACAAATTTTTTTTTAAAAAATACCTCCAAAAATTTCAAAACAAGAGCTGGTATTGTTGATAGTTGATATTGAAGTCGAGCCTACAGAAAATAGAAAAAACCTTGTAAATAGCAAGATAGATAATGAGAGTGGAGAGCGTGAGAGAGAGATGGTGAGAGAGAGAGAGAGGTCTCATCTCGTATGCGTGTGGGATGAAGACCCACGTGTGGAGACTTTTTAAACCGATACAATTAGGATTGTCAATGGGCCGGGCTCAGGCCTGTAAAATCATATTTCAAATAGAGCTTTATGTCGAAAACGGTTTGAAATCCAGGCTAAAAATAGTGTCCGAGAAATCCTTGTGAATGCTACAAATAGTGTCCGAGAATCACTCACTTTTCTTGTTTGTTAGTTGCAGGCTCCATCCGGACAATCATAGGATCCAACGAAATGGTTTGTGGTCTCGCTCACAGGAAGGGCTGTCATTGGGCTGGGCCTGGATTAGTATCGGCCTAGATTTTAGACTGGGCCATTGGGCTGGGCCTGGATTAGTCTTAGCCCAGATTTTAAATTGTTTCAGACTGGGTCATTGGGCCAGCCCTATTCAAAACTCTGGTTTTTCAGATCCAAGCCCAGCCCATTGACACCCCTGCTCACAGGAGACCGGGATATATATACCACACGTGTGTGTGTGTGTGAGACTTCCCAATCCATTGATCTGGACTATGTACATTTCATGTACAACCAAGTAAGAATTACACTGTTTATTTGTTAGAAACCATCATAGATTGTTTATGATTCTAAATAATTACTTTTATTAGGCAATTATATCCATTCCATTCGTGGCTTGGGAAAAGAATGGCTATAGAAAAGCAGGGCAAAATCAAGGATGGATTGGATCATCCAATCGGTGTGATTTTTTCATTACAGTGCAAGGTATATGTTTCGGACATAATGAATGGTTGTGATTGATTGATTGAACTGTCTAACTAAAAAAAAAAACTAGGAACATTATATGGTGATCAGAGAGCACAGGAGCATCTTTATATACATAAGAGTCAGTTTGAAAAGGACTCTAATGCAACAGAGTAAGGTCCATGATAAATGCATTTCTACCGTACCGATGGCAAATAAGTGATTGGAACTGAATTGAAATGCCAAAAGCGAATTTTATATCTATCATGCATAGTCTTAGATAAATAATAATAAATAAATAAATAAGACAAAAAAGCCATCCTTACTCTTTAGTGGATGATAAGAGAGGGTATGTGTTGGATCTTGAACCAGTCCTCTCCCTCATTCTCTCTCACCCTTTCGTTGAATTCTCTCGGCATCCTTGTCAACCTCAATTCTTGAAGGTTGGTGAGATGTCGCATTCCATCTGGAAGCATCTTCAATCTTTTGCAGCTACTAATCTCTAAAGATGTAAGATTAGGCATCGCTCCTTCCTCCACTGTCCACTCCTCTAATTCATCGCAGTTCCTAA
Organism: Magnolia officinalis; assembly: GCA_021015155.1. NCBI lineage: Eukaryota > Viridiplantae > Streptophyta > Magnoliopsida > Magnoliales > Magnoliaceae > Magnolia > Magnolia officinalis. The sequence continues at coordinate 2,664,459 of JAJHSJ010000015.1, read as the reverse complement.
TAAACAAATCGTTGAGCAGCGGAAACCCTCCAGCAGAGAAAACCATCTCCTTTGTCACGTAAGCATCCATACCATAACCGAGAATCCGAAGGTTGGGCAGCTTCTCCAGCGTTCCCATCGGGTCTTGCTCTAATATGGATTGAAACAAGTATAACTGGGTGAGGTTAGGTGGGAATTCATGCAGATCCGGTAATTTCTCTAAGCGTCCCTTCAAATGCATGTCATATAGATGGTGATGATTTGAGAAGGACTCAAAAGATGGAATGAAGCTTCTAGATTCTCCCCCTAGACACAATGATCTGAGGTGTACCAATTTAGAAATAGGACGGGATGATGCCATATTGAGATGTCCGCATATCCACAATTCTCTCAAATTGATCAGTTTCTCCAACTCATCTTCTGTCCAGCTGCCAGCAAATATGCCTTTTAGAGTCTGGAGATTGCTTAAGCGATGAACTGCCGTACCGTCGCTGAATTGACATTCATCATGTACCGCTAGGTGCCGTAACTGTTCCATCTTCCAAATATCAACTGGTAGCATTTTGATATTTGTACCCCATATATTGAGAGTCTGTAAATTGGAGAGGCGGGTTATGGTGGATGGTAGCTTTTCTAACTCGGTGTTACGAATTAGACATAGGTACCTCAAGTGGATTAGAGACCCAATTTCATCGGGGAGACTAGTGAGCTTTATGTTCCGGAGATCCATCACCTGAAGAAATTTGAAAGCCCCGAAGAGGCTTTTCAACACCGGTGTTTCAATCTCTTCCCGCTCGTCATTGTAGCCCAACAAGTTCAACAAAGATCGGAGGTGGTTCTTCTTCTGCCCGAAATAGGCTTGTAAAATTTTCTCTGCAATGAAAACAGTTGAATGGTTTTTTTTTTTAAAAGTTCCTCTTGGTGCAAGGATTGGACTATATTGTAATCCAACTTTGCAAATTCAAGCAAATCATCGTTCCTCCCAAATAAATAAATAAATAAACAAATAACAAAGATCGGAGGTGTAGAGTGGAGCGGTTAGAGGAGATGAACTTACCAAGGCCACCAGAAGCAGTAATTGCAAGCCGGCGTGCCGTAGTTGGTGATGTAGTCGCTGCCTTCCCATACACGTCCAGAAATCTCTCCTCCTTGGCGTTTGCTATTGAGAGGTCGCGTAGAAGATCATGAATACGGCATGTCATAGCTGTTCCATTCGTTTTCCTTTCTGCCACCTGAATCATACTTCTGTTGACGAGCTCTTCCACATAATCCTCTGCAACATCCTCTAGTTCTTCTCCTCCTCTTTGCTGCACAAACCCTTCAGCTATCCACAACTTAATCAAGTCGTCCACTTCAATTTCAGAGTCTTCAGGAAAAGCTCCGAAATAAAGAAAGCAGAACTTCAAGTAATAGGGCAAGTCATGGTAGCTAAGGGCCAATATGCCGGAGATCGCATCTTCGCTTTCATGTAGATGCCATTCCAGACTTGTAAGTACTTTGTACCACTCATTCACTGATTTCTCTTTCCTTGATAGGACGCCTCCTATTACTGCGATGGCTAGAGGTAAACCTCCACATTTCGCAACAATCTTTCCCCCCAACTCCTCCAGATTTGCAGGGCATGGAAGAGCAAGATTTCCAGGAAGTGCTTTCTTTAGGAACAATGCCCAGCTCTCACTTTCATTAAGAAAATGCATTTTATGGGGCGTGCTCCTTGGATCTGCATACTTAGCAATTTCTTCATTGCGAGTGGTGAGCAGAACCCTGCTGCCCTTTTGCCTGTCTGGAAATGCAGAGACCAAACCACTCCAAGCATCTCTAGTCCATATATCATCAATTACCACCAGATATTTCTTCCTTTCCAAGAGCTTAAAGAGTTGCTTACGCAAGTCTTCCTCAGGCGTCATCTCCCTTTCATTTCGTCCCAGAGATTTTAGAATGCTCAGGAAAATCTCTCGCAGTCGATGTTCTTGAGACACAGACACCCAGGCATGAAAATCGAAATTCTTCTTTACATCGATGTTATTGTATACTTTGTTAGCGAGAGTAGTCTTACCTATCCCTCCCATACCAGTGATCGAAATGACAGCACGCCGCGCATCTCCTTCAATCAGCCGCCCCACCAGTGTCTTTGTCTCATCTTCAACACCAACCACATCAGCTTCCTCGGCGATGGGAAGCCTCTTCTCCCTCCACGTCTGGCTTTGATTTGAGGAAGATGAAGCTTCTCCACATCCTGGTATATTGCTGATGCCATAATCTGATCTGTTGGATGAGATATCGTTGAGCCTTCTTTCTATGTCACCGATCTCCTTCCCAATCTTGTGGATGAGAAGGAGATCTTTGATCCAATAAGCAAAACTTCGTAAGCATCCCATGAATCCAGCACTTGTCTCTCTTCCTTGATTTTGAATGTTAAAGATGTAGGAGTCGATGACGTCCTCAGCATCATAAGCTGCTTCTCTTATTTGGGCCACCCAAACCTTAACTCTATCATTATCTCTGCGATTCCCATGGACGTCTTTGAGTAAGGCATCCATCCATAAAAGTTTGTCTCGAAGTGATCTGATCTTACCATCTACTCCGAGTAGCAATTCTGCTTCCTGCGCTAGAAATTCATTCAATCTTTGTATGACGAACTTAACAGCAATATCAGCCATTCTCTCTCTCTCTCTGTCTCTCCTTCAGAAGCTTCTAAGCTCAAAACAAGGCTTTCTCAGGTCAACCTTCAATAGGGGCGCTCAATTATTTCATCCATTTACTTTAGCAAAAGCAAAGGCGCTCAATTATTTCGGACGCGGATTGCGAAGTATGGGTCTTATCCACACCGTCGGTCTCCAGATGGGAACGGACAGGAGATTTGAGTGGCCATCGTGAAGTATGGGTCTTATCCACACCGTCCATCCATTTATTCCTGTGATTTTTGTATGTAATTCCAAAACTGAGGTATATCCACAGCTCAAATGGACCACACCACAGGAAGCAGTGGTGACAATGATTCTCACCGTTGAAACTTTTCTAGGTCACACCGTTATATTTATTTTCCATCCAACCTATTCATAGATTTACATAAACCTCGATGAATAGATTTACATAAACCTGGATGAACAGGAAACAAAAATATCAGCTCCATCCAAAACTTCTGTGGCCCCTAAAGGAGTTTCCAACGGTAAGAGTTCAATCGTCCAAATGTATCTTGGATCTGCTTAAGTTTTGGGTTAATTAATATCATAAAATGATATGAAAAGAATGATGGACGGTGTGGATAGGAGCCATAAATCACGGTGGCCACTCAAAGTACCTGCCCGTTGCCAGCTGGAGAGGCAGGGTAGGATGCAATCCATATTTGCACGCGGATTGCGTCCTACTCTGTGGGGCCCACGGTAATGTAAGTGTTTTATCCATGCCGTTAATTGTTTTTCTCAGATCATTTTAAGATATGATCCAAAAACTGAGGTAGGTACAGGGATTAAGTTGACCACAAGATGGGGATTGAACTCCCACCATTACAAACTTCTTAGGAGCTAGAGAAGTTTCGGATCAAGCTGATATTTGTGTTCTCACTTCATCCACGCCTACATGACCTTATTAATAGGTTGGATGGTAAACAAACATCACGGTGGCCGTTGGAAATGTTTCAACGGTGGATCTCATTATCACTGCAGCTTCCTTTGTCTTATGAGCTGTAGACGTCCTTCATTTTTAGAATAATTGATTAAAATGATCCGAGAAAAGCAATGAACGGCGTTGATAAAACACTTACATCACGGTGGCCTCAAAAATCCATTCCGCGTCCTCCATATTTTGCTTTAGCAAAAGCCACGCATTTCATTCCTCCGTGGGTCCCCAGTGTCTGGTCCGCCGTACATAGCACAGGAAATAGTTAAATGCCCACCATTAAAAACTTATACCGGCCACAATTTTTTGGATATAAGCTGGTGTTTTTATTTTTCCTTGTCTATGTAAACTTATCAATATGTCAGATGAAACTTATCAATATGTTAAATGAAAAATATGCCTTCAATGTCTTAAATCGTTCTGTAACATTATAAACATCGTCTCTTCCGTAGATCACATCAAACAAATGTCAATGCCATCAACAAATGTTTGAGCTCATTAAGAGAATTTAAAATTTTTATATTGATTGTGGGACAATTTTAGAGGTACCAATAGATAGCATTGAAGGAAGCTTCAATGAGTCTATATATATAAGATGTAATCGAAATTTAAGGGTGATTAAGGTGTATTAAGCCTTACTAAAATGTTCCTAGGGTTCAAGGGCATAGTGATGTAGAACGGGTCGCGGACACCTTCATGGCCAAGATGGATCAGAAAAGGCCATGAGCACTAGTAGACATCATGACCGTTTATAAATAGTAAGTTCACTATTTATAGTAAGATGCGATTTCTAAGAGTTTTAGTTGTAGTTTGATTTCGAAACTTCTCTCATGGCTTAGTATCCCTATTTGAAGGGTTGTGAACTCGTTTATTTCATTCATCAATCAAATTATAGATTTTATAGAATTTATTTTCTATTTTCCATGCTTTTTTCCTTGTGGATTCGAGAAGTCTCGGTGAGGAGTCCAGAGAAGCTTCGTGGATTCGGAGTAGTTATCCTCGAGGAAAATGGTGATTGACCTTATCACGTTCATCCCTGCGTCAATTGGTATCAGAGCAAGGATTTTCCTCGAACCGATGGCAAGCAACGAATGTATGAATCAAAATCCTGTGGATGGTGATCCAGGGATTCGTTATCTTTCGAAAAGAATGAAAGCTTTCCACCGGGAGAGTCAGTTAATCATGCAAGGGATGCAGGCAACCCTAAATCGTCTTACGGATACGTTACTTCCTCCCCAAGCCCTAGGCGACGAGCCACCGCCTGTGGTTGCTGTACAGCAAAACCGTGATTTCTGTAAAGCACTATCAGTAATAAATCGTACGGCTACACCAGATGATTCGAGCTCTGGCAACGAGGACCTTAATGAAGGCTTTGCCCGACGACCAATCCATGAAGGCAATCATCTAGTTCGTGCTGAAAGAGAGTATCAAGGTAAGGCTAAACTTCTTAGTTTTAATGGTTTATTACGCATAAAAGATTTCTTCAACTGGCTAGCCAAAGTATAATGATATTTTGATTACATGGATGTGTCAGAGCATAAAAAATTGAAATTAATAACGTTTAATTTAAAATCTGATGCTTCTGCATGGTGGGAACAATTACAACTCTCACATGCCTGACAGAATAAGGCACCCATCTCATCATAGCCACGGATGAGACGTCTTCTTCGATCATGATTCTTTTCTAGTGATTACGAGCAAGTATTGTTCTAACAATACCAAAATTGTCGACAAGGAAATCGAATCGTCACAGATTACACCGAAGAATTCCAGCAGTTAACACGCGAAACGATCTGTCAAAAACTGAATCACAGAAGGTAGCACGATTTATAGGTGGGTTACGATCGACGATTCAGGACCGAGTTCAATGCACCTAGTCGGGACCGTAGATGAAGCAATTCAATTGGCAGGTATGACAGAAACGTAACATACAAGAGTTTATGCTCGGCCTTATCCTTCAATTTGATCCCCATGACGGGTCCCATACAGGATCCAGTGCTGGAACATGAAAAAGAACCAGTAGGACAACGTCATCAACCTCTGAAAAACACAAAACCGTGATACGGGGAGCGGCACATCTAGGCCTCAACGTATAGCACCTACAACAGTGGGTCCGAGTATGATTCCAAATCTTTACGTTCAGCCAAGGTCAAACAATTGTTACCATTGTGACCAACTGGGCCACTTATCAAACACCTGTCATCAACGCCCTGTAGCCCACTTGAGAGTTTTTCACGTAAAATTCCCTGGTGTCGTGTGGTTTATGCTTTGATTTATTTCATTGTTTTATTATTCCATAATTCTGGTTTGTTTCGGGAGGTTAGATCCTAAGGTTTTGTGCAAGGCCCCCAACACTAAGACCAACCATAAAGCTCACTATTTTGCAGTAGGAAGACATCATAATCTGGCCTTTACACAATCATCTGAAATAAAGTTCTTCTCACCGCATAACATTAAGAAGCTTATGCAGAATCTAGAAAAACAAATTACCCCAACATCTACAATAAAGATCTTCGCTTACAATCTGAAAAGAAAGGAGACAAATTAACTTATCTCCTTATTGTACAAATACGAAAACTTTCCCTCTAACCAACAAGAACCCACACTACAACCATAAAGAAGACTGGATGTTTGAAAACAAGTACCAAAAGATCGATTTTGAGAGTGCTTCGTCTTAGCTCCACAATCAGCCTAATCCACTGCTGCAATTGACCTGAAACTTGTAAACTAAAATGATCAATGATCATACAGTCATAGCTTACATTAGAGTCCAAAGTTTGAACAAGCATTGGCTGCTTATCCTGAAGTCACCTAGAACAAGAGAAATTGTCAGTCTCATTCAAAATGCATATATTTTCAAAAATGAAATTTCTTCTAGAGTAAGAAATTCTATCATTCACACTTCATGAGCACCCTCTCAAAGGTCCTAAATCTTCACACATCACGAGGACCTTCTCCAATACAAGGTCCTAAATATTTTAACTTAATTAAATAAGTTATCTTCAGTAAACATCACATTGTGGAAAGCATTTCAATCAATTTTCTATACATGCTAAAGATTTTTTCCATTTCGAATGATTGTATGCAATTCAGGCTAATGATAATTTCCAAGCTTCCATTGGCCAAAATTACCTATCAATTTGTGGCCTGCAAACAAGTCAACAATATGACACTGGTCTATATTCAACTGAGAAAGGCCTGAAATTGATGGATGGGATCTTGGACTTGAAGTAGATTGGGCAATTTGGGAGTTGAAATTTCAAAATCCCCTGGTAGGCAAAAAATCCAATTATGGATTTTCCATAGCAAAGATGGGTCCCCGTATAGGGATTTAACATACCCAATTTTAAACAAATTTTCCAATTAAGGATTTAAATTAGAGAAAATTTCTACATAGGGCAAATCCACAAATAGGAAAAATCCACAATTACATTTCTTAATTTAAAACCATGAATTCAGTGAGAACAATTTTTTTTTTTTTTTTTTTTTTAATAAAATGCCTCCAAAAATTTCGACGCCCAAGCAGGTTGGTGTTATTGTCAGTCGCTATCGCTGAGCTACAGAGAAAGGAAAAAAAAAAAAAAAAAACCCCAGTAAATGGCGAGATAGATAGAGAGAGAGGAGAGCCTGAGAGGGAGATGGCAGGAGAGAACGAGAGAGAGAGAGAGAGAGAGTCTCATCTCGTATGCGTGTGGGCTGAAGACCCACCTGTGGAGTCTTTTGAAACCAAGATAGTTAGGGGTGTCAATGGGCCGGGTTCAAGCCTGTAAATCATATTTCAAATAGAGCTGGCCAACAGTCCAGCCCAAAACAGTTCAAAATCCAGGCTAAGCTCTATTTGAAATATGATTTTACTGGGTTTTGAACTGTTTTGGGCCGGACTGTTGGCCAGCTCTATTTGAAATATGATTTTACAGGCTTGAACCGGCCCGGCCTATTGAAATAGTTCAAAATCCAACGAAAATGCAACTCCCGTGCACCAAAGGGTCGGCGGTCTCGCTCACATGCGTGGCTGTCACTGGGTTGGCCCGGATTTTAAATTGTTTTGGACAGGCAATTCGGCCAGGCGTATTCAAAATTCTAATTTTTCAGATCCGAGCCCGGCCCATTGACACCCCTGCTCACAGGAGACCGGGATATATATATACCACACGTGTGTGTGAGAAATGCTCCCCTGCTCTAGGAACACTTATAAGTTATAGTAGTCCTACTTGCATGGACACCCTTTGACTCCCCAATCCATTGATCTAGACTGTTTATTAGGTCCAATGTACATTTATGTGCAACCAAGTAAGAATTACACTGATCCGACAAATATTAACTATTGGATGAATCTTCTTTAACATGGACGGTCATGATCATTAATACGAGAATAGTTTCAATAAACAATTAGATTCATCTATTTGTTAGAAGCCCTCATAGATTGCTTATGATTCTAAAGATTTACTTTTATTAGGCAATCGTATCCATTCCATCCATGGCTTGAGAAAAGAATGGCTATAGAAAAGCAAGCCAAAATCAAGGATGTATTGGATCATCCAATCGGTGTGATTTTTTTCATTACAGTGCAAGGTATATGTTTCGGACGTAATGAACAGTTGTGATTGATTGATTGAACTGTCTAACTAAAAAAAAACTAGGAGCACTATATATATGGTGCTTAGAGAGCACAGGAGCACCTCTCTATATAGATGGCAACTAAGTGACTGGGATTGAATTGAAATATTGCCAAAAGCAAATTGTATATCGATCCTGCATGGTCTAAGATAAGTAATAATAATAATAATAATAATAATAATAATAATAATAAAACAACAAAAAAGCCATCCTTACTCATATTTGATAAGAGAGGGTATGTGCGGGATCTTGAACCAGTCCTCTCCCTCATTCTCTCTCACCCTTTCTTTGAATTCTTTCGGCATGTCTATCAACTTCAATTCTTGGAAGTTGGTGAGATGTCACATTCCATCTGGAAGCATCTTCAATCTTTTGCTGCTACTAATTAATATGTAAAGATGTAAGATTAGGCATCGCTCCTTCCTCCACTCTCCACTCTTTTAATTCATTGCATTCCTAAATAACCAAATAGTTGAGCAGCAGAAACCCTCCAGCGGAGAAAACCATTTACTTTGTGACATAAACATCCTCACCGTAACCGAAATTCCAATGTTGGGCAGCTTCTCCAGCGTTCCCATCAGGTCTTGCACTAATTTGGATCCATACAAGTATAAATTGGTGAGGTTAGGGATACGGGATATATGATCAAGTCACACGGAAATTATCCATAATCATGATGTCAAATTTGACGAAGGATTCTTATTCCTAAAAGATGAACATGAGGAAGCCAAAAAGTTAGTTGTGGACGATCAAATAGACAGATATGAGACACAAGATGATATTGAAATGCAGATAGAGGTACATGAATAGGTGGAGCAACCGCCTGTCAGAAAGAATCTGGATTGTAAGTTATATATTGACGAGATACATGGATGACTGAAATGTTGCATTTACTCTTGTTACGAAGGGGGATCCGTCTATTTTCCAAAAGGTTCTTAACAATGCGGATGCCGAAAGATAACAAGCACCGATGCATGACGAGATGGACTCCTTATACAAGAATGAGCCGTGGGAGCTAGTGGAGCTTCCCGTCGGCCGAAAAGCAATCAAGTGCAAGTGAATCTTCAAGAAAAAACATGATAAATACAAGAAGAAACAGTTTGACCATCTGATCATGAACCGGATCATTGAATGTTCGAGGCATTGTCTTTTTTTTTTTTTTTATGATCGGATGGTGTGGGGCCTACCTTTGTCAATGGTACTGATGTCCTTCGTATGCAAGTGCATGTCGGCAGAAAGATGTAATAGTGTAACAAGTGGCATGTAAGATAAACATTTATTGACTTAGTTTGGTCTAAAAACAACACCAGGTTGCCAATATGCTTCATTCGATTCGGCAACGCCACCACTAACATGGCATATTCATTTTGGTTGTGATTGGTGGCCCAAGTTTTCATTTTGGTTTTGGCCTGGCATTTAGGGCTGGATAGTTACCACATGGATGCATGATCCAAATCGTTCATCTTGTTGTTTTAACTTAGGATGGATGATTCTCTAAAATCACACTGATAGGACACGCGATTGAATATTTTCGGTCACCATTTTTTAAAAGTTGCAACTGCCCTTTTGATGATACCACAATTCGATGGAGAGCATCATTAGTCGGCTTAAGTTTTGGATCATGACCCATCCATGGTCGTTTAGTCCAGATGGACGATTTGGATCATCAATCCATGCAGCCATGTAGGCCCTTCCAATGATTAACTCTTTCTTTCTGATCTACCATTATTAATTGACTGAGCCTGTTTGGGAGACTGGATTTGGAATCTTTCCATTAATTCCCTGTGATTCAAAAGTAGTTATGTATAATATATTTACAGGGTTTGAATTTAATTACTAAATTAATTTTAATATCTCTAGTTATTGTACGTATGTAACGTTTGATACACTGGTTGTAATAAGCCCATTGAAATATATACTTTGTCTGAAAATGATGAAATTCTAAGTCTTGGACGGGCCACAAGTACAAGGTCACATCAAGTTACTAACTAATAATTTTTAACTGTTGATTTACCTGAACAATATTTGGATGATGAAGATTATCCAAGAGTTTTTTCATGTAAAATTCAAATTACCTTCTTGTTAAATTTTTTTTATACAATTATGATTCCAATCCGTCAACATATGCATTTTCCTTGCGTGGATCCCACATTTGCATTGGATCACCCTTGATTTTAGAGTAATCCAATCCGTCCACAAGTTTGGAAGATCATTCTACATAGGGTATCGAAAGATGGGGAATATCCATAGCTCAAGTGGGCTACAATATACGGAACAGTGAACTGTTAAAGACTACCATCCGAACTTTTTTTTCCCTGTGGGACTACGTGTACCTTAGATAGCCTCAATTTTAGGCCCGCACCACAAAATGAGAAAGGGAAAAGGGTGAATAGGTTGAATTTATCACAAGCTTCGTGAAATTGGGACCCATCATCATTGAAGGTTGTATCACGACCTGATGCAAGTCACATGCCTGACTACTAGTGTCAGATTAGATTCATCTACTTTCCAAATATGATTGACTCAAATATTGCATTTGCCCTCATTATGAATGAGGGGATCCATCTACTTTTCAAAAGATTCTTGACGATGCGGATGCCGAAAAGTGAAAAGTACGATACATGATGATATGGACTCCTTGTATAAAAATGAGACGTAGGAGCTGGTAGAGCTTCCCATCGACCGAAAGCAATCAGGTACAAGTAAATCTTTAAGAAGAAACAGGATAAGTACAAGAAGATATGGCTTGACAAATCTGATCATTGAACTGGCTTTTTTTTAAGGATGTTGATGGTGGGGCCTACCTTTTTCAATGGTATTGATGTCCTTCGTATACAAGTGGCATGTGGGCAGAAAAGATGTAATGGTGTGACAAGTGGCATGTAAGATAAACATTTATTGACTTAGTTTGGTCTGAAAACAGCACCAGCTTGCCAACATGCTTCATTAGATTCAACAATGCCACCGCTAACATGGCATATTCATTTTGGTTGTGATTGGTGGCTAAAGTTTTCATTTGGGTTTTGGCCTAGCATTTAGGGCTGAATAGTTACCACACATGGATGCATGATCCAAGCGGTTCATCTTGTTGGTTTAACTTAGGATGAATGATTCTCTAAAATTACACCGGTAGGATACGCAATTGAATATTTTAAGTCACCATTATTTATTTTTTTATTTTAAGTTGTAATTGTCCTTTTGATACCAAAAATTTGATGGAGAGCATCAGTAGTCGGCTTGAGCTTTGGATCATGACCCATCCATGGTCGTTTAGTCCAAAAGGACGATTTGGATCATCAATCCATGCAGCCATGATTAACTCTTTGTTTATGGGACGCGGATTGCGTATACTACCTCTGCCCGTCTCTAGCCCTGAACGGGCAGTTCCATGGGCAGGCCCACCGTGATGTATCTGTTTATCCAAGCCGGCCATCCTTTTTATTAGGTCATTTTAAGCCATTATTAAAAAAATGAGGTAGATCCAACGATCAAGTGGACCACACCAAATAATAAGCTCGGTTGGATTAAATGCACAACGCAGGAAATGCATGTTGCATTAAATGCAAGAGTCATCTCTGGTGTGGTTCATTTGAGCGTTGTATCATCCTCATTTTTTTTCTTCCTGCTTAAAATGATCTGATAAAAGAGATGGACGACTTGGATAAACAGATACATCACGGTGGGCCTCCCCACAGAATTGCCCATTCGGGGCTAGAGACTGGCTGGGTAGTACGCAATCCGCATCCCAGTGATTTAAAGTAGTTATGTATAATATATTTACAGGATTTGAATTTAATACTAAATTAATTTTAATATCTCTAGTTATTGTATGTACGTAATATTCATATAATGGTTGTAATAAGCCCATTGAAATATATACTTTGCCCGAAAATGATGAAATTCTAAGTCTTGGACGGGCTACAAGTACAGGATCACATCAAGTTACTAACTAATAATTTTTAACTGTTGATTTACCTGAACAATATTTGGATGATGCAGATTATCCAAGAGTTTTTTTTGTGTAAAATTCAGATTACCTTCTTGTTAAAATTTTTTTATGCAATTATAATTACTTTTCTAAAGGTTACTGCCTAACATTTTCCTTGCGCGGATCCCACATATGCATTTAGGGGTGTACACGGGTCGGGCCGAGTCGAACTGGCCTCAGCCCATCCAGGCCTGTTCAACAGCCACACCAGGTCCGAACCCGACTAGGCCTGGTCACCGGGCCAACATCTCTAGCCCGAACCAGGCCCCCGCGAGTTCGGGCCGAGTTCGGGCCAGTTTCGAACCTTCGAGTTCGGGCCAGTTTCGAACCTGAGTTCGGGCCAGTTTCGAACCTTACAGCAAGTTCATGGAAAGGGCTTTGGCAGGTAATCCGCGTCCCATTAATTTACAAGGCCCTCGATCAACGGTTTAGATAGTTGAACTATAGACTCGACAAAAAATATTCTGGCCCGGAACGTTCAATTCCTCCCGGTGACCATACTGTCCAAAACAAATGGGTGACTAGAGAATTTGTTTTAACCGTTTATTTGTTTTATACCTGTGGCCAACCTAAGGTGTTTACCGGCCTGATTTTCGAATCGGAAGATCTAATTAGTACATCCAACCGGATGGAACTAAGATTTCATTTTTCTAATCCATATTAAGACAAGAAATGTGGCACATGTGTTTCACATCTAGGCCGGTCCTTATTGGGTCCCACTTTGAACATCCAATGGCCCAAAAAATAGGATGATAGACTCACCATCAGTCATTATTGCTTTTCCAACCATTGATTCTTCTGGTAGAAATGTGGCCCAATTGATAAGTGGGAACCAGGGCTAGCCCACCTGATGACTAACCCAGATCTTGTACACATGACATTTTGCCATGTTGCAAATCATCTTCACAATCTTCGTGAAGAAATGATTTGATACTCTTGCAGAGTGATGGATGAGACATGAACAGTTAGAAATTACTTAGAAATTACATATACGGCTTTAAACCTTTCAAATTAAATGAACTAGTTTATATATATATATATATATTATATATATATATATATATATATATATATATATATATATATATATATATATATATATATATATATAATATATCATGAACTGGGTTTTCGGACCGAGTCGGGCCGGGTCGGGTTGGGTCGGGTTTCAGACCGAGTCGGGCCGAACTGGAGGTATCCGAACTCGGCTTGAACTCAGTTTCAGGCCTAGAAAATTGGCCCGTCCTGACCCGAACTCAGTTCCGGGTCAGGCCGAGTCGGGCTTTTTCGGACCGGGTCGAGCGAGCTAACCGGGCTAGCCCGGTTTGTGTACACCCCTATATGCATTGGATCACCCTTCATTTTAAAGTAATCCAATCCGTCCACAAGTTTGGAAGATCATTCTACGACCTGATGCAAGTCACATGCCTGACTACTAGTGTCAGATTAGATTCGATATGGATGGGGTGATGGGCACACCGTGATGGTTGAGAGAAATCCAATCTGTCCACAAGCTTTTCTGGTTCAATCTTTGTGGGGGCACCGAAAGATGGGGCATATCCCACCATGGCCAAAATCCAAGAAACAGTGGACCCTTGAAGGGTACCATTTGGATTTTTCCAGCTGTGGAACCCATCTGTGATATGGATTAGCCTCGATTTTGGAACCATGCTTTAAAATGTGATGAGGAAAATGGTGGACGGTCCGGATTTGTCAAAAGCCTAATGAAAGTGGCCCACCTAGCTTCCTGGTTTCTTTAAAGTTAGATGCAAAAAGGATTTTGCAATTAATTTCGTAAATACCAAGACACTTTTATCGAAGCACATGCGAGGCTAAATGCTAGTGACTTTGGCACTATTGGTCAAGCAACTGCGATTTTGAATAAATAATCTAAAAGTAATAATTTTTTCAGTCTGTAGACCAAAACAGCTTACCCGAAAATCCCTTTTTTATTCTATAGAAGGGTTGGATGAGTGGGATTATTTTATCACACCACGCTCCAGTGTGGACAGTCTCTGCTGTTTGAATGGTCTGGATTGAATTACGTCCATTCCATATATGTAGGTGAGGAGTTAGAATCATTTAGAAAATGGTGGTGAACCATCACCTTGCACTCGACCTTCTTGTCCAAGTAGTTCGGTAGCATCCATATGAAATCACATCCTTGCGTGCATCTTTGATGAATCCGACACCACACAAGGAGCAATTAGAGGATGCATCCACACCACTCAAGCTGGACTATTAAAGATCTAACCTGAAAGCAAATCAGGCCCAACCAACAGTTCTAATAATAATCTGGCTGATCGTATCCATATCACAGATCTGGGTTATTTGACTGTCTAGATTGCTGATCTGGACTATTGCAAGTGTCCAAATTGGTCTTATTGTCAACGTGGACGATTTATCCGTCCAGATTAGTGTCCTGATTGGACCACAATGTCCCCATATCCAATTGGATTGCCTTGATTGACTGATAACATGTGTGATTAGTCAGCTTTAATATCTGATCCGATCATCTGTGGGTCCACTAGATTCATCAGATGGTCCTTAATAATTCCCTACATCAACTGGTTGTTAAATAAGGTTGACGTGTGTCCAAGAGAGAAGATGCCCATTGACTTGGAATGAATGTAAATCAGCTCATATGCAAGGTTATTTGAACATTGCAATTTCCTCTAGAGAGCTTTGGAAGATGTTTTATTATTTTCTTTTTAATTGCATTACAAGTCTAGGTGTGTCTGTTTTATATTATTTAGAGAGCTATTTAAAAGTTAGAAATAGCATTAGTCAAGATCTAGAAGTGTATAGTGAGTTGAGTCCAGGTGTATCCTCTATCTACAATCTCTTCCTTAGTAGTCTATTAGCAGTGGGGCTGTTGATATGAAATCATCGTAGAAAGAAAATGGAATGTAGTGTAAAAAGAAGCTAAAAAGAAGCTCCATTAAACTGAAATCGTCGCAATTTTCCTCTCATGAAATAAAAATTCCAAATCATAGATTATTTGCCATGAATTTTCGATTTTGATCTTACGTAGGGAAAGACGTGTTGAGGTCAAGCATTGTCTTCCTTAGGAGGATAACTACTCAGAATCCACATAGCTTCTCTGGACTCCTCACAGAGAGACATTGGATCCACGAGGAAAATAAGAAATGAGAACTAATTCTAGAAAATTTGGAATAAATTGCTTGATTATTAAAAACGAGTTGACAACCCCTTAAATAAAGACAAATCCTAGGGAGAAGTTCCAGAATCATACTACAACTAAAACTCTCAAAAATTGCGACTTACTATAAATAGTAAACTTACTATTTATAGACGGTCATGATTTCCTCTAGACGTCATGGTTTATGGCCAAAAATAGTAAGTGTCCTATTAAGCTCAACCATTGTATTCTCCTGATTATTCTAAGCACTTTTCATGTTGGATGCAACTCCTAAAGCCAAAGGGATGAAGAGTTATAATTAAATCAAAACTTATTATAAATAGTAAAAATGAAAATTGACCTTCGAACTGAGGGAATCTTGCAAATTCGGCGTGGGCAACCTGGTGTAGATCATTCCGGTTTGTGAGATACGTCCGTTTTAAGGTTCTGAAGGTCTGGATCACTTCTGCCTCTGATCGGGCCTTTTCTAGTCCATCTTATCCACGAAATTGTACACGACCCGATCTACATCATGATCCATGTAAAGTTTGTTATACTTGCATCCACGATGGAAGAGTTTATGACAATGTGAGGCCAGATTGATGGGGTTTTTTCCCCGTCTTCGACCGGTCCTGAGCCCCGCTCGACCGGTCGTGGGAGGCGCTCGACCGGTCGTAGGTTCGAGCCCTGGCACGACTCAAAGTCCAGCGAGTTCGTGCTGTTTTTTTCCGGAGGCTAAGACCAGTCCTGGGATTCCCAGGACTAGTCGAAGGTGGGCTTCGACCGGTCGTGGACAGGCTTCAACCAGTCAAAGGAGGCTACGACCAGTCCTGGAATTTCCAGGACTAGTCGTAGGTTACGCAGTTTGTTCCGCGATTTTGCGCGAAACTGCGGATTTGAGTCCTTTCGCAACCGAGATGCGAAAGGGAAGTTGCCTAAACTATAAATAGGTGTTCCTAGGGTTTTTCTATGTATGTGAAACAAGAGGATTTCCTAAAGGGTTTAGGGTGTGAGAAAGAGAGAGAAAAGAGAGAGAGGAAGCTTGTGGAAGGGAGCCGTCGTCTTAGCGCTTCTATGTCCTTGTAATCGGTGAGATCTCTCTAGTTTTCTTTATTCTTTCATTGTTCATCCACTCCTGCGTGAGTGAAGAAGGTTGTAACGTTCTACTTCATAGTGGATTGTTGATCTGGACGAGGTCCCGTGGTTTTTACCTCTTTGAGGGTTTTCCACGTAAAAATCTCGTGTGGTGTGTGATTGATGCTTTGATTTATTTCATTGCTTTATTATCCATAATTCTGGTTTGTTCTAGAGGGCTAGATCCTAAGGTTTTGTGCAAGGCCCCCAACAAAGTGGTATCAAAGCTAAGTTCATTGAACGGGTAGGATCGGTTTTGAATTATGGAAGGTGGCTCAAGGATGATCAGCCTCAATGGTTTTAACTGGACCATATGGAAGGCTAAGATGGAGGACTTGCTTTATTGCAAGGACCTATATTCTCCAATTTTAGGCATATCAGCAAAATCCAAGGATATGACTGATGATGATTGGAAGAAGATGGACCGAAAGGCGGTGAGGTTTATTAAACAATGGTTGGATGATTCTGTGTTCCACCATATGTCTACGGAAACCTCAGGCGCTAACCTATGACTGAAATTACAAGGGCTGTATGAGAGGAAGACAGCCGGTAATAAAATATTTCTGATAAGGCGACTTGTGAATCTCAAGTTCAAGGATGGTGGTTCTGTGGCCGAGCACATGAATGAGGTTAGCAATATAGTGAACCAACTCTCCTCTATGAAGATGGTCCTGGATGATGAATTGCAGGCTTTACTTTTGCTTAGTTCATTGCCTGACAGTTGAGAGACATTGGTGGTGTCTCTAAGTAACTCCGTGCCAGACGGAAAGATATCCATGAAACAGGTAACTAGCTGTCTCTTTAATGAAGAGACAAGGAGGAAGTCTCAGGGGTCTACTCAGCCAGAGGCCCTTGTGACACAGGAACGGGGGAGAGGAAAGAACAGGAAGGGCGGGAAGGCCCGAGATAAATCAAGAGACAAGTCGAGTAACAGAAAAGATGTTGAATGCTGGAATTGTGGCAAGAAGGGCCACTATAAGCATGAATGTCGTAAGAACGACAAGAAAGGAAAAGGGAAGGAAGACGAATCAGATTCCACTGCGGTCACTTCAGATGACGACATGGTAGTTATTCTTTCAGTAGATCACGATATATGTCTCACGGCTACGAGTCAAGACACCGACTGGGTGATTGACTCGGGAACTTCTTTTCATGCGACTCCACACATGGACTTCTTCATAAGCTACAAGTCAGGTGACTATGGGACTGTGAAAATGGGAAATTCTGGCGTATCAAAGATCGTGGGAGTCGGTGATATTTGTGTGAAGACCGATGTGGGCTGCACATTGGTTCTCAGGGATGTGAGGCATATCCCAGACCTTCGCCTCAACTTGATGTCGACGGGAAGGCTGGATGATGATGGCTATGAAAGCTGGTTTGCTGGTGGGCGCTGGAAGCTCATCAAGGGTTCGTTGATCGTGGCCAGAGGAAAGAAGTGTTGCACCCTTTACAAGGCAGGTGTCAGTATGTGCAAGGGTGGGTTGAACGCAGCGGAAGATTCAACTATTAACATGTGGCACAGGCGTCTAGGCCACATGAGTGAAAAAGGGCTTCAGGTACTAGCAAAGAAGCGGCTCCTTTCAGATGTGACAGGTACACCTCTCAAAACATGTCTTGATTGTTTATCAGGGAAACAGCATAGAGTTTCATTTGTAAAAACTGTTTCTCATGTTAACAAAGTGCATGCATTAGATTTGGTTTATTCTGATGTTTGTGGTCCTATGAGGATAAAAACCTTGGATGGGGCATTGTATTTTGTTACTTTTATAGATGATGCATCTAGGAGGGTTTGGGTTTATGCTTTGAAATCCAATGACGAGGTCTTTGGTGTGTTTAAATTGTTTCATGCTATGGTCGAGAGAGAGACAGGCAGACCATTGAAGTGCATTCGCACTGACAATGGTGGTGAATACATTGGCGACTTTCATGAGTACTACAAGTCCCTGGGTATACGGCATGAACAGAAGGTTCCCAATACCCCTCAGCATAATGATGTAGCTGAGCGAATGAATCGCACCATTGTTGAGAGAATCAGATGCATGTTATCCCATGCGAAATTGCCCAAGACGTTCTGGGGAGAAGCAATGCACACAGCGGTGTATTTGATAAACAGGTCTCCATCAGCCCCGTTGAATGGAGAAGTACCTGAGAAGGTCTGAACTGGACAGGATCCATCGTACAGTCATATCAGGGTGTTTGGATACAGGGCATCCTTTCACATACTAAAGGACGAGAGGTCCAAGCTCGATATGAAGATCAGGCAATGTGTGTTCTTGAGGTACGGTGATGAAAAGTTCGGTTACAGGTTATGGGATCCGACCGAGAGGAAGCTCGTCAGGAGCAGAGATGTGGTTTTCTTTGAAGATCAGTGTATAGAAGACATTGGTAAGCTAAAGAAGAACTAGCCTAGTTCAGGTGAGCTAGAGGACATGGATCCGGTTACTCCTCCCGTGGTGCCTGATGACGGGGGAGTACAATAAGGTGCAGAGGACGAGAGAGTTCCTTCAGAAGATGGACTAGGGGAGCAGCCCCAACTTGATCCACCTGTTGAGCCACAGGTGAGGATGTCATCTAGGGACAGACAGCCGTCCAAGAGGTACTCGCCGCATGAGTACATTATGCTGACTGATGGGGGAGAGCCAGAAGATTATTCTGAGGCCCTAGCCGACGAGCATAAGGGGGAGTGGTTGAAAGCTATGCAAGAGGAGATGAAATCCTTGCATAAGAACCACACCTATGACATGGTGAAACTGCCTAAGGGCAAGAAAGCTCTGAGCAACAAGTGGGTGTTCAGAAAGAAGATAGAGCAGAAGAATTCACAGACGAGGTTCAAGGCCAGACTTGTGGTGAAAGGGTTTGGTCAAAGGAAAGGCATAGACTTCGAGGAGATATTCTCACCAGTGGTGAAGATGACATCCATACTGGTGTTGCTTGGGTTGGCGGTTAACATGGATCTGGAGATAGAGCAGTTAGATGTTAAAACTGCCTTTCTCCATGGTGACCTGGAAGAAGAGATCTACATGCACCAACCAGAGGGGTTCGAAGTCAAGGGCAAGGAACATATGGTGTGTAGGCTGAGGAAGAGCTTGTATGGGCTGAAACAAGCTCCACGGCAATGGTACAAGAAGTTCGACTCGTTCATGTTGAAACATGGGTATGACAGAACGGAGTCGGACCACTGTGTGTTCACGCGCAAGTTTTCAGATGGTGATTTCTTAGTTCTGCTGTTATATGTTGATGACATGCTCATCATGGGAAAAGACATCAAGAAGATCGACAAGCTGAAATAGGAGTTGGGCAGTCTTTTGCGATGAAAGACTTGGGCT
>JAJHSJ010000015.1:2575794-2644555 GCA_021015155.1 Magnolia officinalis | reverse complement strand
ATTTTTTAATGGATGAACAGTTACATCCTCGAAGTGACGACTTGGACGTTTTAAGCTTTTTGAAGATGAATGCCTTCCAAATATCCTACATTATCTAGGATGGCTTATGACATATTGTCAATTCCTATATCGACCGTGCATCAGAGTCGACATTTAGTGCTAGTGGGAGAATAATTGATGATTTTCGTAGTTCTTTAGCCCAGACACTGTAAAGGCTTTAACTTGTTTGCGAGATTGGCTTCGCGCTGCAATTCCTGAAGGTAAATTTAGTTCTTATTGTTGTTATATTTATTTTATAAACTTAATATGGAAAAGTCTTTAACTTGTTTGCGAGATTAGCCCCAGACACCCATTTAACCTGTTGAACCCATTAGACCCGTTGGACCCATTAGACCCGTTGGACCCGTTTTCTAAACGGGTTTGGTTAGGGTCTGGATCTCCCTTAACCAAACTCGTTAGACTCGACCCATTTATAAATGGGTCTGGGTGGGTCTCCCTCTACCAGACCCGGACCCATTTATAAATGGTCTAATGGGTTGGACTCTCGGACCACCCGACCCGCCCATTTAGTAAAAGGGTCTGGGTCTAAAATTTGGACCTAGACCCGTTTAGTAAATGGGGCGGTTCTGGTTTTGGCTAAACCCGCCCCGAACCCGACCATTTACACAACGCCCATACCCCCAGACACTGTAGAGGCTTTACCTTGTTTGCAAGATTGGCTTGCGCTGCAATTCCTGAAGGTAAATTTAGTTCTTATTGTTTTATATTTATTTTATAAACTTAATATGGAAAAGTATTTCCTAAATCTCTATTAACTAGGTTGTATGTCATGTGTAAATTTATAGATTTGAAGGAGGAGTTGCATGTAGTATAAGTGGATGACGATTCTAATGAGTTGGAGGATTGGTTTAGAATTGAATTCTAAGGTATATCTTGTTTTAATTATCAAATTTTTAATTTTGTTTCTATAAATTTAAACATTTACAAACATTCCATTAATGATATTTAAAATAATTTCAAGTTTTTGGAAAAAGTTTATTTATTTAGGCTAAAAACAACTCCACTTCTCATGCATCAACAACCTGTTGGACCCATTAGACCCGTTGGACCCGTTGGACCCATTTCTAAACGGGTTTGTTCAGGGTCTGGATCTCCCTTAACCAAACCCGTTAGACCCGCCCCTTTATAAATGGGTCTGGGTGGATCTCTCTCTATCAGACCCGGACCCATTATAAATGGGTCTAATGGGTTGACTCGGACCCGACCCGAACCTGCCCATTTAGTAAAAGGTCTGGGTCTAAAATTTGGACCCAGACCCATTTAGTAAATGGGCAGGTCTGGTTTTGGCTAAACCCGCCCCAAACCCGACCATTTACAGCCCTAATCAGACCTGACTGTCAATCTCGGGCTTAAATCAGGAGCTCGATTGAAAGTCAAGCTGATCTAACTGGCCCAGCTATACATATATCAAAGTGGCCGGTATGGTAAGGGCCGCATCTAATCCTCTTAATGGACGGAATAATATGTCAGGCGTAGACGCGGATTAGCTACTTAGATGATGGAAGTGACGTCACCAAGTTCTGTGGACCCAAAACTTGATGTATGTGTTGTATCCACAACCGTCCATCCATTTGGAGAGAACTTTTAGGGCATGATCCAAAGCTAGAGTGGACCCCACCATAGAAATCAGTGAGGAGAGTGACACCCACTGTTGAACCTTCCAAAGGTACATCGTGATGCTTATTTGAGGGAAACGGATTGGCTACTCCCCTGCCATCAACCAAGGCTGATGGTCACTACTCTGTGGGCCCCCCATGATGTATGTGTTTCATCCATGCCGTCCCATCTATTTTTATAGATCATTTTATGGTTTGAGACAAAAATTGAGGTATATCCCAAATCCCAGAGTGGACCACATTACAGGAAAAAGTGCTGAATTAGCGTAGTTGACCATTAAAACTTTTTGGGGCCACAAAGTTTTGTATCAAGATGATATTTGAGTTTTTTTTTTTTTTTTTTTAAAAAATTTTTTTATTTTAATTCCCTTCATCTGGGTCTGTATGACCTAATAAACAGATTGGAATTCAAATAAACAGTATAGTGAGCCTTAGGAAGATTATAATGGTGGATATCTAATCACTATTGTTTTCCTGTGGTGTGGTCCACCTGAGATTTATATCCCTCTCATTTTTGGGAACAAGCGCTAAAATGATCTGTAAAAATTGATGAACTGAGTGGATGAAACACATACATCATGGTGGGGGAGTAGCCAATCCGTTTCCTTATTTGAGATCTAAATGGATCGGGTTTAGGTTCAGAATTGCAGGCCGGGCTAGGAAAGAGTGACAACCTTAATTTAGTGCCTTTGGTTTACAAGGGCGATATCTTCGAGAAGAAAATAGATTTGCAGAAAGCCTAGTTTTGAAGACAGGTTTCGTAACGAGAGAGAGAGAGAGAGAGAGAGGGAGAGAGGGAGAGAGAGAGAGAGTGTGTGTGTGTGAGTGAGTGGCTGAGATTGCTGTTCAGTTCGCCTTACAAAAAATTGATGGATTTCCTAACGCAGGAAGCATATTTCCTGCAGGGAGTACATGAGCGAGTCACATCTCTTCAGGAAAAACTGAAAGATATACGTGACTTATTCAATGACATCGATGGGAAGTGCAGAAAGAATGATGCAGTTAGGCGTTAGATGCGCGAAATAAGAGAAGTAGCCTCCGATGCTGAGGACGTCATCGACTCATATAACTTTAAGATTGAAAAACGGCGAGGAGATGATAGTGCTAGATTCATGGGGGAACGGATTGGCTACTCCCCCTGACACCAGCCCCGTGGCTGATGGTCGGTGCTCTGTGGGGCCCATAAGGATGTATTGTTTTTTCATCCATTTTTACAGATCATTTTATGGCTTGATTTCAAAACTGAGACATATATAAATCTCAGGTGGACCACACCATATGAAAACAATATTGATTGGATATCCACTATCAAAATCCTCCTAAGGCCCACTGTACTGTTTATTTGACATCCAATATGTTAATTAGGTCATACAAGCCCAGATGAAGGGAAAAAACAAAAATCAGCTTGATCCAAAACTTTTATGGCCCCAAGATGTTTTTAAATGGTCCACGCTCATTCAACACTGTTTCCTGTAATGTGGTCCACTTAAGATTGTGATATACCTCGTTTTTGGTCTCATACTGTAAAATGATCTGTAAAAATAGATGGACAGCATGGATGAAACACATACATCATGGTGGGGCCCACAGAGCAGTGACCACTAGCCATTGGCTGGTGTCAGGGGGAGTAGCCAATCCGTTTCCGATTCATGGGATCCGTACGAAGTTTTGCTCGCGGCGTCAAAGACATACCAGCCACCCTCCAAGTTGGAAAGAAGATCAGCGACAAAGAAAGAAGGCTAGATGAGCTCTTGTCTAACCGATCAGTGTATGGTATCGACAATATACCAGCATATGGAGAAGCATCTTCTTCTTCTTCTTCTTCGAATCAAAGTCACACATGGAGGGAGAAGAGGGCTCCCATCGTCGAGGAAGCCGATGTGGTGGGTGTTGAAGACGAGACAGAGAAACTGGTGAGGCAGCTGACTGAAGGAGATGTGCGACGTGCTGTAATTTCAATCACTGGTATGGGAGGAATAGGTAAGACTACTCTTGCTAAGAAAGTTTATGATGACAAAAATGTAAAGAAGACTTTCAAATTTCATGCTTGGGTGTATGTGTCTCAAGAATATCAAGTGCGAGAGCTTTTACTAAGCATTATAAAATGCTTTCAAGGTCTCTCACGAGGCAAATGGGAAATGATGATTGAGGAAGACTTGCAGAAGGTGGTCTCTGAGTACTTAAGAGGGGAAGAAATATCTGGTGGTAATAGATGATATATGGACTAGAGATGCTTGGGATGGTTTGGTTTCTTCCTGCATTATGGGAAAAATGGCAGCAGAGTGCTGCTCACCACTCGCAATGAAGACATCGCAAGGTATGCAGATCCACATAGCACACCCCATATAATGAGTTTTTTGGATGAAACGAGAGCTGAGAACTGATTTGTAAGAAAGCACTTGCAAAGCCTACTCCTGAATGCCCTCCATATCTAGAGAAGTTGGGGAGAGAGATGGTTGCAAAATGTGGAGGTTTACCTCTAGCAATCACAGTATTAGGAGGTGTTCTATCAAGGAAAGACAAGTCAGCGAAATAGTGGGAGAAAGTGCTTAAAAGTGCGAATGGTGGCTGAATGAAAGCGAAGATCGGATCTCCGGCATATTGGCTCTCAGCTACCATGACTTGCCCTATTACTTAACGCCCTGCTTTCTTTATCTCGGAGCTTTTCCTGAAGACTCTGAAATTGATGTGGCAGAATTGCTTCAGTTGTGGATAGCTGAAGGGTTTGTGCAAAAAAGAGGAGGAGAAGAAATGGAGGATGTTGCAGAGGATTACATGAATGAGCTCATCAGTAGAAGCATGATTCAGGTGTCGAAAAGGAAGAGCAATGGAACATGATCTCCTACGGAGCCTCTCAATAGCAAAAGCCAAGGAAGAGAGATTTCTGGACGTGTATGGGAGCACAACACCTACATCATGGACAAAAGCACGCCAACTTGTAATTAATTGTCATGTGATCTACATCTCTCTTAACCGCTCAACACAAAACCTCCGCTCTTTGTTGCATTTTAAATCCATGGTCTCAAAGGATGGAAATACCAGTGTTGAAAAGCCTCTGTGCAGCTTTCAAATTTCTCAAGGTGATGGATCTCCGAAACATAGGGCTCTCTACTCCCTACACTCTCCCAGATGAAATTGGTTCTCTAATCCACCTGCGGTACTTATGTCTCATGAATAACACTGAATTATCAATGCTACCATCCACCATAACCCGCCTCTCCAATTTACAGACTCTCAATCTACAATCTACAAATATCCATATGCTACCAGTTGATATTTGGAAAATGGAACAGATACCACATCTACTGCTACCACATGGTTGTCGAATCAATTGCGACACGCCATTCCATCGCTTAAACAATCTCCAAACTCTATCAATAGTAGAGGCAAGCAGCTGGATAGAAGATGAGTCAGAGAATCTGACTAATTTGAGAGAATTGTGGATATGTGGATATCTCAATATGGCTTTATCCCGTTTAATATATAAATTGGTCCACCTCAGATCATTGATGCTAGAGGAAAGATCTAGAATCTCAATTCTAGCTTTTGAGTCCTTCTCAAATCATCAGCATCTTTATAACATGCATTTGAGCGGACGCTTAGAGAAATTACCGGCATTGCATGATTTCCCACCAAACCTCACCCAGATATGCTTGAAAGTGTCTCGATTAGAGCAAGATCCGATGGGAAAACTGGAGAAACTGCCAAACCATCGGATTCTCAGTTTACAACGGGAATCTTACAGAGGAAAGGAAATGATTTGCTCTGTTGGAGGGTTTCCGCTGCTCGACGTTTTGTTTATTAATGGATTGTATGAATTAGTGGAGTAGAGAGTGGAGGAAGGAGCGATGCCGAATCTTAGATGTTTAGAGATTGTTAACTGCAAAAGATTGAAGATGCCTCCAGATGGATTGTGACATTCCACCACCCATCAAGAATTGAAGTTGGAAGACATGTCAGAAGAATTGAAAGAAAGGGTGAGAGAAAATGAGGGAGAGGACTGGTTTAAGTTCCGACATATACCACCTCGCTCTCCTTTCTCTGTCCATATCTCTCGCCATTTACCAGTTTTTTATTTTTTATTTTTTTATTTTTTAGCAGCAGGCGTGGCTTTTGCTAAAGCAAAATATGGAGGACGCAGATTGCGTCCTGCCCTCGCCCGGTCAGTAATCCGTCCGGGCAGGGATTTGTGGGGCCCACCTTGATGTAAGTGTTTTATCCATGCCGTTCATAGCCTTTCTCAAATCATTTTAAGATGTTATTTTAAAAATGAAGCAGGTCCACAGCTCCAGAAGACCACACCAAAGGAAACTGCAGTGATAATGACATCCACCTTTGAAATCTTTCTAAGGGCCACGGTGATGTTTGCTTACCATCCAACTTATTAATAAGGTCATGTAGACGTGGATGAAGTGAAAACACAAATATCAGCTTATTCTGAAACTTTTCTAGTTCCCAAGAATTTTTTAATGGTGGAAGTTCAATCCCCATCTTGTGGTCCACTTAATCACTGTACCTGCCTCAGTTTTTGAATCATATCTTAAAATTATCTTAGAAAAACGATTAACAGCATAGATAAAACACTTACATCACGGTGGGCCCCACAGAGCCCTGCCCGGACCGATTACCATCCGGCGGGGTAGGACATAATCCGCGTCCAAATATGGATTGCACCCTACCCAGCCCGTCTCCAGCTGGCAACGGGCAGAAACTTTGAGTGGCCACCGTTATGTATGAGTCCTATCCACACCGTCCATCATTCTTTTCGTATCTTTTTACGATATAAACCCAAAACTTAAGCAGATCCAAGAAACATTTGGGCCACAGAAGTTTTGGATGGAACTGATATTTTTGTTTTCTATTCATCCAGGTTTATGTAAATTTATGAATAGGTTGGATGGCAACTAAATATAACGGTGTGACGTGGAAAAGTTTCAACGGTGAGAATCATTGTCACCACTGCTTCCTGTAGTGTGGTCCATTTGAGCCTTGGATCTGCCTCATTTTTGGGATTATTTCACCGCTGCTTCATGTAGCGTGGTCCATTTGAGCCTTGGATCTGCCTCATTTTTGGGATTATATACTGAAATCATAGGAACAAATGGGTGGACGGTGTGTATAAGACCCATACATAACAGCGGCCACTCAAATCTACTGTCCGTTCCCAGCTGAAGACGGCGGGTGCAGGTCGCAATACGCGTCCGAAATAATTGAGCACCTTTGCTTTTGCTACAGCAAAAGGATGAAATAATTGAGCGCCTTTGCTTTTGCTACTGAGTTATCTTCCCTATTGAAGGTTGAGCTGAGAAAGCCTTGTTTCGTGCTTAGAAGCTTTTGAAGGGGGGAAGAGAAAGAGAGGATGGCTGAGATTGCTGTTCAGTTCGTCATACAAAGACTCGATGATTTTCTAGCCCAGGAAGCAGAATTGCTACTCGGAGTAGAGGGTAAGATCAGATCACTTCAAGACAAACTTGGATGGATGCATGCCTTACTCAAAGACTTCCATGGGAAGCGCAGAGATAATGACAGAGTTAAGGTTTGGGTGGCCCAAATAAGAGAAGCAGCTTATGATGCTGAGGACGTCATCGACTCCTACATCTTTAACATTCAAAATCAAGGAAGAGAGACAAATGCTGGATTCATGGGATCCATACGAAGTTTCGCTTGTTGCATCAAAGACATACCAGGCATCCACAAGATTGGAAAGGAGATCGGTGAAATAGAAAGAAGGCTCAACGAGATCTCATCCAACAGATCAGTTTATGGCATCGGCAATATACCAGGATGTGGAGAAGCTTCATCTTCCTCAAATCAAAGCCAGACGTGGAGGGAGAAGAGGCTTCCCATCGCCGAGGAAGCTGATGTGGTTGGTGTTGAAGATGAGACAAAGACACTGGTGGGGCGGCTGATTGAAGGAGATGCGCGGCGTGCTGTCATTTCGATCACTGGTATGGGAGGGATAGGTAAGACTACTCTCGCTAAGAAAGTATACAATAACATCGATGTAAAGAAGAATTTCAATTTTCATGCCTGGGTGTCTGTGTCTCAAGAACATCGACTGAGAGAGATTTTCCTAGGCATTCTAAAATCCCTGGGAAGAAATGAAAGGGAGACGACGACTGAGGAAGACTTGGGTAAGCAACTCTTTGAGCTCTTGCAAGGGAAGAAATATCTGGTGGTAATTGATGATATATGGACCAGAGATGCTTGGAATGGTTTAGTCTCTGCATTTCCAGATAGGCAAAATGGCAGCAGGGTGCTACTCACCACTCGCAATGATGAAATAGCTAAGTATGCAGATGCACAGAGCACGCCCCATAAAATGCATTTTCTTAATGAAAGTGAAAGCTGGGTATTGTTCTGTAAGAAAGCACTTCCTGGAAATCTTGCTCCTCCATGCCTTCCAAATCTGGAGGAGTTGGGGGGAAAGATTGTTGCGAAATGTGGAGGTTTACCTCTAGCTATCGCAGTAATAGGAGGCGTCCTATCAAGGAAAGAGAAATCAGTGAATGAGTGGTACAAAGTGCTTACAAGTCTCGAATGGCATCTACATGAAAGCGAAGATGCCATCTCTGGCATATTGGCCCTTAGCTACCATGACTTACCCTATTACTTGAAGTTCTGCTTTCTTTATTTCGGAGCTTTTCCTGAAGACTATGAAATTTATGTGGGCGACTTGATTAAGTTGTGGATAGCTGAAGGATTTGTGCAACAAAGAGGAGAAGAAGAACTGGAAGATGTTGCAGAGGATTACGTAGAAGAGCTCATCAACAGAAGCATGATTCAGGTGGCGCAAAGGAATTCGAATGGAACAGCTATGACATGCCGTATTCATGATCTTCTACGCGACCTCTCGATAGCAAACGCCAAGGAGGAGAGATTTCTGGACGTGTATGGGAAGACAGCGACTACATCACCAACCACGGCACGCCGGCTTGCAATTACTGCTTCTGTTGGCTTTGGTAAGTTCATGTCCCTTAACCGCTCCACTCTACACCTCCGATCTTTGTTGTGCTACAATGAAGAGTGGGAAGAGATTGAAACACCGGTGTTGAAAAGCTCCTTCGGGGCTTTCAAATTTCTTCGGGTGATAGATCTGCGGTACATACAGCTCACTAGTCTCCCGGATGAAATTGGGTCTCTAATCCACTTGAGGTACCTACGGCTCATGGGTACCCAGTTAGAAAAGCTACCATCCACCATAACCCGCCTCTCCAATTTACAGACTCTCAATCTACTGTCTACAAATATCAATATGCTACCAGTTGATATTGGGAAGATGGAACAGTTACGGCACCTAGTGGTAAAATATGATTGTCAATTCAGCTACGGTACAGCAGTTCATCGCTTAAGCAATCTCCAGACTCTAAAATACGTATGTGCTGGCAGCTGGATAGAAGATGAGTTGGAGAAACTGATCAATTTGAGAGAATTGTTGATACGCCTACGTCTCAATATGGCATCTTCCGGTCCTATTTCTAAATTGGTACACCTCAGATCATTGTGTCTAGAGGGAGGATCTGGAAGATTCATTCCAACTTTTGAGTCCTTCTCAAATCATCACCATCTATATTACATGAAATTGGGTGGAGGCTTAGAGAAATTACCGGATCTGCATGAATTCCCACCTAACCTCACCGAGTTATACTTGGCTGAATCCAAATTAGAGCAAGACCCGATGGGAACGCTGGAGAAGCTGCCCAACCTTCGGATTCTCCGTTATGGTGAGGATGTTTACGGCACAAAGGAAATGGTTTTCTCCGCTGGAGGGTTTCCGCTGCTCGACGATTTGATTATTCGGGAATGCGATGAATTAGAGGAGTGGACAGTGGAGGAAGGAGCGATGCCTAATCTTACATCTTTACAGATTATTAGCTGCAACAGATTGAAGATGCTTCCAGATGGAATGCGACATCTCACCAACCTTCAAGAATTGAAGTTGTCTGGGATGACGGAAGAATTCAAAGAAAGGGTGAGAGAGAACGAGGGAGAAGACTGGTTCAAGATCCGACACATACCCTCTCTTATCATCGACTAAGAGTAAGGATGGCTTTTTTGTCTTTTTTATTTTTTATTTCTTATTCGCTTTTGGCATTTCAATTCAGTTCCAATCACTTATTTGCCATATGTACGGTAGAAATGCATTTCTCATCGACCTTACTCTGTTGCATTAGAATCCTTTTCAAACTAGACTCTATATGTATATAAGAATGCTCCTGTGCTCTCTGATCACCATATAATGCTCCTAGTTTTTTCACTTAGACAGTTCAATCAATCAATCACAACTATTCATTATGTCCGGAACATATACCTTGCACTATAATGAAAAAATCACACCGATTGGATGATCCAATCCATCCTTGATTTTGCCTTGCTTTTCTATAGCCATTCTTTTCCCAAGCCAGGTATGGAATGGATATAATTGCCTAATAAATTAAGTAATTATTTAGAATCTTAAACAATCTATAATGGTTTATAACAAATAAATGGATCAAAATGTTTATTGGAACTATTTTGGTAAAAATGATCATGACCAGCCATATTAAAGACCATTGATCCAATAGTTAATATTTGTCAGGACAGTGTAATTCTTACATGGTTGTACATGAAATGTACACAGTCCAGATCAATGGATTGGGAAGTCACTCACACACACACACACACACACGTGTGGTATATATATCCCGGTCTCCTGTGAGCAGGGGGTGTCAATGGACTGGGATCGGATCTGAAAAATCAGAATTTTGAATAGGGCTGGCGCAATGGCCCAGTCTGAAACAATTTAAAATCTGGGCCGAAACTAATCCAGGCCCAGCCCAATGGCCCAGTCTGAAACAATTTAAAATCAGGGCTGATACTAATCCAGGCCCAGCCCAATGACAGCCCTACCTGTGAGCGAGACCGCAGACCATTTCGTGCACGGATGGAACCTGCAACTAACAAACAAGGAAAAGTGAGCAATTCTCGGACACTATTTGTAGGGTTGTCAACGGGCCAGGCCTAGGGTAGGCCTTAGCCTGGATTTCGAACTGTTTTGGGCCAGGCTGTCGGCCATCTCTATTTGAAATATGATTTTACAGGCCTGAGCCTAGTGTTTTTTTTTTTTTTTTTTTTTTTTTGTTCCTAGCAGCAGTGGCAGCGACGCCAACACCGGACCCACAGTGGAACGAAATGCGTGGCTTTTGCTAAAGCAAAATATGGAGGACACAGTAATCCGTCCGGGCTGGATTTGTGGGGCTCACCTTGATGTAAGTGTTTTATCCATTCTGTTCATCGCTTTTCTCAAATCATTTTAAGCTATTATTCTAAAAATAAAGTAGGTCTACAGCTCCAAAAGACCACACCAAAGGAAGCTGCAGTGATAATGACATACACCATTGAAATCTTTCTAAGGGCCACCGTGATGTTTGCTTACCATCCAACTTATTAATAAGGTCACGTAGACAGGGATGAAGTGAAAACACAAATATCAACTTGATCTGAAACTTTTCTAGTTCCCAAGAATTTTTTAATGGTGGGAGTTCAATCTCCATCTTGTGGTCCACTTAATCCCTGTACCTGCCTCAGTTTTTGGATCATATCTTAAAATGATTCGAGAAAAATGATTAACAGCATAAATAAACCACTTAAATCATGGTGGGCCCCACAGAGCCCTGCCCGGACCGATAACCATCCAGCTGGGGTAGGACATAATCCGCGTCCAAATATGGATTGCATCCTACCCAGCCCGTCTCCAGCTGGCAACGGGCAGGAGCTTTGAGTGGCCACCGTTATGTATGAGTCCTATCCACACCGTCCATCATTCTTTTCGTATCATTTTATGATATAAACCCAAAACTAAAGCAGATCCAAGACACATTTGGGCCACAGAAGTTTTGGATGGGGCTGATATTTTTGTTTTCTATCTATGTAAATTTATGAATAGGTTGGATTGCAAATAAATGTAACGGTGTGACCTGGAAAAGTTCAACGGTGAGAGTCCTTGTCATCACTGCTTCATGTGGTCCATTTGAGTCTACTGTCCGTTCCCAGCTGAAGACGGCGGGTGTAGGTCGCAATACGCGTCCGAAATAATTGAGCGTCTTTGCTTTTGCTAAAGCAAAAGGATGAAATAATTGAGCTCCCTTGCTTTTGCTACTGAGTTAGCTTTCCCTATTGAAGGTTTAGCTGAGAAAGCCTTGTTTTGTGCTTAGAAGCTTTTGAAGGGGGGAAGAGAAAGAGAGTATGGCTGAGATTGCTGTTCAGTTCGTCATACAAAGACTTAATGATTTTCTAGCGCAGGAAGCAGAATTGTTACTCGGAGTAGATGGTAAGATCAGATCACTTCGAGACAAACTTTTATGGATGCATGCCTTACTCAAAGACCTCCATGGGAATCGCAGGGATAATGATAGAGTTAAGGTTTGGGTGGCCCAAATAAGAGAAGCAGCTTATGATGCTGAGGACGTCATCGACTTCTACATCTTTAACATTCAAAATCAAGGAAGAGAGACAAGTGCTGGATTCATGGGATCCATACGAAGTTTTGCTTGTTGCATCAAAGACGTACCAGCCATCCACAAGATTGGAAAGGAGATCAGTGACATAGAAAGAAGGCTCAACGAGATCTCATCCAACAGATTAGATTATGGCATCGGCAATATACCAGGATGTGGAGAAGCTTCATCTTCCTCAAATCAAAGCCAGGCATCGAGGGAGAAGAGGCTTCCCATCGCCGAGGAAGCTGATGTGGTTGGTGTTGAAGATGAGACAAAGACACTGGTGGGGCGGCTGATTGATGGAGATGTGCAGCGTACTGTCATTTCGATCACTGGTATGGGAGGAATAGGTAAGACTACTCTCGCAAAGAAAGTTTACAATAACGTTGATATAAAGAAGAATTTTGATTTTCATGCCTGGGTGTCTGTGTCTCAAGAACATCGACTGAGAGAGATTTTCCTGGGCATTCTAAAATCCCTGGGAAGAAATGAAAGGGAGACGACGACTGAGGATGACTTGGGTAAGCAACTCTTTGAGCTCTTGCAAGGGAAGAAATATCTGGTGGTAATTGATGATATATGGACTAGAGATGCTTGGAATGGTTTAGTCTCTGCATTTCCAGATAGGCAAAATGGCAGCAGGGTGCTACTCACCACTCGCAATAATGAAATAGCCATGTATGCAGATGCACAGAGCACGCCCCATAAAATGCATTTTCTTAATGAAAGTGAGAGCTGGGCATTGTTCTGTAAGAAAGCACTTCCTGGAAATCTTGCTCCTCTATGCCTTCCAAATCTGGAGGAGCTGGGGGGAAAGATTGTTGCAAAATGTGGAGGTTTACCTCTAGCCATTGCAGTAATAGGAGGCGTCCTATCAAGGAGAGAGAAATCAGTGAATGAGTGGTACAAAGTGCTTACAAGTCTCGAATGGCAGCTAAATGAAAGCGAAGATGCGATCTCGGGCATATTGGCCCTCAGCTACCATGACTTGCCCTATTACTTGAAATTCTGCTTTCTATATTTTGGAGCTTTTCCTGAAGACTCTGAAATTTTTGTGGAGGACTTGATTAAGTTGTGGATAGCTGAAGGGTTTGTACAACAAAGAGGAGAAGAAGAACTGGAGGATGTTGCAGAGGATTACGTAGAAGAGCTCATCAACAGAAGCATGATTCAGGTGGCGCAGAGGAATTCGAATGGAACAGCTATGACATGCCGTATTCATGATCTTCTACGCGACCTCTCAATAGCAAATGCCAAGGAGGAGAGATTTCTGGACTTGTATGGGAAGACAGCAACTACATCACCAACCACGGCACGCCGGCTTGCAATTACTGCTTCTGGTGGCCTTCGTAAGTTCCTCTCCTCTAACCGCTCCACTCTACACCTCCGCTCTATGTTGCGCTTCAATGAAGAGCCGGATGAGATTGAAAAACCGGTGTTGAAAAGCCTCTTGGGGTCTTTCAAATTTCTTCGGGTGATGGATCTCCGGTACGTACAGCTCAATAGTCTCCCCGATGAAATTGGGTCTCTAATCCACTTGAGGTATCTATGTCTCATAGGTAACAGCGAGTTAAGAAGGCTACCATCCACCATAACCCGCCTCTCCAATTTACAGACTCTCAATCTGCTGTCTACAAGTATCGATATGCTACCAGTTGATATTGGGAAGATGAAACAGTTACGGCACCTACTTCTAATATATCGATGTCAATTCAGCGACGGTACACCAGTTCATCGCTTAAGCAATCTCCAGACTCTAAGATACGTTTGGGCTGGCAGCCGGATAGAAGATGAGTTGGAGAAACTGATCAATTTGAGAGAATTGTGGATAGAAGGATATCTCAATATGGCATTATCACATCCTATTTCTAAATTGGTACACCTCAGATCATTTTGTCTACAGGCAATATCCGGAGGCTTCATTCCAGCTTTTGAGTCCTTCTCAAATCATCACCATCTATATTACATGAGTTTGAGTGGACGCTTAGAGAAATTACCGGATCTGCATGAATTCCCACCTAACCTCACCGAGTTACACTTGATTGGATCCCAATTACAGCAAGACCCGATGCGAACGCTGGAGAAGCTGCCCAACCTTCGGATTCTCTATTATTGTGAGGGTGTTTACGTGATAAAGGAAATGGTTTTCTCTGCTGGAGGGTTTCCGCGGCTCAACGATTTGACTATTTGGGGATGCGATGAGTTAGAGGAGTGGACAGTGGAGGAAGGAGCGATGCCTAATCTTACGTCTTTAAACATGAGTCGCTGCGGAAGATTGAAGATGCTTCCAGATGGAATGCGACATCTCACCACCCTTCAAGAATTGAATTTGTTTGGGATGGCGGAAGAATTCCAAGAAAGAGTGAGAGAGAACGAGGGAGAGGACTGGTTTAAGATCCAACACATACCCTCTCTTATCATCCCATGCGAGTAAGGATGGCTTTTTTTGTCATTTTAATTTTTAATTTTTAATTTTTTATATTATTTATCTAAGACTATGCATGATAGATATACATGCAATTCGCTTTTGGCATTTCAATTCATTTCCAATCACTTATTTGGCATCTGTACGGTAGAAATGCATTTCTCATAAGACCTTACTCTGTTGCATTAGAGTCCTTTTCAAACTAACTCTGTATGTATATAAAGATGCTCCTGTGCTCTCTGATCACGCGGATTGCGTCCTACCCCCGCCCGTCTTTAGCCATGAACGGACAGTTCCGTGGGCGGGCCCAGATCATTTTAAGGCATAAGTACAAAAATTAGGCAGATCCAACGATCAGGTGGACCACACTACAGATGACTCTCGCATTTAATGCAACTGACATCTAATGCTTTGTGCATTTAATACAACCAGGCTTATTATTTGTTGTGGTCCACTTGAGCGTTGGATCTGCCTCAATTTTGTGTACAAACATTAAAATGATATGAGGGGAGGGATGGATGTCGTGGATAATGGGCTGGGCTCGGATGTGAAAAATCAGATTTTTGAATAGGGCTGGCCCAATGACCCAGTCTAAAACAGTTTAAAATCTGGGCCAAGACTAATCCAGGCCCAGTCTAAAATCTGGGCCGATACTAATCCAGGCCCAGCCCAAGACAGCCCTTCCTGTGAGTGAGCCACAAACCATTTCGTTGCATCTTATGATTGTCCGGATGGAGCCTGCAACTAAGAAACAAGGAAAAGTGAGTAATTCTCAGACACTATTTGTAGGGTTGTCAACGGGCCAGGCCTAGTGTAGGCCTTGGCCTGGATTTCGAACTCTTTTGGGCCGGGCTGTCGGCCAGTTCTATTTGGAATATGATTTTACGTGATGTGGATCCAAAAATCTGAACCGTTCATGTGAAGCAGCACCTTATGAAACCCCCTGATCCCAAGTTTTAGTTTGATCTAAAACTTTGATGGGCCATGAAAAATGAAAACAGTTTCCTCCCTTGATTTGCGTTTCTCTTTGCTATGGCCCACTAGAATTTTAGATCGGGGTGAAATTTTATCATATAGGGTTTCATGGGATTCCGCATCACATGGACCGTTCAAATTAGACACCATGACATGTGTGCAAAGTTGCGCATGTGCATAGGTGCGCAGGGGAGCATGACTCTGGATATAATTGCCTAATAAAAGTAATTATTTAGAATCATAACCAATCTATGATGGCTTATAACAAATAAATGGATCAAATTATTTATTGGAACTATTTTGGTATAAATGATCATGACCAGCCGTATTAAAGACCATT
The DNA here is from genome assembly GCA_021015155.1 of Magnolia officinalis. Classification (NCBI taxonomy): domain Eukaryota; kingdom Viridiplantae; phylum Streptophyta; class Magnoliopsida; order Magnoliales; family Magnoliaceae; genus Magnolia; species Magnolia officinalis. The sequence goes on along the minus strand of JAJHSJ010000015.1, from coordinate 2,628,661 downwards.
GATCAAATTATTTATTGGAACTGTTTTGGGCCCTGCCGGCCAGCTCTATTTGAAATATGATTTTATAGGCCTGAGCCCGGCCCATTGACACTCCTAACTATATCGGTTTAAAAAGTCTCCACACGTGGGTCTTCATCCCACACGCAACCAGATGAGACCTCTCTCTCTCTCTCTCTCCCACCATCTCCCTCCCTCACGCTCTCCTCTCTGATTATTTATCCTGCTATTTACAAGGTTTTTTCTTTTTTCTGTAGGCGCGCCCCCGTTATCAGCTATCAACGACCCCAGCTCTTGTTTTGAAATTTTTGGAGGTATTTTATTATTATTAGTATTATTTATTATTATTTTTTAATTTGTTCACGCTGAATTCATGGTTTTAAGTTAAGAATTTAATTGTGGATTTTTCCTATTTGGGGATTTACACTATTTAAAATTTTTCTCTAATTTAAATCCTTAATGGGAGAATTTGGTTAAAATTTGGAAATATTGATATGTTAAATCCCTGTATGAGTCGTTATTTAAAATTCCTAATTGGAGTTTCTGCCTACCAGGGGATTTTGATATTTCAACTCCAAAATTGCATAATTGACATTGAAGATCCCCGCCATCAATTTCAGGCCTTTCTCAGTTGAATATAGACCACTGTCATATTCTTGACCTGTTTGCAGGCCACAATTGATAGGCAATGTTGGCTGGTGGAGACTTGAAAATTCTCATTAGCATACATGGAAATTTGTAATCGTCCCTATATATGGATTTTTCCATGTATTAAAAGATTATGATACAAATTCAATCCTAATTAAGAAAAAAAAAAAATCGGATTTGAATCAGCTTGAATTGCATACAATCATTTGAAATGGGAAAAATCGTTAGAATGTATAGCAAATTGATTGAAATGCTTTCCACCATGTGATGTTTACTGAAGTTAAATTATTTATGTTAAAAGATTTAGGCTCTTGAAAAATAGTACTTAATGTGAATTTAAGAAATTGCTCCGTATCAAAAGTTGTTTGTTAATGCCTAAATCAGAAGTGATTATTCATTGAATTCTTTCCATGATAGGATTCTGGCTTAACGGTGAATGCAGAATGCCCGTAAAACTCTCTCTCTCTCTCTCTCTCTCTCTCTCTCTCTCTCTCTCTCTCTATATATATATATATATATATATATATATATATATATATATATATATAACAAGTTAGTATGGAAATTTTTTTATCTTAAATTGTTTGCGTAATACAAAACCAACTTTTAACATGTGAAACTTCTTTATGCCCCACCATAATTATGTGTTTGATCCACACCTTCCATCAATTTTTTCATATCATTCTAGAGCATTAGCCTAAAAATGAGATACATGTAAAACTCAAGTGGACCACACCATAAAAACCTATGGAAGTTGAATAAAACTATTGTTAAAACTTTCCTAGAATCTAATGTAATGTTTATTTCTCATATAACATCCTCATAAGGTCACACGATGAAAAAAGAAAAATACAAATTTCAGCATGAGAAATTTTCACTGGTAGGCACCCAATTTTCACTATTTCCTGCAATGTGGCCCACTTGAGCCTTATATCTACCTCATTTTTATTTTATTTTATGCCTCCACATGATATGAAAAAGTGGATAGACGGTGTGGATAAATCATATACATCACTGTAGACCCCACGGAGCCACTAACACAGCCCACCTAGAATCCCTAGGTTGAAACCTACTCCGGAAGCCTTACCTTATGCGTGAAATCTGCATCCGCACATTTGCGCTGCGTGCCAGCTGTGTAGACGGATTGCCACCAGCCTGTGGGCTCCACCATGATGTATGTGTTTCATCCATGTCATCCATCTATTTTTCCAAATCATTTTACGGTATGAGACAAAAAATGAGGTATATCCCAATCTCAAGTGGACTACATTACAGGAAACAGTGTTGAATGAGCGTCAACCACTAAAAACATTTTGGGGGGCCATAATAGTTTTGGATCAAGCTGATCTTTGTTTTTTCCCTTCATCTGGGCCTATATGACCTAATCTATAGATTGGATGTCAAATAAACAGTACAATGATGGATGTCAAATAAACAGTACAGTGGGCATTAGGAGGATTTTAATGGTGGATATCCAATCACTATTGTTTTCTTTTGGTGTTGTCCACCTGAGATTTACATCCCTCTCATTTTTGTTTTGAAGCACAAAATGATCTCAAAAAGAAATGGATGAATGTAATGGATGAAACGCATACATCATGGCGGGGCCCACAGAGCACCCACCACCAACCATGAGGTTGGTGGCAGGGGGAGTAGCCAATCGGTTTCCAGCCCCGTCCAGATCCGGACGCCGATTTCCTGCTGAAGCCTTTGGCAGGAAGTTCCTGCGCTGAAACCTAGCTGGGCCCACCCTTACTTTTGTGAGAAATACACTCCATCCATCCATTTTGTGAACTCATTTTAGCACATTATGCTAAAAAGTAACCTTATCCAATAAAAATCAAGTTGGCCTAAAAGGTGATGACTGAACATCCACAGCTGAATTCATGGCATTACAGAAGTTTTGAATCAGACTAGTATTTAGCCCACTTGAATCCTGGATCATACTCACTTTTGGTCTAAAATCGTAAAATGGGCTGATAAAACGCGCGTATAGACGGGATGAATTTCTCACAACCATCACGTTGGCCCCAACCATGTTTATAGTGCAGAAACTTCTGCCAAAGGCTTCTACAGGAAATCTGCTTGGATCCAGGAAGCGGATTGGCTGGTGTACCACGGAAGCAGATTAAGTAGTAACTCACTACGCTTACCGTACTGTGTAAAATTTGTGAGGTCCACCGTGATTTATCTATCTGATCCACTCCTTCCATCAGTTTTACCAAATAATTTTAGGGATGAGCGCAAAAAATGAAGTATATAGAATGGTCGAATGGACCACACCCATAAGAAACAGTTGAATTAAAAGTCTACAGTTGAAAAATTCTCAGGGGCCACAGAAGTTTTAGATCAAGCTTATATTTGTGTTTTCCCTTCATCCATGTCTGGATGATATAATGAACAGGTTGGATGACAAATAAACATCACTGTGGGGCCTAGAAAGGTTTCAACTCTGGAAATCATTATCTCCACTGTTTCCTATGCATGGTATGATCCACTTGATCTTTGGATATGCTTCAATTTTGGACTCAACCTCTTAATTTAAATGAAAAAACGGATGGACATAGTAGATAGACCACATACATTCAAGGTGAACCCAACTGAGTTTACTCATAGCATACTGAGTAACTCAGTACGGAATCCGATTTCGTGCACTTAATTTATCTGTTTTTATCAATAATGATATTTTAATTTTCTATTAAGTACTTTAATTATTTGAATTAAATAGAATAATTTTATTTTTAGTTAATAAAAAATAATTTCTTTATAATGTAAAACATTTCCAAATTGAAGATAGGGCAAATGTGTCAAATTAACATATTTCAAACATTTCATATGTTTGTTAACAAACAGGTTTTTTAAAATTCAATACTTCATTTTCAGACTTCAGCCATAATTACCAAACAAGTTTTTTGACTTCATATTTCAGATTCAGCCTTCAGATTTAGGCTTTAGACTTTAGATTTAACAAACGGGGTCTTAGGGCATAATTTGAGAATGTGCTCATGAAGTGTGAAGATAGAATTTCTTGCTCTTGGAAGAAATTTCATCTTTGAAAATAAATGCATTTTGATTGAGACTGACGATTTCTCATGTTCTAGGTGACTTCATGATAAGCAGCCAATGTTTGTCCAAATTTTGGAATCTAATGTAAGCTATGACTGTATAATCACCGACCGTTTTGGTTTGCAAGTTTCAGGTCAATTGCAGTGGATTTGGCCGATTGTGGAGCTAATACAAGCACTCTCAAAACAGATCTCTTGTTACTTGTATTCAGACATCAAGTCTTCTTTATAGTTGTAGTGTGGGTTCTTGTTTGGTTAAGAGGGAAAATTTCCGTATTTGTACTATAAGGAGATAAGTTTGTTTGTCTCCTTTGTTTTCAGAAGATTGTATGTGAAGATCCCTATTGGAGATGTTTTTTTTTTTTTTTTTTTTTTCTCTTTAAAAAAAAGAAAAAAAAAAAAGAAGAAAGAAAACCATTCCTATTGGAGATGTTGGTGTAATTTGTTTTTCTAGATTCTGCAGAAGCTTCTTGATGTCATGCAGTGAGAAGAATTTTATTACAGATGATTGTGTAAAAACCAGCGTTTGATGTCTTCTTGCTGCAAAATGGTGAGCTTCGTGGCAGTTTGGATGGTTGTTGTTATGCTTGGTCTGTCTCTAGGGTCGGTGGTGGTCTGGTTGTATTATTTTGTTGGTGTGCTTGTTGTTTGTAATGGTTATCTAGTTTCTATGTCCGCGATCACTCATATGACCGGTGAGCCCCTCTCTGTATATTCCTTTTCTTCAATGCGATAATACTCAAGTGGTGAGCTCCCACCTTTTTGAATAAAGCAATACTCTCGTGCCTGCTTGAAATTTCTATTTCATGGTCTGAAAACTGAAAATTGAAATAAAAAAGTAAATATACATACAGAAATGATCACATCAAAATAATGTTACAAACAGTAGAAGAAAACCATCCCACATATAGGTGCAACTTCTAGAAGAAAATACATTGAATTAAATTAGGACGAGTTGCAAAATTTCTGATTGATCTGATTGAGTTACAAAGGTTAGTACTTTTGTTTAATATATCTAATTTAATACATCATATGAGAAACATGGTTATGGGTGGGTTGTCTATAAGAAACTGGTCTGCACAAATACGCCATATGTTCCCTCCTGCTGCTGGTGCCATGAATGCATAGAATTTGAGTTGCCCCACTTATTTAAAAAATAAATAAATAAATAAATAATAAATAATAAATAATAAAAAATTTACTGTATTCGGGATTGAGGGCGTTGCTTGTGACTTCCATGAAGGATGCTGCAAGGTTGCTGAGTGATGTAGAGCGGGTCGCGGACAATTACATGGCAAAGATGGATCAGAAAAGGCCCGGTCGGCGACAGAAGTGATCTGGACCATCAAACCTTAAATCAGGCGTATCTCGCAATCCGGGATGAGTTAGCCGACGAAAAATATATGATTTTGGGGTAGAACGAGCTACTTTAGCCAACCAACCCTGCTATACCGGGTTGCGACGCTCGGAATTGCGAGAAACCCCTGATTTCACGGTCGTTTCCCTATTTCAATTTCGTTTTTACTATAAATAGTAAGTTTTAGTTTGTTTATAACTCTTCATCCGTCGGGCTTTAGGAGTTGCGCCCAACGTGAAAAGCGCTTAGAATAATTAGGAGAACGGGTTGGTGAAGCCAAATAGGACACTTACTATTTTTGGCCGAAAACCTTGCGCACTAGTAGACATCACGACCGTCTATAAATAGTAAGTTAGTAAGTCGCGAATTCTAGGAGTCCTAGTTGTAGTTTGATTGTGATTTCTTTCCCATTGCTTAGTACCCTTATTTAAAGGGTTGTGAACTCGTTTTTATGAATTAATTAAGCTATTTCGAATTTATTTAGAATTTATTTCTATTTCTACTCTCTTTTCTCGGGGATTCGAGAAATCTCTGTGAGGAGTCCAGAGAAGTTCCGTGGATTCGGAATAGTTATCCTCTTGAGGAAGACGGTGCTCGACCTCACGTCCTCCCCTGCGTCACTGAGCAAAATGCATGCCATTTGTGTAGGAAGTGTTTCACCAGTTGCTGCTATCAATGCTAGCATCTCCCATGAGAGAACTTGCAAAAGAGCTGCACGATTTTGCATTATTAGCTGAAGCATTCCAAACAGATATTACAAGTATGAAAACCATAATAAAAACTTCAAATTTTGTGAAACCTGAAGCTACACAAACCCAGTAAAAAGCCCACCTCTTGCAGTGTTTAAAAGCAGCTTCTGCAGGAATTAAAAAATATATATATTTTTAACCTCTCTATTTATATTCATTATTTTGGTGGAATGAAATAATCAATCAATCACAATGCGTACGCAAGTTAAACACTCATGTTAAAAAGCAGAGCCCCAAATAGCAATTACAGTCGTTTCAAAAACCAACAAAGGGAACTTAGTGCTAGTCTCCCCAATATCAATGTCAAAAAAATAACATTTGTCTTTTAGGAGTCGAGCTCTTCATGCCATCGTGAATAAGGAGGCATGGGTACTACAATATTCTGCAAAGCAAAGCAGATTGCTTTCCAATGGCAGGTCCCTGGCTCGAAATAGCAAGTGTTATGATGATCCGGCCTCACAATGTCATAGACTCTCTTACCGTGGATGCAAATTTAACAAACTTTACATGGATCAAAACACAAAATTTATAGTAAATAATTTATAATCTGAAATTTTCACTTCATAAGAGGAAAATTGTGAAGATTTCAGTTTAATGGAACTTCTTTTAACACTACATGTTATTTTCTTTTGATGATGATTTCATCTCAACAGCACCACTACCACCATTACTAATAGTACTAGCTAGATTACAAAGAGATTGCAGACAGAGGTTGCAGGAGGACTCAGCTCACTATACACTCCTAGATCTTGGCCAATGCTATTTCTAACTTTTAAATAGCTCCTTAAATAATATAAGACATAAACACCTAGACTTGTAATGCAAGGAAAAAGAAAAGAATAAAACATCTTCCAAAGCTCTCTCTAGAGCAAGTTAAAATGTTCAAATTGTTGGGGATTTGTGCTGCGGAATCACACAGATCTAGATCTAGGATAGAAATCCAATAACACCAAGCAATCACAAGAGAATACAAAGATTTAACGTGGAAAACCTTTACAGGAAAAAACCACGGCACAAAGTGACAGAAATCCACTATGAAATAGAAATTACAAGAGAGGGGACTTACCTGATTCGAACAACCTCAATCTCACCCCTTGCTACACCCTTTGATAACTCTAGAATCCTTTTAGAAACCCTTAGAAAACCTTTAGGAAGCCTTAGAGTCCTTTATAATGACCCTAGGGATTTATAGTTTAGGAAACTCCACTTATGCACCAACGTTGGAAAAGTCTGGAAACCACCTCAAATTTATGCAGTCTGCACGCAGTTTGTGTAACCTTTGACTAGTCAAGCCAGGGCTTCGACTGGTTGAAGGACCCCTTCGACCGGTCGAGCTTGTCCCTCGATTGGTTGAGCATTCCGAATATCCAAAATACATACTCGCTGGACTTCGAGTTAAGCGAGCCTTGACTGGTCGAATGGACCCTCGACCAGTCGAGCCAGCCCCTTGATTGGTCGAGCAGCACGGTGATTTCAGATTTAAGACATCTGTTTTGAGAACAATATCCATCATGTCTTCAATCTTCAATCATGTAGTTTCTTGACATATTCTCTTATTTCTGTATCGCATCATAGCTTCAATTAACGCTCCTCGTGCACACTATCCTTCTTTTACACCATCATCAAGTCCGGAGAAGTTGCACATAACTTGAACTTCTCTGTAAAAACGACCTTGGTGAGCATGTCTGCTGGATTCATGCTGGTGTGAATCTTCTCCAGTGTTACACCTCTTTCCTCAAGCACCTGTCGGATAAAGTGGTGACAAACATCAACGTGTTTATTACGTGAGTGATAAACAAAATTTTTAGCCAAATTAATAGCACTCTCGCTATCACGGTTAACCGGTACGGCCTCCTGCTTAGTCCCAACTTATTTATCATGCCTTTGAGCCAAACACATTATTTAAACACTTCCGTCACTGTCATATATTCTGCTTCGATCGTGGAAAGAGCCACCATGGACTGAAGCTTCGACATCCAACTGATTCCTCCACCTGCTAGTACATGCGAGTATCCTAAAGTAGACTTTCTGGAATCCACACTGCTTGCGTAGTCGAAATCCACATACCCTACCAACTTTGTCCTTATCTTCTTAAAAGTTAAGACGTAGTCTTTGGTACCTCGAATGTATCGAAGTAGTCATTTCACCGCTTCCCAATATTGTTTGCCAGAGTTTGACATGTATCTACTCATAACATTGACTGCTTGTGAAATATCTGGTCTCGTACAAACCATGATATACATTAAACTGCGAACTGCATTCGGATAAGGCACATGAAAATATAACCTGCTTTTCTCATTTAATTTAGAACATTGTTTTGAGGAAAGCTTGAAGTGAGCTGCGTGGGGAATGCTCACCAGCTTTGCCTGGTCTATCCCATACTTAATCAACACCTTTTCAAGGTATTCTACCTGTGATAACCAAAGCCTGCTCCTCTTCTTGTATCAATGAATATCTATGCTAAGAACCCTCTTTGCAACCCCCAGATCTTTCATCTCGAATGTCCCTGATAACTGAGTCTTTAGTACATTGACTACAGACATATCATGACTGACAATCAACATATCATTAACATACAATACTAGGATGATGAATTTGCCATCACATAGTGTCTTGTAATAAACACAGTGATCGTATTCACTCCGAGTAAATTTCTGAATCAACATGAAAGAATCAAAATTTTTATACCACTATCTAGGCGACTGTTTCAGGCCGTACAATGACCTCATTAACTTACAAACATTCTTCTATGCCCCTTTAACTTCGTAGCCCTCTGGTTATTTCATGTAGATATGCTCTTCCAACTCTCCATGTTGGAATACAATCTTAACATCCATATGTTCCAGCTTAAGATCGTACTGGGCAACTAACGCCAACACAAATATGATAGACACCTACTTAACCACCAGCACGAATATATCCGTGAAGTCGATTTATTCTCTTTGAGCATAACCCTTCATTACCAACCTTGCTTTGTATCTATCTTGTTTCCTTTTGAATAACCATTTGCATCCGATCGCTTTTCGACCCACTAGAAGCTCCACCACCTCCCATGTGTGATTTTTGTGCAACGAGCCCATCTTATCGTCCATATCTACCTTCCACTTATCTGCATTAGGCTTACTAAGAGCCTCCTGAATAGTAGACGGGTCCTTCTCATCTGTAACAAGGGCATATGCAATATTAGAGTCGTCCTTATATTTTGCCGGTAACTTGCGATCACGCGGTGGGTTCCTTCTCACAGGTGGCTGTTCCACCTGATCCTGTACCTCTGTCTGCGTATTGTCTCTTCTTGAGTATCATCTGTGTCAATCTGGATGTCTACGATCAACCTTTCTAGTTCATTTTACTCCTCTTGATCATTCTTGCGAAATAGAGAGCTTTCATCGAATCTGACATCACAGCTAGTGATGAGCTTGCATGTGACCTTGTCGAATAACTTATAACCTTTCACACCAATGTCATAGCCAACAAAGATGTACTTTTTAACTCTATGGTGTAAATTATCTCTCTCAACTGACAGTACATGAGAGTAAGCCTCACAACTAAATATGCGTAGATCTGAGTAGTTTTTTTCTAACCACTTCATACTTCCTTTGGGATTTTACATTCAATTGCCGTTGAAAGAGATCGGTTCACCAAATAACAACCCGTGTTAACGGCCTCTGTCCATAGGTCCTTACCCCATGCAGCATTACTTAACATGCATCTGGCCCTCTCCAGCAGAGTCTGATTCATTCGCTCAGCCACACCATTTTTCTCGAGCGTGTGGCGCACTGTGTTGTGCTTGATAATCCCTTCATCCTTGCAATAATCATTAAATTCAGTGAAAGTAAATTCTCCACCATTGTCAATTTTTAAAACCTTTATTTTCCGCCCTGACTGTTTTTCCACCATTGCCTTCCGTTGTTTGAATATGGTGAAAACTTTCGATTTACGTTTCATGAAGTAAACCCAAACTTTCTTGGAGTAGTCATCAATAAATGAAATAAACCATGACGACGCTCCAACGAAAATTTCTAGCGTTGACCCCCATACTTCAGAGTGCACATAATCAAGAACTCCCTTACATACGTGTTTTCCAAATTTAAAAGATAATTTAGATTGTTTACCATATATACAATGCTTGCATATATCTAAATCAGAATTTTTAAAAGCTGGAATTAAACAACTATCAGATTGTACCTTCATGCCCCGCTAGCTCATGTGGCCTAGACGAGTATGCCACATACGTAGAGACGTGGAGTCTGCAATAGTTGTTGCCGCTCCACCTAATAAAGTGTTCCCGATTAACTAGTAAAGGTTTCCGTACATTTACGCTCTCATAACTACGAGTGCACTTTTTGAAACTTTAAGGACACCATCAATATCAGTGAACTTGCGCCCTATAGCCTTAAGTGCACCTAGAGAAATCAGACTTTTCTTCATATCAAGAACGTACGTGCTTGACATCAGTCAAAGTACGCTCCATCCCATCAAACATCTTGGTGCTCACTATACCAATAACCACAACATTACAAATATTGTTATTGCCCATAAAAACATGTCCACCGTCGCATTCCTTGTAACTAGCGAACCAACTCCGATAAGGAGTCATGTGATACGATGCGCTTATGTCAAGTATCCACTTATCTTTATGATTGTCGTGTAAGTGACCAATCATGAAACAGACAGAGCATCACCAACACTTGTTTTTTCATCAGATGTGACTACATTGGCCTCCTTGGAAGAAGCTGTTGAATTTTCTTTCTTTGCTTTAGGATTTCTACAATCATTCTTCATGTATCCAGATATCCCACAGTTCCAAAACTTTAATTTTCTTTTGCCCTTGCCCTTGGATTTGGATCTAGGTCTAAAAGATCCTGTACCTTGCTTAGAATCTCAGCCCTTCGTAATCAGTGCATTGGAAGATGCCCCCATGTCGTCGTTTAGTTTTCTCATAGCTTTCCCTTGAAGGGCTGAGATAACGGTGTCAACACTCAGGGTGTTATTTGCGGTTCACATTGTGTCCCTTAATAACTCATACGATGCAGGAAGAGAATTCAACATTATACAAGCATGTTCCTCATCTTTGACCACTTCCTCCATATCCAACAATTTACACATCAATTTATTAAAGTTGCTGATATAGGCTTCTAGATCTCCATCATCTATCATCTTGAAGGTATAACATTGTAGCTTCAAGTATATGCGATTTTCAGAAGACTTCTTTGCATAGATGTTCTCTAACTTCGCCCATAAACTAGCCGCAGTTTTCTCCCTCAAAACATTATAGAGAACCTCATCTATGAGACATAAACGGATAGAGGCTAAAACATTACTATCAAGGTTTTCTCATTCTTCATCTTTTATGGTAATTTTCACTCCTCAAAAACCTTAATCTTGCCTTGCTTGGTTAATAGGCTAATCATCTTAACATTCCATAATTCAAAATTATTTTTGCTTGAGTACTTTTCGATATCAAACTTGTCGTTTCCCATTATTACTAATCCTGCAGATTCAGATATGTGCCACAACGATAGCTTTGATACCACTCGTTGGGGATTTGTGCTGTGGAATCACACAAATCTATATCTAAGATAACAATCCAATAACGCCAAGCAATCATAAGAGAACACAAAGATTTAACGTGGAAAACCCTTGCGGAAAAAAACCACTGCACAAAGTGACAGAAATCCACTATGAAATAGAAATTACAAGAGAGAGGATTTACCCGATTCGAACAACCTCGAATCTCACCCTTGCTGATAATCCTATAACCATTTTAGAAACCCTTAAAAAATCTTTAGGAAGCCTTAAAATCCTTTATAATAGCCCTAGGGACCACTATTTATAGTTTAGGAAACTCCACTTACACACCGACTTTGGAAAAGTCTGGAAACCGCCTCAAATTTACGCAGTCCGCACGCAGTCTGCGTAACCTTCGACTAGTTGAGTTAGGGCTTCGACTGGTCGAAGGACCTCTTCTACTGGTCGAAGGACCCCTTCAATTGGTCGAGCTTGTCCCTCGACTGGTCGAACATCCCGGATACCCAAAATACATACTCGCTGGAATTCGAGTCGAGTGGGCCGCAATTGGTCGAATGGACCCTTGATCAGTGGAGCCATCCCTAATTTAAGACATCTGTTTTAACAACACAAATACCCCTGGATATGAGCTAATTCACATTCATTCCAAGTCAATGGGCATCTTCTCTCTTTGACACTTTTATCATTGCTCGGGGGCAGCTGCAACCTTATTTAACAACCAGTTGATGTAGGGAATTATTAAGTACCATCCGATGAATCTAGTGGACCCCACTGATGATCGGATCAGATATTAAAGCTGACTTATCACACATGTTATCAGTAAAGGCCATCTAATTGGATCTGGGGACATTGAGGTCCAGTCAGGCCACTAATATGGATAGATGAATCATCCATGTGGAGAGTAAGACCAATTTGGACACTTGCATGCAATGATCCAGATCAGCAATCTAGACAGTTAAATAGCCCATATCTGTGATATGGATACGATCTGCCAATTTTTTATTTTATTTTATTTTTAAAAATTAAAACTGTTGGTTGGGACTGATTTGCATTCCGGTCAGATCTTTAATAGTCCAGCTTGAGTGGTGTGGATGCATCCTCTAATTGCTCCTACGTGGTGTTGGATTCATCAAAGATGCTACCAAACTACTTGGTTGAAAAGGTCAAGTGATAGGTTCGATGGCTCACCACCATTTTCAAAATGATGCTAGCTAACTCCTCACCTACGTGTATGGCATGGACGAAGTTCAATCCCGACCATTCAAACAGTGGATACTGTCCACATTGGAGCATGGTGTGATAAAATAATCCACTCATCCAACCCTTCTATGGAGAAAAAAAAAAAGAAGAAGAGAATTTTCTCATAAGCTGCCTCTGTTTTGGTTTATAGACTAAAAAATTGTTACATTTAGATTATTTATTCAAAATCGCAGTTGCTTTCACCATCAGTGACAAAATCGCTCGCCTTGAGCCTCGAGGAAAGTGTTTTGGTATTTACGAAATTACTTGCAAAAAACCCTTTTCGCATCTTAAGTGCCAATCATGTTAAGTCTGAAATGTCTCATATGCCACATTACTAAGACAAAAAAAAAAAAAAAGTTATCACATAAACCTCTAGATACTATCATACCAGCGCCCAACCCGACCCAACCCAGCCCCCACCCCAAACCAAACCCTAATCGGACTCAACCCAGCTCTCAACCCGACCAACCTAACATCCAACCCAACCCAAACCCCTACCCGACCCAACCTAGCCCCAAACCCGACCCAACGCATCGCCCAACCCGACCCAATCTGCCAATCATATACTGATATACATTTACAAAAAAAAAAAAAAAATCTCAAATAATATACTTATATACATATTCAAAAAAAAAAAAAAAAAAAAAAAAAAATTAATCACCTACCTTTGTTTTTGGTGGCCAAATGGGTTGAGCGGGCCTGAGAAGAGTCGCCAAGTTGGGATTGGGCGCGGGTTACTCAAAGTCGTCGAGTGGGCAGCACAGGTTACTCGGAAAAATCAGGAGAATGAGAGAAAGAGGGAGATAGAGAGGGGCAGAGAGTCTCGAGCTGCTGTGCTGGGTGCGGCCGTGCGGCATGCTGGTTAGCGGCTTGCTAGCTCGTGCTTGGTAGGGTAAGGGAAAGAAAGAGAGGGAATGGGGATGGATGATTGGATAGAGTTTTTTACTTTTTACTTTTTAGTAAAAACTTTTAAGTTTTACTTGTATAGATTTTTTAACTTATATATATATATATATATATATATATATATATATATATATATATATATATATATATATATATATATATATTAATATTAATATAATATTATATATAAAATATATAAATATAATATTAAAATATATTATTCGAGCCGAGTTGAGCTCGAGTTCAAGCTTCGAGTCGAGTCGAGTTGAGTTGAAATGCACAATGGTCGAACTCAGCTCGAACTTAACTAGAGCTTTAGAAAACAAGCTTGACTCGCCCCGAGTCAGACCTTCAATCTGAGTCAATTCGAGCTGACTCGAGCCAATTCGAATGAGCTTTTCCAGTTATCTCGTGTACGGCCCTAGTCAGGAATTAAGCAGAGAAATTTAGGCCTATAGACCCCACCTTTTATCCAGTGGTTTTTATGGAGCAATACAAACTTTCTTTTGGAACTTAAACCGTGTGGAGACCGAATTCCAGGACGAAAATACCCCTCCTTTTCACTGTTGTGGCTTTTCCTCTCCCTTTCAACTGTTTGTTTTTCCTCTCCCTTTCCACTGCTTCTTCATTGCCATTACTTTCACCCCCTTTCCTCACCCCATTAGAAAGACAAAAAAAAAAACCCTTATTGTGGGTCCCACTTATTAACATTTTGTTTTCTTCTGAAAATGGTTGGTCCAGTGAAGAAAGCACGCACCATAAGTATATTTTAAACTCAGTTGGGCCCACATTAAATGTATGTAGTATAGGAAACAGATTGGTTACTCCCCCTGACACCAGCCTTGTGGCTGGTAGTCGGTGCTCTGTGGGCCCCACCATGATGTACGTGGCTGGTGGTCGGTGCTCTGTGAGCCCCACCATGATGTACATGGCTGGTGGTCGGTGCTCTGTGGGCCCCACCATGATGTATGTGTTTCATCCATTTTTAAAGTTCATTTCAGGGCTTTATCGTAAAAATAAGAGGGATATAAATCTTAGATGTACCACGATACAGGAAAACAATAGTGATTGGATATCCATCATTAAATCCTCTTGAGGCCCACTGTACTATTTATCTAAAATCCAATCTATTTATTACATCATAAAGACCCAGATGAAGGTTAAAAACAAAGATCATCTTGATCCAATACTTTTATGGCCACCAAAAAGCTTTTAATGGTCGATGTTCATTAAACACTGTTTCCTGTAATGTGGTCCAATTGAGATTAAGATATACCTCATTTTTTGTTTAATATCATAAAATGATCTATAAAAATAGATGGATGGCATGGTTGAAACACATACATCACGATGGGGCCCACAGAGCACCAAACACCAGCCATTGGCTGGTGGCAAGGGGAGTAGCCAATCCATTTCATGTAGTATATCTACGCCGTCTATCCGTTTTTCTATCTAATTTAAGGGGTTGAGCCCCAAATTGAAGCATATCAAAATATCAAGTGGATCATACCACGGGAAACAGTGGGCATAATGATTTTCTAGTTTGCCCCGCTGATTTCATATTTCCCCCGCTCAATTTCATGTTTGCCCCACTGATTTTCTAGTTTGCCCCACTCAATTTCATGTTTGCCCTACTGATTTTCTAGTTTGCCCCGTTGAATTCCTAGTTTGCCCCGCTCAATTTCATATTTTTCCCGTTGAATTTCATGTTTGCCCTGCTCATTTTTCAGTTTTTCCTACTGAATTTTCTGTTTCCCCCGCTGAATTTCATGTTTGCCTTGCTCAATTTGCAGTTTTTTCATGTTTCCCCTATTGAATTCCATGATTTGCCCTGCTGAATTTCATTTGCAGTTTTTTCATGTTTCCCCTATTGAATTCCATGATTTGCCTTGCTGAATTTCATGTTTCCCCCGTTGAAAATCAACTTTGCCTCGATCAATTTCATGTTTTTCCTGCTGAATTTAATGTTTCCCCTTCTGAATTCCATGTTTGCCTTGTTCAATGTCAAGGTTCCCTCCCTCAATGTCTAGGTTCCCTCCCACATATGGGGTTTTGGTGTATACACAATCTGATGAAAATGGAGGGGTATTACATAATCCGATGAACATGATGTGTTACAAATAAAACATCATTGTGGGGCGTAGCAAGTGTCACACCCCAAACCCGGAGATCCGACTCACAGGAATTCCGATCACGAATCTGGTGCCGACAACCTCTGTAGTACCCCATTCTCGGCTCCCAGCGCCTATACGCCAGATTCCGATCCTAGGATCATACAAGAAGGAT
Organism: Magnolia officinalis; assembly: GCA_021015155.1. NCBI lineage: Eukaryota > Viridiplantae > Streptophyta > Magnoliopsida > Magnoliales > Magnoliaceae > Magnolia > Magnolia officinalis. The sequence continues at coordinate 2,612,882 of JAJHSJ010000015.1, read as the reverse complement.
TTTTCAAAGTATATTTATCTCGTAAGAAGCATAACTACAAGTTTACCCAAATCACAAAGGCAACATCATCATCACATATCCACTAATATAATCATTTGAATACAATGCTGAAAGGGAAATACATATATCAAAAATCAAAGCTCCAGAGGTCCGCTGTATGCTCTAAGCTCAACGCTGCTGCAACCTAATGCCACCTGCACGCATCTATCATGCATAAGCTTATAGAAAGCTTAGTGGGTGGTGAAAGTGTGTGCACAAGGCAAGTGCCGAGTAAGCAATATCAGAGTAATCAGAGTAAGCAAAAATATTGATAAGCCCATAAATCATACAATATCAGAACATGCTGATAGGCCCATAAACACCATTAACCTTATCCAGGCTATGCGATGCAAAAATATAATAACCTAATATCATATACTGAGGAAGTAATGTAGATTAGCTATGCAAATGAGGAGTTATAAGGAGCCATATATCAGATGCCAAGAATACAATGCAATATGCAATTCCTGATGAGTTCACGAATATCGTCAGCCGTATCTAGGCCATGTAGAAACATAATAACCCAAAATGCTAAATGTCATGGATGCAATTCAATATGCGGTGCGAATGAAATGATCAAGCTGGAGTGAAGTCGGGATGATAGTACGTAATATCGCAGGCTATGGGGTCCATCACAAGAGACTTCTATCCAAACCAGTCCCATACCTAAATTTGGATAGTTAGACTCAATGTAGTAGACTATTGATCTCAGGCTAGTCGCGCTCCCAACCAAAATTCCGGCCATGCGAAGGTACATAACAATTAGTTGCGCACCACCAGCCCGAGTGGATAGTGAATGAATGAATGAATGAGTATGCAACTCCTGCTCAATAAGTCCACATATCAATACGGTTCCTTTCTGAAATCATCACCAGGGTCTAGTACACTCTACATGCAACCACCGCCCACTGACCCAAGACCATGCAAGTGGAAGAGACCTCACCATCCGCCTGACCAGTAGTTAGCTAATATCTATCTGGCACGTTGATAGCGGACCCATTTACGAGTTGGTCAAACTCAGCCTAGATATGCCCCCTACCCTCGGGTGGGTAAGGTCACACCCCCTCCTCTTAGGTAGGTAAGGTCGTACCCCCTTCCAACTGACCACGACACAGTGGGAGACGCGGCCTAATGGTATACGGCTCTCATGTACTCATGCATCCACTCGGTCTAGACATTGGAGCATGTCACGCCCCAGACTCGGTAACCAGAATCACAAGGAACCCGATGGCCAGTTCTGGCCGTAATAGCCTCCTTAGTACCCCATTCTCGGCTCTTGAGGCAGGTTCCGATCCTGGGATCCTACAAGGAGGATTTTTCATAACAATATAATCATTACCAGTACGAGCAAACCCAAGATCACAGCAAGAACATCTGAGAATAACGAAGGCACACATCGAAAAACCCACTATAAATTTGAACTTTTACAATCATCCATAAGGTCCAAAAGGACATACATGAGATAAAAGGAAAAGAGAGAAAGGTCAGCATTACTGGAGTCCTCAAATGCTCAGCTCTACTCCATGCTCTACTGCTATGTCGCCTGCCTTGAGTATCCTGCACGCATCAATCGTGCATAAGCTTATAGAAGATTAGAGGGTGGTGTAGGTGTGTGATAATGGTGCACAAAAGAGTAGTAGGAGATACAAGGAGATAAGCATGATCAATGAGGATATCACTAGCTTTACCCAGGCTTATCACGAATAAGATGCAATGAGTACTGGGTGTCATGCCAAGGCAATGCATAAAGGGGCTTGTATAACTAATGCTAATGCAATGCAAGTAATGTCAGTGCTCATATCCAAACCACAAGTCATGTACATTTTCGATCATAAGGAAATCACCGGGGTCCATTACACTGCTGAATGACTGTCGCTCTACAGACCCCATACAGTCAAACGAGCATAAGAGACCTCACTACCCGCCTATGGACAGCTAATCACCAACAAGGCCTGAAGGTAGCGGACCATTTACGAGCTGGTCAGACTCAGCCTAACAATGCCTCCTCACATCAGGTAGGTAAGGCCACACCCTTATCCAACCGATTACACGACAGTGGGAGTCGCGACCTAATGGTATAAGTCCCTCGTGCGCTCATATATTCCACCCGATCACGGCGTTGGAGCAGATCCTTGGTACCATAGAAGTTTTGAGAATTTCACCCATGGGCATCCTATGCACCCGCTATGCTCAACTAATATTTCCGGTGTCCACACATACGGCCATCCACAAATACCTCTGTGGAGGTAAAGCCCTGATGAAGTAAGGGCGGATATCCATAAACTATGCAATGCCAGATGCATGAATCACATAATCACCCATGCATCAATCTCAAGCATCCATCTCTCGGGGAGATACCAACATGTCCTACACAATGACACAACTATGGCCAATCATACCTCAACCAAGCATGTAAATGATGCGTATGGGAGTGGGTCATGAAGATGAATAGGGGTGCCAATGAGGTGAAGATGAACTCTCTACCTAACCATGAAGGGTCTAAGTACTTATCTAATTCCTCATAAGGAATACAACCTCTAGTGGGGGCCCATATACCTGGGGTAGCCCACGAGACTAAGGAGAACAATGATATGGGCCTAAATAGATGAAACGAGCCTAGCAAGGATCTATGGTGGGCCTTTAACCACCCATAGAAGCCCATGGGCCTACCTTAGGGCCACCAATGTGGACATCTAACCACAATTGGTCTCCAAGAGGTAGCCCATCTCTAATTGATTACGAATCAAGGCCCAAGGCCAACACAACATTAGAAATAAGAAATAGGCAGCCATAATCATACCACATACATTCATGTTGGGCTTCAGAAAGGCGGCCCAAGGCCTATCCAAAACATGGGTCCAAGGGGAACACACATAGCCCAACCCATATATACCACTATGGGCCCATAGGGGAAAGGTTATGGCCTAACCTAAAGGCCACTAATCCCATATATTGTGGTGGCCTAGTGGGCACATGGGCAATTGTCATGCTCTTAGTCAAGTAAGTTGGGCCTACAACCCGGCCCAAGTATAAAGTTGATTTGGTGGGCAACCAAGGGCCCATATACTTGTGTAGTCCAGCCCACTATTCCAACATAATAGTATGGTAAAAATGGCCCAAGAGTTCAATGGGCCTATCTGAAAAGTTCCAGCCCAATTGGGCCTAAAGTGTTCAACAACTAGCTACATTCATAGACCCAATTAAATTTAACTGTGGTGGGCCTCAAAAGTGCATTTATTAAGCCCAACATTTAAGGAACTAAAGGTATAAATTATGACCTCTAAGATTCTTCACAATGTGGTGGGCCCCACTCCTCAAAATTTCAGCCCAAAGGCCAAGCATAATTATAACATGTTACCGTCCTAAATTTGGGCACTCCATTGGAGTGGGTCCAGGGCCTCTAAAACTCTGGAAATTGAGGGCCAAGGTCCCTCATCATGCATACAATGAGAGGAAACCCAAAAAGGTGGCCCACCATCAGAGAAAATATTTTTGAATTATGGTTTTTATCAAGGCATATTCTGGATTGCATAGCAGAAAAATCTGGCAGTCCAACCATCTTGACCCATTCTTTTGGATGCCCAAACGGGGTCGGTTGGGGCTGAAATTTTTCAGAGTGACACTTCAATAGGTGGGACACACCCCCAAAAAATTTTAGAATTTTTAAATATTCATAAGTATTTTAATTAATTTAAATAAAATAGTCTATCTAGAAAATCGGACAGACCTGGACGTCCCAACGTAGTGGGCCAGTCCGGCCCTCGCCACGGTGTGCACAGGGGTCCATTGGCCCCAAAATTTTGTATGTTGGTCCTAGAATGAGTGTACCACCTCCCTATACATTTTCATAATTTTTAGACACCCAAAAGTATTTTAATAAATTTCAGAATTTCAACTTATCAAGGGTAGAATGTTGCTAGAACAGTGCAGAAAATCTAGACTGTCCACCTCACTTGGACCACACCTTTGGGACCCCAATGAAGATCAGATGGGGCTGAAATTTGATATGGTTGTAGGTGGGTCATAAGGCTACAAGAATCACATATTATTTTGTTTCAGTATTCCCACCAAAGACCCATAAATCAGGCCCCAAGGTGGCCCAAAAATCTGTTCAGACAGATTTGGACAGCAACATGTTGCTGCCCAAACCACCCTAAAAGTTAATTAAAAGGGAAATAAATCAGCATTTCCTCAGGGTGGGGTCCACCTAGATGGGTCACACAACTCTCAGACCCAAGCCCCTTACAAGATCATCCATAAAATCAAGCCCAAAGGCTGTCCAAAACATGCCAACAATATGGGGCAACAAGGTGGGCCTGGATGTCTAACCACTTTGGCCTACTTGCATGGCACATCAAGTGGGTACCACATACTATAAAGACAGGAAAGAAAAGATGGAGAAGAAACATAATCCATCCATGGGGTAAGGCCCCGCCACTAATGGGCCCTCCCAAGAATGAATCATACCCATATAACTACATTAATTGTGCATGCAACATAAAATCACTACATGCATGATCTATAATTGCTATGGATGGTTGGGATGCCATTCCAACATGATCCTTAAGGTCTAGATGACCTTAAGATGGAGTGGATCATTACATACATTATGATGGGGTCCATAGAGAATGGTCTCATCATGGATCATGACATGCATGTAGGATGGGCCAAAGGGCCACATCCATGGGATCAAATGGGATCCCCACCATGGATTGGTGGGTCCCATATGATCCATCCATGAAGAAATAATGAGATTAAAGAAAATAAAGTAATTCAACAAAAGAATAATCACCCACCTTAAAGATGACCACCAAACTTTCACACTAAGGTCGTTTAGCACCAAGGGAGATGGATCAATGGTAGAGATGAGGTTTTAAGGGTTCGATGGTGGGGGATTAAGGAGGAAGGTGGCTGAAAAAATGGAGGAAAATGGGCTGGAGAAATGGAGGAAAATTGCTAGAGAAGAAGAGAAGAGAGAGAGAAATGAGAGGGAAAGAGAGCGAAAAGCTTTTTAAGGGAAGTAATCATAGCCTATGGTGATACAAATAATGTTTACTAGGGTAGGTTAGGTGTGGGTAGTGTTTAGGGTGGGTAGTGTTTATTCCATGGAAATTGTACTGGGTGATGGAAGCACAAGACGCGTCGTTGGAACCGCAACGACGATACAAACGAGATGGCATAGGTCTCGGGTCGATCCGATTCGGGTCTACGTGACCGAACTCAAGGTGACCGCAAACACAATCCGAGGGTCGCGGGTCACCGGAATTCAACCGGTAGGACCACGAAACCATGATGAACAAGATGCATACTCACACACACACATGCACACATGGGAACTAGGGTCGAGTCTCACAGAGCAACCTCTGGAACCAAGAGAATTTAGGGACTTTCACCCAGGGATATCTATAGCACCCCATGTAGAACAGATTTTCAGTGTCCCATCTGGCCATCCACGATATGCCTGTGGAGGCTACGACCCTGATGTCGCTAGGGCGTACAGTAATCACAACACACAATGCAAGATGCATGAGTCATACAATCAAGTCATGCATCAATCCTGCGCATACCGTGTACTCATGTGAGACAATCTTCCCCTATCAGGGAATCTAATAACAACATACTTAATGACATATACAATAATCAACCACATCTCATAACAAACATATAGATGATACGTATGGGCATGTATTGTGATGCTATGCTGTCACATACTCATAATTGATATCAATAATCGGCACCGACAATCGGGGCATTAACAATCGGCCTCGACAATGTGGACATTTAACCAACAATGCCCCAAGGAGTGACCCACATATAGTCTAACATATAGTGGACCCATGGCCTCACAAAGGGCCTGATATATAGCACCATGGGCCTCACTCAAGAGCTTAATACACATCACAATGGGTCTTTCACATGGACCTAACATACATCACAATGGGATCCATCGCCTGGCCCTCAAATGTATCACAATGGGCCTCATCACATAGGCCTCGACAAAAGAAATCTGCCTCAACAATCAGAATCGACACTCGGAATCGGGGAATCGATACTCAGAATCGGCCTCGACACTCGGTTTTGATAATCGGAATCGGCCTATACAATCGGCCTCGACAATCGGAATCGGTCTCGATACTCAGCCTCGACAATTAGAATCGGCCTATACAATCGGCTTCGACAATCAGAATCGGCCTTGATTATCAGAATCGATCGATAATCGAAATCGGCAAATCAGTCACGTCAATCGGAATCGGCAATCGGTTATGATAATCGGAATCAATTGATAATCAAAATTGGCAAATCAGTCACGTCAGTCGGAATGGTAATCGGTCATGACAATCGAAATCAATCGATAATCAGAATCGACAAATCCGTCACGTCAATCGGAATCGGTAATCGGTTATGACAATTGGAATCGATTGATAATCAGAATAGGCAATTTGGTCACGCCAATCGAAATCGGCAATCGGTCATGATAATCGGAATCAATAGATACTCAGAATCGGCAAATTGGTCACGTCAATCCGAATCGGCAATCAATCACGATAATCGAAATCAATCGATACTCAGAATCGGCAAATCGGTCACGTCAATCAGAATCGACAATCGGTCACGATAATCAAAATCAATCGATACTCAGAATCGGCAGTCACGTCGAGGTGTTCACATATATCCACGGTAGCGTTGGCCATGCCGACAAATATCCGTAATTATGGGATGCGGGTCAAGTAGGATTTTCTATGAATCATATTCGACATTGTGATGATTACTACGTATGATGAGTCGCATGTAGTTCTGTAAGCATGCATCTCATGTAGGTTGTTTGTGCATACTGATACTTCTCGTAGTAGTGGAGTACGTGATATATCAGAACATTTACATTATTTTTATGAATCTCTTGAATTATTGTTAATCTTAAAGGATAACCATCACTATGAGTAGGGTGTTGACTCTCTCCAATCGTATAGATGATGCACCCACTCCAATTGATCTACAATTTGAAGAACGCAATCAGATTACTGAAAGTTCTTATTCTAGCGGCTCTATTTATGAATGGAACATTGATGGAATGTCTGAATATAACATTATTAATTTACTTCATGAGATGACCATGGTTACCACTGTTTATAAACGAAATCGCGGCGTTGATGATTTTACTGCTGCCCAATTAATTGTTTCTGGATTTACTGGACAACTCAAAGGCTGGTGGGATAACTATATGACCTTACACTATAGGGAACGTTTATTATCTACTATTAAATTAGAAGCCACTGGACAACCTATTCTAGATCAAGGACAACCTATTCATCCAAAAACATATACATGTATAAACCTCGTGGAACACCAAAACAAATAGGAAAATGTGGTAGGAGGAATCCTACTTCCGAGCGAATGTTTCCGGAGGCTCTGATTCGGACCATCTTGTTTTTCTACCATGTTAGTCTTCGCTGCTTCCATCGCGCCACTCTGCATTGCCTTTCTTGTTCCTACGAGGAAAGAAGATTCAAATAGCTTTTTTTTGGAAGGAAGAAAAAAACAGCTTTCAGGAAACGAGATTTAAATAGCTCTTTTATTTTTTCTTTTTTTTTTTATTATTATTAAAAAATAATAAATAATAATAATAAAATAAAAAATAAATAAATAAATAAAAAAAAAGAGGAAGAGAACTTAGTTTTTAAGGAATGAGATGCTTCATCCGAAAAGAGAGTAAATAACTGCTTACAATTTTATTTTATTTTATTTTAATTTTTTGTTTTTTGTTTTTTTTTTTTTTTTTTTTCTTTGAAGATTTGAAAAAAACAGCTTTCAGCGACTTTCTTTCTTTCTCATGTGGACCACACTGAGAAATAGTGTGAATTGAATGTTTACCGTTGAAAACTTCTCAGGGACCAAAATGAACTGGAAAACGGATGGACGGCGTGGATAAACCACATACATTCATGTTGGCCCAACAAAGTTTACTCAGTGCTATAAGAGTGTATTGACTCAGTAGGGAATCCAATTTCCTAATTTGAGTCCGTATCTCAGCCGGACGGGGGTTGCGTCCTACCCCGCCCCTATCTAGCTACTAAGGGGCAGTTGTGTCCGTGGTCCACCGTGATGTATCTGTTTACCCAATCCACATGATTTTTGGTCTCTTGTCCTAAAATGATTTATAAAAAACAGATGGAATTACAAAAACGGATGGGCGAAGACTTTCACAGAAACCTGCCTGTTATTTATTTATTTATTCTCCCAGTAGATGGTTGTTAGCCTCTCTTGTCTGTTTTGATTTTGTTTTTGTATGGAAGGTGGGTGGTCCCATTTCTACCAGGTTTGCAATTAGCTTTACTGCATTAATAAATTATAGGTGACGTGCTCCCAAAAACAAGAACAAGAGTGTGGAGGCCTATGAACAATCCCCCTCTTTTGGTATTCTGTTTAATGCGCAAATTCTATCAAACAATAATTTATGTGGTGTTTGATGTTACTTATTTTCATGCATATCACATCTTCCGAGACATATCAGATCATATGTTTTCATGGATCTCACGACGCTACCAAATATTAGATATTAATGTATGTATGTCATATCTACACCATCCATCCATTTTGTCGTGAGATCATTTTATAGCATAGGCCTCAAATAAGGCAGATCCAAAGCTCATGAAAGCAGTCACTATAAAGCAGATCCAACCTATTCACCATTTTCCCTGTCTCATTTTACGTTGTTGGCTCAAAATTGAAGCTGATCTAAGACACAGATGGTGGCCTTTAACAGTTCACTGTTTCTTATATTGTGGCCCATTTGAGCTATGGATATATATGCCCCATCTTTTGATACCCCACGTAGAATGTTCTGCCAAATTTGTGGACAGATTGGATTACTATGAAACATCGCCATGGGCCCCAATCATGGCAGGGCCCACTTTTGTGAAGCTTGTGACAAATCCAACCGACCCACCATTTTTCACTATCCACGTGCTCAAAATCAAGGGTGATCCAATGCACATGGGCCTTGGTGGTGTGCTGAAGTCACTAAGTTATGTGGCCCCACCATAATGTATGTGTCATATTTACACTAATTATTCATTTTGTGAGATCATTTTATGGCATAGGCCCCAAATAAGATAGATCCAAAGTTCATGAAAGTAGCTATTCTAAAATGCTCTAGAACCCTCAAACAAGGGATTTCTTATTGTAAACATTTAACTCCACTTTTTATTTAGCGTGATCTACTTGAGTTTTAGATACGTCTAATTTTTTAGATCACATCCCAACATTAGCCTGAGCTACTTACGCACTGTATGAATGTAACCTTGGCATGAAGGTGGGCCCCAGATGAAGAAATAGGATCCTTCTCTCCTCTCCTCTTTTCTATCATCTACTTTCAATAGCCTGACTTGAGTAGTCAACACTTAATGCTTCACTTGTGCAAACAGATCACCATGTGAGATAAACATCCAAACCGTTTGTCCATTTGGCGAGCTCGTTGAGGGCTTGAGCTGAAAAATAAGGCAGATTCAAAGATCAAGTGAACCACACTAAAAAATGAGTAGGGAATTGAACGTCTACTATTGAAACCCTTATGGGTAGCAGAAGTTTTGGATCAATATGATATTTGTTTTTCCTCTTCATCCATGTCCATGTGACATTATGAAAAGATTGGATGAAAAATAAATATTTTGGTAGGCATTATGAATGTTTCAACGGTGGATATAATAAATACATTATCGTAGGCCCATGTATCTTTGATCTCCTTGGAACCCGTTCGTATAACTCAGCAAAGGAGTGTCACTGCCTAGGGCTGTCAATGGGCTGGGTAGTCCTGACAGCCCTTCGGGCTTGGCCCGCAGGCCTGACTGTCAAGCTCGGGCTTAAATCAGGAGTCCGATTGTGAGTCGAGCCGGACCCGTAACTGGCCCAGCCAAAGTGGTCCCAAACGTGATGTATGCGTTGTCAGGCGGAATAAATGTCAGGCGGACAACAGAGCGGAGCAGTGGAGTTAAGGCGGTTTAAGTTGCATAATTAAAGCAGATGTTGTAGACGCGGATTAGCTACTGACAGGATGCTGAAGTTAAGTCACCAAGTTCGGTGGACCCAAACGTGATTTATGTATTTTATCCACACCCTCCATCCATTTGGAGAGAACATTTTAAGGCATGATCCAAAGGATGAAATAGATCCAAAGCTGGAGTGGACCCCACCACAGCAATCAGTGAGGAGAGTGACACTCACTGTTGAAACCTTCCCAAGGGACACCGTGATGCTTATTTGAGGGAAACCGCGAGTAGCCAATGGCTGGTGGTCGGTGCTCTATGTGCTCCACCATGATGTATTTGTTTCATCCATGCCATCCATCTATTTTTATAGATCATTTTATGGTACGAGACAAAAAATGAGGTATATCCCACTCCCAAGTGAACCACATTACAGGAAACAGTGTTGAATGAGCATCAACCAGTAAAAAATTTTTGGTGGCTATAAAGTTTTGGATCAAGATGATATTTGTTTTTATTCTCTTCATCTGGGTCTGTATGACCAAACAGATTAGATTTCAAATAAACAGTACAGTGGGCCTTAAGAAGATTTTAATAGGTTCAGAATGAGGTATATCCAATCACTATTGTTTTACTGTGGTGTGGTCCATCTACGATTTATATCCCTCTCAATTTTGGTACCAAGCGCTAAAATGATCTGTAAAAATGGATGAACTGAATGGATGAAACACATACATTATGGTGGTGCTCACATAGTACCGACGGGTGGCTGGTGGCGGGGGAGTAGCCAATCCGTTTCCTTAAATGTATCGGGTTTAGGTTCAGAAATGCAGGCCGTGCTAGGACAGAGTGACAGCGTTAATTTAGTTCCTTTGATTTACAAGGGCGATATCTTCGAGAAGAAAACAGATTTGCAGAAAGCCTATTTTGGAAGACAGGTTTCTCAACCAGAGGGAGAGAGAGAATGGCTGAGATTGCTGTTCAGTTCGCCTTACAAAAATTGATGGATTTCCTGACGCAGGAAGCATATTTCCTGCAGGGAGTACATGAGCGAGTCACATCTCTTCAGGAAAAACTGGAAGATATACGTGACTTATTCAAAGACATCGATGGGAAGTGCAGAAAGAATGATGCAGTTAAGCGTTGGATGGGCGAAATAAGAGAAGTAGCCTCCGATGCTGAGGACGTCATCGACTCGTATAACTTTAAGATTGAAAAACGGCGAGGAGATGATAGTGCTAGATTCATGGGATCCGTACGACGTTTTGCTCGCGGCGTCAAAGACATACCAGCCATCCTCCAAGTTGGAAAGAAGATCAGCGACATAGAAAGAAGGCTCGATGAGATCTTGTCCAAACGATCAGCGTACGGTATCGACAATATACCAGCATTTGGAGAAGCTTCTTCTTCTTCGAATCAAAGTCACACATGGAGGGAGAAGAGGGCTCCTATCGTCGAGGAAGCCGATGTGGTGGGTGTTGAAGACGAGACAGAGAAACTGGTGAGGCAACTGACTGAAGGAGATGCGCGACGTGCTGTAATTTCAATCACTGGTATGGGAGGAATAGGTAAGACTACTCTTGCTAAGAAAGTTTATGATGACAAAAATGTAAAGAAGACTTTCAAATTTCATGCTTGGGTGTATGTGTCTCAAGAATATCAAGTGCGAGAGCTTTTACTAAGCATTATAAAATGCTTTCAAGGTCTCTCACGAGGCAAATGGGAAATGATGATTGAGGAAGACTTGCAGAAGGTGGTCTCTGAGTACTTAGAAGGGAAGAAATATCTGGTGGTAATAGATGATATATGGACTAGAGATGCTTGGGATGGTTTGGTTTCTGCATTTCCAGATGGGAAAAATGGCAGCAGAGTGCTGCTCACCACTCGCAATGAAGACATCGCAAAGTATGCAGATCCTCATAGCACACCCCATATAATGAGTTTTTTGGATGAAAACGACAGCTGGGAACTGATTTGTAAGAAAGCACTTGCAAAGCCTACTCCTGAATGCCCTCCATATCTAGAGAAGTTGGGGAGAGAGATGGTTGCAAAATGTGGAGGTTTACCTCTAGCAATCACAGTATTAGGAGGTGTTCTATCAAGGAAAGACAAGTCAGTGAAAGAGTGGGAGAAAGTGCTTAAAAGTGTCGAATGGTGGCTGAATGAAAGCGAAGATCGGATCTCCGGCATATTGGCTCTCAGCTACCATGACTTGCCCTATTACTTAACGCCCTGCTTTCTTTATCTCGGAGCTTTTCCTGAAGACTCTGAAATTGATGTGGCAGAATTGATTCAGTTGTGGATAGCTGAAGGGTTTGTGCAAAAAAGAGGAGGAGAAGAAATGGAGGATGTTGCAGAGGATTACATGAATGAGCTCATCAGTAGAAGCATGATTCAGGTGTCGAAAAGGAAGAGCAATGGAACGGCTGCAAAATGTCATATTCATGATCTCCTACGGAACCTCTCAATAGAAAAAGCCAAGGAAGAGAGATTTCTGGACATGTATGGGAGCACAACGCCTACATCATGGACAAAAGCACGCCGACTTGTAATTAATTGTAATGTGATCTACATCTCTCTTAACCGCTCGACACAAAACCTCCGCTCTTTGTTGCATTTTAATCCATGGTTTCGAAGGATGGAAACACCAGAGTTGAAAAGCCTCTGCGCAGCTTTCAAATATCTTAAGGTGATGGATCTCCGAAATGTAGGGCTTTCTACTCCCTACACTCTCCCAGATGAAATTGGTTCTCTAATCCACCTGCGGTACTTATGTCTCATGAATAACACTGAATTATCAATGCTTCCATCCACCATAACCCGCCTCTCCAATTTACAGACTCTCAATCTACAATTTACAAATATCCATATGCTACCTGTTGATATTTGGAAAATGGAACAGATACGACACCTACTGCTACCACATGGTTGTCGAATCAATGGCAACACGCCATTCCATCGCTTAAACAATCTCCAAACTCTATCAATAGTAGAGGCAGGCAGCTGGATAGAAGATGAGTCGGATAATCTGACTAATTTGAGAGAATTGTGGATATGTGGATATCTCAATATGGCTTTATCCCGTTTAATATATAAATTGGTCCACCTCAGATCACTGTTGCTAGAGGAAAGATCTAGAATCTCGATTCTAGCTTTTGAGTCCTTCTCAAATCATCAGCATCTTTATAACATGCATTTGAGCGGACGATTAGAGAAATTACCGGCACTGCATGATTTCCCACCAAACCTCAGCCAGATATGCTTGAAAGTGTCTCGATTAGAGCAAGATCCGATGGGAACACTGGAGAAACTGCCAAACCTTCGGATTCTCAGTTTACAACGGGAATCTTACAGAGGAAAGGAAATGATTTGCTCTGTTGGAGAGTTTCCGCTGCTCGATGTTTTGTTTATTAATGGATTGTATGAATTAGTGGAGTGGAGAGTGGAGGAAGGAGCGATGCCGAATCTTAGATGTTTAGAGATTGTTAACTGCAAAAGATTGAAGATGCTTCCAGATGGATTGCGACATTCCACCACCCTTCAAGAATTGAAGCTGGAAGACATGTCAGAAGAATTGAAAGAAAGGGTGAGAGAGAATGAGGGAGAGGACTGGTTTAAGTTCCGACACATACCCTCTCTTATCATCACATAAGAGTAAGGATGGCTTTTTTGTCCTTTTTTTTTTTTTTTTTTTTTCCTTATTATTATTTTTCTTAAACATTGCAAGATCAAAAGACAATTCGCTCTCTCCCCCCCTCTCGTTCTCTCTCGCCACCTCCCTCTCGCGCTCTCCTTTCTCTGTCCATATCTCTCGCCATTTACCAGTTTTTTTTTTTTTTTTAGCAGCAGTGGCAGCGACGCCAACAGCGGCAGCGAGTGACAGCAACACCAGCTCTTGTTTCGAAAATTTTGAAGGTATATTTGTCTTCACTTCAAAAAAAAAAAAAAAAAAAAAAAAAGCTCACTAAATTCATGTTCTGAATCAAAAAATGTAATTGTGGATTTTCCTAACATGGGGTTTCACCCTATGTAATGCCCTGAAATTCGGGGGTCGAGTATGAACCCAACTCCCGAGTTCCAACGCATCACTTATGCAACATACACAATGCCGGTTAAATGTTGTCTGAGTTAGCGCAATAAACATGAATGAGATTAAACCAAAACAGTAATTCATACTCCAATTCAATTGCATTTAAAAGCAGCGGAAGACTGAAATTTTATATTCAGTATGTAAAGTAACAAAATTTTCTGAACTCCAGAATATGAGTACTAGCTGAGCACCAATATACATGTAATGTTTGTAAGTCAAAAAAACCCAAAATACATCCTCAAAAGAGGCCCCGAGAATCCCGCGATGCAGCCGGCCTAGGCGTAGCCGTCAGAGTACTGCATGAAGGAGAACTCCTCCTGGTCCTCATCAACGTCGGGCTCTGGCTCCTGAACCAAGGCGCCCTCTAAACCTGCGACAGAGTCTGGTTGGTGTGTACAACACCGTCCCGTAACGTGGGAGTGAGTAGCTAACTCAGTGGAACAATAATGCATAAGTTAACATGTTATCAAATCAACCAAGCAGTAATGATAAAGCAGTACAAATCAAACATTTCTAACTACTCTTGTTAAATGCAAAAATGATATGACATGATGCTGTATGCCCTTGCCAAACCACCCTCAAGCCACATCATCTTACGTTCGCGAATGCTTACTCCCTCAGTGCGCCACATCTACAAAGCACATGCGGTGCGATGATGCTCATGATTACCAAGTTTTTATTAGTCCATTTCAAACAGCAGTATTGGGAAACTAAGGTACCTCCCTTGTATCATTCCCAAACATGATCCATTCTAGGGTCGTCAATCCTAGTTATTCTCATACGATGTTATGGTTTGAGAAGCGTAGTGAAGGCATCGCAAAGGGCTCGTCACCCGTCAGCGCGGATACAGATCTCACCGTATGCGGCTCAATTGCTGGCCGTCAGCTCGAGTACAGGTCTCACCGTACTCGGCTCAACCACTAGCCGTCAGCTCGAGTACAGATCTCACCGTACTCGGCTCAACTCACACTCTAGTTGCTGTGAAAGACTCGTCGCCAATCACAGACCCTTGGAGTATACTCGGTGATACTACGGAGGACTCGTCGCCCGTCAGCATGAGCACAGATCTCACCGTACTCGGCTCTCGCCGAAGTATCGACAGCTCGAATACAGTGTCCCATACCACCGTATTCGGCTCACGAGATAGTTGCGCAATGGTCACTACGGGGAGGCACATGGCCCCAGCATAGGCCGACAGCTCGACCACGGTGTCCCATACCACCATGCCCGGCTCATGCGTCTTAGCGGATCTAGGTACCATGGTTAAACAGGAATCACCACTGGTAAGTTTGGTACCCTAGGTTCAAGCAATAGTGACCAAACAGGATGAACACACAACTACACTTCGGTTTCATTGGCGAGCCTGACTAGCTCGAGCGCACCACAAGTTGAGCGATATGGAGCGCAAAAGCACTCCGCGTGGCCAACCACTATCGCCAACCGAAGTACGACTCGGGTTCGCCGGACCCGTCCTTTGTGGCGACATGAATCTCAGCCACAATCACAAGTCTGGTACCGAGTGTTTGGACTATATTCATAGTCCCAAACTCAAACAGTTTTCATCGTTAGCAGGTGAAATAAAGCATGATAAACAAGCAATACAAGCATGTTAGTAGGCATGTTATAAAGCATGAAGTAAAACATGAAGTCAAGCATGTTGCAAAGCATGTTATAATACATGTAATAAAGCACTATCCCCATAGGGATACAATTGTGTGTGCATTACAATTAAGTGGTTGCGGTGAACTACCGCATGGAGGGGGTCCTACATGTCTCTAAGGGAGTTGGAAAACCCATATCAGCGCCTATCTAAGGCACTAGTACATACACATGTACACATACATGCACTTATACAAACGCTTAGAATACACTTTTCCAACATACATGACGTATGTTAGGCAAGTTCGTGATTGGGCTGTCCCTAAGCCTCGAGAGTATTTTTTCCGTGTATATCATAATCATACGGTAAATAATCATCACAATTATATTTCCAAAATCCGCACGTATGCGGAATTTCTGGAATACACAATTTCCACATATATGACATTTACACATGAACATGTATTTTTGCGATCCCTTTCGCCAAACTAGCATTTTATCCACACATGATATAATCAAACATTAAATAAACATGTTAAACATTTTCTCAACAAAAATACGTATACGGTATTTCTACGTATATCAAGAGTATGTAAAATTTCATATTCTTTATCGCTAATCGAAACAGGAAACGGAAAGCACTTTGTACATGTGCATTTGCATGCAGATCATGAATCTATCATTATCTGACATTGAAAGCGTTGAAAACCGTAACTTATACGCTTAAAGTCCTCACCTCAGCCCTTGGAATTCCAATGAATCAGCAAGAGGGTTGGTGCTTCCGTATACGGGAGTTTCCTAGCCTAAAGAGCGCATTCAATTAGTCTTTCCTTAACCTATCACTAATCAAGCTCAAATCAGACCTAGGGTTAAGGTTTCTTACCTTCAAATGGGGTGGAAACCGCCGGGAAATCCCCTGGAATAGACCGGTGTAGGCCGTGGGAGAAGTGGAAGCAGCAGGAGGAAGATCGGCCTCGATCTCCACAAGTTTCTCTCTTTTTTTCTCTCTTTCTCTCTTAGGGTTTGGACCCAAATTCGTATGGCTGTGAGAGGGGCTGTTCTAAGCCCCTTTTATAGCCTAGAACATATCCAAAATAGACTCAGGTTCAAGGGTGGCTGCATATATAGGCAGTTCGCCACTTTCCAAGCTCAAAAGGGGTGTTCTGGTAGCCCTCTTTGAGCCAAACGTCAGACTTAAGCTCACCCTCTGCGGATCTACGTGGGATTACGTTTTCGGCTCGATCGGATTCCCAGATCGCACGTGGCGGACCACTTTCAGTTCAACGGTCCGTGGGCCACGATCAGAATTTTGAGTACATGTAAATGTTCCTGAAATTTTTCTTAATCCGAGGGTGTAATTTGGTCTGATTCCGACGGTCAGGTTGCTTAATACTCACGCGCAACCGAAAGGTGCCAGATCACTATTCCAGATATTTTCATTTGGATGGAAATAGTGTTTTTCACACTCCCTCGCTCCGGAGTGAAAACAATGGCCGTGGGACATCGGAATCATCTGATTTTGAGATGATTGTCAAGCCCAGTGGGGCGGTCCTGGTTCCTTAGCTTCGTGTTAATCGGACTCCCGATGTGCGATCTAGACCTCATACGAAGTTTCGTTTCAGTCCCGAGAGCAGACGGGTAATGAGTTTGGCTCTAGACTTTAGGGTAACCTAGAGTCACCAATTCTGCAAGTTTTGGGTCTTGCAGATCGTATTTAAAGCGATCCCAACGGATTTCATGATTAACCGAGTTTAGTACTTAGTTTACTTTGTTAAATTTCTAAAGGATTTAACCCTATGTGATTTCTGGTCGAGGTGGTACTCGGCCCAATGTACGGAAATTTTCAGGTCGTTACACCCTATTTAGGAAATTTTCCTAGTTTAATTAAATCCTTGTTTGGGGACCCTTTTTTACTATGGCAAAATCCCTAATTAGAGATTTTGCCTACCAGGGGTTTTTGGTATTTCAACTCCCAAATTTTCTTATCAAGAACCATCATGCACCAAAAACGTCAAGTTGAAGTTCCCAGGCACCAATTTTGGGACTTTCTCAGTTGAATGTAGACTAGTATCATATTATCAACCTGTTTGCAGGCCACAAATTGAAAGGTAATGTTGGGCCGTGGAGACTTGGAAATTAATCAGTAGCATACATTGAAATTTGTAGTTGTCGTTAAAAATGGTTTCTTCCATGAATTAAAAGACTATGAAATAAATTCAAATTCTAATTAAGAAAGAAGGAAAAAAGAAAAATGGGATTTGAATTAGCTTGAATTGCATGCAATCATTCGAATTGGAAAAATCTTTAGCATCAAGCAAATTGATTGAAATGCTTTCCAAAATGTGATGTTTACACAATAGATGAAGATAACTAATTTAGGAGATTTAGGACTTTGTATTTGAGAAGGTGCTCATGAAGTCTAAATGATAGAATTTCTTACACTTGGAAGAAATTTCATTTTTGAAAATAAATGCATTTTGAATGAGACTGACAATTTATCTTGTTCTAGGGGACTTCATGTTAATCAACCAATGCATGTTTAATTTTTTTACTCTAGTGTAAGCTAGGACTGTATAATGATTGATCGTTTTGGTTTGCAAGTTTCAGGTGAATTGAAGTGCATTCGTCTGATTGTGGAGCTAAGAAGAAACACTCTCAAAACAGATCTCTTGGTACTTGTATTTGGACATTTAGTCTTCTTTATAGTTGTAGTATGGGTTCTTGTTTGGTTAGAGGGAAGATTTTGGTATTGTACAATAGGGAGATGCTCCTTTCTTTCAGAAGATTGTATGAGAAGATCTCTGTTGTAGATGTTGGTGTAATTTTTTATTTTTTATTTTTCTAAATTATGCAGAAGCTTCTTTATATTATGCAGTGAGAATAATTCTATTACAGATGATTGGGTAAAGGCCTGCTTCTTATGTCTTCCTGTCACAAAACGGTGAGCTTTATGCTTGGTCTGAGGTGGCAGTTCGGATGGTTGTTGTTTCTGCTTTGTGGATGTGGATGTATTTTCTATGAATGAGGTAATTAAGGTGTGGTCTGGTTGTATCATTTCATTAGCGGGCTCGTTGTTTTTCATGGTTATGTAGTTCCTGTGTCTGCTTCACTCATATGATAGCGAGTGGGATAGGATAAACCAGTTTGGGGTAACCTGTCCACCTCTCTTCCAGGCAGCTCTGTTCGCTGTCTTGGGTCGCATCTCCGCCTCTACCTGCGACAGATTTCTGGGGCCTGTCCTGAGCTCCGGTTCGTCTTCCATTCCCGGGCTGACAGTAGGTTCTGTCCAGCTGCAGACTTCCTCCAGGGCTGCTCATTTGCCTGCTCGTCTGCCTTTAGGCTCGCCTGCCCCGTGCTCCGCTGGGTTGAAGCAGGGGATTGTGGTCTTGTGGGGTGGTGTGTGGTCAGTTTTTGATGCAGGTTCTATTTCCCCTCCATTTGATTGGCAGATAGATCTTGGCCACAGGATCTTAGGATCCCATTCCAGCTTTTTGGTCCAGTGATAGATGTCTTCCTTCCAAAGAATTCTTCTCTGGAATCATGGCTTGCAAATTGTAGGCCCATTCAAGTTGGCTTGGCCTGATTGGGTAGTGCGTCTCAAGGCTTGAAGATCTTCTCCTCTATCTAGAATCTCCCCCCTCCCTCTGGATGAAGTGGTGTTGCCTGCTGTTGGAGTGGTTTTTGTTGTTTCTCCTGGGATGGTCTTCTTGCTGCTCTCTTCGGCCTCCAGCCTCTCGGGAATGGGTTATGGCTGCTACAATTCCCCCTGATGATAATAATAGATGTGTGGAATTAGTGCTGTGTGTAGCTGTATGTTTTCTCTTGCTGTTGCTGCTGGTGTTTAAAGGCATTCAGACAGGATAGCAGCTGGATGCAGGCGATGCTGACCTATTGGTGAGGGACAGAGCTGAAGGGGGAATTGGTCTTTATGGAAGGCAGTTGATGAAGGTATGCTTAGAATGGTCTGTTGATGATGGGATTTGGGCCGTCTGGAAGGTCTGGTATTAGGCCAGAGCTGGCCTGTTGCTGTTGGTCTGTGGAGGCATTGGATTGCTTGGGTTGATCATGGTGGTGAGGTCTTGTGTTCTCTGCCCAGTATCTCATTTGCTGAAACTTTTGGACTGGTGTGTTTGTGTTTGAATTTCCTCTGTCCAGGTGGACCTGCTGCAGCACGCCAATTTTGCTGGGATTGGTTGTTAAGGTAGCTGTTGTGGCCCTCTTGGCACATTCCTGCAGATTGTAGGAGCTGCTGTGGCTGCTGCAGTGGCAATCCGTTATGGGATTGTGTTGACTGCTATGGCTTCTTAGCGGCTCTGCATCCAGAGCTTCGGAGCAGGTGGGTCACATATTTAGGATTGAGGTTGATCTCCTTAGTAGGCAGGTAGATGGCCTAAGCGTTTTTGTTTTTTTGTTTTTGTTTTTGCTTTTTTTTTTTTTAAAGCTTTGGGCTTTGAACAATCTGGAAAATGATAGGTGGGGGCCTTAATTTTTCGTCCACCCCTGCCTGAATGTGATACTGCTGATTGAGTAAATTTTTGTTTTTGAAAAAAAAATAAAAATGATAGCGAGTGAGAGTTTTGATGTGAGCACATGCAGGAGTGTCTACCAGCTAGACTTCCTTTCTTTCTCATTACCAATTTCGGGCTGTATCTCAGCCCTTCCGCGCACAGGAGACTATTAGTGTGTCTGTGTGAGAGAGAGAGAGAGAGAGAGCTTAGAAGCCTCGAATATGACTAAACGAACGCAAAGGTGGTGAATTATTGTGATAAAAGTGCTTAAAAACCTAGAACTTGAGGCCGTGCTTTTATTTATTTATTTTAAGCTTTTCCTAAAGACTCTGAAATCCATGTGCACAAATTGATTTTGTTGTGGATAGCTGAAGGATTCGTGCAGCGAAGATGAGAAGAAGAAATAGAGAATGTTATGGAGGATTACCTAGAAGAGATCATCAACAAAAGCAAAGCATGGTTCAGGTGGTGAAAAGGAAAAGCAATTGGAACGGTTGAAACAAGATGTATACATGATCTCCTGTGCGGCAAAGCGATTTCAAAAGCCTAGCAAGATAAGAGTTCTGGATACCTGTGGGAACAGAGCCAAATTACAAGCCACTGCAAGTCGACTTTTGATTACTACGCTTACACACCTCACAAACACCCGCGCACTCACACCACAATGAGAGCTCGAATGCAAACCTCATGTTGAAAATCTTTAAATGAGGTTACAAACTCTAAGGAGAAGTGTCGGAATCATTCTATAACTAAAACTCTTAGAAATCGTGACTTACTATAAATAGTAAACTTACCATTTATAGCCAGTCATGATTTCCACTAGACCTCATGGTTTTTGGCTAAAAATAATAAGTGTCCTATTTGGTTCAACCATACTATTCTCTTAATTTTTCTAAGCACTTTTCATGTCGGGCGCAACTCGTGAAGCTCAATGGATGAAGAGTTATACTCAAACTAAAACTTACTATAAATAGTAAAAACGAAATTAAAACAGGAATTCAACCGCCGATCTGATGGTATTTTGCAAATTCGACATGGGCTAAAGTAGATTGTCCTACCCCAAAATCATATATGGTACATCCTATAGCTCATCCTGGTTTGCGAGATACGTCCGTTTTAAGTTCTGACGGTCCAAATCACTTCTGTCGTCGACCGGACCTTTTCTAATCCATCTTGACCATGAAAGTGTCTGCCACCTGCTCTACATCATTGTCACCGTGAAGTAATTGGAGGTTTCAAGTCCCCTGAAAGGGGAGGTTTGAAATCCAAGGTGGAAGCTTGGATTACATCTAAACTCATCCTAAGAGTTGCATGTGTAACATGTGTCTCGCTAGGCTACTAATCTATTAGGCACATGGCCCACTGATGATATCCCAAAACAATCATTATTGCATCACTATAATTACTTTAATAGGATAACTTATGTCATCCAAATATTGTCCATATAAATCAACAGTTACGAATCGTTCGTTAGTAACTCAAATGCGATCCTATGCTTGTGGCCCATTCAAGACTTAGAATTTCATCATTTTCGAGCAAATTATATATTTCATCGGGCTTCTTACAACCATTGTATCAAACATTACATACATACACTAATTAGAGATATTAAATTAGTGGACCTGGACATGCATGAATTGCCACCCAACCTCTTTACTAATTATTTATCTATATTATATAAAGACCCTATGGGAATGGGACGCGGATTGCCTCCTACACATCCATCCAGGCAGGGATCTGTGGGGTCCACCATGATGTAAATGTTTTATCCATGCCGTTCAACGATTTTTTTCATATCATTTTAAGGTATGAACCAAAAAAGTACGTATCTACGAGGCTTAAGTGGACCACAAAGTGGGGATTGAACTTCCACCATTAAAAACTTCTTGGGAGCTGGAGAAGTTTCGAATCAAGCTGATATTTGTGTTTTCACTTCATCCACGTCTACATGACCTTATTTATAGGTTGGATGGTAATAAAACATCACTTTGGCCCTTAGAAAGGTTTCAACGGTGGGTGTCATTATCAGTCCATCTTCCTTTGGTGTGGTACAAGGGAGCTGTGGACCTGCCTCAATTTTAGTATTTGACTTTAAAATGATCTGATAAAAGCGGTGAACGGAGTGGATAAAACATTTACATCACGGTGGGCCCCATAGAGCCCTGCCTGGACGGATTACCGTCCAGCGGGGGTAGGACGCAATCCGCGTCCATGGGAATGCAGGAGAAGATGCTAAACCTTTGGAAAAACATGCCATTTAAAGAGAGGCTGGCTAACACCACATGTGGGTTAATGCCTTGCTCATTCCCATTTACACTCAGAAACAAGTAATGAAATGGAACAAGAGAAGGTGACCAGATCTTTCCATCAGGTGGGGTTTACTGTTAATATCTTTAGGCCCATAATCAGGAATTTCAAACTCAGGTAGTCACAACATACAGAACAAATGGTCGGCAAAGGAAATTGTTTTAACTGTCAGTTTGTTCTGTAAATTATAGCCCATCAGACTGAAACCGCCTGATTTTATTAGGGGGAGAGCATCTATGCGTTAGTTTCAACAAGATGAAAATCTCGGATCTCCCACATGATCTGAACAGATCAAGATTCGGAAATCGATCAATCAGAATGATTGAGGCACCTCTTTGACCAGAGAGAGGGAGGCCCACCTTCCTACATCACATCCCACCTAAAATCTGGATACAGATGGCAAGATTAGACAAAGTGCAGCATTGACCTCCTACATCCAATCCACCTAATAAAGAAAGAGTTAATCATTGGAAGGGCCTACATGGCGATTGATGATCCAAATCGTCCATCTGGACTAAAGGACTCTGGACGGGTCATGATCCAAAACTCAAGCCGACTAATGATGCTCTCCATCGAATTTGTCTCATCAAAAGGACAGTTACAACTTAAAAATAAAAAAAAATAATGGTGACCATTCGACTCAAAAATTTCACTTGGGTGTCCTATCAGTGTGATTTTAGACAATCAGCCATCTTAGTTTAAACCGACGAGATAAACGGTTTGGATCATGCATCTATGTGGGAACTGTCCAGCCCTAAATGGCAGGCCAAAACCCAAATGAAAATTTTGGCCACCAACCACGACGAAATGAATATGTCATGTTAGTGGTGGAGTTGGCTGAATATTCAAATAGTCTATTGGCAAGCTGGTGCTCTTTTCAAACCAAACTAAGTCAATGTATGTTTATCATACATGCCACTTGTCGTACATAATATATTTCCTGCCGACATGCCACTTGTATAGGAAAGACATCAGTATACACAGGAAAAAGTAGGGCCCACCATCAACAACCGGACAAAAAAAAAAAAGCCCGTTCAATGATCAGATTGGTCACACCATTTGAATGATATTTAAGTAGAATGGTTGCAACACCAACCCAAATTAGAAGTTGAGCACCAACACATCGTGTCCGTGACCATATATCAATCAGAACTAAAAGAAGGGGTAAGTTTGATCTGGTGGATCTGGTCCCACCAGTTCCTTAATTCTAATGGACCAAGATCGTGGAAAAGTGGACAATACCAATTGGATCATTCATATGAAACAATGACTTGATTGATATTCAGGTCCGGGATGAACGCTGGAGATGGATCTAATCGATCCCTAATCTAGATGTAATAAGGTCATGAATGTCTCTAATATGAGAGTATTTACATAAAAGTGAATATTTGAAAACCAACGGATCCAGATTTATGAAGATCATCCTATTTGGAATGTATGCCATAAATGTAAAGGATCCACGATCAATAAGGATACCTAACGAGGGTTTTGCTGCCTTGACAACCTATAAAAGGAGTGCGCGATGAAGAGCTTAAGGGGTTGTTTGGCACAATAGATTTGGAGGGATTTGAGGGGATTTCAAATCCCCTAGTTGCTTCCCGCCATAAAGTAATTGGGGTTTCAAATCCCCCCTCAAACAAGGGGTTTGCAATCCACAGTGAGAGCTTGGATTACATCTAAAATCATTCCCATAGTTACATGTGTAACATGTGTGCCACTACACTATTAATCTATTGGACACATGGCCCTCTAATTATATCCCAAAATAATTAGATTATCAATTGCATCGCTATAACTACTTTAATACGATGATCAACACCATCCAAATATTGTCCATGTCAATCAACAGTTAAAAATCATTGGTTAGTCACTCAGATGTGATCTTTTGCTTGTGGCCCATCCGAGACTTGAAATTTCATCATTTTCAGGCAAAGTATATATTTCAGTGGGCTTATTACAACCATTGTGTAAAACATTTCATTCGTCAACTAATTAGAGATATTACAATTGCTTTAGTAATTAAATTCAAACACCTGTAAATACACCATGTATATATAGTTTTGGACTAAAGTTAATTTTGAATCTAGGGTGCCAAACACAACCAGAGGATTTCAAATCCAGAGGGTTCCGAATCCAGGGGGTTCCAAATCCACGCTCCTAAATGGGCCCTAAGGCACACACCAAAACACTATATATATATATATATATATATATAATGTTTACTTTTAATATAACCCAGTCTTAGCATAAATTGCTACTGTCCAATGCCACCACCATATTACATAAAAATTATATTAAACATCTACAACCCTAAGTTGCCGGATCTCAATCAACTAAGTTCTTAAATGGGTGATCATCTTTCTAGTAACATCCTACTGACCATTCACCTCAATCATCTATTCTTACAAAATGATCATGTATTTATCTATGGTTTTGTTTATTTCTATAGTTTATTTGACATTTTGTCGATTGTAATGAGCTTCATTCAAATATTAATAAAATTGATAATTTTTTTAAAACTTTCATTTTATTTATTCATCCATTTTTATTTATTTGAGAAATATTAATTGCAATTACTGGTAAAAGAACAAGTACTTAGACACAAGGCAAAAAGAATCCATCAAGAAGGAATAACCCCTACCCTTTCATAAATTGCCTAATTACTGATCACAACTGGTGGCTAGCTCAACAAATGAATTTTCAAATCTAGTCTTACTCAATTGTTTCTGTGTGGGGGTCGCCAACATTCAATCAAACATTGAGTCGAGTATGACTCTAGCGCACCTAGGGGTGTACACGGGTCGGGCCGAGTCGAACTGGCCTCAACCCATCCAGGCCCGTTCAATAGCCACACAAGGCTCGAACTCGACCGGGCCTGGTCACCGGGCCAACATCTCCAGCCTGAACCGGACCCGGCGCGAGTTCGGGTCGAGTTCGGGCCAGTTTCAAACCTGAGTCCGGACCAGTTTCGAACCTTACAGCAAATTCATGGGAAGGACTTTGGCAGGTAATCCGCATCCCATTACAAGGCCCTCGATCAACGATTTAGATAGTTGAACTATAGACTCCACAAAAACTCTAACTAGTCAGGACATTTACATACATTT
Source organism: Magnolia officinalis (assembly GCA_021015155.1). Lineage (NCBI taxonomy): Eukaryota > Viridiplantae > Streptophyta > Magnoliopsida > Magnoliales > Magnoliaceae > Magnolia > Magnolia officinalis. The sequence continues at coordinate 2,587,252 of JAJHSJ010000015.1, read as the reverse complement.
ATATACATTTAACAAAGCATAAAATAAAATATTTTATACGAATTAAATACAGTTATACACGGGTCGGGCCAGGGTGGGTCGGGTCGAGTCGGGGCGAGTCGGATTTCAGACCGAGTCGGGCCGAACTGGGAAGTATCCGAACTTGGTCCGAACTCGCTTTCGAGCCTAGAAAATTAGCCCGTCCTGACCCGAACTCAGTTCCGGGTTAGGCCGAGTCGGGCTTTTTCGGGCCGGGTCGAGCGAGCTAACCGGGCTAACCCGGTTTGTGTACACCCCTAAGCGCACCCACACTTCCTAATCGCACACGTAAACTGAATACAAGGCATTTATCACATGTGTGATATTGTGTTTAATTAAATTGGACTAACATATTTTTGGCATGCTTAATGAGACCCAATAAGCTATTTTACTTTTCAATAGAATAAGATGCCTGCTAAATTGAAAAAAGGATAGTTTCATTGCTCGCACTACATAAAAACAATAAGACTTGGGCCAACCTCATTAGCCAATCATTAATGTAAAAAAAGAAAAAAAATCATATTTCCAGCCAATCTCCTACGACATTGCTACATTCTTCAATCAAATAGATGGATACATGCAACAGATCGTAGGGGTATCTAAGGCACAATTAGAGATATTTGAGATAACGACTAAGACTTTTCCTTTTAAGATACTCAGGACCAGTGATATCCGCTCTGCCTCTGCTTACCCAGTTGAATGAGAGGTAGAACAATTGGCTAAGCTCCTAACAAGATTTAGTCGGATCGAACCTCAAGGTTGACCTTCACCGCCCTCATCGACAATAGGAATGATCAAGATAGTTGGTCATACAAGTAGCCAGAATATCCCCACCGACAAAATTATTACTCTCTTAGGTGAGTAACTAGTTGCCCACCCGTTATCGTATGGTCAAGTAATCAGACACTAGGGGGTAATCTCTAGAGCGTGTGGGCATCCATAGTGGCTTTCAAAGGGCAGAGTACTATGGGGCACCACCTCAAGCAAGCTCAAACCTCTTATGGTGTGGGCCACGTGAATTATATATATGCTTTATTTTTTGGATCATGCCATAAATTTAGATGGAAAATTTGATGGACTACACGGATATACAATACATATATCAAAGTGGTCCCTATGATAAGGGCCGCATCTGATCCACTTGATGAACTGAATGTATGTCAGGTGGGCAACATAGTGAACAAGTGGAATTAAGGTGGTTTAAGTTGCATAATTAGAGCAGGTGTTGCATAGAATTTGGTTCAATGGTTTAACGGGAGTGGACCTATATAGAGTGTAATCATTGGGCTGCTTATGCTAATGAAATAATTGAGCGTGTTTGCTTTTGAAAGGACCAGACAATTGAGGGGAGCGGATTAGGTGAGACAGGGAGTTACCCAAGATGATGCGGTCCTGATCGTGGGGCCGACCTTGATGTATGCATTTTATATCCATATCATCCATCTATTTTTATAAAAAGTTTGGATCCTCTTCTTGCCACAAGCAAGGGATCAATGTCCTGTGCAACAAAGAGAACTTTTCAAAAAAAAAAAAAAAGAAAAAAAAAAGAGCAAGGATATCCTACCCTTGCTTGTTGCAATGTGATTTGGCCACATCATTACATACTACATTTAATGTAACTGCACTACCAATGTAAGTGATGATGTGAACTAATAATGTCAGTGATACTTGTTGAGATGTGGAGCCACATCTGGATAGGGTTGCTCGACCAGTCGAGGGCTAGCTCGACTCAAAGTCCAGTGAGCAGCAGTTTTTTGGGTCCAAGGTACTCGACCGATCAAGGTCCATGCTCGACTAGTCGAGGAGTCTGCTCGACCAGTCGAGGTTACGCAGATTCGTTTCCGGATTTTGCATGGACTGCGTAATTTTGAGGCGGTTTTCGCAGAGGTGCGAAAGGGAAGTTGCTTAAACTATAAATAGGGGTCTCTAGGTCTTTTCTAAGGTTACGGGAGCTATTTTAAGGTGTATGCAAAGAGTTTTTTCTATACATCCAAAGGAAAAAGGTAAGTATATTGCTTGTAATCCATTTTCTTCATAGTGGAAGTTTGCACCCGTGGTTTTTTACCCTTATTGGGATTTTTCCACGTATATCCTGTCTTGTGGTTTGTTTGGAATGCTTTGATTACTCTTCTAGATTATATTTCTTCATGTTTATCGTTTGTAGGTGAGATCGGAGATTAGATCTCTGTTCACTAGCGTTGTCGACTTGTTGCGTGACAACTGGTATCAGAGCTATTGGTTTAGTTCAAGTAGGAGCGATGACAGAAGAAGAGAATACTAGAATTAAGAAGTTTGATGATTTAAACTTTGCCTTCTGGAAAATGCAGATGGAGGATTATCTATATCAGAAGGACCTCTATATTCTTTTAAAAGGAAAAGGGAAGAAACCAGAGAAGATGATAGATGATGAATGGTTTTTATTGGATCAAAAGGCTTTAGGAAAGATCTGACTCTCTTTATCTAAGAGCGTCGCCTTCAATATATCCAAGGTGAAAACCACAAAAGAATTAATGCATGCCCTAGCTACGATGTATGAACATCTAAACAAGTTCAATACAGTCACGAGCCAGTTGAAATCCGTTGACATTATTTTTTAGGACAAGGTCAGGGCATTATTGATCTTATCCAGTTTTCCAGACAGTTGGGATAGTTTTGTGATTGCCGTGAACAATTCTTCAGGGTCGACAAAGCTAAAATTTGATGATGTGGTCGGTCTAATTCTCAGCGAAGAATTTAGAAGAAAGACATTAGGAGTTTCAAGAGATTCAGGGAATGCTTTAAAAGTTGAAGGAAGAGGAAGATCGTTGAACAAATGAGGTAATAAACACGGACGTTTTAAGTCGAAGAAGAAGTCCAATGGACCAAAAGACAAATACAGGTGTTGGCATTGCGGGAAGAAGAAGCACATGAAACGTGATTGTAGGGCGCTTAAGAAACAAGAAGAAAACTCTCAAGGCGGGAAGGATTTAGTGAATCTATCTGAGGAGAGTGACACAGAGGCATTAATCTTGTCTCTTGATGCGATGAATGAGTCTTAGGTTATAGACTCGGGTGCTTCGTTTCATGCCACTTCGTGTAAGGAAGTTCTACGTGATTATGTGTCAGGTGACTTCGGGAGAGTCTACCTGGGTAATGATGAACCGTGGAGTATTGTTGGAAAGGGAGACATTCATATAATTCAGAAAGAATGAACGACTTTGAAATTGAAGGATGTCAAACATGTACCGAGTTTGAAACGGAACTTAATCTCAGTGGGGCAGTTGGCCAATACCGGATATGTGACGACATTCACTAGTGATTCCTAAAAGATCACAAAAGGTGTCTTGGTGATATTTCGAGGCAAGAAGGAAGGTACTTTATACGTGACTTTAGGATCGTATATTTCATTCGTAGTTGCATCAACTGGAGTAAATGGGCAGTTATGGCATCAGAGGTTGAGATATCTGAGTGAGAAAGGGATAAAAGTACTATTGTCAAAAGGGAAGCTACCAGGGCTGAAGTCTATTGACTTGGAATTCTACAATGACTGCGTATATGGCAAATAATAGAGAGTAAGTTTCAAGAAAACAGGACGCGCTCCAAAGACGCATCTGTTAGAACTTGTACACACTGATGTGTGGGGACCGACACAGGTATCATCTCTTGGTGGCTCACATTATTTTGTTTCTTTTATTGATGATGCTAGTAGAAAACTATGGGTCACTTTTTTAAAGCATAAATCTGATATATTTAAGAAGTGGAAAGTAATGGTAGAAAATGAGACAGGTAAAACAGTAAAATGTCTCAGATCAAATAATGGGGAAGAGTACTATGATAAGATGTTTGAAGAGTATTGTGCAGCAAATGGAATCAAACATCAAAAAACGATTCTAGGGACACCGCAGCAGAACGGTGTAGTTGAGCGCATTAAAAGGACCATCCTTGAGCGCGCCAGGAGCATGAGGTTACATGCAGGGTTGCCCAAGATGTTTTGGGTAGATGCTATGAATACTGATGCATATCTCATCAATAGAAGTTCCTCAGCACAATTGGATGGTGGGCTACCAGAAGAAACGTGGACTAGAAAAGAAGTGAACCTTTCACATCTCAAAGTGTTCGGTTGCACTTCATATGTTCACATTGATACAAAGCATAGAAACAAGTTGGAGGTGAAGTCTAAGAGGTGCACGTTTATAGGCTACGAGTAGCATGATTTTGGCTACCTTTTTGGGATACAGAAAATAGAAAATCATCAGAAACAAAGACGTAGTCTTCAATGAAAAAGTTATGCATAAGGACAGTATGTAGCAAAATAGGGCTGATGAGAAAGAATTCGTAGAGTTGGAAGAGTTACCAGACACGGGTGTTACAGCGCTACAGGATGAACATGCACAGGAGCATAATGAGGCAAAGCCACAGACACCGGTTGTGAAGAAGTCTACTCGGGAGTGGATATCCACGGTCCGATACTCACCCTCCTTACATTATCTACTGCTAACAGATAATGGTGAACCAGAGTATTTTGAAGAGGCATTGCAGTTAGATACACGGGTTAAGTGAGAGCAGGCCATGGATGATGAAATGGACTCTCTTGAGTCTAATTGTACATGAGAGCTAGTCACTCTACCTAAGGGTAAAAAAGTTTTTCATAACAAGTGGGTTTAAAGACTGAAGGAGGAGCATGATGGTTCGAAATGGTACAAGGCTAGATTGTTTGTGAAAGGGTTCCAACAAAAGGCAGGTATCAACTTAACTGAAATATTCTCACTGGTGGTGAAAATGTCTACGATTCGTATGGTCTTGAGTATTATGGCTACAGAGGACTTGCATCTAGAGCAGCTAGATGTTATGACAGCCTTTCTTCATGTGGACCTTGAAGAAGAGATATATATGCATCAGCCGACAGGATATGTGGCACCAGGAAAGGAGAACAAGGTGTGTAGACTGAAGAAGAGTCCAAATGGCCTGAAACAGGCCCCGAGGCAGTGGTACAAGAAGTTCGACAGTTTTATGTCGAGAAATGGTTTTAGAAGATGTCATGCAGACCACTGTTGTTATTTGAAGAAGTTTGTACGTCATACATCATCCTTCTTCTGTACATTGATGATATGTTTGTGGCCGGTTCAAGCATGAAGGACATCTCAGATCTCAAAAGATAACTGTTTAGAGAATTTTTCATGAAGGATTTAGGAGCTACAAAACAAATCTTAAGCATGAGGATAAAGCGTGATAGGAAAAACAAGAAGCTAGTTTTGTCATAGGTAGAGTACATAACCAAGGTACTTGATCGATTTAATATGGGAAGTGTTAAGCCTGTTAACACTCCATTAGCTAACCACTTCAAGCTTTCTAAGGAGCAAGGTGCAAAGATGGAGGAGGAACGAGACTACATGGCTAAAGTCCCTTACACGTTAGCTATTGGGAGCCTCATGTATGTTATGGTGAGCACGAGGCCAGACATTGCTCAAGCAGTGGGAGTTATTAGCAGGTTTATAAACAACCCCAGGAAGGAACATTGGGAAGCTGTGAAGTAGATCCTTAGATACCTAGTAGATACTGTGGATGTAGGATTGTTTTATGGCGGATTGAAAATCAAGCTACAAAGCTAGTAGATTCAGATTTGGCAGGAGATATCGACAGCAGAAGAAGCTAGCACTACAGGTTGTGTTTTACTTTGGGTAGTGCTGGAGTCAGTTGGGTCTCTCAGTTACAGAAGATAGTATCTATTAGTACAACGAAAGCAAAATATGTTGCAGCTACAGAAGCATGCAAGGAGATATTGTGGATGCAAGGTTTGATGGAAGAGTTGGGTAAGAAGCAAGCATATTGCAAGTTGTATAGTGATAGTCAGAGTGCAATACACTTGGCTAAGAATTCAGCCTTTCATTCAAGGACTAAGCATATTAACATCAGATATCACTTCATACGTTTGTTACTGGAAGACAGATCGATTGCTCTAGAAAAGATTCATACAAGTGAGAATCCCGCGGATATACTGACTAAGGCAGTCACATGGAAGAAGCTAAAGCTCTGTTCAGCTTTGATTGATCTTCAGGCTTGAAGACGGGGACGTGGTGCATTTCGAATGTTGAAGATGAAGGTTTATGGTGATGTGTCTCCAAGTGAAAAATTGTTGAAATGTGAAGCTACATCTGGATAGGGCTGCTTGACCAGTCGAGTGCCCTGCTCCACCGGTCGAGTGGCCCACTCGACCAGTCGAGGGTTGGCTCGACTCAAAGTCTAGCGAGCAATAGTTTTTTGGGTCCGAGGTGCTCGACCGGTCGAGGCCCATGCTCGACCAGTCGAGGGTCTGCTCAACCAGTTGAGGAGCCTGCTCGACCAATCGAGGTTACGCAGATTCTTTTCAGAATTTTGCACAGACTACATAATTTTGAGGCAATTTTCGCAGATGTGTGAAAGGGAAGTTGCCTAAACTATAAATAAGAGTCCCTAGGGCTTTTCTAGGGTTATGGGAGTTCTTCTAAGGCATATGCGAAGGATTTTTTCTATGCATCCAAAGAGAAGAGGTTAGTATATTGCTTGTAATCTCATTTTCTTCATAGTGGAAGTTTGCACCCATGGTTTTTTTTACTCTTGTTCGGGTTTTTCCACGTATATCCTGTCTTGTGGTTTGTTTGGAATGTTTTGATTCTCTTCTATATTATATTCCTTTCTGTTTATCGTTTGCCAGTGAGATCGGAGATTGGATCTCAGTTCACTAGCGTTGTTGGCATGCTGCGCAACAATACTGTGTACCAATCACATTGCAACGTGTAAGAAATTCCTGCTTGTGGCAAGTAGAGTAGGCCGTGAGAAGCATGAGGGGTCATGTAGTATGAAATTCCCGTATCCAAAATTCATTATCCATCAAAGTACTCAGATTTTGATGCGGTCAATATGTCATTACCATTCATAATTTCCTCACGGAATTCTGTTGAAGGTCAAATATTGCATATTAGACCCCAGTTATTGCCTGAATTTATGAACATGTACTGTTTAACTGTAACAACCCTAAATTTTGGTGCATTAAAAAAAATAACTAAATATTTAAAAATTTTATTTTTAAATAAAAAATAAAAACAAGTCATTAGTTGAGTTGGTAGAGACATTCTTAATTGAGAGAGAGGTTTAAGGTTCGATTCTTAGAGTAGTAATAATAATTTTTTTATTAAATGCCATTAAAAAAATTCAAATTCAAGATAAGGGAGGATGTGCTCATCCTATCTTATAAGAATTTTCTTTAATTAAAAAGGGATACGAAAGTTTCTGCATTAAAGAAAAAAAAAAAAAAAGAGATAAGAAATCAGGTAAGTTCTAATCATTAGATCTTTTTAATTTTTTATTATGTTGTTAATTTCTTCTTGATCTATAAAATGGATGGTGTGGATCATCCACACCATCATCATATAGGTGAGTAGAATCAATTTTAATAAAGTGATATTTTTATGATTTCAGATCTAGTTAGTATCATTTTATGAATATGTCGAATGGATGGAATCTGATTGTAGTAAGATAGATCTGTACAGATCATATGATCTCTAAGGCCAAAATATACAAGGGCCATAATTTTTAGATCAATCTGACAATCAAATAAGCCACATTAGTTAGACCTAGAAGTGTTTGACAAAGGAAACTTAGATATTTTGTGCAAGTGTTGCTATCACTTGACGTAGAAGGTCGAGATGGGCCATTGGTGAATGTGTGGTTAGATCCACATCACTCCTCAAATGCATAGAGGTAAAACATGATAAGACCTCAAGAATCTGAATGATCTGACCATCCGATGGACCACCCCGATCAAGTATTATCATTCAATTTTATAATCTTAAAAAAGAGAAAAATAGAATAGAATTTTAATTATTGATATTTTGGATCTGGCCACCTAGGGTGTTAATCAAGGTGAGCCCCACCATGTAATAAAAATATATGAATAATAATGTTGTTGATATAACTGATAGAATTTCTGAATTCAAACCAACCTAATTACCCTATAGATTCTATACTACCAGACTTAGGTGAGTGACCCAACTTGTCTCATAATTCATTAAAATAAATCATTATGATTATTTGATTGATTTACTGGTTTGAATATTTTGATATGATAATTGTACGATAAATTTATATGTGAATATTTTAATTAAGACAACTATGTCAAATATGAAAAATATGCATTAAATATCATCCCTCATTCATTACATTGTATAATGCATGGTCGATCCTAGGAGCCCTCCATGGAAGAAATGTCGATCCTGGTAGAGCGTTACTAGATGCGGGCTATGCCCAAGCCTACCGAAAGGTGGAAGCCTACCCAACGGGTAGATGTGGGTTGACGACCTCCAACCCAAGCAGATGGATGATCACTCCATCTGATGCATTCATATCCCACTTTACATCATTGTACATGTATTTTTGTTTTATTTTAATTGATATGATTATGAACCATGCTGGGTTATATCACTAAGCCTGGTCAGCTTATATTTTTATTGATGAAAAAACTGTACAGATGTGAATGAGGGTGGGCCAGTGGCTCAAGAATAGGAATATGTGGTTAAGACAAAAAGGACTTAAGGGACACGTGGCCCTACTTGACAGAGGAAGAAGTTGTTGTCTAAGACTAATCATGATATTTTTACTTTAATTATATTTGATTTTCTTATATTGTAAATTAATTCTTTCAAGTTGTTGGACATGTTTATTTCATTTCGTAAGATCCCAATTGAGAGGGTCTTTAGTTATGTTTATGATTAATTATTGGAATAAATGATCGTTTCTTATTTGAGATGTTTTGAGTATGAATGGAATGTAAATCTATGATAGAGCTAGTAGGTAGATGAATAATTGTATAATAATTGAATGAATTTAGTACACTCAGTGTACGTGTCATGGGACGAAACTCAGGTCTGAGGGTGCACACTCTGTACTCGAATTTCGGGGCGTGACATTAACGGCTCAATTTAACTGTTGTTTATGCTGCAAGGTATATTTATGAGCTTGGACTGAAACATGGTACTAAAAGCATGAATTTAATGCTCTGAAGTCACCAAGGAAAGGGACGGACCCCATGAGACTAAGATCGACGGATTTACACACCAGATATCCGAGAAAATCGAGAAACTGAAGCTCAAATGGCCTGAATGACTCCAGAATGCAAGATCACAAGGTTGCCGCCATTCGTTCAGTTCAGAACTTTATACATGGCCTGAGAACCATAAATTAACAGTACACGTCAAATTTCAGCCATTGGATCCATGTGTAAGTGGTCCAACGGTCAGATCAACCCATTAATTATTGATTTGGGGCCCACTTGGTCTCTGGATATGCCTCAATTTTGGACTCAACGCATTAAATGATATGACAGAATCGATGGATGGAACAAATTTCTCATATAACATCATAGTGGACCCCACGTGTGGCGTGAGAGTGCACAAGCGGTGCACTCCCGCACCGCACTGAACCAAGGTCTCCGATCAAAAGACCGTTGACGGACCTCTCTTTTAAAAAAACCAAAAATGGAACTCTGTTCTGCCATCGTCCGACCGGTTTGTTATTGTGGGCCCCACCCCTCATCCCTTTTCATGATCTGGACCATCCAATGTGTCGATAAGGGATGCCTGACCCTCTCGTAGGTGTCTTTTTGGACCCATACAAGTGAACTCGCGAATATCTCATCCAAATGGAGGACGGACGGTAGAGTATAAAAACCAGGTGGGCCACATGACGAGAAGCCAAAACATTCCCTCTCCAACTGAAATTTCGCCACCAAATCAGCGGACGAGGCGGATTTCACAGTTGTTTGTTATTAAGGGCCCCACCACATCAGCGCACGTCCGAGATTCTGTTTCGCAGGGCTCTGTTTTGTGGACGATTTACGCGTCAAACCGACTCCATTCAGGAGTCCAGTGGGGCCCATCACCCAGAGAATAGATTAATCTAAACCATTCATCGGATACTGTGGTTACAACAAGACCAACTTGAGAAGAAATCTCGTCCGAAGATCTCCAGCGCACCTGTAACACCCTGTACTTTCCAGTACTCGAGTGTTACCATTTAATTTAATTTAATATAAATACAAAAAGATAATACAACCTAAATACATATACTATGAAACGTTATTTATAAATTTTATAAATATTTAAAGTTTTGTATTAAAATGATATGTAAATAAAATCCTTATTATATGCATCACTAATATAAATTATAAACTATAGGTTTTGTGATACATAAGAAATAACATATAAATATAATATATATATGTATATATACATACAGTAATCTATGCTTACTGACATTCATGCAATTTACATGTATTAACAATTTGTAATAATATAAATTATATATAACAAAATATAGAAATGAAATAAATAATAATAATAATACTAAATAATATAAATACATATGTACACATAACAAAATAAATGAAATAAAATGAAATTTATTATTATTATATGGGTTGTAATAAGTCTTGAAGGTGTAAATGACCAGTGGGATCTTTTGACCGTTGGTACTTAGTTTGAAATCGATCCAACCGTCGGATCAATGCAATTGACTCTAAATGACCCTAGTTTAGCTATTATGGCCCACCTAAATCTTAGATAAGCCCGATCTTTAGCATAGGGACCCATTTAGGCCCTTAGAGTAGGATAGACGGTGTGGATTTGGCAACACCATTTTTGTGGGACCCACCTTTGATGAGTGTGCACGTGAGGCGCGTGCACTCACTATGTACTGGACCGTGGAAGCTCGGTCAGCTTCCGCTGACCCGCAGTTTCTATAATCAGAGAGACAAGTCTCTCTCTCCCATTCGTTTCGTTTGAAAACGGACGTACGTCCATTCTTTAATCGGTGGCCCACCATCAGCAATCCTTTGACTGATCCAAACCGTCCATCGTGTCCAGGGTTTGGGTCCCACCAAAACCCATCTGTATCACACGTTGAAAGGCACCCACGTGCGCACAAACCTTACCGCAAACAGACCTACAAACACACAGTTTCCGGAAATGGAAACTGTCTTCCCTACAACTTGTCGGCGATCCGCGTGAGCTCCATATCCTTCAATCCCAGCCTTCCGTTCAGTGAGATCTCAGCCACCCATTCCGCTGTTTAGGGCTTCTTAGCAAACCAAAGGGAAACCACTACAGTTTTCATCCTACCCACCGTCTTTGCAAGCGGTTTCAGTCAGAATAAATCCAGGCCATCCGCTGTTAATCCGATGGCCCTGAGAGAGCTCAGGGCTCGATTTAAGCCCAACGGATGGAGTTGCAACGCGTCTCTCTCCCACTCCCTTACCTCAACTCGAAAATGGTTGGTTTCTTCATTCCTTCAAAACCACCAAACAAACCTCTTCAAGCTCCGTTTTCTTTATCCCATAAGCTTCCTAGGGTCCATACAGACCATCCCATGCTGTCGGATTGGAGGAGGGAGCCTCCGTTCGAAATCCGCCATTAATGGCAGCCATCTTCCC
>JAJHSJ010000015.1:2506210-2575694 GCA_021015155.1 Magnolia officinalis | reverse complement strand
AAACGGGTCGTGTACTCGGGTCCCGAAGATTCGGGTTGTTACATCTGGCCACCTAGGGTTGTTAATCAGAGGTTAGCCCACACCATGTAATAAAATAATGAATAATAATTTGTTGATATAACTGATAGAATTTTTGAATTCAAACCAACTTAATTACCCTATGGATTCTACACTACCAGACTCAGGTGATGACCCAACTTGTCTCATAATTCATTAAAATTAAAATAAATCATTATGATTGTTTGATTGATTTACTGGTTTGAATATTTTGATATGATATTGTACGATAATTTATATTGAATATTTTAATTAAGACAATTATGTCAAATATGAAAAATATGCATTACATATCATCCCTCATTCATTGCATTAGATAATGCATGGTCGATCCTAGGAGCCCTCCATGGAAGAAATGTCGATCCTGGTAGATCGTTACCAGATGCGAGCTATGCCCAAGCCTACCGAAAGGTGGAAGCCTACCCAACGGGTAGATGTGGGTTGACGACCTCCAACCCAAGCAGATGGACGATCACTCCATCTGATGCATTCATATCCCACTTTACATCATTGTACATGTATTTTTGTTTTATTTTAATTGATATGATTATGAACCATGCTGGGTTATATCACTAAGCCTGGTCAGCTTATATTTTTATTGATGAAAAAACCGTACAGATGTGAATGAGGGTGGGCCGGTTGCTCAAGAATAGGAATATGTGGTCAAGACAAAAAGGACTTAAGGGACACGTGGCCCTACTTGACAGAGGAAGAAGTTGTTGTCTAAGACTAATCATGATATTTTTACTTTAATTATATTTGATTTTCTTATATTGTAAATTAATTCTTTCAAGTTGTTTGGACATGTTTATTTCATTTCGTAAGATCCCAATTGAGAGGGTCTTTAGTTATGTTTATGATTAATTATTGGAATAAATGATCGTTTCTTATTTGAGATGTTTTGAGTATGAATGGAATGTAAATCTATGATAGAGCTAGTAGGTAGATGAATAATTGTATAATTGAATGAATTTAGTACACTCAGTGTACGTGTCATGGGACGAAACTCAGGTCTGAGGGTGCACACTCTGTACTCGAATTTCGGGGCGTGACATTAACGGCTCAATTTAACTGTGTTTATGCTGCAGGGTATATTTATGAGCTTGGACTAAAACATGGTACTAAAAGCATGAATTTAACACTCTGAAGTCACCAAGGAAAGGGACGGACCCCAGGAGACTAAGATCGACGGATTTACACACCAGATATCCGAGAAAATCGAGAAACTGAAGCTCAAATGGCCTGAATGACATCCAGAATGCAAGATCACAGGGTTGCCACCATTCGTTCAGTTCAGAACTTTATACATGGCCTGAGAACCATAAATTAACCATACACGTCAAATTTCAACCATTGGATCCATGTGTAAGTGTTCCAACGGTCAGATCAACCCATTAATTATTGATTTGGGGCCCACTTGGTCTCTGGATATGCCTCAATTTTGGACTCAACGCATTAAATGATATGACAGAATCGATAGATGGAACAAATTTCTCATATAACATCATAGTGGACCCCACGTGTGGCGTGAGAGTGCATAAGCGGTGCACTCCCGCACTGCACTGAACCAAGGTCTCCGATCAAACGACCGTTGACGGACCTCTCTTTTAAAAAAACCAAAAATGGAACTCTGTTCCGCCATCGTCCGACCGGTTTGTGATTGTGAGCCCCAGCCCTCATCCCTTTTCATGATCTGGACCATCCAATGTGTCGATAAGGGATGCCTGACCCTCTCGTAGGTGTCTTTTTGGACCCATACAAGTGAACTCGTGAATATCTCATCCAAACGGAGGACGGACGGTAGAGTATAAAAACCAGGTGGGCCACATCGACGAGAAGCCAAAACATTCCCTCTCCAATTGAAATTTCGCCACCAAATCAGCGGACGAGGCGGATTTCACAGTTGTTTGTTATTGAGGGCCCCACCACATCAGCGCACGTCCGAGATTCTGTTTCGCAGGGCTCTGTTTTGTGGACGATTTACGCATCAAACCGACTCCATTCAGGAGTCCAGTGGGGCCCACCACCCAGAGAATAGATTAATCTAAACCATTCATCGGATACTGTGGTTACAACAAGACCAACTTGAGAAGAAATCTCGTCCCAAGATCTCCAGCGCACCACTCGCGGTCATTTCTTCATTCGATCACCACAACACATGGCGCAGCAAAACCGCCTCTGCTTTCTCACTCCCACCGCCTCTGCTGCAAGCTTCTGCCGACTCTCCTCCTTATCCTTATAAAAGGAGAGAATAGAGAGAGCTAGGGGGATCTCTCCTTCCCGGGACGTGCCTGCACAAGAAAGATAGTCGTTAGAATTTATTTTCATTATTTTATTTTTTTTGTTCAAGAGTTAGCCGCACCATGGCAGGTTAAACCTCTTAGCTAGGGCTAAGAGGTGAAGCTTGTGGCGTGATGGGTGATCTCTAAGGCTTGATTCATGTTTAGTTTGAATTCTCTTTTGATTCTTGTTTGAATAATAGGAATGCTTTAAGTTTTTAATGGTTTGTTGTGACTTAAATTACAGTAGATCTGCGAGGGCTTTGAGTATTTTCTTTGCCTTTTTATGATTATGACGTTAGGAAGCCCTGTTGTTCACCATCGTCTCTTGGGCATGGTCGGATGACGGTACCCTTCCTAGCCTTCATACATCTTATGATTGGTTGTTAATTAGTTTAATTCTATTGTTTGCTTTGTCTCCTAGGCATGGTTTGGTGATGGAATCCATTCTAATTCTTATGCCTTTCATCTCTCGAAAACTATATTAAAGGAAGTTCAGTTTTAATTTCATGGTTACACCCCTCAACTAGATGAAGATGAGACTCTAAATCCAGTTGAGTTCTTGAATCAAGCATAAAATCTCTCTGATCTCTACAAGTGGATCCTCTGAATCCCTAGTTTCCTACCTCTGATTTATCTAAGTTTTAGATAAATATTTCATCATTATTCTCTTAATTATATTCAATTTAGATTTCATCTTAATCTAGTTCTAGTTCTACTTAGTTTCAGATTACGTACAAGTTCCGGTCCCTTGAGATTCGACCTTAGTCTTACCGAGATTATTACTACATCACAACCCTATACTTAGGGTGTGAACAAATTCCACAGTGTTAGTCCCTTTGGAAGAACTCTCTGAATTCTCTTTTCTTAACTTAGTATTCTTATAATCATTCTTCATGTGACCTGCCATGCCACAATTTCAATACTTCAGCTTGCCTCCGCCCTTACACTTGGATTTAATCTTGATTTTGAAGATCCACTGTCCCCTCATAACCAGTGCATCTATGGAAGCACCCATGTCACTGTTTCTCTTTCTCGTTGCCTTCGACTGAAGTGTTAAGATAACGGTCTCAACGCTAATGGTCATCCTATCGGTGCACAAAGAGTCTTCGAATGACTCATATGATATTGTAAGAGAGTTCAACAGAATACATGCGTGATTTTCATCTTTCATTTCTCATCTACATCCAACAACTTTCAAACAAGCATAATGAAATTATTGATGTGGGCCTTAACATCAGCTCCTCAACGTCGGCTACAAGCCTAAATGGCTTCTTAGGAGCCTTCTTCATTGGTTGCTGGGAGACCATGGGTTACGATCTCCTCGAAGCTGCGTGCTCCCTTTTCAGAGGCAAAGCACTTCCGAGGGCCTTCACTTCGACTCTGATCTGTTTCATCCCGAAATCCACTTCTCCAGATAAATTCTCTAACTTCCGCCCCATAAGCTTGTGTAATTGTGTTTACAAATTTTTTGCCAAATTAACTGGTGACAGGCTTTGTAAGATTCTCCCCAAAATCATTTCCGTCGAATAGGGGGCTTCTGTCCAAGGGAGATCCATAGTGGAGAGTTACGCGCTCGTGCAAGAGATCTTCCGTGACATTGATCGAAAGGTCAGAGGAGGGAACATTCTCATGAAGCTAGACATGGAAAAGGCCTACGATAGACTCGACTAGGCTTTCTTAAGGCAATCCTATTTAGGTTCGGTTTTGATGCAAGATGGATAGTGGTGGTTGAAAAATGCTGGTGTAACTCCTGGTTCTGAACATTAATAATTAAATGGCGTACCTTGTGGCTTCTTTAAATCCTCAAGAGGTCTCTGCCAGGGCGACTCTATCTCACTAAGCCTCTTCATTCTTGTGGCTGAATTATCAGTAGAGGCTATCGTTAGATGATCAATAGAAGCTTCTGTCGTTCGTTCATGACCCGCAAGAGCTGTCTGTTGATCTCCCATCTTCTCTTCGCAAATGACACGGTCCTTTTTGCTAACGCACTTGTGAATCGTTGAGACAGATTATGAGCGTCCTTTTCATGTACCAAAACGCCTCAGGTCAGAAGATCAACATCCACAAGAGCTTCTACATCCTCTCTGCTTCTCAAATTGATACGCGTGCAAGGTCAGCCCAGAGGGTCATGGGTTTTAATAAGGGGGTTGCTACATTTACCAACCTTGGGGTCCTGATATTCATGGGGAGACCACGTATATTTTATTTCCAACTGATGCTTAAGAAGATTCAACTCAGAATTTCTAGTTAGAAAAGCAAGATTTTGTCCCAAGCGAGTTGTTTTATACTGATCAACCACATGCTAGGCAACATTCCAGTACACACTATGACAGCAATGGAGGTCCCTTCATCTACGCTTCACAATATGGAAAAAGCTTTCTCGGACTTCTTTTGGGGCAGGGATGGAAATTCAGAAGCGCTGTCAGTGGGTAAGTTGGAAGGAAATCTCCCTCCCCAAATTCGAAGGTGGTTTTGGGAATGAAAAGTCTGATCAGTGTAATGAAGGCCTTCATGATGAAGACAGCATGGATAGTCAGGTGCAGGGGGAAGGATAGTTGTTAGGCTGCATTCATTCATGAAGGAGAAATACTCCTTTCAGCAGGAGGTACGAGTCTCACGTCCTTTGCCTCGTCCCTGTGGAAGAATGCCTGCAAATTATTTTCGATTATCACTGCCCATAACCGTTGACTCATCGGCCGTGAGGACTATAGCTTTTAGGACTATTGGTCAGATCTAGGGCCCCTCAAGGAATGGAACCTCCAGATACCAGCGCCTCAGCCCCAAAAAGTTCTCGAACTGATTGGGCCTTTTAGATGGCATGTTCATTATAGAATTCAACGTCTCCTCCCCTAAGTGGAGCTAGACCACATCTCAGACAAGGGGATTTGTACTTCATCCTTGGAGGACAAACGGATCTGGATTGACTCCCCATCAGGAGAATTCGCTGTCGGCCCGACTTGGCATAATTTTAGATCAACATGGTAAAAGAAAGTGTGGTCTAAGCAGGTGTGGCACCTTAAGCTCCCTCTGAAAATCTCTCTCTTCACTTGGAAGATCATATATGGCGCGGTCCGGTGGATGCCAGAACTCAAGCCAAAGGAATCTCCTTGGCATCTAAATGCGATTGCTGCCCTCTTTCCTTTTGCCTGATGTTGAAACTATTGATCAAGTCTTTTCCTTAGGGACCACGGCCAGGAAGGTGTGGGATAACTTTGAGCTTCTTTTCAATATCCACTCAACGTCCCCCACCACGGTGACTGGCAGGGCAGCCAGATGGTGGTCTTCAGCTGGCACGTCTTACCGTCTTCAAATCTTAAAGGGTCTTACTCCCTCTTTCATCTTCTGGGAAATCTGGTTGGCCAGAAACGCCGCTCGCTTCGAAGATTCAACGGTTTACGCATCCAAGGCAACCAGTAGGGTCAAACTCTAGATAAACCTTCTTGACCCTTCTCTCCCCCTTCCTAAGGTGTTAAGGAGATCCTCGGCCAATGCCCTTTCTGTGTTAGGGATCAAAGGGGCTGCAGTAGATGCGAGGAAGGTCCATGTCGTTAAATGGGCTAGATCGTAGATGGGTTGGATCAAAATCAATGTGGATGACTCTCAGGCCGAGATCAGGGCGATCTAGGAGGGCCTTTCCCATTGTGTTGCCTTGGGCTTTACCAAGGTGGAGGGTGGTTAGCGACTCTAAGTCAATGATTGGGACCCTAGCCAAGGACTCCTTCCCCCCGTGGGCCATGTGGTACTGGTGGGCCATGATCAAATCGCTCATGCTCACCATGGAGGTTGTTCTCTCCCATACTCTTAGGGAGGCAAACGTCGTGGCAGACGCATTAGCTCGCAGGGGTGGTTGCGGCCAGTTGCTCAATTTCATCAGATCTCTGGCAGAGCTTCCCTCTTCCATTAGAGGTCTCCTTTTCCTGAATAGAGTAGGCTTGGGTAACTTGAGGGAGGGCTAAATCCTTTTGTTGCATATTTCACATGATAGGCAGACCTATTCCTGTTTTTGTTTATGGCTGCCCAAAATCTACCTTGTATAGTTTTTCCCCCCTTTATATAAAATAGCTATTTTCTTAAAGATAAATAAATAAATAAATAAAGGCTTCTCCATCATTTTCAAATTGAACAATTATAGCTTCAAATACAAGTGATTCCCAAGAAACGTTTTCGCATAAATGTTTTCTTGTTTCGCACATGTATCCATTGCAATTTCTATCTCAAATATTATAGAGGACATCATCTATTAGACACAACTGGATTGACATATTAGCCTTTTTATCTAGCTTATTCCATTCTTCTTTTGTCAGAGTTTCTGGTCGCTTTTCAAGGAGAGCTTCGCCTAATTGAACTAGGATGCCATTCATCTTAACATTTTATATTTCCAAATCATTTTTACCGGAATACTTTTCTACATCAAACTTCATGTTATGTGCGCACTCTCCTCGATTTGATTCGTGCCTATGAAAGTGCATCGGGCCAAAGGGTAAATGCAGGGAAAACATCCTTCATCTTGCTAAAGAAAGCATCTAGAAGCAAGGTACGAAAGCTAAGTAATCTTACGAGTTATCGGCAAGCCTTCCTTCCTATTGTGTACCTGGGAGTTCCTATCACCAAAGGAAGGATCACCAGTACGCTCCTGCACCCGACTATTATCAAGATAACTAACAAAATAGAAGGATGGAAAGCAAAACTGCTCAACCAAGCTACGAAACAAGTTCTCATCAAGCATGTTCTATCGAGCATTCTAATCCATCTTTTATCGGCCATTAACATTCCCAAGATGGTGTGCAGATCCTTGGAGAGGGCTTTCGCCAACTTCTTTTGGGAAGCTCAGAAGTCGGGCTTAAAAGACATTGGGTCAATTGGGCTAAGAATTGTTCCTCTTCAAGAGGGAGGTTTAGGAATACGAAGCATCGAAGAAGTCATGCTAGCCTTCAGAGTTAAGATGGGATGAAATCAGCTGAAAGGAAATTCCCGTTGGGCATTTTATAATTGCAAAACACCTTTCGAAGCTGATCTCCAATCAGGGGAAAATTGGTTTGGTTACTTCCTCCAGCTAAAGGACCTTCTCAAAGCGCTACCGCAAGTTTTAAAGCATTCTAGATGGCTTGTTGGAGAGGGCAAGATCAGTTTTTTGTATCAAAACTGGTCCGGTGGAGGAATCATTTCAGGAGCTCTGGTCAGACTGATACCTGAGCATTTGAAGAATGCAAAGGTATGCGATTTTAACCCCCTATCAGGAAGATGGAAGCTTGAAGATATACAGGATATCATTATGCCAGCTGCCATGCATTCTATTTTGTCTTCAGGAGTGGGGTTGTCCAATAGAAAGGATCGGTTCATCTGGGACTTAACGTCCAAAGGGTCCTTCTCTCTGAAATCTTCCTAGAACATCATCAGAGATCACAACCCGAAGTGTCCCTGGTCCAAGTGGATATGGAACAAATACATTCCTACAAAGTTGGTAGTCTCTTGCTGGAGAATAGCTCAGGCTGCTGTTCTTATTGATTCAGCGCTGCAACATTATGGCATTCTCTTGGCCTCTGCTTGCGAGTGCTGCAGGCTTCAGATCCAAGACAGTGTTCCGCTCGATAGTGGGATGGGAACCCGCTCGACTTCATCTTCCAATCAGCGTGGCCGACGATCTACAATAGCCCAGCAGTACAGAGGGCTGCAGCATGGCAGTGCTCAGTTGCACCATCCGCAGGGGTCAATTGAGACGCTGGACCACCTCTTCAACACTGGTAGGACAGCTATTCAAGTTTGGGACTACTTCAGCTCGCTTTTTGACATTCCAGTGATCAACAACCCCTCCATTCTTCAACGAACTAACCTCTGGATTCCAGCAGCCAGCGACATTTCCAGAATCAAAATGCTCACTGGGTTTTTACCCTATTTTCTTATTTGGGAGCTATGGTTGAGTCGTAATGCAAAGCGTCATGAGGGCTGGAGTATGTCCACAGCTACCATCATTTTTAAAGTTAGTCGATGGCTGCGAGAGATTAGCGATCTGATTCAAGTGTCGGACAGAGGTTCCATGTCTGAGGACATAATTTTCCAGATTTTAAGGATCCACACCACCCTCGATATCCCAGCTTCTATACTGCAAATAGTGAGATGGGCTCATCCTCCCCAACAATGGTTGAAACTTAACACTGATGGCTCTTTGAGAGGCAACCCGAGAGAGAGCGGCAGTGGTGGTGTGTGTTGTGATCATTGTGGCCAGCTAGGTTTTGCTTTTCACAGATATTATGGTTCTTCCACCAATAATAGCGCCGAAGCCCGAGCCATGCTAGACGGGATCAATATATGATCAAATTTAGGGCTTGTGAATATTATTGTTGAAACTGATTCAAAAATCATTGTGGATGCTTTAGTGGACCCTAACTCGACCACCCTCTGGAATTTATGGAACTATTTGGGGATCATTAAGGACAAGATTCGAAGCCTAAATCTGGCTATCAATCACACCTTTAGAGAAGGTAATTCAGTGGAAGATGCTTTAGCTAGGTTGGCTAGGGAGGGTTGCCCAGATAGGACCTACTCGCACCAATCCCAACTCTCGAGGTTAGTCAGAGGTGCCCTTCTTTTGGATAATGCAGGGATTGGAGCCATTAGATGTCGGGGATCGAGGTCCTAGTTCCTTTTGTTTCTGTTCCTCTTGTAAAGTCTTTTGTCCATATTTTGTCACATGATAGGTGAGGCTCCAAATCTTTTTTATTGGGCCCACCCGAATGCTATAAATTTCGATGATCAATGGAACCCATGGCTATCGCCATTTTTTAAAAAATAAAATAAAAATGCTAGTGATACATTGCTTTCAGATTCGATCTACTTCGCAATATTAGCTTTAATACCACTTGTTAAGAATCGCAGAAGCACACAAAGCATAATCAAGCAAAGTACATGCATTTGCACAAACAAACCCAAACAAGAACAATCTATATTTTACCTGGAAAAACCATTGCAGGAAAAAACCACGGCACAAAGCGATGAGTAATGAATTATGAAAGTAGAATTACAAGAGATAGATGATATTACCAATTCGAACAAGCCTCGAATCTCCTTCAAACCCTAGTTATGCCCTTGAACCCATAGGAACATTTTAGAAAGCCCTAATACACCTTAATCACGCTTAAATCTTGATTACACGCAATATATATACTATTATAACTAGAATAGGAAAAAATTGTGCACTTACGCAATTCTGTGCATGACTTCAATGGGACCTTCGATGGCAATGTCGATGCCATCGAAGCCTCCTTCAATACCATCGAGTAGGACCCCTAAAAGTGTCCTGCAATCAATATGAAATTTTCAAATTTTCTCGATGAGCTCGAACATCTGTCGATGGCATCCACATTTGTTCGATGGGATCAAGAGAACAGAATTTTCTATTGACATATTTTAGGCATTGACAACGTATTTTTCATCTAACATATCGAACAGAATTTTCTCGATGAGCTGGCCCGAGCTACTGACCGAGCCGAACCGAGCTGGCTAGTCAAGCTCGAGGGCCAAGTTCGAGCTGAGGTCAGCTAGTGACCAAGCCGAGTCAAGCTGAGGCCAGCTCGACTCAGTTCGACTCGATGTATACCCCTACTTACAGTCCTACTTGGGTTAATCATCCCCAACCACGGTGCACCCAAATTAACATCCAAGCTATTTCAAGTGCAAGCCAAAGATCATGCAATCATCACTAGCATTCATATTTTATCAATCGCATCATCACTTCCCTTCTCAACCCCCCTGCTTCTCTAGATTATCATCAAATGTATGTTCTGTGACTTGTCAGAACTCTGGACCCTATCACATCAGAATCTCATGGTAGCCTAGTCCCTTTTAAATGATATTTTAGCATCATCACATCTATTTAAAACTTTTCTAGACATTCCCTGGATGTATGCTCTACAGCTTGCCGAAATTTTGAATCTTGCCATATCAGAAATCTGAGTCTACTTACTCCCATTTCAATATTATTATCCTATCCCCTAAGACTATTTTACCACATGAAGTAGAGATTGTACATTCGTACGGGCAGAGAGGGTGCCTAACACCTTCCCTCTTTGTAACTGAGGTCCCTTACTCAGAATATTAAATCGCAAATCAGGAGTCAACTTAAAGCAAGAGAGTCTTCGAATTCTCTAGCTTTTATATATTCTATAGGTTCTAGCTGACTGCGGGATTTTGAATTAAGTGACTTGTGGCGACTCCAAATCTACTGCATCATCAATCCAAATAGTCCCAAACGCCAAACAATAAATTAGCGTGGGTGCCGATTTCTAGCATTCATAAATACAAGCGATTCTCAAGAGACTTCTTCGCGTAAATGTTCTCTAGTTTCACCCATGCATCTGCTGCAGTTTCTCTATTAAATCATTATAAATGACCTCATCTATTAGACATAATTGGATTGAGATATTAGCATTTTTATTTAGCTTGTTCCATTATTCGTTATCATAGTTTTTGGTCGATTTATAAGGAGAGCTTTGTCTAATCCTTGTTGAACTCGGTAGCCATTCATCTTAACTTTCCATAGTTCAAAATTATTTTTGTTAGAATACTTTTCTACATCAAACTTCATGTTAGATGCCATTGATACTTTCTTTCAGATTCGATATACTTCCCAACATTAGCTCTAATATCATTTTTTGGGAACCGTGAAAGTATACAAAGCGGAATCAAGTAAAGTATACGTAATTGCACAAACAAACAAACCCCCCCCCCCCCCCCCCCTAAAAAAAAAAAAAAAAAAAAAAAAAAGCAATCCAAATTTTACGTAGAAAAATAAGTACGAGAAAAACCACGACACAAAGCGACGTGTAATGAACTATGAAAGTAGAATTACAAGAGATATATGATATTACTGATTCGGACATGCCTCAAATCTCCTTCAAACCTTAGTTATGCCCTTGAACCCTAGGAATATTTTAGTAAACTCTAATACAGCTTAATTACCCCTAAATCCCGATTATACCCAATATATATACTTATCACAATTAGAATAGAAAATATATCATGCACTAACGTAGTTCTACGGGCAATTTTGATGGAAACTTTGATGGCATCGACAACCATCGAAAACGTGTCGATGGCATTGAAGCCTCATTAGATGCCATTGAGTAATACCTCTAAAATTATCCTGCTGCAATTAATATGGATTTTTAAGATTTTCTTGATAGCATCGACATTTGTTCAATGGGATGGAGAGAGTGACCGGGTTGCCATTTATTCATGGGATTGACAGAACTAACCATGTTACTGGCAAATTTAAGACTCTGACAAACCTATTTTTCATTCAACATGTTGATGATGTTAAAGAGGCATGAAGGAAAAATACAAACACCAGCTTAGATCCGTAGCGTTGTGGTCGGGATAAGATTTTAATGGTGGGCATTCAACTATTTCCTCTGGTGTGATGTAAAGCCCGCGGAGGAACGAAATGCGTGGCTGTTGCTAAAGCAAAACGTGGATTGCGTCCTACCCCCACCGGTCTAAAGGTGAGAACGGGCAGGAGCTTTGAGTGGCCACCGTGATGCATGGGTTTTATCCACACTGTTCATCCATTTTTCCAGTCATTTTATGATATAAAACCAAAACAGAGGCAATTCCACGACAGATTTAGACTACACAAAGGGGAATTAAAGTCTCACAGTTGAAAACTTTCCGGGGAAATAAAAGTTTTGAATGGAGCTGATATTTGTGTTTTCCATTCATCCAGGTCCATGTAACTTTATGAATATGTTAGATGGCAAATAAACATCACGGTTGGCCCTAGAAAAGTTTCAACGGTGAGAGTCATTGTCACCACTGCTTCCTCTGGTGTGGTCCACTTGAGCCTTGGATCTACCTAAATTTTGAGCTCATATCTAAAATGATACGAAACAATGGAACGAAACAATGGATGGACGGTTTGATAAGACTCGTACATCAAGGTGGCCACTCAAAGCAGCTCCGGTCCGTTCCCAGCTGGAGACGGGCGGGGGTAGGTCGCAATCCGCGTCCGAAATAATTGAGCGCCTTTGCTTTTATACGGAGTTATCTTCCCTATTGAAGGTCGAGCTGAGAAAGCCTTGTTTTGAGCTTAGAAGCTTTTGAAGGAGAGAGAGAGAGAGGGAGAGTATGGCTGCGATTGCTGTTCAGTTCGTTATACAAAAACTGGACAATATTCTAACTCGGGAAGCAGATTTGCTATTCGGAGTAGACGAGCGGGTTGGATCGCTTCGAGACAAACTTGGATGGATGCGTGACTTCCTCAAAGACATTGATGGGAAGCGCAAAGAGAATGAAAGAGTAAAGCGTTTGGTGGCCCAAATAAGAGAAGTAACATACGATGCTGAGGATGTCATCGACTCCTACATCTTTAACATTGAAAAGCAAAGAAGAGAGACAAGTGCTGGATTCGTGGGATCCATACAAAGTTTTGCCCGTAAATTCAAAGACATACCAGCCATCCACAAGACTGGAAAGAAGATCGGTGACATAGAAAGAAGGCTCAACGAGATCTCATCCAACAGATCAGATTACGGCATCAGCAATATACCAGGATGTGGAGAAGCTTCATCTTCCTCAAATCAAAGCCAGATGTGGAGGGAGAAGAGGGTTCCCATCGCTGATGAAGCTGATGTGGTTGGTGTTGAAAATGAGACAAAGACACTGGTGGGGCGGCTGCTTGAAGGAGATGCTCGACGTGCTGTCATTTCAATCACTGGTATGGGAGGAATAGGTAAGACTACTCTCGCTAAGAAAGTTTACAATAACATCGATATAAAGAGGAATTTCGATTTTCATGCCTGGGTATCTGTTTCTCAAGAACATCGACTGCGAGAGATTTTCCTGAGCATTCTAAAATCTTTGGGACGAAATGAAAGGGAGACGACGCCTGAGGAAGACTTGCGTAAGAAGCTCTATGAGAGCTTGGAAGGGAGGAAATATCTGGTGCTAATTGATGATATATGGAGTAGACACGCTTGGAACGGTTTGGTCTCTGCATTTCCAGATAGGCAAAAGGGCAGCAGGGTGCTGCTCACCACTCGTAATGAAGAAATAGCTAAGTATGCAGATGCACAGAGCATGCCCCATAAAATGAATTTTTTTAATGAAAGTAAGAGCTGGGCATTGTTCCGTAAGAAAGCACTTCCTGGAAATGTTGCTCTGCCATGCCTTCCAAATCTAGAAGAGTTGGGGGGAAAGATTGTTGCAAAATGTGGAGGTTTACCTCTAGCTATCGCAGTAATAGGAGGCATCCTATCAAGGAAAGAGAAATCAGTGAATGAGTGGTACAAGGTGCTTAAAAGTCTTGAATGGCATCTAAATGAAAGCGAAGATGCCATTTCAGGCATACTGGCCCTCAGCTACCATGACTTGCCCTATTACTTGAAGTTCTGCTTTCTTTATTTCGGAACTTTTCCTGAAGACTCTGAAATTTATGTGGACGACTTGATTAAGTTGTGGATAGCTGAAGGGTTCGTGCAGCAAAGAGGAGAAGAAGAACTGGAGGATGTTGCAGAGGATTATGTGGAAGAGCTCATCAACAGAAGCATGATTCAAGTGACGAAAAGGAATTCAAATGGAACAGCTATGAAATGCCGTATTCATGATCTTCTACGCGACCTCTCAATAGCAAATGCCAAAGAGGAGGGATTTCTGGACGTGTATGGGAAGACAGCGCCTACATCACCAACCACGGCACGCCGGCTTGCAATTACTGCTTCAGGTGGATTTGGAAAGTTCATTTCCCTTAACCTCTCCACTCTACACCTACGCTCTTTGTTGCTCTTCAATGAGTGGGATGGGATTGAAACTCCGGTGTTGAAAAGCCTCTTGGGGGCTTTCAAATTTCTTCGGGTGATGGATCTCCGGTACGTAAAGCTCACTAGTCTTCCCGATGAAATTGGGTCTCTAATCCACTTGAGGTACCTATGTCTCATGGGTAACATCAGGTTAAGAAAGCTACCATCCACCATAACCCGCCTCTCCAATTTACAGTCTCTCAATCTACTGTCTACAAATATCTATATTCTCCCAGTTGATATTTGGAAGATGGAACAGTTACGGCACCTACTGCTAATACATGGATGTCAATTCAGTGACGGTACACCACTTCATCGCTTAAGCAATCTCCAGACTCTAAGATACGTACGGGCTGGCAGCTGGACAGAAGATGAGCTGGGGAAACTGATCAATTTGAGAGAATTGTTTATGTGGGGACATCTCAATATGGCATTATCCCGTACTATTTCTAAATGGGTACACCTCAGATCATTGTGGCTAGAGGAAGATTCTGGAAGCTTGATTCCAGCTTTTGAGTCCTTCTCAAATCATCACCATCTATATGACATGCATTTGAGTGGACGCTTAGAGAAATTACCGGACCTGCATGAATTCCCACCTAACCTCACCGAGTTATACTTGAATGGATCCCAATTAGAGCAAGACCCGATTGGAACGCTGGAGAAGCTGCCCAACCTTCGGATTCTCAATTATCGTGGGGATGTTTACGTGACAAAGGAAATGGTTTTTTCTTCTGGAGGGTTTCCGCTGCTCACCGCTTTGATTATTTGGGGATGCCATGAATTAGAGGAGTGGAGAGTGGAGGAAGGAGCGATGCCTAATCTTACATCTTTACAGATTAGTAGCTGCAAAAGATTGAAGATGCTTCCAGATGGAATGCGACATCTCACCACCCTTGAAGAATTGAAGTTGATAAGGATGCCAGGAGAATTCAAAGAAAGGGTCAGAGAGAATGAGGGAGAGGACTGGTTCAAGATCCGACACATACCCTCTGTTATCATATAAGAGTAAGGATGGCTTTTTTTTTTTTTTTTTTTTTTTAAAAAAAAAAAAAAAAAAAAAAAAAAAAAAAAAAAAAAATCTTAGACCCCACAGGATCGATATACAATTCTTTTGTTTTTTTACACACGCACACACACCACCACACACCCACGCCATGGTCGGATTTCATCGCCTATGGGTACTCGAAACCTCAACCAGGTGTTGAAACTCCTGAGAGTCTACCACTAAAGTAAGAGTAAGGACCCATTGATATACAATTAGCTTTTGCCATTTCAATTCAGTCCCAATCACTTATTTGCCAAATAAAAGGTAGAAATGCATTTCTCATCGACCTTACTCTGTGTGTAGAGAGATGCTCCTGTTCTCTCTGAGAACCATATAGTGCTCCTTGTTGTTTTAGTTAGTCAGTTCAATCAATCAATTCCTCCTTTTCATTATGTCTGGAACATGTACCTTGCACTGTAATGAAAAAATCACACCGATTGGATTATCCAATTCAATCCATCCTTAATTTTTCCTTGCTTTCTATAGCCATTCTTTTCCCAAAGCCATGGATGAGGTGGATATGATTGCCAAATAAAACTAATTCTTTAGAATCATAAACAATCTATAATGGTTTCTAACAAATATATGGATCAAATCATTTATTGAAACTATTTTCATATAAATGACCATAACCAGCCATATTAAAGACCATTGATCCAATAGTTAATATTTGTCAGATGAGTGTAACTCTTACATGGTTATACATGAAATGTACATTGGACCTGATAAACAGTCTGGATAAATAGATTCGGGAGTCCAAGGGTGTCCATGCAAGTAGGACTACTATAATAAGCGTTGAAGTGATAAAGTCCCTCGATATACGTTGATACACACTGTAACTTTGGAGTGAATGGTTGTTTGACAATAAGTGTTCCAAGAGAGCAGGGGGAGCATTTCTCACACACGTGTGGTATATATAATATATATATATATATATATATATATATATATATATATATTATATATATATCCCGGTCTCCTGTGAGCATTCGGTGCCCTGCAAAGATTGACCTGGAAAATCTCGTGGACAGATTGGCTTTCTCTCGACCAGCACAGTGGGCGATCACCACATCTATCTGGAATCTAATCTGACACGAGTAGTCAGAGATGTGACTTGCATCAGGTCCTGATACAACCTTCAATCTTGACGGGTCCCACTTTCATAAGCTTTGTGATAAATCCAACCTATTCACCATTTTCCTCGTCTCATTTTAACGGTGTGTGCTTAAAATTGAGGCTGATCTAAGGTACAGGTGGACCCACAGCAAGAAAAATTGGATGGTGGCCTTTAACAGTTCACTGTTTCTTACATTGGACCATGGTGGCCTTTAACAGTTCTATGTTTCTTACATTGTGGCCCACTTAAGCTATGGATATGCGACAGATTGGAATATTACTCCAAAACATCGCTATGGGCCCCAATCATGGCAGGGCCCACTTTCGAGAGGCTTGTGACAAATTCTCCCGACCCACCGTTTTTCACTATCCATGGGCTCAAAATCAAGGGTGATCCAATGCACATGTGGGTCCACAGAAAGAAAATGTTGGACGGTGAAATTTAGTGGGAAGTGGATTGCATGGTGTGCCCCACACACCATCCACCTTGGCGGTGTGCTGAAGTCACCTAGTTCTTTGGCCCCCACATTAAATGTATGTGTTATAAATTTACACTGTTCACTTCGTGAGATTATTTTATAATATTTTATTTTGTTTTATTTTTATTTTTTTATGAAAGGATCCTTGCATTCATTAAGATAAAATCCACCGTACGTGCATCCATTCAACTCCCGTACTTACATGGAAAGAAAAACCAAAATCCCAAAATCCATCTATCTTCCCGTTTCTCGACCGGAAGACTTTCATCAAGAAAATCCCCCTCCTAACCTCCAAAACCATACAAAGTCCTTTGCCTCTTCGGTGCTTACACCACATCCATCGCAGTCACTATCCCGAATTACATTCTCCAGTAAGATCTTCAGCACTCCCCTCGTCTACTCATAGATCAGGGCTTCGTGATTCCTTGGATGTTATCTCGCAGAATCTTTCGGAGGCGCTTCGTCCCGCTCTTGCCCAACCCCTTTCCTCCCTTTCCACGGCCAGACATTGTATATCTTTCTACTTGAAATTTCAAAGCTTCGAACTCTAACCTGAGGGGGCCCACATGATGGGCAGATTAGATAGCTTAATTTGACCAGTTTCGTAGGTCCTGAAGCTTTTTGTGTATTGGTTAGGTTCTTAACAAAGTCTGACATCAGACGGCCTTAGATGCATGTCTTAAGTGGCATTTAACATTTAATCCTGCACAATGATTAAATTAAACATGACGTGTATAAATAAAAAAATGCAAGTAGGAAATTATATTTCAAACACTATATAAATCATTATTCAATGGAATCTCCATGAAATACAGACATGGTGCCATATGAAAACATTGTTCAAACACCATCACACTCTCCAGTCATAACAAAGAAAAGATCACTGAAACCACCAAAGGAAAAATTCAATATGCCATAACTACTTCCTCATGTCTATCCAGTCACAACAGGTCATCATTTTCTGTTTGAGAAGCTTCTGCTAGATGAATATATGAGTTATCAGCTGAAAAGAAGATGTAAATCATCAAAACATTATTTCCTCTATGTTGCGTGGATAAAATGGAAGATCGGTGAATAAATAAGAGAATTTACAGAAACATGGCTAAAATTTATTTTAAAAAATGATAAGTTAATCTACTTCAAACCCCTAGAATAGATATTTCCATTGGAATTTGGGTGGATATGTTAAAATCCCTTGATATACATTGATACACCATTCTCTAACAGCTTAAGCTTTTAGAGCAATTGTCTCATAACATGAACAGGCCAGGCTTGATTTCCCAGTCCCGGGCTGAGCCAGACTTGATTTTGTTGGCACCCCATGAGAATATATTTCGGAGGCATATTACATATCACGGAGGTATATTATTTGTTTCCCCATATTTGAGTACTTGACCTTCCGCCTTGATACCATGTCAAACGACCACTTGATCTAAAAGCTTGAGCCCTTAGAGGATGGTGTATCAATGTATATTAAGGGGCTTTAACAGGATATTAGCAGATGATCATCAGCATTTGATTTAACATAAATGAAATGGCAACTATACCAGTGTTTCTCTAAGGAAACAGGGGAATGAAAGAAAGATCCTGAAACCAAAACGAAGCTATTGATTTTATCAGTATGAAATCTGTGAAGACAGTTCGTTTGGAGCTGATCACTAGCATGAATCAAGTGGTCCTGTGGGGCCCACATGCATGGATAGCAATGTGATCAGAACTGTCGCCTTCCGCAATGTTGTGGCTGAGCCATGAGAGGATTATCTGAACAATGATCTACTGATTTGAATGCAGACCCTTGCATACACATATCACAGCGCAGAATCGTCAAGTGAACGTGACTTGTGGACTGTTGCACATCACAGCAGCACCAATAAGATGGCCATTTCCGATTTTAAGCCCACCTTTGCATGTGGACCCCATGAGGATTTGAATGGTGGATGAGCACAAGTCATTGCCCCAGGTGCCGAATTAACTGACGCCCCGGGATCACATTGGTTGGAATGATGGGACCATGCATCTGAAAATGGGTCCCACCCTCTCCATCAATGGGAGACCGAAGATCAATTAATTTGGTGCTCCCATGTACTCCTCAACAGCACCTTAGCAAGAATTACAGAGGACACCCCATCTTAAGCATGGATATATATCAAAACAAACTGGGAAGTAATTCGATACTCCAACTGCATATGAGGCTTGAGATGTAGGCACTTCGAAATGGCACAAATGGCGAATTTTAACTCAATTGTGGAACCTCCTGTCTTAATTTACATTATAAAAATCAAGTTGGTTGAACAATTCTAACTTCTGATTCATTGACACCTTGTTTTTGGAAAACCATCAGATATTTTTCATTTGAATACCTATTTGTAATTGTCAATTTACAAAGCCGTCATCAAAGGGATGGCCATAGTCTTGTTATAAAGACATGATATCTAGTGCAAACTCAGTGGGCTGTTAGACCTATGTTCCAAAGGTTTGTTTTTATATGACGTGGATGGAAAAGTCCATCTATGAGTTGTGTGCTTTTCAGGTTGTAAAGTGGGACGAACTAATTGGTCAGTTCAAATGAAAGAGTGGACCACCAACATATGTAAATGCACTAGGTATGGAAAGAGTGGCAGAATCTATGAAAACAAATGATCTAATATGCCTTACAACACCTGATATAACTATATAAATCATTATCTGATGGAAATATTAGGTACCAAAAGAAAACATTGTTCAAAGACCTCCACACTATATTCAGAGCATAAACAAGTCATGAAATTTATGAAAGAAGTAAACTCAATCCACCACTTCATGATGCCGGTCAGTCACCATGTGACAACATCTAATGCCGGGCAACATTCTGCAAGTCAAATATATGTACTTGTAAGCTGAAAGAAAGATTTAAAGCATGCAAACATATTTAGTCTTTATTACATCAATAACATAGAAAACTGGCCAACAAATAGGAGGGGCCATGTGCACAAACAGCCTAAATTTTATAAGAAAATTTGATAGCTTATCTATTTACACCCCATAAAATTAATATTTCTGCTTGTGGGAACTTCTCAGGTGTTTGATACCTAATTTGTACATATGAGGCTTGGTTTTCCAAACCATTGGTCTGATGACACCGTTATGGACAAACCATGCTAAAAAAAATCTCCTAAATTGAGAGATACTAGCCATTAAATCTCATCTTTTCAGCACTGAAGGTGGATTATTGGTTTTTTTTTCTTTTTTTCTTAACCATGTATTTACATGCCAACAATGGAAAGGTAAAAATTGATCAAAAGGTGAGCTTTTGGGGCATGGTTCATCTATGATGGGTGGCAATCTATCAATGGCTAGGATAAACCAAACATGGCCCACATTTAGAAATAGGCACGCACTTGTTATTATTGAATAGAAAACTTGCAAGCTATGCAAGCAAAGTAACATGTGTATGTGAAACTGTTCCAACCGTCAGTTGAGTCACCCATGTTAGATCTAGTGCTCAAAAATCAAACCGATACATGATTCAAGTGGGTCACACCAATGAAATTAATTGGGAGGGGGACACCTACCCTTAATTTTGTATAGGGCTCACTGTGTTTTGTATATGAAATCCACTCCTACCATCTAGTGCATTACCCATTGTTAGGCCAAGGGCCGAAATCTAGGTGGATCTGTTATTGAGGTGGGTCGAATAAATGAAAACTATTAGGAAGGGGACCCCCATTGATACCGCCTAGCTATGTATGTGGAACCCACACTACAACAAAAGCCCGCTTACACGACGATGTGCGTCGCTGGTTTAGCGGTGCTAATTAAAATTAATCGTCGCTTAGTGGTAGGGTATAAATACCATACATACCAAAACCCCAACCCTTTTTTCTCCCCTCCCGACACTCTCTCTCCATCCCGACTCTCTCTCTCTCTCTCCCTGCCTCTCCCTCTCCGCGCGCTTTACTCTCTCTCTCTCTCTCTCTCTCCCTCTCTCTCTCTCTCTCTCTCCGCCTCTCCCTCTCTCTCCTCTCCGCCTCTCCCTCTCTCTCTCCCTTATCTCCCTCTACTCCTCCTCTCCTCTATCTCTCCTCATCTCTCTCTCTCTCTCTCTCTCTCTCTCTCTCTCTCTCTCTCTCATCTCAATCTCTCTCTCTCAACTCTCTCCTCCCTCCGTGCTCTCTCCTCTCTCTCTCTCATCTCGTCCTCTCTCTCTCCCTCCGACCTCTCGCTCGCTGTTCGAAATCTCCTCTCTCGCTCGCTCTATCGCCTCGGCCCTCTGCAGTTCGACTCTGCTGCTCATAAATCTCGGATTCTCAGGTATGATGTAAGGTTTTTCCCTTCTCGTTGTTGCTTTTTGTAATTTATAATACCTGATTAGGGATATGCATTGTCGAATCCCTAATTAGGGATTTGTATAAGAAATCCCTAATTGGGGATGTGTATTGTCGAATCCCTAGTTGGGGATTTGCATTGTTGAATCCCTTTTTAGGGATTTGTATTGTCAAATTCCTCATTAGAAATTTGTCTTGTCCAATCCCTAACTAGTTGGGGATTTGAGGACTTTTAAAATTGGGGATTTTCTAATTTTACAAATTGGGGTTTTTAAAATTGGGGATTTTCTGATATATATGCACCTATGAGCGATTAAATTTGTAAAAAAAAAAAAAAAAAAAAAAAAAAAAAAAAAAAAAAAAACTGAAATTCAAAATCGGAATCGATTTTGATTTCACTATCTATGCCTTGAAATCCATTTTATTTTTGATTCGAGATTTCAATCGATTCCTTTCTCTCAGCTGGAAGAAGGAGAGCTGCTAGCTTAGCTAGAAACATTAGATTCTTATCTACATAGGCATCAGTTGATATGAATAGCCCAGCTTTGCTGCCTAAATTCTTTTCCTTAAATTAATCCTTGTGTGTTATGTTGAGTGAGCTTTGCCCTAAATTAGGCAACTTGCATCAGTTTCCCTACATGTAGGCAAATGGATTAAAAATTGGTTTTGACATACGGTATCACTCACCACCAAAACTCATGACAGTTGATGTAGGGCCAATATAGAGTGAGTTCTGTTCAGTCCAAATCAGATAGGTTTTTTAATAACTGTTTTCTTAGAGATATGGTTCATCCTGCAAAAAGATGGTTCTGATGGTTGTATTTAAGTGCCTCATTTGAGATGGATGAATGTGAAACTCCTCTTCCATGTCATTAAGAGGGAGTTTAGGACCACTCGATTGGTGCCATTTAGAGTTATGTCACTAGTGTGAAAACTAGTGCAGGGATTCAACCATTTCTTTGGCTCATTTAATAGACTTAGCAATGTGTTTGCAGAGCCATCTGAAATAATATATAGTTTTATAGAGAAAGTTAGAGAATTGTAGAGTGGTCTACACTACATGGTAATATGCATAACTTAGAATATTTTGAATGGTTGCAGAGTTCTGTAGTAAATTTTGTTCCTTAGGCCTATGCCAAAGTAGAGCATTCAAATGGTTATAGAACTGTCAAGTAACAATAAGAGATCAATTCTATCCTTTGGTTTTCATAATCACCACCACCACCATTAGCCCTAATATATCGGAACTGAAAGTAGAGATGCAGCATGGCATTTAGTTTCTGTTTGTGAATTTTATGGATGCTTTGTGGAGAGATTTTGTTTTAGGTAGTGGGCTGGCCTTTTTCGAGACTGTTTAGAGATATTATAGTAGTTAAAAACATTATGGCTCATGTGTTTTGAGTATGGGATCTTTTTTTCCAAGTGCTAGATTGACGATTTATTCTTGATTTTTTTTTAATCTTTGTTTGATCCGTTAATAATGCATGCTTTGCTTTGTCAAGGAAATATAGGCAATGCTTAGCCGGCGATCATATGCACACTTTTCAGTTTGTTCAAATGCAGCCTAGGGGTTCAACTTTCTTGACCCTTGGACTATTGGGACAGATCATGGATGGGTCATGCCCTGTTTTGGCTCTACTAATTTTCATTTGATGCGCTCTTTAAAGAAAGCAGCTCATCAATGGTAGAATTGAATGTAACATAAGTATGTGCACACTAAAGATTTGAGGCAGGGTGAATTATCATTTAGGTCCAACTATCTATTTTCTGTATATTAGGTGGCAGATTCAAAATACATCAATGCTAATGCTCATCAGGTAACTGGTGTAAATCATTCCTTAACGGAATTGGTGACATTTATTGGATGGTTAAATGAAGCTGTCCATGAGGTGGGTCCCACCATGTAATGCCTTGGCCTGAGAATAGGCTGGTCCAATCATCAGGCCGGCTATACTTTCTCTTAGCAATCAATTGGTTCTTGACGCAGGGGAGGACGTGAGGTCGAGCACCGTCTTCCTCAAGAGGATAAATATTCCGAATCCACGGAACTTCTCTGGACTCCTCACAGAGACTTCTCGAATCCACGAGAAAAGAGAGCAGAAAATAGAAATAAATTCTAAATAAATTCGAAATAGATTAATTAATCCATAAAAACGAGTTCACAACCCTTTAAATAAGGGTACTAAGCAATGGAAAAGAAATCAGAATCAAACTACAACTAGGACTCCTAGAATTCGCGACTTACTATAAATAGTAAACTTACTATTTATAGACGGTCGTGATGTCTACTAGTGCGCAAGGTTTTCGGCCAAAAATAGTAAGTGTCCTATTTGGCTTCACCAACCCGTTCTCCTAATTATTCTAAGCTCTTTTCACGTTGGGCGCAACTCCTAAAGCCCGACGGATGAAGAGTTATAAGCAAACTAAAACTTACTATTTATAGTAAAAACGAAATTGAAACAGGGAAACGACCATCAAATCAGGGGTTTCTCGCAATTCCGAGCGTCGCAACCCCGCGTAGCTGGGTTGGTTGGCTAAAGTAGCTCGTTCTACCCCCAAAATCATATATTTTTCGTCGGCTAACTCATCCCGGATTGCAAGATACGCCTGATTTAAGGTCTGATGGTCCAGATCACTTCTGTCGCCGACCGGGCCTTTTCTGATCCATCTTTGCCATGTAATTGTCCGCGACCCGCTCTACATCAGTCTCCTCCACTTCAAAAGAACTCGTCCTCGAGTTATCATTATGCGCTGGTTCATGATACTCAGTCAGGTCCGCAACATTGAAAGTTCGTGAGATCGCCATATCATCTGGAAGATCAACAACATAAGCGTTGTCATTGATCTTTCGGATGATTGGTACCGGTCCAATCTTTTTATTCTTCAACTTGTTGTACGTTCCGGTCGGAAATCTTTCTTTGCGCAGATGGACCATTACTTGGTCGCCCACCTCGAACACTTTCTGTCGCCGATGCTTGTCCGCTTGCTCCTTGTACTTTTCGTTCGAGGCATGTAGCTTGTTCTGTACCTCCGCATGAATGCCCATGATTTTGTCTGCCATATGTTCTGCTGCAATGCTCATGCCTGGGAGCTTGGGCAGAGGGACCAAGTCTAGTGTATGGCGAGGTACTCGTCCGTAAATAACCTGGAACGGGGATTTTCCTGTCGAGCGATTCACCATGTTGTTGAATGCAAACTCCGCTTGAGACAAGGCCAAATCCCACTGCTTCGGTTTTTCTCCTGAAATACATCGAAGGAGGTTTCCCAACGTGCGATTCACAACCTCAGTTTGACCGTCAGTCTGTGGGTGGTACGCGCTGCTGAACTGAAGGCGTGTATCGAATCGAGTCCACAAAGTCCGCCAAAAGTGGCTTATGAACTTCGTGTCACGGTCAGAAGTAATAGTCTTGGGAACCCCGTGTAGCCGCACAATTTCTCTGAAGAATAGATTTGCCACGTGTGTTGCATCGAGAGTCTTCTTGCATGGAATAAAGTGCGCCATCTTGGAAAAACGATCTACTACCACGAACACCGAATCCATGCCGCGTTGTGTTCGTGGGAGACCAAGCACAAAGTCCATAGATAAATCCTCCCAAGGGCCGTCAGGCACGGGTAACGGGGTGTAGAGGCCCGTATTATGAGATTGCCCTTTGGAAGTCTGACAAATATAACAGCGTTGGACTGCCTTTCCCACATCACGTACCAATTGCGGCCAGTAATACCGTCCTTCCACAAGAGCTCGCGTCTTGTCTCGCCCAAGGTGTCCACTGAGGCCACCTCCATGTAGCTCTTGGATTATCTGTTCCCTTAGCGAACTCTTTGGGATACATAGTCGATTTCCCTTAAAAAGGAACCCGTCTTGTATATGTAAGTCACCGGGGTGACCTTCCTGACATCTAACCCATGCGTCCTTGAAGTCGTCGTCGTCGGCATATATGTCTTTGAGGCGATCGAACCCGACAACTTCATTGCTCATAGTGACTAACAAAGTTGCACGGCGACTCAGCGCATCGGCTACTTTGTTCTGTTGCCCTGACTTATGCTTTAGCACGAATGTGAATTCCTGCAAAAATGAGATCCATCTAGCATGCACACGGTTAATGTTAGCTTGACTATTAATAAACTTGAGGGCTTGATGGTCCGTGTAAAGTATGAATTCCCTTTGAATCAAATAATGTCGCCAGTGTCGCAGTGCCTGGACCACCGCGTACAACTCGATCTCATATGTAGACCACTTCTTGCGTGCATCACTAAGTTTCTCACTGTAGAAGGCTACCGGCCTACCTTCTTGAGACAAAACTCCCCCAATCCCGACATATGAGGCATCACATTCGACTTCAAACAGTTTGTCGAAGTTGGGAAGTACAAGAACCGGGGTCGTGGATAATCTGCGCTTGATTTCGGCAAAGCTCCTGTCGGCTTCGTCAGTCCACTGAAACTGCCCTTTCTTCATGCAATCTGTGATCGGTGACACAATGCTACTGAAATTTTTCACGAACCGACGATAGAATGTCGCTAGTCCATGGAAACTTCGTACTTCGTGAATATTTTTGGGAACCGGCCATTCTCTGATTGTCTTCACCTTTTCCTCATCCACTCGAATGCCCGTGGATGTAACCACAAAACCCAGAAACAATAGGCTATCAGTCATGAAGCTACACTTTTTTAAATTGAGGTACAGTTTATTTTCAGTGAGCACTTGAAGGACTTTCTTGAGGTGCTCCATATGGTTGGTTTCGTCTTGACTGTATATCAAAATATCATCAAAATAAACCACAACGAACCGCCCAATGAAAGGTTTCAGAACTTGGTTCATCAACCTCATGAATGTGCTAGGCGCATTAGAAAGACCGAAAGGCATGACCATCCATTCGTACAATCCTTCCTTGTCTTGAAGGCTGTTTTCCACTCATCACCCGGCCGTATTCGAAATCTGATGGTAGCCGCTCCTTAAGTCCAATTTAGAGAATATTTTTGCGCCCTCTAGCATATCCAACATATCATCCAACCGTGGTATAGGAAACCTGTATTTTATGGTGATCTTGTTGATGGCCCGGCTGTCGACACACATGCGCCAACTCCCATCTTTCTTTGGAGTTAGCAGAGCTGGTACAGCACATGGGCTCATGCTTTCTCGAATAAGACCCTTACGGATCAGTTCCTCCACTTGTCCCTGCAGAATCTCGCACTCATTCGGGCTCATTCGATAATGAGGACGATTAGGTAAACTGGACCCAGGGACAAGGTCGATATGGTGTTGGATATCTCGCATAGGGGGTAACCCATCGGGAAGGTCCTCGGGCCAGATTTCTTGGAATTCATGTAACAAGGGCCTTAGTCTTTCAGGGATGATGGTAGGCTCGAGTTCTTCCCCTTTTACAATTAATGCATAAGTCTGTCCTGTTTCTTTGGATTCTTCCACGAAGTCCCGAATGGTTAAGAGAAAACGACCCTCCACTTTAGAAGTTTCAGGTGGTCCTTCTGGATCCATAGGGGCCAATATGGTCTTCCGGCCGTCCTTGACGAAGATATATATGTTATCTCGCCCTTTATGAGTGGCGTCACGGTCAGATTGCCAGGGTCGACCGAGTAGTATGTGACATGCTTCCATGTCAACCACATCGCATACTACTTCATCCTTATAATGTTTGCCAATTGAAAAGGATATGGTGCACCGTTCAGTTACCTTTGTTTCGCTGACCTTCTTGATCCAACCGATTGTATATGGAGAGGGATGACGCTCTGTTTTCAATTGCAATTTTTCCACCATGCCCCTGGAGACAATGTTCTCGCTGCTTCCACTGTCAATGATCACATCACAAACCTTTCGATTCACCGTACACCTAGTGCGGAAGATGTTATGCCGCTGTGGATGCACTTCTTTTCTTGGCGCATATAATAGCCGCCTCACGACGAGCGACTCGCCGTGATCTTGCTGAACCCAATCTGAATCATCTACCTCGTCCTCGGCGGTATGCTCCTGTTCTTCAATATCTGGATCTTCATAAGCGTTATCAGCACTACCATCATTAATGGCGAGGTTTGCCACTTTTCGCTGGGGACAAGTATTTGACAGGTGGCCGGGCTGGCCACAACGATAGCAGTTGTTGGGCCTTGGCCGAGCATAAGGGTTCGGGATTGTACTTGTGCCAGCAGCAGTCGATACGCCCCTTTGGGGTCTAGCTTGCCCGCTTCCCTGATCTCGGTTCTCAGACATAGGAGGTTGAGTGCGTGCTCCTACGGGCTCCTTCCCCTTAGGCTGTGGAGCTCCCTGGGGTGGACCTGCAGCAGTGATCCTCGCAGTAGGATAGGCCCGTGTGTTAGAACGTTCAAGTTGCGCTTCTGCCCGAGTAGCCAACTTGATCGCATCATTCATCGTCCAGACGGACTGCATCTGGACCCGATCCTGGATCGCCATACGCAATCCACCGTTGAATCGGGCGACTTGCTGCGATTCAGTCTCGACCAAATCGTTGCGCGCCGCTAGGCGGTAAAATTCTTCTGCGTACTCTCTCACCGACCGACTACCCTGTCGACAATTTTGGTATTGTTGGAATAATACCTGATCGTAATCGCTAGGGAGGAATCGGGCACGTAGTAGCTGCTTCATTCGCTGCCATGTGCGGATTGGTGCTTTCATCTGCCTGGTTCGTGCGAGTTGCAGTT
Source organism: Magnolia officinalis (assembly GCA_021015155.1). Taxonomy (NCBI): domain Eukaryota; kingdom Viridiplantae; phylum Streptophyta; class Magnoliopsida; order Magnoliales; family Magnoliaceae; genus Magnolia; species Magnolia officinalis. The sequence continues at coordinate 2,547,953 of JAJHSJ010000015.1, read as the reverse complement.
GTTCCCACCAAGCTGAAGCTCCTCCTTTCAACTTGTAGGCCACAAGCTTGACCTTCTTTGTTTCAGGGATGTCCATATAGTCAAAAAATCGCTCAACTTCAGAAAGCCAATCGAGAAAATCCTCAATGTGTAGCTGGCCATTGAAGTTAGGAATATCAACCCGTATCTTGAAGTCTCGATCTACCCGATCGCCGCCTTGCCTGGGGTGTTGGAAGATCACGTCATCGATCTCCTCTTCACTGGAACCCCCGTCCTCAGGGACGGCCCTTGGATGCACTGCTGGTATTATCCTGCGATCAGGGCGATTACGGGTTTCAGCAATTGGTGGTGGAGGATTACCACCAGGAACACGGAGTTGCCCTAGGGTTTCTGCCAAGAGATTCGCTATGCGGTCCATGGAAGCCTGCAGCCCTTGCATGGCTTGTCGATTCTCTTGCTGCGCTGCTTGAAAAGTTGCCGCCGTTAAAGGAAAATTTCCTGGAGCACCGCCTATGGGATTGTTGCCCGACCCGTCGTTAGAAGCCATCGACCCGAGGAGAAACCTCGCTTTGATACCAAACTGACGCAGGGGAGGACGTGAGGTCGAGCACCGTCTTCCTCAAGAGGATAAATATTCCGAATCCACGGAACTTCTCTGGACTCCTCACAGAGACTTCTCGAATCCACGAGAAAAGAGAGCAGAAAATAGAAATAAATTCTAAATAAATTCGAAATAGATTAATTAATCCATAAAAACGAGTTCACAACCCTTTAAATAAGGGTACTAAGCAATGGAAAAGAAATCAGAATCAAACTACAACTAGGACTCCTAGAATTCGCGACTTACTATAAATAGTAAACTTACTATTTATAGACGGTCGTGATGTCTACTAGTGCGCAAGGTTTTCGGCCAAAAATAGTAAGTGTCCTATTTGGCTTCACCAACCCGTTCTCCTAATTATTCTAAGCTCTTTTCACGTTGGGCGCAACTCCTAAAGCCCGACGGATGAAGAGTTATAAGCAAACTAAAACTTACTATTTATAGTAAAAACGAAATTGAAACAGGGAAACGACCATCAAATCAGGGGTTTCTCGCAATTCCGAGCGTCGCAACCCGCGTAGCTGGGTTGGTTGGCTAAAGTAGCTCGTTCTACCCCAAAATCATATATTTTTCGTCGGCTAACTCATCCCGGATTGCAAGATACGCCTGATTTAAGGTCTGATGGTCCAGATCACTTCTGTCGCCGACCGGGCCTTTTCTGATCCATCTTTGCCATGTAATTGTCCGCGACCCGCTCTACATCAGTTCTTTAAGCCATTTATATTGTGGTGCGTTATACCCTATGCTTCATTGTCTTACTTCAATATATTCCCAGGTTGTGATTGGAAACAGTTGATGCCACATACTATTAGCTGTGGTACATGCTTGCTAGTCATGTAGGTATCACTCTTACTAGGTCTTGCTATGCTTTTTCTATGCGGTATATTATTTATTTGATTCATATTTTTCTATTTTATAACAAGGACTCTTTTCAAGTGAAGTTTGGAGTAGCACCAATAGGTAATCATAAGAGGGAAATTTGACTTAGGTGGTTTGACCCTGTGCAATGGAAACCAACCTGTACATGTCAATAGATCAGCCTACTGCTGAGAGTTATAGTAGTTTTAGTCAGATTGAGGTCAAGCTAACAAGTTGGCCTCGTCTATCTTGGATTGCAAGGTGGCACTTTCCCTATTCAAAATTTTGATTCTGCTTATCCCAGATCTAGTTCATTGACTGCCTAGATCATGGTGAGGAAAAAAAAAAAATCAACTCAAAAGTCCCATTAATGTGATAGTAGTGGACAAAATAGAAAAGAAAAAGATCTTTACTCCTACATCGGCTCTGATTTTGCAGCATTGATTCTGATTGGAAATTTGTTACTGGATTTTGGGAAGGAATTGGAATTTTGTAGAGATTATTGTAAGTGTTGTTTGTGTATATCTTGTTTTGGGTTGTTCTTGCTCCATTTTTTTCAGGATTATGTGGGTAATTTGTGTTGTATGATTCTGTTATCTCGAAAAATCTAATATTTGAAGTAGGACTGAGTCTGAATTTTAGAGTTTTTTTTTTTTTTTTTTTTGGATTCTTTGATGGGTTTGAAAATTTTGAGAATGGCAACTAATTTCTGAACACAACCTGTTTGTTAGATGACTCCTTTCTTTCTACTTCTGGTATTATGTTAGTATAGCTTTTTGTTGTTGTATTACTGAAACTTGGAGGAAAGGGTGCATCTATCTGTAAGGTGTAACTAGTGTAATTGCATGTTTTGTATTAGTGTAAAGGGTGTCTGTAGTTTTTAGGCCATTTTTCTGTTTTTATTTTTATTTTTTGTGTATGATTTGTAATAGAGGATTTCCAATACTGTTTTCTCAAGTATAGATGGAAAAGCAATTTGTGGCACATGTGCCTGAGTTTGACTCGGTTGCGCCTTGGGATTTTAGCATGAAATCAATACTCAGATACACATGACAGCAGGATATGCGATTCCTGACGAGGACAGGGTATTCCTGTCATTCACCAACTGCAATCTGTGTTCCGTTGCAGACTCGCAGGTGCAATTATGGAGCATAGATCAGTGTGGAGGAATACCCTGCTCTCTTTTCCTTACAAGCTCAAATGTCTATGGACAGGAAGAGAATGGTGGTCATTGCCTAACATGTTTGAAGTTAAGAAAGCCCCACATACCTCTAAAGGATGCTAATAATCCCGCTGGGTAATCTAAATTACCAAAATCTTTTTTATATCTTTCTTTGAGTTGGAGATAATCAGATCATATCTTCTTCTTCGTTGTTTTTTTTTTTTTTTTGGGATTAGAATGGCTTTAATGTAATTTTCTGGTATTTATAAGAAAGGTAATTTGTTGAATTCTGCCCTGCCTATTGTGTTTCTGTATGAATATTTCAGTTTTTTGTAGCTTTTGGTTTTCATTTGATTTAACAATATTATTTTAACATGAAAAGTTGCTCAAGGTGGACCCCAGGAAGGTTTGGCGCTTTCACTTCATCCCATTGGGAATGACCTTGTAAATAGTTTGGAGAGCATGTAAACATCAAGGTGGACCCCAGGAAGGTTTCAATGGTGGGAATTTCTTTCCCTAATTTTCCCTCTCATGTGACGTACCTGAGTCCTGTATCCACCTCATTTTTTGGTAGAATGCAATAAAACGAGCTCGCAGAACAGATGGAGGGAATGGATTTCTCACGTACGATTCAGTGGGCCCCACCCAGCATCCTTGCGCAGGAACTTCCTGTGGAAGGCTTTTGGCAGGAAATCCCCGTCTGTATTGCGTGAGACTAGGGTTGAAAGTTGGGCGGGTTCAACCGGACCGACCCGTGACCGACCTGACATTGGGTTGGGCTCGGGTAAGATGTATCGGGTCCGATCTCAAGCTTGGGCTATACAAACACCAACCAGATAAAACTTGGGTTAGGCTTGGGCTGAGGTCTCGGGTTGCCCGACTCAACCCGAACCCGATCAATATATAAGTTACTTATAAATTATAATTGAGTGTGGATCATTTGTGTCGAAGGCACACTATTAATGTCGGGTCTCATTTGTCCATGTCATTTCTAATGACTCGAGCTAACAAGATATGCCGGATTTCTCTTTTCTAAATAGATTGTGTGCTATGCTACATGACTTTTAAAGGAGTAGTTGTCCAATATTAAAATACAATAAACTAATATAATAATGAAAATATTAGCACGTATACACCCGACCGACCCGATCAACCCAACCGAACCCGCTTGGGTTGGGCTTGCGTTGAGAATTCCCAACCCAAGATTGGGTTGGGTTGGGTTAGGGTTGAGGTATAGGAACCTTGGGTTGGGTTAGGGTTGAGCACCAAGCCGCTTGACTTTCAGCCCTACATGAGACGTTTGAAGTCGGATGGGCAGGTGTACCATGCGTCTTGACGTCAGCAAGTTCCGTAGGTCCCATCATGAGTTACATGTTATATCTAAACCGTACATCTATTGGCAGCATCGTCTTAATGCTTGAGCAGAAAAATAAGACAGATCTAAAGATCAAGTGGATCACACTGCAAAAAGTAGTGAGGGTTGAACGTCTACCATTGAAATTCTTTTATGGGTCACAGAAGTTTCGGATCAATAAAAAATTTGTCTTTTCTATTCATCCATGTACTTCTAACCTTATTAATAGATTGGATGGAAAATAAATGTTATGGAGGGCCTTATGAATTTTTTAACTATGAAAATCATAATTTTTTATATTTTTAAAATTTTCAAAAATAAAAAAATAAAAAAGCGAAGAGCCTATGCTAACTGCACTCAACCTAATTCAACTCGGTTTCCTGACTTAATCGGACTCGGTCGGGATCAGGCAAACATTATAATGGATCGGATCGAGTGAGATGACCCAGACCCGGTCCTAATTTGGATCAAGTTTGGGTCAATACATTAAAATTTTCAGATCAAGTCAGATGCACACCTCTACCGACACTCCTGCTCTTACAGTTACATGGCCCCAAAATGATGTATTTATCATATCTATACCGTTCATCCATTTTTCTAGATTATTTAAAATCTTTCTGCTAAAAATGAGTAATTTCAAAATCTCAAATGGACCACACCATATATAACAATGGTACAATGATTATCACCATTAAAACATTACCAAAGCTCACCGTAACCTTTACATCTAATCTGTTCATAAAGTCACGCATACATATACGAAGTTTATTTTCCTTCCAATAATCTGTTCATAAAGTCACGTATACATATAGTAAAACAAGTACCATATTGATACAAAATTTATGTGACACGCAGAAGAGTTTCACTGTTAGCCGTTCAATCCCCACTCATGCTTTACTTTATTTACAGAGATGTGGCTAAAGTCTTTCCACGAGCTCGCAAACGGTACGAAAGGTCGATATTACTCGGGCGCGGATTAAATACTGACAACGTCATTATCCAAATGACTACTGACGTCACCAATCTCTGTGGACGTCACCATGATGCATGTGTTGTATCCATACCGTCCATCCATTTGAAGAGATGGTTTTATGGCATGAAAAAAAATAATGAGATAGATCTAAAGTTTAAGTGGACCCACCATAGAGAAAAGTCGGGACAGTGACATCCACCGTTCAAAACTTCTTAAGGGCCAGGGAAGTTTCCGATCAAGCTTATATTTTTGTTTTCACTTCATCTGTCTCTATGTTAACTTATGAATAGGCTGGATCTAAAAAATACATCATGGTGGGCCCTGTAAAATTTTCAACGGTGGGTGTGACTGATCCCATAGTTTTCTGTGGTGGGTCCCCTTGAACTTTGGATCTATCTCATTCTTTTTCTCATGCCATAAAGCAATTTCTACAAATGGTTGGACGGTATGGATACAACACACGCATCATGGTGGGGTCCACAGAGCTGGGTGACGTCACTTCAGTAGCGATTTGGCTACTGACCTTGTCAGTATCTAATCCATGATGGGCCCACAGGACTGGGTGAGGTCAACACGCCGGCTAGGTGGGTGATATCTGATATGTGATAAATGTCGGTAGGGCACTCGGTTTTGGGGAGAGTTGCATAGAGCTTGTTGTGAGGGAAGGAGGAAGACAGAGAGAGATTATGGCGGAGAGTGCTGTTCAGTTCGTTATACAAAAACTCAACGATTTTCTAACGGATCAAGCATATTTCCTAGTCGGAGTTGATGAGAGGCTCAGATCGCTTCGAACCAAACTTGAATGGATGCGTGCCTTCCTCAAAGACGTCGATGCCAAGTACGGAGAGAATGAAAGAGTGAAGCTTTGGGTGGACCAAATAAGAGAATTAGCTTACGAAGCTGAGGACGTCATAGACATCTACATCTTTAACATTCAACAACAAGGAGGAGAGACAAGTGCTGGAGTGATGCAATACGTAAGAGGATTTGCTCATGGCATCAAAAACATATCATCCATCCTCGATGTTGGAAAGAAGATCGGCGAAATAGAAAGAAGACTGGATGAAATTAGAGATAACACATCACAGTTCGGCCTTGGCAATATATCAATTGGTGGAGAAGCTTCAAGTTCTTCATATCAAATCCAGACGCAGAGGGTGAAAAGGGCTCCCATCGTAGAGGAAGCTGATGTGGTTGGCATTGAAGACGAGACAAATACACTGGTCGAGCGGTTGATTGAAAGAGATGCGCGGCTTGCTGTCATTTCAATCACTGGTATGGGAGGGATAGGTAAAACTACTCTCGCAAAGAAAGTTTACAATAACATCCATGTAAGGAACAATTTCGATTTTCAAGCTTGGGTGTATGTGTCTCAAGAATATCGAGTGCAAGAGGTTTTACTAACCATCATAAATTGCTTTACATTTCTCTCACGAGACGAAATGGAGAGGATGACCGAGGAAGACTTGCGGAGGAAACTCACCAACTACTTGAAAGACACGAGATATCTAGTGGTAATTGATGATATATGGGCTAGAGATGCTTGGGATTGTTTGGTTTCTGCTTTTCCAGATGTGAAAAAGGGCAGCAGAGTGCTTCTCACGACTCGCAATGAAGATATAGCTACATATGCAGATGCACAGAGCACACCCCACCGAATGCGTTTTCTTAATGAAAGCGAGAGCTGGACACTGTTTTGTAAGAGAGCATTCCCTGGACATCTTGCTTCCACATGCCTTCCAAATCTGGAAGTGTTGGGGAGAAAGATAGTTGGGAAATGTGGAGGCTTACCTCTAGCAATCGCAGTATTAGGAGGCGTCCTATCAAGGAAACAGAAGTCGGTGAATGAGTGGGAGAAAGTGCTTAGTAGTGTTGAATGGTGGCTAAATGAAAGCAAAGATAGTATCTCGGGTATATTGGCCCTCAGCTACTATGACTTGCCTGGTTACTTGAAGCCCTGCTTTCTCTATTTTGGAGCTTTTCCTGAAGACTCGGAAATCTCTGTAGCTGAATTGATTCGGATGTGGGTTGCTGAAGGATTTGTGCAGCCAAGAGGAGAAGAAAAAATTGAGGATATTGCAGAGGATTACCTAGAAGAGCTCATCAGCAGAAGCCTGATTCAGTTGGCAGAATGGAAGAGCAATGGAACAACTGAAAAATGCTGTATTCATGATCTTCTTCGCGACCTCTCAATATCAAAAGCCAAGGAGGAAAGATTTCTGTCCGTGTATGGTAACGTAGTGCCTTCATCACCCACCACAGCACGCCGGCTTGCAATTACTTCTGGTCAAGTCAGTAAGTCCATCTCTCTTAATCGCTCCACTCTACACATCCGATCTTTGCTACACTTAAGTAGAGAGACAGAAATGCTGGAGAAACCGCAATTGAAATTCCTCTGGGGAGCTTTTAAATTGCTTAGAGTGATGGATTTCCGATACCTAAGCCTCTCTAGTCTCCCAGATGAAATTGGGTGTTTAATCAACTTGAGGTACCTATGTCTTATGGACACCCATTTAGAAAGGCTACCATCCACCATAAACTCTCTGTCCAATTTACAAACCCTCGATCTACGGGGTACAAATATCTACATGCTACTAGATGATACATGGAAGATGGGACAGATAAGGCACCTACTGGTGGAACGTAAATGTCAGATCAGCAACAGCATGCCACTCCATTTCTTAAGCAATCTCCAAACTCTACCATATGTAGAGGGAGGCAGCTGGATAGAAGAAGGGTTGGAGAAACTGACCAATTTGAGAGAATTGGGGATAAGTGGACGTCTCGATACAGCATTATCCCGTTCTGTTTGTAAATTGGTCTGCCTCAGATCATTGTTTATAAGGGCAGGTGTTGGAAACCCAATTCCAGCTTTTTCATCCTTCTCAAATCATCTCTATCTATATAAGATGGATTTGATTGGATCCTTAGAGAAATTACCAGACATACATGAATTCCCACCTAACCTCACCAAGCTATACTTGAGTGGGTCCAAATTAGAGCAAGACCCGATGGGAACGCTGGAGAAGCTGCCCTACCTTCGGATTCTCACAATACAATGGCAATCTTACATAGGAAAAGAAATTGTTTGCTCTGGTGGAGGGTTTCCGCTGCTCGACCATTTGCGTATTCAATTGGATGACTTAGAAGAGTGGAGATTGGAGGAAGGATCGATGCCCAATCTTAGATTTTTACAGCTTAATATATGCAGAAGATTGAATATGCTTCCAGATGGAATTCGACATCTCAACAACCTTCAAGAATTGAAGTTGTTACGCATGTCACAAGAATTGAAAGAAAGGGTGAGAGAGAATGAAGGCGAGGACTGGTTTAAGATCCAACACATACCCTCAATTATCATCAGACGCTGGTAAGGATGCCATTTTCTTTCTTCATTCTTTTCCCTTTTATTAATTAGTAATTGAAGTACGAATATACAATTCGCATCCATGTGTGCCAATATAAAAATATCTGATGGTTTTTTTTTTTTCATGAATCAGAGGATTGTTCAACCAACTTGATTTTTATTCTGTAACTTGGATGGTTCCACAATTTAACCTGTTTAATTTAAGTTAATATATGCGACGTGTAGCATTTCTAAATGCCTGCATCTCAAGTGTCATATGCAGCTGGAGTATCAAATAACTTCCCAGTTTGTAATGATATAACTGCCTTCTCATAATGCAGTGGCCTCTGTAATCCCTGCAAAGGTGCTGTTGAGGAGTACATGGGAGCATCAAATTAATTGATCTTGGTATCCACTTTTCAGACGCATGGTTCCATCATCCCAACCTATGGGATCCTGGAGTATCAATTAATTCGTCACCCACCATTCAAATATCATGGGGCCCACATGAAAAGGGGGCTTAAATATCGGAAATGTCCATCTTGTTGGTGCTGCTGTGATGGGAAAGAGTCCAAAAGTCATGTTCAATTGATGATTCTGGGGAGTGATATGTGTATTCATTTTCATTCGTATCAGTACTAGATCATTGTTTATATAATCCTCTCATGGTTCATCTACAACAATGCAGAAAGGCCGACAGTTTCAATCAAATTGCTATCCTTGGATGTGTGCCTGACAGGAGAACTTATGCTGGTGAGCACCAAACAAACCCTCTTCACAGTTTTCATGCTGATAGATCAATTGCTTCTTTCCGTTTCAGTATCTTTCTTTCGTTCCCCTGTTTTCTTAGAGAAACACTAATACGGTTGCCATTTCCATTTACTTACCGTAAACAAAATACCGACGCAGGTATGGACATCATAAGGATGATCAACGTCTTCCCTCGAATCCATGAGGAACGAAATTTGATTGATAGATGATGAAAATGAATTTACAACCCTTTAAATAGTGATACAGAACCTTGGATGAATTTCAGAATCAAACTCCCTAAAATTTGTGACTTATTACAAATACTAAACTTATTATTTTTGTTTCAAAAAACTAGTGTCCATGAATCATAGGATTGTTCAACCAACTTGATTTTTATTCTGTAACTTGGATGGTTCCACAATTTAACCTGTTTAATTTAAGTTAATATATGCGACGTGTAGCATTTCTAAATGCCTGCATCTCAAGTGTCATATGCAGCTGGAGTATCAAATAACTTCCCAGTTTGTTATGATATAACTGCCTGCTCATAATGCAGTGGCCTCTGTAATCCCTGCAAAGGTGCTGTTGAGGAGTACATAGGAGCATCAAATTAATTGATCTTGGTATCCACTTTTCAGACGCATGGTTCCATCATCCCAACCTATGGGATCCTGGAGTATCAATTAATTCGTCACCCACCATTCAAATATCATGGGGCCCACATGAAAAGGGGGCTTAAATATCGGAAATGTCCATCTTGTTGGTGCTGCTGTGATGGGAAAGAGTCCAAAAGTCATGTTCAATTGATGATTCTGGGGAGTGATATGTGTATTCGTTTTCATTCGTATCAGTACTAGATCATTGTTTATATAATCCTCTCATGGTTCATCTACAACAATGCAGAAAGGCCGACAGTTTCAATCAAATTGCTATCCTTGTATGTGTGCCTGACAGGAGAACTTATGCTGGTGAGCACCGAACAAACCCTCTTCACAGTTTTCATGCTGATAGATCAATTGCTTCTTTCCGTTTCAGTATCTTTCTTTCGTTCCCCTGTTTTCTTAGAGAGACACTAATACAGTTGCCATTTCCATTTACTTACCATAAGCAAAATACTTACGTAGGGATGGACATCATAAGGATGATCAACGTCTTCCCTCGAATCCATGAGGAACGAATTTTGATTGATAGATGATAAAAATGAATTTACAACCCTTTAAATAGTGATGCAAAACCTTGGATGAAGTTTCAGAATCAAACTCCCTAAAATTTGTGACTTATTACAAATAGTAAACTTACTATTTATAAACGGTCATGATTCCTATCATAGTTCTTGGTTTTTGGCCAAAAATAGTAAGTATCCTATTTGGCTTAACCGCTTTATTCTCTTAGTTTTTCTAAGCACTTTTTATGTTGGACACAACTCCTAAAGCTCAAACGATGAAGAGTTATGACCGAACTAAAATTTACTATAAATAGTAAAAATGAAATTAAAAAGGATTTTCGACCGTCAATCTGATGGAATCTAACAAATTCGGCATGGGCAACCTGGAATAGCAGGGTTGGGTGGATAAAGTAACTTCTCCTACCCAAAATCATATATGGTACGTTGAATAACTAATTCCAGTTTGCAAGGTATGCCTATTTTAGGGTTTTGAAGGTCCGGATCACTTTTGCCTTCGATCGGACCTTCTCTGGTCCATCTTGGACATGAAAGTGTCTGCGACCCGCTCCACATCAAATATTGATGATCATCTACTAGTTTCCACTGCATGGCATTGTAGGTTAAGCCTAAAGTACAATGTGACGTGTAGGGACCACCTTGATGTGTTCATAACATTTAATCTGTCAATCATGGGCACCACACCCAAAAATCAGGCTGATCAACACATTTCAGTTGGAAAAATCAATACATTATATAGTTCATTTTGTGACTTCAATCTCTACCTACTAGAGAAACGTTTTGTGTTAGCTTGTGACTTTTTTCTTGTCCAGTCAGCAAACAAAAATTCCAATCACCTTATATCTTTGCCATGTGTATGGTAGATGAAGCCAGTGCCATAAGAACATTTCTCATGGACCCTGATCGGTCGGTTGCATTGCAATCCTTGAAAGGACTTATATAGGAATCTTATATTGATCAAATGACTTGGGTTTATATACAAATGAAAATATCTATTCTAGGGGTTGGAAATATATTAATTTATCCATTTTTCTCCCTGTTTATGCAAATTCCACTCATATTTGTTTGCCAAGCTTACATTATCAATGCAATGAAGAGTAAACATGTTTAGATGACTTATATCTTCTTTTCAGCTCATAATTATACATATTTGATTTGCTAGAATCCTCTTAAACAGAAAATGGTGACAAGTTGTGACTGGATAGGCTTCGTGAAGCTGGTTATGGAGGATTGAATTTTTTTTCTTTTGTGGTTTCGTTAATCATTTCTAGTGTTACGAGTAGAGAGAGTGTGGTGGTGTTTGAATGAAGTTTTCATATGGAGATCCCATTGGACAATGATTTATATAGTGTTTTGGAAGGTAACTTCTTAATGTCATTTTTTATGCATGTCATGTTGGATTTTATCATTTTGCAGGATTAAATCTTAAATATACCACTTAAGACATGCATCCAACGCCGTCTGATGTCAGACTCCCTCAGCAATTTACAGTATCATTCTACTACAAGGACGCAGAAAATGCTTTTTATAGACAGCACGCATGTGTGGGCCTCACCATGCATGGATCATGGCCGCAATTTCCCAGCTACGCAGATAATCCTAGTGATGCAATCAATGGATCTTTTTCCTCTTTTTTTTTCTTCTTTTTTTTTTTTTTTTTTTTTTTTTTTTTTTTTTTTTTTTTTCTGTAGCCTAGTTGGATGCCCATTACTAGTTTTTTTTTTTTTTTTTTCTTGGTGTACTCCACTGTATGCAAGCCACTAGTTGATGCAATTTTTTTGTAAAATGATACATCCATATACACGGTGGAGATGAGGTGGGCCACAATTCAAATGATCTAGCTAAACAGTTGTCTACTGATCAGATGGTTAGGTGTAATGGGACATATGATTTGACAGTTTCAATTGCAGCACTTAAAGCCACATGTATAATGGACACATTCACACCTATATATTTCCGGTGCTATTGACAAAAGAACGCGTTGTTTTGAACCTTTTTTCTAATTAACTAGGAAACTTTACGGGGTAAGCTTAAACTGCCAACGTGATGTGTAGTCCCCACTTTTAGGGCTGTCGACAGGCTGGGCCTGGAATTTAATTCGGCCCGGATTTTGAACTGTTTGGGCTGGGTCTGATGGGCCAGGCTTATTCAAAATTTCAATTTTGTCTGTCTTGAACCCAGCCCAAACAGAAATAAATTGATTGATGATGTAAGCGAAATTACAATCCTTTAAATAAGAATCTCAAACCTAGGAAGAAGTTTAGAATCAAACTCAAACTCTCTAAAAATGTGACTTATTACTATTTTATAGACCGTCGTGATTTCTACTAGATTTCATGGTTTTCGGCCAAAAATAGTAAGAGTCCAATTTGGCCTAACCTCATCATTCTGCTAATTTTTCTAAGCTTTTTTTTTTTTTTTTTTTTTTTTTTTTTTTTTTTTTATGTTGGACTCGACTCCTAAAACTTAATCGATCAAGAGTTATGATGGAATTAAAACTTAGTATAAATAATAAAAATGAAAATAATATGGACTTTCAACCGTAGATCTGATGGAATCTCACAAATTCAGCATGAGCAACCCAGCATAGAAGGGTTGGTTGGCTAAAGTAGCTTCTCCTACAAACCGGATACAACTGTTTTAACATTCTGATGGTCCTGATCACTTCCGCCTCCCATCGGGCCTTTTATGGTCCATCTTGGCCATGAAAGTGTCCATGACCTGCTCTACATCATGACCAACGGGTTGGATATGGTGCAATCATCATGGTGGGCCTCAAACAATATAATGCGTGGGTAAAACTTAACTTACAAAGCTTACTGGATATATACAACCTTTCTGGCTTTAGCGTTCGTATGCCGTTGCATTATACGCGGGCCTATGTAGTTCTTGACCAATCCTCACCATCGACCACATGTTTTTTGAACATGAGGTTTGCCAGAGAGACCTCCTTGGAGATGAAGATTTTACCATGGTTATTTTTGGACTATGCCTTGCCTTGACAGTACCGACCAGACAATGGTTTGGATTGTTTTAGACATTTTCCACGTGTACGGTTGAAATGCTGAATGAGTTCAATCCCCCACCTGCAAAGAGGATGCCAGGCATCTCTAGCAAACTTCTTAATAAATCAACGGGCCACAATATAAACAAACGACCGATCAATCAACATTACAGTTTGAAGATCCACGAGAGAGATGTTAGACTTCATTCTATTCCAGGGACCTATTGCTGATGACCCAGTTAGTGGGCCCACTGTGATGTACATGTGAAATCCAAACTGGGCATCTAGCTAGTGTGCCCAGCCACTTTAGGCCTATATATATATATATCAAAATACAGTATAATCCATAAGTCAGGTAACCCACACATCACACCAAATGGAACAGTGGAGGAAACTTTCAGATGGAATATGACCTCCACCATGTTTTCTATACTCTATCCAAACCATTCATCAGGTGAGAACCACCAGGATGAAGGGACAAACCGAAAACCAATACACTTAAACACCACGTAAATATTTATTTTCTAGGCATGATTAATATACATTGCTCCTCCTGGCGTATACCACCTGAATTTTGTATCAGGATATTTTCGGGGATTTATGGTGAAAATGAGGTGGCACACCATACACAAGGCTTGTATTCGACATATACATTGTGGGTGGGTCCGACGCATCTTCAATATAAAGCAGCGTAAGTGCTAACGTGCGTCCCATCCCAACAGAAATTACTCAGAAGTTACACACTGCAAAGAGAGAGAAATCAAGAGCAGAAATTACTCAGGAGTAGCACACTGGTCGAGAGAGAGAAATTAAAAAGATGCTTCACACTGGCAAGGAGAGAAGAAAAAAAATTATACTCAGAAGTTGCAAGGAGGGGATTAGCTGGTACCCGTGTAACACCTCAGTGGGTGTTAACCTAATCGTGTAGGGCCACCTTGATGTATTTGTTATATATCCACGGTGTTCATCTGTTTTTCCATTTCATTTTAGGCGCGATCCCAAAACTTAAAGAAGATCCAAATCTCAGGTGAACCATACCATTAGAAACAATGAAGAACTATTATTAAAAACTTTTTGTGGGCCACAAGTTTTGGATCAAGCTGATCTTTGTATTTTTGTTCTTCTTCATCCATCTTCTTGACATTACAGGTTGGATTGGAAATAAACATTACAGAAACCTTACAATGAGCCCTCTGTAATTTTTGTTAATGGTGAGACACTCAATCATCACCGTTTCCTGTGGTGTAGTCCACGAGAGATCTGCGTAACTTTTGGGACCCCATCCTAAAATGAGTGGGAGAAATGGATGAAAAGCATAAAGATACAATATATCATCAAGCTGGGGCTAATAGCTTATCCGCTTATGAAGTTGCTGTTAGGATTGAGGCGGAAATATAGAAAATTAATTACTTAAAGATAGGCTTAAGGCGCGTTATGGTGTCACATCTTTAAGACGATATTAACACCCCACTGGTGATTAAACCAATTTGCAAGAGGGTTGCAACAAATCTACCTCCAGGATACAATAAGCCTATTCTCCAAGACCGGATAAATGTGAGTTTCGGCTTACAAAACTGAAAAATCGCACCTCGAACACACTTTTACAGTGTACACCCTTGACTTTTGTGCTGTTACAATTTACCCCCTGAAAACTGTTTGCAATTTATTGCTTAAAAAAATGTTTACAATTTAGCGCCTGAAAACTATAACTTTCCAAAAACCTTCCAAAAACGAAAATGGAGAAGAAGAAGGTGGAGAGGAGATTGTTTGAATTGTGATTTTTGGATTAACCTAAATATGGGTTTGTATAGAATCACAAGAGATGCTTTAAGACCCATTTCATGAAAAGACTTCTTCTTCTAACTAGACAAGACCGAGTTTTCGAGCAAGCAACTGGGGGTAATACTGCTCGACCCCAACTTTGGCATTCTTGCCTTGCTCGACCGACCCCCTGTATAGAAGATCTTGGCTGCAAGATAGCTTCCCCAGGCCTAATGCAACCGAGTCGCAGCCTCCTTGTCATCCAATGAAAATCGATCGGTGAGGCAGCTTGGGTCGTATTTTCTTTTAGAGAAAGGCATGAAAGTCTTATTTTTCTTGGTCTTATTCAAAGAAGAGAATAATGTGACTAGATACACTTCACACGATTAAGTTTCCTGAAGGGAATGGAGGATTCGTTCACCATACGAAGTAGAGGTCATATCATCATGCATGGAGTGGTGTACCAGAGAGGGGCAGAAGTATTCGTAGAGCCACATTTGTAGCAACCATAGAGGTCCTACTCTAGAGTACATACTTTTGTGGGTGACTTCATAAAGTGCCCTGTATAAGTAGCCGAGCACAAAGGGTGCTAGGGCAAGCATGTAGCCTTGAGCAAGGCAACATACTCTATGGTGATTTGCTGAGCATTCAGATAAATGGTCGTGTCAAAGGGTAACAAGTGGGTCAAAGTCGAGATGTCTAGTACGGTCAGGCTCATTGGACCACAACAAAAAAAAAAGTGTTCGTCGACGTGCTCCAGAAAGCTAAAGCAGCGAGAAGAAGGGTCAGATTCATAAGATACTCTTGGACAGACAGCTTGATGTATTCGTAAATGTCTGCTTCTCTCCAAGTCTCCTCATGATGGGAAGACACATGAGCAAATTAGAACTCCCATTCTGGGAGTGATTTCGGCCACGTGCTGGGACTCTTTAGAGCGTTTGCATCATTAGGGATAGATTCAGATTGGATCAAATGGGTCGATGATATAGCGTTGAAATCACCTCCCACCACCCAAGCAGATTAAGTAGACCGAACAATCTACCCCAGATCACTCCACAGCTGTCTGCACAACATTTAAGAGCATTTGGCGTAAATAACTGAGAATAGGATTTGCTCCGCCGTCCCTTGAAGGCCCACTTAGGTTGTTAGGATTTGGGTTCCAGCCGAAATTTTCTCCACAAGCAACGAGCATTGAAGAATAGCCAGATTTTTCTGCCCTCGTCTGCGTTAGAAAGAGACGAATGAAAACCCAACCGCAAGCCTGTCCTGACTCTCTTATTCTCCCCCAGCATCGGTTCAAGTAAAGCAACTATTCCTGGTTTGTACTAGGCAATGTGTCATTTAAGTGTCCGGATGGTCTCAGCATTACCCACACCACGGACATTCCAGATGAGGAAACTATCCATCAGTAACATAGCCTGAATGCACGGCCTGTCGCTTCAGTTTTTTCTGCCTGACACTTCTTCTGAGGATGGGGATAAGGGACTTTGGGTGAAGTGGAGTCGCTACAAGAACTGAGGAACTAAGGGGAGATTGCCCGTGGGCTCCTTGGATAAGGCATGAACCTGATCCCTTCTACTGAGCTGCTTCTGAACATCGGCAAGGAAGCCTTCTTCAACAGGATCATTGTCAGGATCATTGGCAGGGAGGCCTTCTTCAATAGGGAGGCCATCTTCAACAGGATCATTGGTAGGTCGGGAATCAACCCATAGTCTTTTCCTGGCACTGCTGCTACGGTAGGAGCCATTGGATATCAGAGAGGGGGCAGTTATAGGCCTTGAAGGGGACAGAAAGAGGCCATTCTGATGGCTATCAGAAGTGGGAAGGTTTGCTGGACTGTTTCCAAGGAGGTCAATCGGGAAAAAAGGTGAGAGATCAACCGCCAAGTGAAGAGGAGGGGATCGAGGGCGTCGGAATACCCAGGGTGTTAGGGTTGTCCCTACTCTGGGATAGGCTCCATTGAACAGCTGAGGGGGCTGACCATGGGGCATTGGCCATCGGTATGTCCCCTGCTGATAAAGATTAGCCCGTTCTGTCACACAGGAGGAGAGGCCCAGGCTAGTTACCAAGCTCATTGTGTTCCTGGATGGGGGAGAGGGGGAGTGAAATAAGTTGAGCAAGAGGAGAGGGAGCGCATGGTTCGGACCATATCTCCGAGAAATCAATATTGCTATGGTGGGAAGGACGTTGTGAATGGGGACCCAGAGGTGGGACGAGAGTGCTGATGTCAGGGAGAGAGGAAATTGTGGCCTAAATTTTGATAGGGGATGGATGCGGGATGCTGTGGTCAGAGGCAGATTGAAAGGGTTGGGAAGGCATAGGGTTGAGAGAGTGAGGGATGGATGAAAAGGGGGGGGGGGGGGGGGGGGTAGGATGGGATCTTGGGGGTTATCAGGCTGAGCCATGGCAGGGGGTCATGCAGTGGGATCCGGGGCTTCATTGCGAGGTTGAGGATTGAGCAGGGCATTCGATGCATTGTTAAGATCGGGTAGGCTGATGGGAAGGACGAGAGAAGGGGTTAGAGGCTAGGATGTCTATGAGGTCATTTCACAAACATAAGGCAGGGTTTGAATTTAATTACTAAATTAACTTTAATATCTCTAATTAGTGAGATATGTAATTATTGACACAATGGTTGTGATAAGCCCGATGAAATATATGCTTTGCCCGAAAATGATGAATTTCAAGTCTCGGATGGGCCACTAGCACAAGATCATGTTTGAGTGACTAATCAACAATTTTTAATCATTGATTTACATGGACAATGTTTAGACAGTGCTGATCATCATTAGTGGGCCATGTGCTCAATAGAATGATAGTGTATAGTGACACACATGTTACACCTGCAACTATTGAAATGATTTTAGGTGTAATCCAAGCTCTCACCATGGATTTGAAACCCCCGCGAAGAGGGGATTTGGAACCCCCTAGATTTGAAACCCCCGGTTACTTTATGTTGCCAAACAACCAGGGGATTTGAAACCCCCTTGAATCCACGGTGCCAAATGAGCTCTAAGACTTTTGTGGGCCATATAAATTTTCAATGGTAGGCGCTCAATCCCCATTGCTTTTTTGTATTGTGGTCCACTTGAGCTTTGGATCTACCTCTTTTTTTGGCCCATATCCTAAGAGGACTTCCCAAAATAGATGGACTGTGTGGTTATAACATGTACATTATGGTGGGGCCCACAAAACTTAGAGATGTCAACGCACCACCAATGATGGTATGTGTATAGTGATCTAGACCATTGGTCTATTAGGCCTATGGTGGATGGAGAATGATCAAATAACCTCAATGCAATAATGATGATATTGTTGTTGATAGATGTCTTAAATCTATTGACTGCTTGATGACAGGTTCGATGTTAACATCGAGTTTCTCCCGGATTTCATCTATTGCTGCTGGACATATTGATGCCATTTTTGATGACATCGAAGATGTGTCGATGACATCGAAGCTAGTTCGATGCCATCAGATATTTATCATATTTTCACTTTTAGTCACTGGACTGCTTTGGACGATCTTCGATGACATCGAAGGTTTTGCGCAGAATTTTTGCGAAAACGCAAATTTTGCAATTTTTATTTTCTATTCCATTTTGGCTTCTTTCTAAACCTATAAAAAAGCATGTGTACGGGACTGGGAGGTATTCCAAGCGGATTCTAAGGCATTCTAGGGTTTCTAAAAGGGGCTCTAAGTTTCAAGGGGTGAGAAAGGTGAGGTTTGAGGATTGCTCAAGCCGCGTAGTCCTTCTCTCTTTGTTATTTCTGCTTTCATAGTAAAGATTTATCGCTTTATGCCTTGTTTTTTTTTCCGCAAAGGTTTTCCACGTTAAATCTTTGTGTTCTGTATGTTTGCCTGACACTTATGGATTGCTATCTTAGATCCATCTCTGTGTGATTCCGCAGCACGAACCCCAACAAGTGGTATCAAAGCTATCATTGGAGCACATATCTGGATCTGTAAGATTAACATAAATGGGAAACACCAGGTTTGATATTGAGAAGTGCTCAGGCAAAAAATTAACTTTGAGTTATGGAAGAACAAGATGATCAGTTCCTTAACCAAGCAAGGCGAAGATAGTGCTCTTGAGGAGCAAAAGTTGAATATGAATGATGATGATTAGAATACTCTTGATAAGAAGGTTTTATCCTCGATCTGTATGTGTCTCATAGATGAGGTTCTCTACAATGCTTTGAGGGAGAAAACTGTGGCTAAGTTGTGGGCGAAGGTAGAAGATTTTTGTGCCAAAATGTCCCTTGAAAATCGTTTACACTTGAAGCTGCAGTTGCTCAACTTCAGAATGGCATAAGGTAGAGATGTGGAGGGCCACATCAATAATTTAACAAGTTAATTTGCAAGTTGTTGGACATGGAGGAGGTGATCAAAGATGAAAATCAGACATGTTTTTTGTTGAACTCTTTGCTGACCTCATATGAGCAATTCAGGGACTCATTGTGCACTAGGAATTCGTCCCTAAGTGTGGCCACCGTTGTCTCATCCCTTCAGGGTAAGGCCATGAGAGCGATAAATAATACCATAGGGGGCTCTTCAGATGCACTGTTTACGAGGGGCATAAATTCTGAGCAAGGTACAAGATCTTCAAGGTCAAGATCTAAGTCCATGGGCAAAGGCAAAGGTAAGTTAAAGTGCTGAAATTGTGGGATTGAAGGACACATGAAGAAGGATTGTACAAATCCTAAATCTAAATGAGAATAATCTGAGGCTTCGTACAAGGATGTCAACGCTGCCACGTCTGATGAAATAATGAGTGGATGTGAAGGTGATGTCTTCACTGTGTCAACGATCAAACACTTATACGATGATCGTAGGGGTGAGTAGATTTTAGACATAGGGGCATCTTTTCACATGATTCCTCATCGAAGTTGGTTCGCCAGTTATAGAGAGTGCAATGATGGACATGTGTTTATGGGCAGTGACATTGCCTATAATGTTATGACTGTTGGTACGGTGAGCATCAAGATGTTTGATGGGGTGGAGCGTACCTTGACTGATGTTAGGCACGTTCCTAATTTGAAGAAGAATCTGATTTCTCTTGGTGTACTTGAGGCAATGGGCTGCAAGTCCACGGGTATTAATGGTGCCCTTAAGTATCTAAGGGGGCACGTGTAATCATAAAAGCGCAACGACTCGATAACATATACAGGTTGATCGAGAACACTTCAACAAGTGGAGCTGCAGTGGCTGTTACGCATTCCACTTCTGCACATGTGTGACATGCTGGGCATAGCCACATGAGTGGGCAAGGCATGAAGGCTGAAATGCATGAATAGAGATACAGAGCAGGTAAGTAGCCACCTGTGAGAAGAATCATACCGCATAATCGCAGGTTACAGGCGAGGTACATGGACGACTCCTATATCGTATATGCTCTCGTTACAGATGAGAGGGATTCGTCTTCTATTTTGATGCTCTTGGTGAGCATGGTGCTGAAAAGTGGAAGGTGACTATGGACAATGTGATGGACTCATTGTACCAGATCGACACATGAGAGCTGGTAGAGCCTCCAGTGGGCCGGATAGCAATTGGATGCAAGTGGATCTTCAAAAAATACAACATAAATACAGAGTGAGGCTAGTAGCGAAGGGTCATGCTCAGAGAGAAGGGATCAACTTCTCAGAGATATTCGCGTTGACGGTATAGTAGGTATCTATTAGATTCGTATTGGTGCTGGTTGTCTAATACAATCTCGAGCTGGAACGGATGGATGTGGAGATTGCACTTCTGCACGGGAAATTGAAAGTGTTGTTATTCATAAAGTAACTAGAGCGGTTTGAAGTTAAAGAGGTAGATAACAAAGATTTGCAGGAGGTTGTTGTACGACCTGTCGCATAGGCAGTAGTATAAAAATTTGATTCCTTCATAGTGAGTCAGAAATTTTCTAAGAGTGAATACGATCACTGCGTCTATTGCATGACACTGAGTGATGACACGTTCATCATCCTGGAATTGTATGTTAATGATATGTAGATTACCAATCATGACATGTCTGGAATCAATATACTGTAGACTTGGTTAACAGGGATATTCGAGATGAAAGATCTGGGGGCTACGAAGAGGGTTCTCGACATTGATATTTATAGAAACTGGAAGAGAAGCAAGCTTTGGTTATATCAGATAGAATACCTTGAGTAGGTATTGATCAAGTATGCGACGAACCAGGTAAAGCCGGTGACTGTTCCCTAGCTACGTGGCTCACTCCAAGCTTTCCTCAGGACAATGTCCAAAAATAGATGAGGAAAAGTAGGATATGTCTCATGAGCCTTATTCGAATGCGATTGGCAGTACATGCCATGGTCAGTATTAGACCGGTTATTTCATAGGCAATCGGTGTTGTGAGCAAATACCCTGGCAAACAATATTGGCAGGCGATGAGATGGTTACTTCGATACATTCGAGGTACAGAAGACTATGTCTTAACTTTTGAGAAAAGAGGAGAAGTTCAAGTTCTGTGTAACTTCTCTGGGCTTGGTGATAACATAAAAGGAGGACGGAGTGTGCACGAGAAGCATTGATGAAACTATGATGCGAGGCAGAGATAAGAGAAGAGGTCAAACAGTTACACGTCTGAAGATTGAAGACATAGTGGAGATTGTTGTTGATAGATGTCTTAAATTTATTGACTGCTTGATAACAAATTCGATGTCATAGAGCGATCTTCGATGTCATCGAAGTCAGCTCGATGACATCGAGTTTCTCTCGGATTTCATTTGTTGTAGCTGGAATATTGGTGCCATTTTCGATGACATCAAATGGCTTTCGATGACATCAAAGATATGTGTCAATGACATCAAAGCCAGTTCGATGCCATCGGATATTTATCGTATTTTCACCTTTAGTCGCTGGACTGTTTTATATGTTTTTTTATGACATCAAAGGTTTCGTGTAGAATTTTTGCGAAAATGCAGATTTTACGGTTTTTGTTTCTTATTCCGTTTTGGCTTCTTTCTAAACTTATAAAAAAGCATGTATACGGGACTTAGAGGTATTCCAAAGGGAATTCTAAGGCATTCTAGGGTTTCTAAAGGGGGACTCTAGGGTTTCAAGGGTTGAGAAAGGTGATGTTTGAGGATTGCTCAAGCTAGATAAGTCATTCTCTCTTTGTAATTTGTGCTTTCATAATGAAAATTTGTCGCTTTGTGCCATGGTTTTTTCCCGCAAGAGTTTTCCATGTTAAATCTTTATGTTCTCTATGTTTGCTTGGTGCTTTTGGATTTCTATCCTAGATCCATCTTTGTGTGATTCTGCAGCACACAGCCAACAAATATTTCAATTTATCACCAGCAAAAGATGAGAGACTGGCAATTTATTGGGTTTTACGAACGATTTCATGTTGGTCCATTGGTGTGGATCAAATGAGTTTTGGATCAGGCTGAATTGCAGGTTGTGCAGTTAGAATTAGATGGTTCACCTAATAGGCGGAGTGGATATGACGCTTACAATGGTGTGGGCTCCACGGGTATCTATCTGGCTGCATAGAACAGTTGTTGTAGATGATTCCCGTCCCATTGGCCCTTGTAAGAAGATCTTAGCAATTGAGCAATTTTTTTTCAGGCCACAAATTCACAGGTTATGATTTTCCTACGAATTTGACTTTTAGGTCTCTACTCTTCTATGTCTGGAGAGAACAGACCAATGGTCTGGATTACTGATGGATCTGCCCACTTTTGCAAATTGGAGCAACGGAGTGTCACGCAAGTTAGCATCACAGGTTATGATTTTCCTACGAATTTGACTTTTAGGTCTCTACTCTTCTATGTCTGGAGAGAACAGACCAATGGTCTGGATTACCGATGGATCTGCCCACTTTTGCAAATTGGAGCAACGGAGTGTCACGCAAGTTAGCATCTACGGCGTAGTAGCATTAGTCTTCAGGCCGTTATTGATTCCTTACTGAAAGAAAAAGGACCTCCCAAAAGAAAAGGAGAAAAGCATTGATACTCTGACAAGATGTGATAATGGATGTATTTATTTATTTATTTATTTTGTTTTGTTTTGTTTTGTTTTCAACCGGAAGAAAATATTATTTTTATCTAAACCATATCCACATAACATGGAACCGTTTACTATTACTAAATTTAGTTCTTGAGTGATCAAAAACCATAACCAGATCAAAAATCATAACCGGACAAGATAAAAAACATAACAAGAGAAGAAGATAACCCGGTCATTCCTCTCCACACACCATTTAACACATGTACTGCTGCTACTTAGTAACTCCATTTGCCACATGGAGCAAAGCCGCCACTATGGTAACTGCTAGTTCCTCAAGTTGCCACTTGAAGCACCACCACATTATAATGAGATCCTCCATCTGACCCACCATATCCACGATCCCGTCCACCACCACTGCGACTACAACCCCCACCCCATCCATAGCCATCACTGTTACCGTGACCACTGTTACCGAATCCAGCCCTTTATTGATTCTCTGCATCGGCAAGGAAATTATAATGGGTTATGACTAGAAAATGAACTGAACATATAACTTTTCTTCATGATTTGAAGACATCCAGTGGATAATCAAGTTTTAAAATATAATCTATTGCCTTTAATCTGAAGTCAGAATCATCTAATCAACTACAGTTGTTTAAAATGGTCACACACTTGTATGTCCAACCAAGTTGGAGTGTGAACAACACCATGGTGTTTGTACACGATCTCACCTCTTCAGCAAGTTTGTACCATCATGAAAATGTGATGTATAAAGATCAGGTCAATAATCCAGCCATGAAAATGGGATGCACCACATGAAGGTGTAATTTTTTTTTAGTTGTTGATGGTTTTATTTAGTGTGCCCTAGGGCTGGACACCGAGCCGAACGGAGTTGAGCTTGCCACAGCTTCGCTCAGTTTGGCCAGCAGCCTACCTCAATTTGTGTTCGTTTCGGCTCAGTCCTTATATGTAACTGGCTAACTCGGCTCCATTCAATTAGCAACTCGGGCCAGCTTGAGCCAAGCTCGAGTTTGAGCTCCCGAATGAAGAGAAAAATTCCCATGCGCACATGCACATGTCACCACCTATATAGAAAAAATAAAATAGCGTAAGTAAAAGATAGTGCATCACTTTGCGCCCGCAACCTACATATTATGCATGCCCAAGTCACCACATATATAAGGAAAATAAAATAGCACAAGTAAAAGATACTGCATCGCATTGCGCCCACAACCTACATATGTATTTGTGCGAGGTCGCAGTCATGGTATACTCTTATTTATTAATATAAATAATAATAATATAAAGGATTTAAGTTTTTTTTTTATATCTTTTTATTTTATCTTTTTCAATATAGGATTAAACCATCACTAGAAATAATTGGAAAAACCAAAAATCACAAAATGAAGAAAATTAATTTTTTTTCTTAATTTTTAAATCCATTTTCCCTAACAATTTTAGTGTCTTGAACCGTATAAAGCAGGTCTTGTAGAGAATTTACAAAGGTAGTGGGCCTACATACAGTGCAATCCATGAGACTTTACTACCTTTGAAAATAGATCCGAGGAGTGAGAAGGAGAGGCGAGAACTTTTGCTAAAGAGAAGGACGTAATAATTGAATACCTTTTGAATGGAAATACCTTCTTCCTCCTTGCTTTGAACATTGATGCTTCTCTGAGAGAGAGAGAGAGAGAGAGAGAGAGAGAGAGTATGGCTGAGAGTGCTGTTCAGTTCATCATACAGAAACTGAACGATTTTCTAACGCAGGAAGCAAATTTTATATTCGGAGTAGATAAGCGGCTCAGATTGCTTCGGGATAGACTTGAATGGATGCATGCTCTCCTCAAAGACGTCGATGGGAAGCGCAGAGAGAATGAAAGAGTCAAGAGTTGGGTGGGCCAAGTAAGAGAAGTAGCCTACGATGCTGAGGACATCATCGACGACTTCATCTTTAACATTGAAAAGCAACGAAGAGAGAAAAGTTCTGGATTCATGCGATCTGTACGAAGTTCTGCTTGCTTCATCAAGGACATACCAGCCATCCACGAAATTAGCAAGAAGATCCGGGACATAGAAAAAAGGCTTAACAAGATCTCGTCCAACAGATCGGAGTATGGCATCGACAATATACCAGCATGTGGAGAAGCTTCATCTTCTTCAACTCAAAGCCAGACGTGGAGGGAGAAGAGAGCTCCCATCGTCGAGGAAGGTGATGTGGTTGGCATTGAAGACGATACCAAGGCACTGGTGGGGCGGCTGATTGAAGGAAATGTGCGACGTGCTGTCATTTCCATCACTGGAATGGGAGGAATTGGTAAGACTACCTCGCCAAAAAGGTTTACAATAACATCGATGTAAAGAAGAGTTTTGATTTTCATGCTTGGGTGTATGTGTCTCGAGAATATCGAGTGCGAGAGCTTTTAATAAGAATCATAAATTACTTTATAAGGCTCTCACGAGATGAAATAGAGATGATGCCTGAGGATGACTTGCGGGGAAAACTCTCTGAGTACTTGGATGGGAAGAGGTATTTCCTGGTAATTGATGATATATGGACAAGAGAAGCTTGGGACGGTTTGGTCTCTGCGCTTCCAGATAGGGAAAATGGCAGCAGGGTGCTGCTTACCACTCGCAATGAAGAAATAGCTAAGTATGCAGATGCTCAGAGCATACCCCATAAAATACATTTTCTTGATGAAAGCAGGAGCTGGGCATTGTTTTATAAGAGAGCACTTCTTGAAAATCTTGCTCCTGTGTACCTTCCGAACTTGGAGGAGCTGGGGAGAAAGATGGCTGCCAAATGTGGAGGTTTGCCTCTAGCAATTGCAGTAATAGGAGGCGTCCTATCAAGAAAAGAGAAGTCAGTGAAAGAGTGGGAGAAAGTGCTTGAAAGTGTGGAATGGTGGCTAAATGAAAGTGAGGATCGGATCTCTGGTATATGGCCCTAAGCTACCATGACTTGCCCATTACTTGCTGCCCTGCTTTCTTTATTTTGGAGCTTTCCTGAAGATTCTGAAATCCCTGTGGCCAAATTGATTAAGTTGTTGATAGCAGAAGGATTCGTACACCGAAGAGGAGACGAAGAAATGGAGGATGTTGCAGAGGATTACTTAGAAGAGCTCATCAGCAGAAGCATGATTCAGGTAGCGGAAAGGAAGAGCAATGGAATGGCTGGAAAATGCCGTATTCATGATCTTCTACGTGACCTCTCAATATCCAAAGCCAAAGAAGAGAGATTTCTCGATATGTACAGGAACATAGTGCCTACATCACCGACCACAGCCCGCAGGCTTGCAATTACTTCTAGTGGCATTGGTATGTACATCTCTCTTAACCGCTCAACTCTACACCTCCGCTCTTTATTACACTTCAATAGCGAGAGCGAAAGGCTTGAGAAACCACAGTTGAAAATCCTCTGGGGAGCTTTCAAATTTCTCAGGGTGATGCATCTTGGACAGGTATGCCTCTCTAGTCTCCCGGATGAAATTGGGTATCTAATCCACCTGAGGTACCTATCTCTCATGGGTACTCAGTTAGAAAAGCTACCATCCACCATAACCCGCCTCTCCAATTTACAGACTCTCGATTTACAGTATACATGTATCAAGATGCTACCAGAAAATATTCCGAAGATGGAACAGATGCGTCACCTACTGCTATCATCACAATGTCGAATCAGTGACCGCACAACACTCCATTGCTTAAGCAATCTCCAGACTCTCTCTATAGTAGAGGCGGGCAGCTGGATAGAATATGGGTTAGAGAAACTGACCAATATGAGAGAATTGGGAATAGAAGGAGATCTCAAAATGACATTATCCCGTTCTCTTTGTAAATTAATCCGTCTCAGATCATTGTGGCTAAATGCAAGTCCTGGATCCTCGATTCCAACTTTTGCATCCTTCTTAAATCATCAGCATCTATATAAGATGGAATTGACTGGACTTTTAGAGAAATACCGAACCTGCATGTATTCCCACCAATGCTCACTGAGCTATGCTTGGATGGGTCCCAATTAGAGCAAGACCCGATGGGAACGCTGGCGAAGCTGTCGAACCTTCGGATTCTCATATTACAATTGGCATGTTACAAAGGAAAGGAAATGGTTTGCTCCAACGGAGGGTTTCCCCTGCTTGATGTTTTGTGTATTGCTGGATTGTATGAATTAGAGGAGTGGAGAGTGGAGGAAGGAGCGATGCCTAATCTTAGATGTTTAAAGATTGAAGGCTGCGGAAGATTGAAGATGCTTCCTGATGGTTTGCAACATGTCACCACCCTTCAAGAATTGAAGTTGGAAGACATGCCGCAGGAATTCAAACAAAGGGTGAGAGCGAACGTGGGAGAGGATTGGTTTTAAGATCCAACACATACCCTCTCTTATCATCAGGCGCTGGTAAGGATGATTTTTATTACTTTGTTTTCATTTTTCATTTTACTTAAAATTTTAATCCTAGGATGATCCATGTACAATTCCTCTGTAACTTCAATTAGTCTAAATATGTTTGCATGATCTAAATCTTTTTTTCGTCTTACAATTACATATATTTGACTTGCAGAATGTTGCCCGGCATTAGAAGCTGTCATGTGGTGACTGACTGGCATCATCAAGTAAGTGGTGGATTGAGTTTATTTCTTTCATAAATTTCATGACTTGTTTACGCTCACGACAGAGTGTGGAGGTCTTTGAACAATGTTTAATTTCTTTTGGTACCTAATGTTTCATGCAAATTTCATCAGATAATGATTTATATAGGCATATCAGATCTTCAAAGGCATATTAGATCATTTTTTTCATAGATTCTGCCACTCTTAGCATACCTAGTGCATTTACATATGTTGGCGGTCAATTCTTTCATTGCAACTCTCCAATTAGTTCGTCCCACTTTACTCGGGACAACCTGAAAAGCTCACAACTCATAGATGGACTTTTCCATCCACTACATATAAAAACAAACATTTGGAACATAGGTCTAACAGCCCACTGAGTTTGTACTAGATATCATGTCTTTATAACAAGACTATGGTCATCCTTTGATGGAGTCTCTGTCAATTGACAATTACAAATAGGTATTCAAATAAAAATTATCTGATGGTTTTCCAAAAACAAAGTGTCAATGTATCAGAAGTTAGAATTGTTTAACCAACTTGATTTTTATAATGTAACTTAAGACAGGAGGTTCCACAATTTAGCCAGTTCCATTTGGGTTAAAATTCGTCATTTGTGCCATTTCTAAGTGCCTACATCTCAAGCCTCATATGCAGCTGGAGTATCAAACTACTTCCCAGTTTGTTGTGATATATATCCATGCTTAAGATGTGGTTAGCCTCTGTAATTCTTGCTGAGGTGCTGTTGAGGAGTACATGGGAGCACCAAATTAATTGATCCTCGGTCTCCCATTGATGGAGAGGGTGGGACCCACTTTTCAGACGCATGATCCCATCATCCCAACCAATGTGATCCCAGGGTATCCATTAATTCGGCATCTGGGGCAATGACTTGTCCTCATCCACCAGTCGAATCCTCATGGGGTCCACATGCAAAGGTGGCCTTAAAATCGGAAATGGCCCTCTTATTGGTGCTGCCGTGATGGGCAACAGTCCACAAGTCACGTTCGCTTGACGATTCTGCGCTGTGAAGTGTATGCAAGGGTCTGCATTCGAATCAGTAGATCATTGTTCGGATAATCCTCTCATATCCTCTCATGGCTCATCACAACATTGCGGAAGGCCACAGTTCTGGTCACATTGCTATCCATGCATATGGGCCCCACAGGACCACTTGATTCATGCTAGTGAGCTCCTAATGAACTGTCTTCACAGATTCATACTGATAAAATCAATAGCTTCGTTTTGGTTTCAGGATCTTTCTTTCATTCCCCTGTTTCCTTAGAGAAACACTAGTACAGTTGCCATTTCATTTATGTTAAATCAAATGCTGATGATCATCTGCTAATATCCTGTTAAAGTCCCTTAATATACATTGATACACCATCCTCTAACAAGGGTCTGCATTCGAATCAGTAGATCATTGTTCAGATAATCCTCTCATATCCTCTCATGGCTCAGCCGCTGGTCACATTGCTATCCATGCATATGGGCCCCACAGAACCACTTGATTCATGCTAGTGAGCTCCTAACAAACTGTTTTCACAGATTTCATACTGATAAAATCAATAGCTTCGTTTGGTTTCAGGATCTTTCTTCATTCCCCTGTTTCCTTGGAGAAACACTAGTACATTGCCATTTCATTTATGTTAAATCAAATGCTGATGATCATCTGCTAATATCCTGTTAAAGCTCCTTAATATACATTGATACACCATCCTCTAATGGCTGAGCTTTTAGATCAAGTGGTCGTTTGACATGGTATCAAGGCAGAATTACATCCTTACTATATGTACATCCTTACCATCTGTATGGTAGAAGAAGCCGTGCCATAAGAGCACTTCTCATGGTCCTCGACTGGGTCGTTTGCATTGCAATCCTTTTTGGAATGACTCATATAAGAATCATATAATGATCAAATGACAACGGTTTATCTGCAAATGGAAATACCTATTCTAGGGGTTTGAAATAGATTAATTTATCATTTTTTAAAAAAATAATTTTTAGCCCTTTTTCTGTATATTCTCTTATTTATTCACCAATCTTCCATTGTATCTACGCAACATAGAGGAAATAATGTTTTGATGATTTACTTCTTTTCAGCTTATAACTACATATATTCAACTAGCAGAAGCTTCTCAAACGGGAAAATGACGACACGTTGACTGGATCGACATCAGAAAGTGGTTATGGCATATTGAATTTTTTCCTTTGGTGGTTGTGGTGATCTTTCTATTGTTATGAGTGGAGAGTGTGATGGTGTTTGAACAATGTTTTTATATGGCACCATGTCTGTATTTCACGGAGATTCCATTGAATAATGATTTATATAGTGTTTTGAAATGTAATTCCTACTTTCATTTTTTATTTATACATGTCATGTTTAATTTAATCATTGTGCAGGATTAAATGTTAAATGCCACTTAAGACATGCATCTAAGGCCGTCCAATGTCCAGACTTTGTTAAGAACCTAACTAATACGCCAGAAGCTCCAAGACCGGCGAAACTGGTCAAGTTAGGCTAGACCACTTGATTCTATTGAGCCGATGTCGATACCATCGATGGATGCTCGTCCCATCAAGAAAATCAATAAATCTGTGCGGGCTGTGGGACTGTTTTAGAGGTGCTACTCGATGGCATCAAATGAAGCTCTGATGTCATCGATAGGGCTTCAAGGGATGTTGATGTCATCGAAGGTCCCATCAAAGCTACGTGCAGAATTGCGTAAGTGTACGATTTGTTTCCTATTTCAGTTGAATTAGTTATATATATATCGGGTGTATAAATCAGGATAGGGTATGATTAATGTATATCAGGGCTTGTAAAATATTCGTAAGGGTTGAAGGGCAGAGCTAGGGTTTGAAGGAGAATCGAGGCTTGTTCAAATCGATAAGATTTACTATCTCTTCGTCATCAAATGGAGAAGACTTTTGATGGGATGGATGAAATTGAATGTAGATGGCTCAGCAAGGGGCAATCTGGGGAAGGAGGAGGAGGTGTCTGTAGAGACCACCAGGGTAACATGATCTTTGCATTCCACAACAGCTATGGTACAGTCACAAATACAATAACAGAAGCTCAGGCGATGGTTGACGGCCTGAAACTCTGTAGTGACATGGGGCTTTCTAACATCATTGCTAAAACTGACTCTCACGTTGTCTACGATGCGGTCACCAATTCCAAACCCCTCTTGCTGCTGGAATCTCCGGTATCGCCTGGGAACCATTCAATAGCTAATCCACCCTCTCAACATCCGCTTCTCTCATACCTTCCGGGAGAGCAACTCAGTGGCAGACAGCATTGCCAAAATGCTAGCAACGGTTCCTCGGACAAACTCTACCCAAAAATTCGGCTCTGATCTCCCCAGTTGTATCAGAGGCTCCATTCTTTTAGACAAAGCAGGCATCAGTCAGATTAGGTGCAGCAAAACTAGAAGGGTATGGGTTGATCTTCCCTCGATCCGTCCCTTCCTCTGCCGGTTTAGCCAATCTCCCTATGTCTCCTTTCCAGGCTAGGGTGTCAATGCTAGAATGGAGAGGAGTTGGTTGCTTCCTGTGGTGAGGTTGGATGTTGATCGAGTTGCTCCTGGAGTGTTTTTCTTCTTACCTGTACGCTCTGCCTAGCCAGTTCAGTTCTTCGGCTGAATCTGAGTGGGCCTTCACCCAGCTCAGGATCTTCTGATTTAGGGAGCCGACAATGCTGAAGATTGCTTCATCCAGTGAGGGTTCTGTTGTTCATCTTGGCGGCTTGCCTATCCCACATCACGAGGCTTCCTCCTCCAGATAAGGCAATTTTGGGGGTGATGGACTGCCTACTGAAGTTTATCTGAGTCTAGCCCCCCTCTCCTTTCTAATCCTTTTTTTTTTTTTTTTTTAAATTTAAATTTCGTTTTAGGTGGAGTTCCTGTTATATGATGGGTGTGGCCTGATGGTTTTTTGTTTGGGAGCCACACGAAACACTACATTGTAAGCTTCTTTTGTAAAAAATAAAATAAAAGAATAAATTGATGGACAGAAAAAAAGAAAAAGATAAAAAAGATCTACTATCTCTTGTAAATTTTCTTTCATAGTGCATTACTCGTCATGCCGTGGTTTGTTCCTACAAAGTTTTTCCATGTAAAAATTTGGATTGTTATTATTGGGCTTGTTTATGCGATATACGTGTGCTTTACTTGATTCCGCTTTGTGCTCTTTCGCGGTTCCCAACAATTACTTGGTGTGTAGTTAATGACCAAATTCTAAATCATCTTTAAGAGGCCACAGTTAAGGACTTCTAGATGCTGAATTGGGACCGGAACTTCTCAGAAATTGAAAGCTTACAACCATATGACGTGACGCAGTCCATCAGGTACAACAACATTTTAGTCTTGGACAAAGAATATAAGCTAGCTTGGACATCCACATCTTCCAGTAATTTTATCCACAAACTAGCATGGAACTCAGTTTGACCTTGTCAACCCAAGCTTCTTTGGTCCAATTGGGTGTGGAACTAGTACATTTCTCTTTTTTATTTTCTTTTATTTTATTTTATTTACTTAAAGAGAGAATTTTATTGAAAAAATTAAGAGGACTGATTTACAACCTTTCGGGTTGGCTCCAACAAAAAGAATAGGAACTAGTACATTTCTCTTAAGATTGCCTCTTTTGTTTGGAAGATCATGAAGAGCGTTGTTCATGTTGATGCAATGATTCAGAGAGCCAGGATTCATCTAGTTTCTAAATGCGATTGATGTGAAGATGTTGCCCAATTTGTCACAGCTCATAACGATCATGTTGTTGATGTCTCAAATATGTCAGTAACAGGGTCTGTCGATGTCATCAATAGACCACTCGATGTCATCGATAAATACTTAATCCCAACAAGAAAATCCAAAAAATTTCATGTTGGTTGTAGGACTGATTTAGAGGTGTTACTCGATGGCATCAAAGGAGTTCGATGCCATCAAATGTCCCATTGAAGATGTGCAAAATTGTATAAATGCACAAGTTGTTTCCTATTTCGGATGTAACACTATATATATATATATATATATATATATAGATATCTATATATATATATAAATATATATATATATATATATATATATATATATCGGAATTATGGTAAAAAAGAGGTGTATTATGGCTTCTCTAAATCGTTCCTAAGGGCTTAAGAGCATAGCGTAGGGCATGAGGAAAGAGATTTGAGGCATGTTCGAATTGGTAAGCTATTATCTCTTCTAATTTCTACTTTCATATGTATTACTACTCGTTGCTTTGTGGTGTGGTTTTTCCCACAAGGGTTTTCCACTTATAAGACGGATTGTTCTTGTTTAGGCTTAGTTGTCTAATTGTGTGTACTTTGCTTGATTTGTCTTGAGTATTTCTGTAGTTTCCAACAAGTATATTAGAGATAATGCTGGGAAGCAGATCGAATCTGAAAGCAAGGTATCAATGGCATCTTCTTCTTTTTTTCCAAAAAGTTTGGAGCACACCACCTGAAACTATATTGATTGGAAAATTAGTTGTATATCCAAATAGGTGGGCATAACAAAAAAGAGCCGTGCCACACTTAACCAAATCCAACCATATACAACACTAAAAAAAATCAAAAACCTGAAAAAGGACTAGACCTATACAGATAACAGATAACTTATCTCACTGGGGCCCTAAGAACAGAAGCCACAGCTGCTCATGAGCCAGTAGATGTAAGCATCAATCATAGCTTTCCATAAAGGGCAGCAACCAAAGCACCACAGCAACTTCAAAGGCTCGAAGATTCTTCTACATGTGACCCTCTAGCCGGTGAAGATCACTCGAAAAAAAAGGCCTCATGAAAACTTCCAACAAAAACCAACATCAAACCGTCTAAGACATTCCACCACAAACACCAAGAACCCCAACTCCACACTCCACGTCATCAACCCCTCCAGCCACCGACCTTTTTTTTTTTTAAAGGTCCAGAAAACATGGCAGCCAGACACCACAGTGCAGCAACGTCAAAACGTCCTGCAGCGACAACTTCACCACTGCAACCTAATCAGTAGCCCCTTTTTTTTTTTTTTGGAAGGGAACGGGCTTATGTCACCTTTAAGCAACAAAACGGCCTCAGCTATTAACAAAGGAAAAAATCTCCCTACTCCTCCACTCGACGAAATTGCGAGATGCAACCTCTCTTCACCACACAAGCCCCTTCTCATCCTATTAGGCCAACTGCCGGTCCCCAACTTCGCCAGAGCATACGCCACCGTATTACTTTCCCTAAGTTTTTTTTTTTTTTTTTGTTTTGAGAAAACCATAGCCTCTCCTAGAGAAGCTCACTTAGAACTGCTCCCAGATCCCTAGAAAGTGGACAACAATACCTTTTCCTACCCAAGAACTTAATCCACCAGCTAATGAAGCCTCACCAAGTGACCACCACCAATCTCTTAGGGAAAAACCAATTAGCAACAACATTGCCAATTGCTCCCCAAGAACTACAAATCACACACCAGCCTAGACAACTGCTTTGGCTCAACTTCTTGCCAGCACCCAAGAGATAAGGATCATCCTACCTATCTGCTCCATAAGAAAAACAAACCATATAGTCTTGACTTCGCTCAATGACAGCACCCCGGAGAGAAGAAACATCCTACCAAAATCCAGCTCTGACCAAATACATTAAACAGCAGCCCATACCATCTCCATAGCCCCTAGAAGGATAAACAAACAATGCCATCAATATATATATCATATATATATCTATATATATCTAATATTATATATATCTATATATATATATATATATATAGATGCTGCTTCCAGGGAATGGAGCTGGGCCTCAAAGCTATTCTTGAAGCCGGAGCTAAGGCAGAGAATCAGGCAAAGTAATTTCAGCCATCTTCCTTACCGCAAGACACTTGACCGAGATGCACACGAGCCATAACTCCAATGCAGGCAGTCACAAGAGCTAGATGTAACTCAGCCTTTTGAACGGAAGGAGGCCGAGAAAAGAAACAAATCCAACCAGAAGTTGAGATGGAAATATGGCTGACCAACAGATTTTGGAAACAGAGCAGATTCTACTCGGGTCACCTGATACGAAGCAGCAGACGATTTGCAGTAGCTCCCATCAAGGGTAAGACAACAAAAGAAAGACTTTCATCCTAGAGGCAGTAACAGAAGGCAGCAACAGTACTCCCTCCATGAATCTCCACTGCTGAGAGGATACAAAACGTCTGTAGCAGGAAGGAGCAGGGCTGCGGATAAAGGCAGCAGACAGGGATGCCTGGGAGAAGGATGACCGGGTACCCGAAAATGGATTATCCCATTCCCCTCTTGTGAGTTCTGTTCGTCTAAGAGACCCGATGCCTGTATTATCCAGATTTAATAGGCCCCTGATCTCCCCGGAAGGTCGATCTTTCTGGAGTAGATCTTGTTTCGACAATGTTTGCTGGCCATTTTTGCAAGGGCGTCTGCTACCGAGCTTCCTTCCCTGAAAGTATGGGCCAAGCAGAGGATGAGGGCATCTCGCTTCTCAAGAATAGATCCCACAAATTGCATATTCCAGGGGCATTTATCAGCTCCAGAAGAAACCACTTCCGCTATGATTCTCGAATCAGTTTCAACTATAATGCCGCCAAGCCCCATTGCACTACAAATCAGAATGCCATCTAACATGGCCCGTGCATCAGCAGTAGTGTTGGAAACTCTACCGTATCTGTGATGGAAGGCGAATATGAGGAGGACTTGGTGGTTCCTACGTACTCCACCTCCACCTAAGCCCAGATAGAAGAGCCATCCACATTTAGCTTCAGGTTTTGTAAGCTCGGCTGCAGCCATTTAATAATCTGAACGGGTTCCCGGCTGGAGAACTAATTAGCGCCAGCCCAAGGACCTGAAGAGCAACAGTCTCCGACAGCTTGTTCCTATCACTATTCAATATTCCATTCCCTATTTCATTTCATGCAGTCATCTGTTAATGACATCTAATCCAAAGTTGGATGTAGAAAAATATTTTGGTAAAAACAATTTTAAATTATGGAAACTTAAGGTGAACAATATCCTAGTTTAATAAGGGTTAGACAAAACTCTCCTTAAAAAGCGATCAGGACCTGTACCAAGCTCTATTTTTGTCTATCTTTCTTTTTCCTTTTGACCTTGGCTTATGCTAGGATGTTGTTTTTGTAACTAGTTTCATTTATTTATATGATTCTTTTCTTTCACGGTTGTAGGGAAACCTATCAACCTACAGGCCGTGTTCTTGTGATTCTCAGAAAAGGTAAGCTTTTAGAACAAGTGGCTTACTGTCAGCCACAACAACATACGACCTCAAGATGTCTTACCAACCTGGGTCTCCAAAAGATCCTATATAGTCATAATTTCAAAATGCACCTGTTTAAACAAACTACACACCAGCAAATATTTTTTTTTGCAGTTAATGTTTAACTGTGAATATCTACACAGGAAAACCATGGAATGTGATCTGGAAGTTAGTTTCTTCCACTGTCACGAACTTCCACTGCCCAAAAAACACATGTTTAAAGCACATTTGCGTGGATAATTATCCAAAAACAGAGTCCAACTGTGCGCTTTCCACATAAAGCTCCAAAAAACCAAACGATCCAAAAAAAAAAAGAAAAAAAGAGAGGTTTTTGAAAGCATTAGATGGTCCGTGACTGTCAGAATACTGCTCCGTTATTCCGGGAGGTTAAGAAATACTGCTCCATATTATTCATCCTTTAAAGAGTATGTTGTTCACAATCATGACTTCGCAGGAATATATCTAAACATACATTACATGTCTTTACCCCCTCGTACATTTTAGGCACTACTATTTCTGTCACATGGATGGTCGATTCTCATTCTCTTCCTTGAATTGATGGTGCTTTGTGTGTTTGCAGAGTTGTTGCCGTCTCCTGAAGCGTTTTGATAGCTAGCATTCACGCCATCATTGGATGAGAGAATTAGAGTGTTTTTATTAACATTCTGAGTGTTGGTAATTGAATATTCTGGGTCCCTCATTCTCCTTGATCCAACTCCTGGAAGCATGTTGCTGGTAGTAACAGATCGTCCACTTGCTTGGCCATTCTTTATAATATACGCCAGGTCATCGTATCGGGGAATTGACTTTCCTTGAATGTAGTGCGCATATGGATGTGACTATTAACAAAAAGAATCAACAAATCATTTTTTTCTTATGGATATATGGAAACATTTGTACATATTAAAAGAAAGAAAAACCACGCATTTTATAAACGCATCTCACCTTGATATATTCCACCCACACTTCATTTGGAGCAATGACAGTCTTCATTTTGCTATCCCAGCTAAAACCACTTGCATTGAGCATATCTCGCACAGTGAAGTAGATGCTTTTCAGTGTTCGAATGTGGTTTTGCACATCTGTGGAGGTAAGTGATATCCCAACATTATTTTTAATATCATCCACGACTAACTTATAGGTCTCCCTTTGGAACCCATTTTCACCGTTCCGGCCAAATGTGACCTGCTCCATGAGGATGTCGATCAGGCGATTGTCCATTTCATCGGTCCAATGGATGATTCCTCTTTGGGAACTATTTTCGGACCCAGATTTGACTGAAAGTTTAGCCGGGGACTTTCGAGTTGATTCCGAAGGACTAGATTCCTGATTCCGCTTCATGGACGACATATCAAGTTGGCTTGCTTGGTATATCTACAACATCACAATCGCCAAATTTTATGCTGAACATTGTAATGTTAACTAATTTGATAACATGCGAAATATGTTAGAATTGTGTTATATGCATGTCTAAGCTGATAAAAATGTGCAAGCTAGGAAAGCATCACTACTCGTTTTAGGGCCTGTTTGGCCGGGCAGGGTGGATGGGATTAGGTTGTATTAGGATGGATTGGAAGGAGCAATCCCGGGATTTGGCCGGGTGTGCCAAATAGGCAGAAGTTGGATATAGCAATCCCATGGGATTGCCAGCAATCCACTGAGATCACCATCATTACCTTGAAATCCACCCAATCCCTCTTAGTCCCATCTATTTTGCTTGGGACATGTTTGGTTAGACGGAGCAATCCCGGGATTGGCTGAAGTAATCCTGGGATTGGCCAGGCGAGCCAAACATACTTGGTGGAGAATTCCCTGGATATAGCAATCCCATGGGATTGCCAGCAATCCACTGACACAGCCATCATTACTTGCCATCCACCCTAATACAATCCAATCCCATGGGATGGGTCTGTCCAAACACGCCCTTAACTGAATTTTACAGTTGTATCATGGTCATAAGTATATTCACAACTACCATCAACTATCACTTTCCTAAATCAAGTACTCTATTACAAAAGTTTACTGCAGTAGCAGCCATCTCCTCCTCCATCCATCCAAGTACTTCCATGTTATGATAATAACTTGTACGGTCGTACATAAAAAATGAGGCAGCATCATCAATTCTGTTATAAAGTTCTTAATTTAGTCAAACGCTACAACAATACTTCACATTAATTGGGACTAAGACAATAACCTTCTAAGGGAAATGAGTCATCCCGTCTAAATGAGAATGATCAGCTTCTAGCAAGCATAAAATTGATTTTCAAGAAACAATCAATTAGAATTATTTATTGAGAATTACTTGAGTAAAAAAAATATTTCATACATATGCATAAGAAAAATAAATAAATAAATAAATAATCAATTGTCACACAATTCACCCACATACACAATCAAAGGTTGAGATTATTTAATTTTTTATTAGAAATGGACCATTTTAGCCACAAAAAAAAAAAAAAAAAGCATCACAAATCATGGAACTGATTAATTCGTTGAATTAAACAATTAGCCCACCTCCACCAAAGAGAAAACATTGGTGGTGAGAACAATTTTCAACCATAATATTTTTGTGACAACCGTTTGTCCATCAATATTGAAAAGCTGAGCTGAGTAATTAGGGCAATCCAAAACTCAAGTATGCCACATCACATGAAATATTTGGATACAATGGCACCATAGAAACCATTTTTGGGACCGCCATATTGTGTATGTGCCATCAGAAACAGAAAATAGTGGGATGGGATCATCACCATAGAAACCATTTCAGGCCCCACCATAGTGTATGTGCCATCGGACACATCTGTCTCGCAACATGAATGCATTAATTGGCTTAATAAGCTCATTGGTTACTATCAATACTGAATGCTACTCCCAGACCAGCCATCAGCAAATGCCAAATACAAGTGCCCCACAGCTCTCTACATGACACACGCGTGCAAGATTTGGACAGTTCATTAGTGTGTACCTCACAGTCAATGTGCCTCACCCCAAAAATCAGGCCAGTCGAAGTTTCACAATCAACATAAGTGTGATCCAACAGATTAGTGGACTGGCCTGACTTTTGGGCTAAGTTATATCCATCACGGGCACTGACGAAACAAATGAGATATTATGCAAGTGTGCCATATTGGTGTGTACGAGCACTTGCCTGTGGCATTTTTGGATGGGCTTCTGCACTTAGAATTCCTTGGCATCTATCATGGAGGGTTCATCACTGCACTCCCTCGTCTAAACACACATGAAAACATCTTACTTTACAACGTAATACCTGGTTGTCGAGTCGAGAAATTTCCGGTGGCGGAGGGAGAGGAGCCCTCACTGGTGTTCCCCTCGTGCAGCTGAAAAATTAATACCAAAAATACAAAAAATGCTTATCAACTCGGAAAATAGTTTGAATGCTACCAGAATGCATCCCCATGTGCAAACATGGCACACGTGTGAGGTCCAGGCTATTCTTGGGTATTACTAAAAATTGCACAGGTCCACGCATCAGCCCCCCTTCACACGTATGTTGAATGAGGACCACTGGCTATCTCTTCTCTCAACTATTCTCTGTTCCATCCATACATGTGACTCGTCTGAAGAGTGGACTAGCCTCATTTATATGGTTGCTTGCAACTAGAATTCCTCATTTAAATCTAAGTCATGACTGTTAAAAAGACATGTGAATACCCCAAAAGATGAAGTTCCATTGTTGCTTTGTATTGTGATGGTATTTCCATCAATGCTGCCAGAGCAAACTCTGTCTCCTTCTTGCATAAGGGGATGTTTTGCGCCATTATCTCTGTGAAATTCACAAACTGCAAGGGATAAAAGCAATAGGTCTTTGTATATGAGTCAGACTGTTTATATATATGACCGTTATTCCACACAGTAGAAGTGTTTATAGCTTAGATTTATAACCTGAAAATTATCGAAGGCCCGAGCAGGTATATTGTCATCAAATTGACGCATCATATCCCAAGGTCCATCGCCAACTCCAACCAGAATGATTGATAAGGGGTAGTTACTGCAAAAATACTTAAAATCAGAAATGTTTAGATGATCCAAACTGTTAAAATCACAACGCATGGCTACCAGTAACTACCTAGCTTTGACTATGGCATCAATTGTATCCTTTTCTTGTGGACTTACATCGCCATGATGCGTGTACGTATTTTGGGTGACCTACATCAAGTGAGCACCAAGAGCATCAGTATTGAGATGTAGAAAACACCACGGTTACGACAATTATGGAAAGAAACAGAACATCAGCTTAGTGGTGGGACCCACTTGAGAATAGCATGAATCTCACACACATGTGCCACTCGATGATGTAGAGCAGGTCGAGGATACTTTCATGGCAAGGATGGACCAGAGAAGGCCTGATCAAAGGCAGAAGTGACCAGGACCATCAGAACCTTAAAACAGTCGTGTCTTGTAAATTGGAATGAGTTCTTCGACGTATCCTATATGATTTTGGGTAGGAGAATCTACTTTAGCTAACCAACCCCACTATGCCGGGTTGCCATGCCGGATTTGCAAGATTCCATCAGATTGATGGTCAACAGCCCATTTATTTCTGTTTTTATTATAAATAGTAAGTTCTAGTTCGATCATAACTTTTGATCCTTTTGAATTTTAGGAGTTGTGCCCAACATGAAAAGGCTTTGAAATTTAGGAGAATAATGTGGTTAGGCCAAATTGGACACTTACTATATTTTGGCTGAAAACCATGAAGTCTAGTAGGAATCATGACAGTTTATAAATAGTAAGTTTACTATTTATAGTTAAGTCACGTTTTCAAGGAGTTTGAGTTTAAAACTTTTTACAAGGTTTGAGTTCCCTATTTAAAGGATTGTAATTTTTTATCATCAATCAATTTATTTCCGATTTATTAGAAATTATTTCTATTTGTATCCGCATCATAAATTTGGGGAAGCTTTGTGAGGAGTTCAGAGTGCTCCATGGATTCGGAGTAGTTATATCCTTGAGGAAGACGGTGATCGACCTCATCATGTCCTCTCTTGCATCACTTGAGTAGGGTTTAAAATCTCATTCTCATGAGTAGCCCTAGCATAGATCCAACTAGAGATGCAGAATCCCTATATAATCTAGAATTTATTGTTCTCAAGGCAACCAAACATACACTCATCGACATCACATTCCACCGGGAAAAAAAAAATGTAATAACAAACATACTAAGAAGGCATTGTAATACTAGGATAGGACGACAACCCATTTCCACGGGCGTTTAGGTCTAACAGCTCAGGCCTGTGTTGATCTATTCTGGCCAGGAATATCAATAATCTAAAATCATTTAAAATTTTGGAAATACAAACCAGTACATGCACTCCCAGCACAGCGGTTTAGGCATTTGATTAGTAAGTAGAAGTCATGGTTTATTTTGAACCTTGATGGGTCAATCTTTCCAGTGGCCCACCAGGTTGAGCCGGTCAGACCATCCCATCCTATCCAGGTTCTAAAACATAGGGAGAACAAAAAAACATACCTGTCCAT
The DNA here is from genome assembly GCA_021015155.1 of Magnolia officinalis. NCBI lineage: Eukaryota > Viridiplantae > Streptophyta > Magnoliopsida > Magnoliales > Magnoliaceae > Magnolia > Magnolia officinalis. The sequence continues at coordinate 2,506,640 of JAJHSJ010000015.1, read as the reverse complement.
CTGCTATGATCAGAAGCACATGATACTGACCCTTGTTCTTCTCCACAATGCCTATAGCAGTCTCAATAATTGGAGCGAACGATGTCGGTCCTGTTACAAAGGATAGGAATCAGGTCCCATTAAGACCCGTAAAGATGCATGCAAGATCAAGAGCACTCATCCAACCAGCCTTGTTTTTAGGCCTAACCCATATATGGTTGGGCCCATGTTAAATCTCCCAGATCTCGCATGCAGCCTGTCTAACATGTCCCCATGGAAACTCGTGCAGTAAGTCAAATGCAATTGGAATTTGTCTATAGAAGATATACCAACCAGATAGCTTAAGATGTGGAACTATTTCTTTATATCGGCACAGTGCTTCCTGGAAGCTTTTACACGGCCGTCCATCTTGAAAGAAACTAAAAACTTCTTGGTCATGTGTTGATGCTGC
>JAJHSJ010000015.1:2471424-2506110 GCA_021015155.1 Magnolia officinalis | reverse complement strand
TACAATTTTGTGCACATCTTCAATGGGACATTTGATGGCATCGAACTCCTTTGATGCCATCGAGTAACACCTCTAAATCAGTCCTACAACCAACATGAAATTTTTTTGGATTTTCTTGTTGGGATTAAGTATTTATCGATGACATCGAGTGGTCTATTGATGACATCGACAGACCCTTTACTGACATATTTGAGACATCAACAACATGATCGTTATGAGCTGTGACAAATTGGGCAACATCTTCACATCAATCGCATTTAGAAACTAGATGAATCCTGGCTCTCTGAATCATTGCATCAACATGAACAACGCTCTTCATGATCTTCCAAACAAAAGAGGCAATCTTAAGAGAAATGTACTAGTTCCTATTCTTTTTGTTGGAGCCAACCCGAAAGGTTGTAAATCAGTCCTCTTAATTTTTCAATAAAATTCTCTCTTGAAGTAAATAAAATAAAATAAAAGAAAATAAAAAAGAGAATGTACTAGTTCCACACCACCCAAATTGGACCAAAGAAGCTTGGGTTGACAAGGTCAAACTGAGTTCCATGCTAGTTTTGTGGATAAAATTACTGGAAGATGTGGATTCCCAAGCTACTATATTCTTGTCCAAGACTAAAATGTTGTTGTACCTGATGGACTGCGTCACGTCATATGGTTTGTAAGCTTTCAATTTCTGAGAAGTTCCGGTCCCAATTCAGCATCTAGAAGTCCTTAACTGTGGCCTCTTAAAGATGATTTAGAATTTGGTCATTAACTACACCAAGTAATTGTTGGGAACCGCGAAAGAGCACAAAGCGGAATCAAGTAAAGCACACGTAATCGCATAAACAAGCCCAAATAATAACAATCCAAATTTTACATGGAAAAACTTTGTAGGAACAAACCACGGCATGACGAGTAATGCACTATGAAAGAAAATTTACAAGAGATAGTAGATCTTTTTTTTCTTTTTCTTTTTTTCTGTCCATCAATTTATTCTTTTATATTTTTTCCAAAAGAAGCTTACAATGTAGTGTTTCGTGTGGCTCCCAAACAAAAAACCATCAGGCCACACCCATCATATAACAGGAACTCCACCTAAAACGAAAATTTAAATTAAAAAAAAAAAAAAAAAAAAAAAAAAGGAATAGAAGGAGAGGGGGGCTAGACTCAGATAAACTTCAGTAGCAGTCATCCACCACCCCCAAAATTGCCTTATCTGGAGGGAAGCCTCGTGATGTGGGATAGGCAAGCCGCCAAGATGAACAACAGAACCCTCACTGGATGAAGCAATCTTCAGCATTGTCGGCTCCCTAAATCAGAAGATCCTGAGCTGGGTGAAGGCCCACTCAGATTCAGCCGAAGAACTGAACTGGCTAGGCAGAACGTACAGGTAAGAAGAAAAACACTCCAGGAGCAACTCGATCAACATCCAACCTCACCACAGGAAGCAACCAACTCCTCTCCATTCTAGCATTGACACCCTAGCCTGGAAAGGAGACATAGGGAGATTGGCTAAACCGGCAGAGGAAGGGACGGATCGAGGGAAGATCAACCCATACCCTTCTTAGTTTTGCTGCACCTAATCTGACTGATGCCTGCTTTGTCTAAAAGAATGGAGCCTCTGATACAACTGGGGAGATCAGCCGAATTTTGGTAGAGTTTGTCCGAGGAACCGTTGCTAGCAATTTGGCAAGGCTGTCTGCCACTGAGTTGCTCTCCCGGAAGGTATGAGAGAAGCGGATGTTGAGAGGGTGGATTAGCTATTGAATGGTTCCCAGGCGATACCGGAGATTCCAGCAGCAAGAGGGGTTGGAATTGGTGACCGCATCGTAGACAATGTGAGAGTCAGTTTTAGCAATGATGTTAGAAAGCCCCATGTCACTACAGAGTTTCAGGCCGTCAACCATCGCCTGAGCTTCTGTTATTGTATTTGTGACTGTACCATAGCTGTTGTGGAATGCAAAGATCATGTTACCCTGGTGGTCTCTACAGACACCTCCTCCTCCTTCCCCAAGGTTGCCCCTTGCTGAGCCATCTACATTCAATTTCATCCATCCCATCAAAAGTCTTCTCCATTTGATGACGAAGAGATAGTAAATCTTATCGATTTGAACAAGCCTCGATTCTCCTTCAAACCCTAGCTATGCCCTTCAACCCTTATGAATATTTTACAAAGCCCTGATATACATTAATCATACCCTAATCCTGATTTATACACCCGATATATATACTAATTCAACTGAAATAGGAAACAAATCGTACACTTACGCAATTCTGCACGTAGCTTTGATGGGACCTTCGATGACATCAACATCCCTTGAAGCCCTATCGATGACATCAGAGCTTCATTGGATGCCATCGAGTAGCACCTCTAAAACAGTCCCACAGCCCGCACAGATTATATTGATTTTCTTGATGGGATTGAGCATCCATCGATGGTATCGACATCGGCTCAATGGAATCAAGTGGTCTAGCCTAACTTGACCAGTTTCGCCGGTCTTGGAGCTTCTGGCGTATTAGTTAGGTTCTTAACAAAGTCTGACATTGGACGGCCTTAGATGCATGTCTTAAGTGGCATTTAACATTTAATCCTGCACAATGATTAAATTAAACATGACATGTATAAATAAAAAATGAAAGTAGGAAATTACATTTCAAACACTATATAAATCATTATTCAATGGAATCTCCGTGAAATACAGACATGGTGCCATATAAAAACATTGTTCAAACACCATCACACTCTCCACTCATAACAATAGAAAAGATCACCAAAACCACCAAAGGAAAAAATTCAATATGCCATAACCACTTTCTGATGTCGATCCAGTCACAACGTGTCGTCATTTTCCCGTTTGAGAAGCTTCTGCTAGTTGAATATATGTAGTTATAAGCTGAAAAGAAGTAAATCATCAAAACATTATTTCCTCTATGTTGCGTAGATACAATGGAAGATTGGTGAATAAATAAGAGAATATACAGAAAAAGGGCTAAAAATTATTTTTTTTTAAAAAATGATAAATTAATCTATTTCAAACCCCTAGAATAGGTATTTCCATTTGCAGATAAACCGTTGTCATTTGATCATTATATGATTCTTATATGAGTCATTCCAAAAAGGATTGCAATGCAAACGACCCAGTCGAGGACCATGAGAAGTGCTCTTATGGCACGGCTTCTTCTACCATACAGATGGTAAGGATGTACATATAGTAAGGATGTAATTCTGCCTTGATACCATGTCAAACGACCACTTGATCTAAAAGCTCAGCCATTAGAGGATGGTGTATCAATGTATATTAAGGAGCTTTAACAGGATATTAGCAGATGATCATCAGCATTTGATTTAACATAAATGAAATGGCAAATGTACTAGTGTTTCTCCAAGGAAACAGGGGAATGAAAGAAAGATCCTGAAACCAAAACGAAGCTATTGATTTTATCAGTATGAAATCTGTGAAAACAGTTTGTTAGGAGCTCACTAGCATGAATCAAGTGGTTCTGTGGGGCCCATATGCATGGATAGCAATGTGACCAGCGGCTGAGCCATGAGAGGATATGAGAGGATTATCTGAACAATGATCTACTGATTCGAATGCAGACCCTTGTTAGAGGATGGTGTATCAATGTATATTAAGGGACTTTAACAGGATATTAGCAGATGATCATCAGCATTTGATTTAACATAAATGAAATGGCAACTGTACTAGTGTTTCTCTAAGGAAACAGGGGAATGAAAGAAAGATCCTGAAACCAAAACGAAGCTATTGATTTTATCAGTATGAAATCTGTGAAGACAGTTCATTAGGAGCTCACTAGCATGAATCAAGTGGTCCTGTGGGGCCCATATGCATGGATAGCAATGTGACCAGAACTGTGGCCTTCCGCAATGTTGTGATGAGCCATGAGAGGATATGAGAGGATTATCCGAACAATGATCTACTGATTCGAATGCAGACCCTTGCATACACTTCACAGCGCAGAATCGTCAAGCGAACGTGACTTGTGGACTGTTGCCCATCACGGCAGCACCAATAAGAGGGCCATTTCCGATTTTAAGGCCACCTTTGCATGTGGACCCCATGAGGATTCGACTGGTGGATGAGGACGAGTCATTGCCCCAGATGCCGAATTAATGGATACCCTGGGATCACATTGGTTGGGATGATGGGATCATGCGTCTGAAAAGTGGGTCCCACCCTCTCCATCAATGGGAGACCGGGGATCAATTAATTTGGTGCTCCCATGTACTCCTCAACAGCACCTCAGCAAGAATTACAGAGGCTACCACATCTTAAGCATGGATATATATCACAACAAACTGGGAAGTAGTTTGATACTCCAGCTGCATATGAGGCTTGAGATGTAGGCACTTAGAAATGGCACAAATGACGAATTTTAACCCAAATGGAACTGGCTAAATTGTGGAACCTCCTGTCTTAAGTTACATTATAAAAATCAAGTTGGTTAAACAATTCTAACTTCTGATACATTGACACTTTGTTTTTGGAAAACCATCAGATAATTTTTATTTGAATACCTATTTGTAATTGTCAATTGACAGAGACTCCATCAAAGGGATGACCATAGTCTTGTTATAAAGACATGATATCTAGTACAAACTCAGTGGGCTGTTAGACCTATGTTCCAAATGTTTGTTTTTATATGTAGTGGATGGAAAAGTCCATCTATGAGTTGTGAGCTTTTCAGGTTGTCCCGAGTAAAGTGGGATGAACTAATTGGAGAGTTGCAATGAAAGAATTGACCGCCAACATATGTAAATGCACTAGGTATGCTAAGAGTGGCAGAATCTATGAAAAAAATGATCTAATATGCCTTTGAAGATCTGATATGCCTATATAAATCATTATCTGATGAATTTGCATGAAACATTAGGTACCAAAAGAAATTAAACATTGTTCAAAGACCTCCACACTCTGTTGTGAGCGTAAACAAGTCATGAAATTTATGAAAGAAGTAAACTCAATCCACCACTTACTTGATGATGCCAGTCAGTCACCACATGACAGCTTCTAATGCCGGGCAACATTCTGCAAGTCAAATATATGTAATTGTAAGACGAAAAAAAGATTTAAATCATGCAAACATATTTAGACTAATTGAAGTTACAGAGTGAATTGTACATGGATCATCCTAGGATTAAAATTTTAAGTAAAATGAAAAATGAAAACAAAGTAATAAAAAATCATCCTTACCAGCGCCTGATGATAAGAGAGGGTATGTGTCGGATCTTAAACCAATCCTCTCCCACGTTCGCTCTCACCCTTTCTTTGAATTCCTGCGGCATGTCTTCCAACTTCAATTCTTGAAGGGTGGTGACATGTTGCAAACCATCAGGAAGCATCTTCAATCTTCCGCAGCCTTCAATCTTTAAACATATAAGATTAGGCATCGCTCCTTCCTCCACTCTCCACTCCTCTAATTCATACAATCCAGCAATACACAAAACATCAAGCAGGGGAAACCCTCCGTTGGAGCAAACCATTTCCTTTCCTTTGTAACATGCCAATTGTAATATGAGAATCCGAAGGTTCGACAGCTTCGCCAGCGTTCCCATCGGGTCTTGCTCTAATTGGGACCCATCCAAGCATAGCTCAGTGAGCATTGGTGGGAATACATGCAGGTTCGGTAACTTCTCTAAAAGTCCAGTCAATTCCATCTTATATAGATGCTGATGATTTAAGAAGGATGCAAAAGTTGGAATCGAGGATCCAGGACTTGCCTTTAGCCACAATGATCTGAGACGGATTAATTTACAAAGAGAACGGGATAATGTCATTTTGAGATCTCCTTCTATTCCCAATTCTCTCATATTGGTCAGTTTCTCTAACCCATATTCTATCCAGCTGCCCGCCTCTACTATAGAGAGAGTCTGGAGATTGCTTAAGCAATGGAGTGTTGTGCGGTCACTGATTCGACATTGTGATGATAGCAGTAGGTGACGCATCTGTTCCATCTTCGAAATATTTTCTGGTAGCATCTTGATACATGTATACTGTAAATCGAGAGTCTGTAAATTAGAGAGGCGGGTTATGGTGGATGGTAGCTTTTCTAACTGAGTACCCATGAGAGATAGGTACCTCAGGTGGATTAGATACCCAATTTCATCCGGGAGACTAGAGAGGCATACCTGTCCAAGATGCATCACCCTGAGAAATTCGAAAGCTCCCCAGAGGATTTTCAACTGTGGTTTCTCAAGCCTTTCACTCTCGCTATTGAAGTGTAATAAAGAGCGGAGGTGTAGAGTTGAGCGGTTAAGAGAGATGTACATACCAATGCCACTAGAAGTAATTGCAAGCCTGCGGGCTTTGGTCGGTGATGTAGGCACTATGTTCCTGTACATATCGAGAAATCTCTCTTCTTTGGCTTTGGATATTGAGAGGTCGCGTAGAAGATCATGAATACGGCATTTTTCAGCCATTCCATTGCTCTTCCTTTCTGCTACCTGAATCATGCTTCTGCTGATGAGCTCTTCTAAGTAATCCTCTGCAACATCCTCCATTTCTTCGTCTCCTCTTCGGTGTACGAATCCTTCTGCTATCAACAACTTAATCAATTTGGCCACAGGGATTTCAGAATCTTCAGGAAAAGCTCCAAAATAAAGAAAGCAGGGCAGCAAGTAATGGGGCAAGTCATGGTAGCTTAGGGCCAATATACCAGAGATCCGATCCTCACTTTCATTTAGCCACCATTCCACACTTTCAAGCACTTTCTCCCACTCTTTCACTGACTTCTCTTTTCTTGATAGGACGCCTCCTATTACTGCCATTGCTAGAGGCAAACCTCCACATTTGGCAGTGATCTTTCTCCCCAGCTCCTCCAAGTTCGGAAGGTACACAGGAGCAAGATTTTCAAGAAGTGCTCTCTTATAAAACAATGCCCAGCTCCTGCTTTCATCAAGAAAATGTATTTTATGGGGTATGCTCTGAGCATCTGCATACTTAGCTATTTCTTCATTGCGAGTGGTAAGCAGCACCCTGCTGCCATTTTCCCTATCTGGAAGCGCAGAGACCAAACCGTCCCAAGCTTCTCTTGTCCATATATCATCAATTACCAGGAAATACCTCTTCCCATCCAAGTACTCAGAGAGTTTTCCCCGCAAGTCATCCTCAGGCATCATCTCTATTTCATCTCGTGAGAGCCCTATAAAGTAATTTATGATTCTTATTAAAAGCTCTCGCACTCGATATTCTTGAGACACATACACCCAAGCATGAAAATCAAAACTCTTCTTTACATCGATGTTGTTGTAAACCTTTTTGGCGAGGGTAGTCTTACCAATTCCACCCATTCCAGTGATGGAAATGACTGCACGTCGCAAATTTCCTTCAATCAGCCGCCCCACCATTGCCTTTGTATCGTCTTCAATGCCAACCACATCACCTTCCTCGACGATGGGAGCCCTCTTCTCCCTCCATGTCTGGCTTTGAGTTGAAGAAGATGAAGCTTCTCCAGATGCTGGTATATTGTCGATGCCATACTCTGATCTGTTGGACGAGATCTTGTTAAGCCTTTTTTCTATGTCCCCGATCTTCTTGCTAATTTCGCGGGTGGCTGGTATGTCCTTGATGAAGCAAGCAGAACTTCGTACATATCGCATGAATCCAGCACGTTTCTCTCTTCGTTGCTTTTCAATGTTAAAGATGAAGTTGTCGATGATGTCCTCAGCATCGTAGGCTACTTCTCTTACTTGGCCCACCCAACTCTTGACTCTTTCATTCTCTCTGCGCTTCCCATCGACGTCTTTGAGGAGGGCATGCATCCATTCAAGTTTATCCCGAAGCAATCTGAGCTGCTCATCTACTCCGAATATAAATTTTGCTTCCTGCGTTAGAAAATCGTTCAGTTTCTGTATGATGAACTGAACAGCACTCTCAGCCATATACTCTCTCTCTCTCTCTCTCTCTCTCTCAGAGAAGCATCTATGTTCAAAGCAAGGAGGAAGAAGGTATTTCCATTCAAAAGGTACTCAATTATTACGTCCTGCTCTTTAGCAAAAGTCGCGCCTCTCCTTCTCACCCCTCAGATCTATTTTCAAAGGTATTAAAGTCTCATGGATTGCACTCTGTGTAGGCCCACTCCCTGAGTGTAAATTCTCTACAAGACCTGCTTTATGCGGTTCAAGACACTAAAATTGTCAGGGAAAATGGATTTAAAAATTATGAAAAAATTAATTTTCTTCATTCTGTGTTTTTTAGTGTTTCCATTTATTTCTAGTGATGGTTTAATCCTATATTGAAAAGATAAAATAAAAGAAAACAAAATATATTATTACTATTTGTATTAATAAGCAAAAGTACGCCGTGAGCGCAACTTTTCACAAATACATATGTAGGTTGTGGGCACAATGCGATGCAGTATCTTTTACTTATGCTATTTCATTTTTCCTATATATGTGGTGAATTGTGCATGCATAACATGTAGGTTATATGTAGGTTGTGGGCACAATGCGATGCAGTATCTTTTACTAATGCTATTTTATTTTCCCTATATATGTGGTGACTTGTTCATGCATAACATGTGGGTTGTGGGTACAAAGTGATGCATTATCTTCTACTTATGCTATTTTAATTTTTCTATATAGGTGGTGACTTGTGCATGTGTGCATGGGAATTTATCTCTTTTTTTGGGCACTCAAACTCGAACTTGGCTCAAGCTGGCCCAAGTTGCTAATTGAATGGAGTTGAGTTACCCAGTTAGACTCAAGGACTGAGCTGAGCCAAACACAAATTGAGGTAGGCTGCTGGCCAAACTGACCAAAGCTATGGCAAGCTCAACCCCGTTCGGCTCGGTGTCCAGCCCTAGGGCACACTATATAAAACCATCAAAAACCAATAATAAAAAAAATTACATCTTCATGTGGTGCATCCCATTTTCATGGCTGGATTGACCTGTTCTTTATACATCACATTTTCATGATGGTATAAACTTGCCGAAGAGGTGAGATCGTTGTACAAACACCATGGTGTTCCTCACACTCCAACTTGGTTGGGCATACAAGTGTGTGACCATTTTGAACAACTGCAGTTTTGGTCGTGGCGCTAAGATCTGATTGATTAGATGATTCTGACTTCATACTAAAGGCAATAGATTATATTTTAAATCTTGATTATCCACTGGATGTCTTCAAATCATGAAGAAAAGTTATATGTTCAATTCATTTTCTAGTCATAACCTATTATAATTTCCTTGCCGATGCAAAGAATCAATAAAGGGCTGGATTCCATAACAGTGGTTGCCGTAACGGTGATGGCTATAGAGGGGAAGGGGGTTATAGTCGCTGTGGTGGTGGTGGTGGTGGATAGGATTGTGGATATATATGGTGGGTCAAATGGAGGATCTCTCTACCATCGTCGTCGTGGTGGTGGTGGTGCTTCATATGGCAACTGAAGGGACTAATTGTTGTTACCAGAGTGGCGGCTTTGGTCTATATGGCAAATGGAGTAACTAAGTAGCAGCAGTGCTAGTACTAGTTATGGCTGGGTTATCTTTATCTTGTGTTAAATGGTGTGTGGAGAGGAATGACTCATTTATCTTCTTCTCTTGTTGTGTTTTTTATCTTGTCCTGTTACAGTTTTTTATCTTTGGGTATGGTTTTTATCTCTCAAGAACTACAATTACTAATTTTATCTTGTCCTGTTACAGCTTTTTATCTCTGGTTATGGTTTTTTATCTCTTAAGAAGTACAATTACTAATAGTAAACGGTTCTACATTACGTGGTTATGGTTTAGATAAAAACAATATTTTCTTCTAGTTGAAAAAACGAAAAGAAAAAAATCAAAAAAAAAAAAAAAAAAAAAAAAAGTACATTCATTATCACGTCCTGTCAGAGTATCAATACTTTTCTCTTTTTCTCTTGGGGAGGTCTTGCTTTTTCTCACAGTAAGGAATCAATAAAGGCCTGGAATACATTGACCAAGACTAATACTACTATCCGTAGATGCACACTTGCGTGACACTCGGTTGCTCCAATTTGTAATTAGTGGCAGATCCATCGGTAATCCAGATCATTGGTCTGTTCTCTCCAGATATAGAAGAGTGGAGGCCTAAAAGTCAAATTCATAGGAAAATCATAGCCTGTGAATTTTTGGCTTGAAAAAAATGATCAATTGCTAGGATCTTCCTATAAGGGCAAATGGGACAGGAATCATCTACGACAACTGTTCTATGCGGCCAGATAAATACCCGTGGAGCCCACACCATTGTAAGCGTCATATCCACTCCGCCTACTAGGTGAACAATCTAATTCTAACTGCACAACCTGAAATTCAGCCTCATCCAAAACTCATTTGATCCACACCATTGGACTGACGTGAAATCATTCCTAAAACCAATGAGTTGGCACGTCTCTCATTCTCCGCTGGTGATAAATTGAAACATTATTATTGTTGCATTGAAGTGATTTGGTCATGCAACATCCACTATAGGCCCAATAGATGAAAGGGCTGGATCACTAGACACATACCACTATTGGTGGTGCGTTGACATCTCTAAGTTCTGTGGGCCCCATCATAATGTACATGTTATAACCACACAGTGCATCTATTTTTGGGGCCAAAAAATGAGGCAGATCCAGAGCTCAAGCGGACCACGATACACAAAACAACTGGGATTGAGCGCCCACCATTGAAAATTTATATGGGCCACAAAAGTCTTAGGGGTCGTTTGGCACCATGGATTTGCAGGATTTGAGGGGATTTCAAATCCCTAGTTGTTTGGCAGCACAAAGTAACTTGGGTTTCAAATCCAGGGGTTCAAAATCCCCTCCAAGAGGGGGTTTGAAATGTGAGAGCTTGGATTATACCTAAAATCCTTTCAATATTTGCATGTGTAACATGTGTCATCGATTATCATTCTATTGGGCACATGTCCTACTAATGATATCCAAAAACAAGTAGGTTATCAATAGCATCAATATAATTACTTTAATATGATGATTAACATCGTCCAAACATTGTTCATGTAAATCAACAGTTAAAAATTATTGGTTAGTCACTTGGACATGATCTTTTGCTTGTGGCCCATTCGAGACTTAGAATTTCATCATTTTCGGGCAAAGCATATATTTTAGCGGCCGGGCTTATTACAAACCATTGTGTCAAACACAACAAGCCAATCCAGGGTGCCAAACACAACAGGAAGATTTCAAATCCGGGGGTTCTGAATCAGGGGCTTCCAAATCCACACTCCCAAACAGCCAATTAGATCAAGCTGATATTTATGTTTTCCTTCATCTAGGTATGTAATCGTACCAAACAGATTAGATGGCAAATAAATATTATGTTGAGGAAGACTGAGTGACGATATATGACCTCCTTTCATCGCTCAGTCTTTCTAAGTTGGGTGTGGCTAACTGAGGTGTGTGAGGTGTGTGTACTAATTGTTGGGGGGAAAAATATGTTAAGTCCGGAGACTCGGGTATAGAGCGAACTGACCCTCCCCCCTATTTCTCGGTTTTCGGACAAAGTAGCTAAGTCCGAGATACGAAGCTAGAGGCTTGATAAGTTGACTCGGTCGACGAGTTAGCAACGTCAGCATAAGCCGACTAAGGCCAAATACGTTGTAGGCCTTCCGACTGACAATGAGAAGCCGACTCGGTAAGTTGGTTGCGTTGGCTATGGAGTAAGGAAGGGTGACGGATAAAAACTGAGCCTATTCTTCCCGTAAGAAGGCAAAAAGCTTATACTCTTGAGCCAGCCGAGACTCTTCCAGAGTCGGAAACGGCCGAGCCGAGCCAAAGAAAGATGGTGTGAAATCAAATACCGTCCCGAAAATCCAGAAGTATAGCTGTCCGATCTCAAGGATCTCGGGATCGGGTGAAATCTGTCAAAAAGATCAAATCTCTGCAGATATGGGAAAAGAATCTCGGTATAGTGGGATCCTCCCTCTCCTATAAATAAAAAAGATTCAAAGGAGAAAAGGTACGCAAAAAACTCTCTCCCAGAACTCCTCAATACTGTAAGACCCAGATTCCTAGCCTGATTTTGGCATCGGAGAGTTCCTTGCTCTAGCCAGGGTCTCCTTTGTCTGCTTCCTGTGCAGGTGTTCGAAGGTCTAAAGAGGGTGGACCAGATTTTTGCATCAACACTAGTCATCCTAAGCAAATAATAATAATAATAATAATAATAATAATAATGAAAAAAAAAACATTATGCTACCCCAGGAAGGTTCACAATTTCTCTAATGTAGTTAATTATTTGAGTTTTCAATCTGCTTCAATTTCGAGCCCATGCCCTGCAACGTTCTCAAAAAATAGATAACCATGTAGATATAACGGTTACATTATGGTGGGGCCTACCGAACTTGTATACATTAACACACTACCCTAGTCGGTGGTCTTCAGGTTGGAATAAAAACGACAGGAAGACATGGTGTGTTCCGGAAAGGAGATTTATCCCTTGTATTTATCAATTCCAAAACGTCCAATTAATGTCCACCAAATCTAAGATGAAAACACCTCACACACCTCAGTTAGCCACACCCAACTTAGAAAGACTGAGCGAGTATTTCTTTTACACATTGTATATCTAAACTGGAATCTATCATTTGGATGTTTAATATTGCTTACTTTTGTACTATGTATGCAATTTTAAGTAACTTTTTAAGGGCAACCTATCATCGAGGATACTCCGTTGGAGTAGCAAACAACTTCACTTGAAAAGGTAGCTGCAAGTGTGATGTATAGCCGGTCACGGATAATTCTGTGGCCAAGATGGACCAGAAAAGGCACAATTGGAGACGGAGATGATCCGGACTGTCATAACCTAAAATAAATGCATGTATCTCGCAAACCTGAATGAGTTATTGAACCTACCATGTATGATTTTAGAGTAGGACGAGCTACTTTAGCCACCCATCCTGGGTTGCACATTGTGAGATTCCATCAGATTGGTGATCAACAATCTGTTTTATTTTCATTTTCTATATTTATAGTAAGTTTTAGTTTGATCATAACTTTTGATCTATTGAGTTTTAGAAGTCGTGTCCAACAGGAAAGGTGCTTGAAAATTGTAGTAAAACAACTTACTATTTTTGGCCGAAAACCATGAGGTCTAGGGAAATCACGACCGTCTATAATTAGTAAGTCATGATTTATAGGAGTTTTAGTTGTAGTTTAATTCTAAAACTTCTCCTATGGTTTAGTATTACTATTTAAAGAGTTGTAATATAGTTTTTTTTTTTTATTTTTATTTTTAAATTATCAATCAAATAATTTTGAAATTCTTAGAATTATTTCTATTTTTTTCTCTTATCTTTCCTCGTGGATTCAAGGAATCTCTGTGAGGATTTCAAAGAAGCTCCGTGGATTCGGAGAAGTTATCTTTGAGGAATACGGTGCTCGACCTCTACACGTGCTTCCTTGGATCAAAGTGGGATGTGGATTGGCTTTTGCAGGAAGTTCCTACGCTAAACGTAGGTGGGGCCATCATGATGTTTGATATAAACCCAACCTATTCATCCGTTTTATGAATTCATTTTAGGACATGAGACCAAAACTTACCTGGATCTAAGACTCTAGTAAGCCATTCGAGTGGAAAAATTGAGGAGAGAAATACATACGGTTGAAACCCACCTTGATATTTGTATGATATAAAAACATTTTATAAGGTTTTCCTACTGGGAAGAACCGAAACACAAAAAACATAGCCTGATAAAAAACTTTTGTGGCCATATGAATATTTCATCGATTGTTACCCAATCCCACCCAATCCCCTCTGGTGTGGCCCAACTGAGTCTTGGATTCGGGTAAGTTTTGGTGGCATTTCCTAAAATGAGCTCACAAAATCTATAGACAGGGTGGATTTCTCACAAAAATCATGATGGCCCCACCTAGGTTCCCGGCCCACAAACTTAAGTGGGGCCCACCATGATGTTTATGAGAAATTCAATATATCCATCCGTTTTTGGAGCTCATTTTAAGACATGCTGAGAAAACTTATCCAAATCTAAGACTCAAGTGGGCCATACAAGAGGAAAAACTAAGGAAAAAAAATTACGACTGTTGAAACCTTTTTGGGGTCCACCTTGATGTTCATATGACATCCAAACCATATATAAGGTCATTCCCATTGAGATAAACTAAAACACATAAAAATTAGCTTGATATAAAACTTTTGCGGCCATATAAATGTTTCATCAGTGGTTGCTCAATTCCGTCTAGTGTGGCCCACTTGGGCCTTGGATATAGTTGAGTTTTGGCTGCATGTCCTATGACAACCTCACAAACGAATGGACGGGCTGGATTTCTCACAAGCATCATGGTGGCCCCACCTAGGTTCCCCTCTCAGGAAATCAAGGTCCCTTGTGATGAAACCATCATGGTGGGCCTAAGCATCGGTTCCTGTGCTAGTACAATGTAACTCAATCTTTATGAGGCCAAAGTAACGTACATGGAATATCAAATCCGTCCATCAAGTGAGATTTATCATGTTATCAATGGATCCGTAAAAATAATCCTTATATATTGTTTAAGCGCATTAGGTGCGCGGGTGTGCCAGATTGACATTGCGGCTTCAATTCAAACCAAACAACAATGACCCCAAGCGCCAAGATAGGCAGACACATAGCATATGACCGAGATCTAAAGAGATCGGTCGCCTATTTAGCCATTCGCTCAATGTGTAAAATCGAATCAGGCAATATTCAGAGGGTGGAGTTCATCCTCTGATGTTGGATTGCACCTTTGCCTTCCGTACGAAAAGAATTTTCAAAATGGAATGGGAAAAATATTCTTACAATCGGTTGTTAAGAACAACTACGAAACACTCTTTCGATTGAAGACTAAGTCCAATGTGCTAGCGTAAGTTCAAATTACAACTAATATTATCAACTACTCGGTTACTGCTATGAAGTACACTACATAATGTAAAATCGCAAGCTTAGAAAGTAAAGATTACACTATAAAATGTAATTTGCTCAACAAGGTAAGTAAAAGACTACACTATGGAATGTCAATTAATGGGATAATTGAAAGATAAATTTGGTTTATTTGGGTTGGTACGAGAGATTTTCCTTCTTGCTTTGCTTTGTTATTTATAACTTTGATCCAGCTATTCTGGATCCTTTTTGCGTTCCAATGGTTAAAATAATCGTTCTCCATTATTACTCTCTGGATGTTTCCTACGTTCTTTGCTTCATTCACTCCTCCTCTTGACACCTGTCATGTAACCATTTGAGCACGATCATTTCTCCATTGGCCACAAGGAGTACATGGCACCACCTGATACTTCCTGACTACACTCATCGAGAAATTTCCTCCGTACATATATAGCTGCACATTTATCTGGTCTTGGAGAATAGGCTTATTGTATCCTGGAGGCAGATTTGTTTCAACTCTCTTGCAAATTGGTTTAATCACCAGTAGGGCGCGAATATCACCTTAAAAATAGCGACATCGTAACGCACCTTAAGCCTATCTTTAAGTAATTAATTTTCTATATTTTTGACTCAATCCTAACAACAACTTCCTAAGTGGATAAGCTGTTAGCCCCACCTTGATGATATGTTGTATCATTACGTTGTTCATCTGTTTCTCCCGCTCATTTTAGGATGGGGTCCCAAAAGTTCTGCAAGTTACGCAGATCTCTCGTGGTCTACACCACAGAAAACTGTGACAATTGAGTGTCTCACCATTAATAAAAATTACAAAAGGCTCATTGTAAGGTTTCTGTAATGTTAATTTCCAATCGAACCTGTAATGTCAAGAAGATGGATGAAGAAGAAAAAAAATATATAAAGATCAGCTTGATCCAAAACTTGTGGCCCGCAAAAAGTTTTTAATAATCATTCTTCATTGTTTCTGATGGTATGGTTCACCTGAGATTTGGATTTTCTTAAGCTTTGGGATCGCGCCTAAAATGAAATGGAAAAACAGATGGACACCGTGGATATACAACAAATACATCAAGGTGGCCCTACACGATTAGGTTAACAGCCACTGAGGTGTTACTCGGGTACCAGCTAATCCCCTCCTTGCAACTTCCGAGTAATTTCTTTTCTTCTCTCCTTGCCAGTGTGAAGCTTCTTTTAATTTCTCTCTCTCGGCCAGTGTGCTACTTCTGAGTAATTTCTGTTCTTGATTTCTTTCTCTTTGCAGTGTGTAACTTCTGAGTAATTTCTGTTGGGATGGGACGCACGTTAGCACTTACGCTGCTTTATATTCAAGATGCGTGGGACCCACCCACAATGTATATGTCGAATACAAGCCTTGTATATGGTGTGCCACCTCGTTTTCACCATAAATCCCCAAAAATATCCTGATACAAAATTCAGGTGGTATACGCCGCGAGGAGCAATGTATAATCATGCATGCCTAGAAAATAAATATTTACGTGGTGTTTTAGTGTATTGGTTTTCGGTTTGTCCCTTCATCCTGGTGGTTCTCACCTGATGAATGATTTGGATGGTGTATAGAAAACATGGTGGAGATCATATTCCATCTGAAAGTTTCCTCCACTGTTCCATTTGGTGTGATGTGTGTTACCTGACTTATGGATTATACTATATTTTGATATATAGGCCTAAAGTGGCTGGGCACACTAGATGCCCAGTTTGGATTTCACATGTACATCACAGTGGGCACACAAACTGGGTCATCAGCAATAGGTCCCTGGAATAGAATGAAGTCTAACATCTCTCTCGTGGATCTTCAAACTGTAATGTTGATTGATCGGTCGTTTGTTTATATTGTGGCCCGTTGATTTATTAAAAAGTTTGCTAGAGATACATGGCATCCTCTTTGCAGGTGGGGGATTGAACTCATTCAGCATTTCAACCGTACATGTGGAAAATGTCTAAAAAATCCAAACCATTGTCTGGTCGGTACTGCCAAGGCATAGTCCAAAAATAACCTCATCTTCATAAAACGTGTGGTCGATGGTGAGGATTGGTCAAGAACTACATAGGCCCGCATATAATGCAACGGCATACGAACGCTAAAGCCAGAAAGGTTGCTTATATCCAGTAAGCTTTGCAAGTTAAGCTTTACCCACGCAGTATATTGTTTGAGGCCCACCATGATGCTTGCACCATATCCAACCCGTTGGTCATGATGTAGAGCAGGTCGCAGACACTTTCATGGCCAAGATGGACCACAGAAGGCCCAATCCGAGGCAGAAGTGATCAGGACCGTCAGAATGTTCAAACACTGGTACCCGGTTTGTAGGAGAAGCTACTTTAGCCAACCAACCCTTCTATGCTGAGTTGCTCATGCCAGATTTGCAAGATTCCATCAGATCGACGGTTGAAAGTCCATATTATTTTCATTTTTATTATTTATACTAAGTTTTAATTCGATCATAACTCTTGATCGATTAAGTTTCAGGAGTCAAGTCCAACATAAAAAGAGCTTAGAAAAATTAGCAGAATGATATGGTTAGGTTAGAAAAATTAGCAAATGATATGGTTAGGCCAAATTGGACTCTTACTATTTTTGGCCGAAAACTATGAAGTCTAGTAGAAATCATGAGTCTATAAAATAGCAATTTTACTATTTATAATAAATCACGTTTTTAGAGAGTTTGAGTTTGATTCTAAACTTCTTCCTTTGAGATTATTATTTAAAGGATTGTAATTTCGCTTTCATCATCAATCAATTTATTTCTGTTTGGGCTGGGTTCAAGAGACAAAATTGAAATTTTGAATAAGCCTGGCCCATCAGACCAAGCCCAAATAGTTCAAAATCTGGGCCGAAGTAAATTCTAGGCCCAGCCTGTCGACAGCCCTAACAATGGGGGCTACACATCACGTTGGCAGTTTAAACTTACCCCGTAAAGTTTCCTAGTTAATTAGAAAAAAGGTTTTAAACAACGCCTTCTTTTGTCAATAGCACCCGAAATATCTAGGTGTGAATGTGTCCATTATACATGTGGCTTCAAGTGCTGCAATTGAAACTGTCAAATCATGTGTCCCATTCCACCTAACCATCTGATCAGTAGACAACTGTTTAGCTAGATCATTTGAATTGTGGCCCATCTCATCTCCACCGTGTATATGGATGCATCATTTTACAAAAAATTGCATCAACTAGTGGCTTGCATACAGTGGATTACACCAAAAAAAATAATAATAATAAAAATCTAGTAATGGGCATCCAACTAGGCTACCAAAAAAAAAAAAGAAAAGGGAAAAGATCAATTGATTGCATCACTAGGATTATCTGCATGGCTGGGAAATTGCGGCCATGGTCCATGCATGGTGAGGCCCACACATGCGTGCTGTCTACAAAAAGCATTTTCTGCGTCCTCGTAGTAGAATGATACTGTAAATTGTTAGAGGAGTCTGACATCAGAGGGCGTTGGATGCATGTCTTAAGTGGTGTTTAAGATTTAATCCTGCAAAATGATAAAATCCAACATGACATGCATCAAAAATGACATTAAGAAGTTACCTTCCAAACCCTACATAAATCATTGTCCAATGGGATCTCCATAAGAAAACTTCATTCAAACATCACCACACTCTCTACTCGTAACAATAGAAAAGATCACCAAAACCACCAGAGAAAAAATTCAATCTGCCATAACCAGCTTCATGAGGCCTATCCTGTCACAACCTGTCACCATTTTCTGTTTGAGAGGATTCTTGCAAATCAAATATGTATAATTATAAGCTGAAAAGAAGATATAAGTCATCTAAACATGTCTACTCTTCATTGCATTGATGATGTGAAAGGTTGGCAAACAAATATGAGTGGAATTTGCATAAACAGGGTAATTTATGGAAAAAAAATGGATAAATTAATATATTTCCAATCCCTAGAATAGATATTTTCATTTGTATATAAACTCAAGTCATTTGATCATTATAGGATTCCTATATAAGTCCTTTCAAGGACTGCAGTGCAACCGACCCGAGCAGGGTCCATGAGAAATGTTCTTAAGGCACTGGCCTCATCTGCCCTACACATGGCAAAGATATAAGGTGATTGGAATTTTGGTTTGCTGATCAAATGGCATACTGGATAAGGAAAAAAGTCACAATCGAACACAAAACGTTTCTCTAGTATGTAGAGATTGAAGTCACAAAGTGAACTATATAATGTATTGATTTTTCCAACTGAAATGTGTTGATCAGCCTGATTTTTGGGTGTGGTGCCCATGATTGACAGATTAAATGTTATGAACACATCAAGGTGGTCCCTACACATCTCATTGTACTTTAAGCTTAACCGACAACGCCATGTAGTGGAAACTAGTAGATGATCGTCAGTATTTGAGGCAGAGCGGGTCGCAGACACTTTCATGTCCAAGATGGACCTGAGAAGGCCCGATCGGAGGCAAAACTGATCCGGACCTTCGGAACCCTAAAACACATTCCTTGCGAACCGAAATGAGTTATTCGATGTACCACATATGATTTTGGGTAGAAGTTACTTTAGCCACCTAATCCCGCTATTCTGGGTTGCCCATGCTGAATTTGTGAGATTCCATCATATCAATGGTCGAAAATCCTTTTTAGTTTCATTTTTACTATTTATATTAAGTTTTAATTTGGTCATAACTCTTCATCGTTTGAGCTTTAGGAGTTGTGTCCAACATGAGAAGTGCTTAAAAAAAAAAACTAAGAGAACAAAGCAATTAAGCCAAATAGGACACTTACTATTTTTGGCCAAAAACCAAGAATTATAATAGGAATCATGACCGTTTATAAATAATAAGTTTACTATTCGTAGTAAGTCACGAATTTTTGGGAGTTTGATTCTGAAACTTAATCAAAGGTTTCGTATCACTATTTAAAGGGTTGTAAATTCATTTTTATCATCTATCAATCAAATTTTGTTCCTCTAAGAAAACAGGGGAATGAAAGAAAGATACCGAAACGGAAAGAATCTATAGATCTATCAGTATGAAAACTGTGAAGAGGGTTTGTTTTGTGCTCACCGGCATAAGTTCTCCTGTCAGGCACACATCCAAGGATAGCAATTTGATTGAAACTCTCGGCCTTTCTGCATCGTCGTAGATGAACCATGAGAGGATTATATAAACAATGATCTACTGATACGAATAAAGACAGTTGAATGCACATATCACTCCCAGAATCATCAAGTGAACATGACTTTTGGACTCTTTCCGATCACAGCAACACCAACAATATGGACATTTCCGATTTTTAAGCCCCCTTTTCATGTGGGCCCCATGATATTTGAATGGTGGGTGACGAATTAATTGATACTCCAGGATCCCATAGGTTGGGATGATGGAGCCATGCGTCTGAAAAGTGGATACCAAGATCAATTAATTTGATGCTCCCATGTCAACAGCACCTTTGCAGGGATTACAGAGGCCACTGCATCATGAGCAGGCAGTTATATCATAACAAACTGGGAAGTTATTTGATACTCCAGCTGCATATGACACTTGAGATGCAGGCACTCAGAAATGCTACACGTCGCATATATTAACTTAAATTAAACAGGTTAAATTGTGGAACCATCCAAGTTACAGAATAAAAATCAAGTTGGTTGAACAATCCTCTGATTCATGGACACTAAAAAAAAAAACCATCAGATATTTTTATATTGGCACACATGGATGCGAATTGTATATTCCTACTTCAATTATTAATTAATAAAAGGGAAAAGAATGAAGAAAGAAAATCAAGTAGAAAGAAAGAAAATGGCATCCTTACCAGCGTCTGATGATAATTGAGGGTATGTGTTGGATCTTAAACCAGTCCTCGCCTTCATTCTCTCTCACCCTTTCTTTCAATTCTTGCGACATGCGTAACAACTTCAATTCTTGAAGGTTGTTGAGATGTCGAATTCCATCTGGAAGCATATTCAATCTACTGCATAGATTAAGCTGTAAAAATCTAAGATTGGGCATCGCTCCTTCCTCCAATCTCCATTCTTCTAAGTCAACCAAATGAATACGCAAATAGTCGAGCAGCGGAAACCCTCCACCAGAGCAAACGATTTCTTTTCCTATGTAAGATCTCAATTGTAATGTGAGAATCCGAAGGTAGGGCAGCTTCTCCAGCGTTCCCATCGGGTCTTGCTCTAATTTGGACCCACACAAGTATAGCTTGGTGAGGTTGGGTGGGAATTCATGTATGTCCGGTAATTTCTCTAAGGATCCAACCAAATCCATCTTATATAGATGGAGATGATTTGAGAAGGATGAAAAAGCTGGAATTGGGTGTTCAACACTTGCCTTTATAAGCAATGATCTGAGGCAGACCAATTTACAAACGGAACGGGATAATGCCCTATTGAGAAATCCACCTATCCCCAATTCTCTCAAATTGGTCAGTTTCTCCAGCCCTTCTTCTATCCAGCTGCCTCCCTCTACCAATGGTAGAGTTTGGAGATTGCTTAAGAAATGGAGTGGCATGCTGTTGCTGATCTGACATTTACGCCCCACAAGTAGGTGCCTTATCTGTCCCATCTTCCATGTATCATCTAGTAGCATGTAGATATTTGTACCTCGTAAATCGAGGGTTTGTAAATTGGAAAGGGAGTTTATGGTGGATGGTAGCCTTTCTAAATCGGTCTCCATAAGACATAGGTACCTCAAGTTGATTAAACGCCCAATTTCATCTGGGAGACTAGAGAGGCTTAGGTATCGGAAATCCATCACTCTCAGCAATTTAAAAGCTCCCCAGAGGAATTTCAATTGCGGTTTTTCCAGCGTTTCTGTCTCTTTACTTAGGTGTAGCAATGATCGAATGTGTAGAGTGGAGCGGTTAAGAGAGATCGACTTACTGACGTGACCAGAAGTAATTGCAAGCCGGCGTGCTGTGGTTGGTGATGAAGGCACTATGTTACCATACACGGACAGAAATCTTTCCTCCTTGGCTTTTGATATTGAGAGGTCGCGAAGAAGATCATGAATACGGCGCATTTTTCAGTTGTTCCATTGCTCTTCCATTCTGCCAACTGAATCAGGCTTCTGCTGATGAGCTCTTCTAGGTAATCCTCTGCAATATCCTCCATTTTTTCTTCTCCTCTTGGCTGCACAAATCCTTCAGCTACCCACATCCGAATCAATTCAGCTACAGAGATTTCAGAGTCTTCAGGAAAAGCTCCAAAATAGAGAAAGCAGGGCTTCAAGTAACCAGGCAAGTCGTGGTAGCTGAGGGCCAATATACCCGAGATACTATCTTCGCTTTCATTTAGCCACCATTCAATGCCAACCACATCAGCTTCCTCTACGATGGGAGCCCTTTTCACCCTCTGCGTCCGGATTTGATATGAAGAACTTGAAGCTTCTCCACCAATTGATATATTGCCGAGGCCGAAATGTGATGTGTTCTCTCTAATTTCATCCAGCCTTTTTTCTATTCCGCCGATCTTCTTTCCAACATCGAGGATGGATGATATGTTTTTGATGCCATGAGCAAATCCTCTTACGTATTGCATCACTCCAGCACTTGTCTCTCCTCCTTGTTGTTGAATGTTAAAGATGTAGATGTCTATGACGTCCTCAGCTTCGTAAGCTAATTCTCTTATTTGGTCCACCCAAAGCTTCACTCTTTCATTCTCTCCGTACTTGGCATCGACGTCTTTGAGGAAGGCACGCATCCATTCAAGTTTGGTTCGAAGCGATCTGAGCCTCTCATCAACTCCGACTAGGAAATATGCTTGATCCGTTAGAAAATCGTTGAGTTTTGTATAACGAACTGAACAGCACTCTCCGCCATAATCTCTCTCTGTCTTCCTCCTTCCCTCACAACAAGCTCTATGCAACTCTCCCCAAAACCGAGTGCCCTACCGACATTTATCACATATCAGATGTCACCCACCTACCGGCGTGTTGACCTCACCCAGTCCTGTGGTCCCATCATGGATTAGATACTGACAAGGTCAGTAGCCAAATCGCTACTGAAGTGACGTCACCCAGCTCTGTGGACCCCACCATGATGCGTGTGTTGTATCCATACCGTCCAACCATTTGTAGAAATTGCTTTATGGCATGAGAAAAAGAATGAGATAGATCCAAAGTTCAAGGGGACCCACCACAGAAAACTATGGGATCAGTCACACCCACCGTTGAAAATTTTACAGGGCCCACCATGATGTATTTTTTAGATCCAGCCTATTCATAAGTTAACATAGAGACAGATGAAGTGAAAAAAAAATATATAAGCTTGATCGGAAACTTCCGTGGCCCTTAAGAAGTTTTGAACGGTGGATGTCACTGTCCCGACTTTTCTCTATGGTGGGTCCACTTAAACTTTAGATCTATCTCATTATTTTTTTCATGCCATAAAACCATCTCTTCAAATGGATGGACGGTATGGATACAACACATGCATCATGGTGACGTCCACAGAGATTGGTGACGTCAGTAGTCATTTGGATAATGACGTTGTCAGTATTTAATCCGCGCCCGAGTAATATCGACCTTTCGTACCCTTTGCGAGCTCGTGGAAAGACTATAGCCACATCTCTGTAAATAAAGTAAAGCATGAGTGGGGGATTGAACGGCTAACATTGAAACTCTTCTGCGTGTCACATAAATTTTGTATCAATATGATACTTGTTTTACCATATGTATACGTGACTTTATGAACAGATTATTGGAAGGAAAATAAACTTCGTATATGTATTCGTGACTTTATGAACAGATTAGATGTAAAGGTTATGGTGAGCTTTGGTAATGTTTTAATGGTGATAATCATTGTACCATTGTTATATATGGTGTCGTCCATTTGAGATTTTGAAATTACTCATTTTTTGCAGAAAGATTTTAAATAATCTAGAAAAATGGATGAACGGTATAGATATGATAAATACATCATTTTGGGGCCATGTAACTGTAAGAGCAGGAGGAGTGTCGGTAGAGGTGTGCATTTGATCTGAAATTTTTAATGTATTGACCCAAACTTGATCCAATTTAGGACCGGGTCCGGGTCATCTCACTCGATCCGATCCGTTATAATGTTTGCCTGTTCCGGACCGAGTCCGATTAAGTCAGGAAACCGAGTCGAATTAGGTTGAGTGCAGTTAGCATAGGCTCTTCGCTTTTTTATTTTTTTATTTTTGAAAATTTTAAAATATAAAAAATTATGATTTTCATTGTTAAAAAATTCATAAGGCCCTCCATAACATTTATTTTCCATCCAATCTATTAATAAGGTTAGAAGTATATTCATCAATAGAAAAGACAAATTTTTTATTGATTCGAAACTTCTGTGACCCATAAAAGAATTTCAATGGTAGACGTTCAACCCTCACTACTTTTTGCAATGTGATCCACTTGATCTTTAGATCTGTCTTATTTTTTTGCTCAAGCATTAAGACGATGCTGCCAATAGATGTACGGTTTAGATATAACATGTTACTCATGATGGGACCTACGGAACTTGCTGACGTCAAGACACATGGTACACCTGCCCATCCGAGTTCAAACGTCTCACGTAGGGCTGAAAGTCAGGCGGCTTGGTGCTCAACCCTAACCCAACCCAAGGTTCCTATACCTCAACCCTAACCCAACCCAACCCAATCTTGGGTTGGGAATTCTCAACGCAAGCCCAACCCAAGCGGGTTCGGTTGGGTTGATCGGGTCGGTCGGGTGTATACGTGCTAATATTTTCATTATTATATTAGTTTATTGTATTTTAATATTGGACAACTACTCCTTTAAAAGTCATGTAGCATAGCACACAATCTATTTAGAAAAGAGAAATCCGGCATATCTTGTTAGCTCGAGTCATTAGAAATGACATGGACAAATGAGACCCGACATTAATAGTGTGCCTTCGACACAAATGATCCACACTCAATTATAATTTATAAGTAACTTATATATTGATCGGGTTCGGGTTGAGTCGGGCAACCCGAGACCTCAGCCCAAGCCTAACCCAAGTTTTATCGGGTTGGTGTTTGTATAGCCCAAGCTTGAGATCGGACCCAATACATCTTACCCGAGCCCAACCCAATGTCAGGTCGGTCACGGGTCGGTCCGGTTGAACCCGCCCAACTTTCAACCCTAGTCTCACGCAATACAGACGGGGATTTCCTGCCAAAAGCCTTCCGCAGGAAGTTCCTGCACAAGGATGCTGGGTGGGGCCCACTGAATCGTACGTGAGAAATCCATTCCCTCCATCTGTTCTGCGAGCTCGTTTTACTGCATTCTACCAAAAAATGAGGTGGATACAGGACTCAGGTACGTCACATGAGAGGGAAAATTAGGGAAAGAAATTCCCACCATTGAAACCTTCCTGGGGTCCACCTTGATGTTTACATGCTCTCCAAACTATTTACAAGGTCATTCCCAATGGGATGAAGTGAAAGCGACAAACCTTCCTGGGGTCCACCTTGAGCAACTTTTCATGTTAAAATAATATTGTTAAATCAAATGAAAACCAAAAGCTACAAAAAACTGAAATATTCATACAGAAACACAATAGGCAGGGCAAATTCAACAAATTACCTTTCTTATAAATACCAGAAATTACATTAAAGGCATTCTAATCCAAAAAAAAAAAAAAGACAACGAAGAAGAAGATATGATCTGATTATCTCCAACTCAAAGAAAGATATAAAAAAGATTTTGGTAATTTAGATTACCCAGCGGGATTATTAGCATCCTTTAGAGGTATGTGGGGCTTTCTTAACTTCAAACATGTTAGGCAATGACCACTATTCTCTTCCTGTCCATAGACATTTGAGCTTGTAAGGAAAAGAGAGCAGGGTATTCCTCCACACTGATCTATGCTCCATAATTGCACCTGCGAGTCCTGCAACGGAACACAGATTGCAGTTGGTGAATGACAGGAATACCCTGTCCTCGTCAGTAATCGCATATCCTGCTGTCATGTGTATCTGAGTATTGATTTCATGCTAAAATCCCAAGGCGCAACCGAGTCAAACTCAGGCACATGTGCCACAAATTGCTTTTCCATCTAAAAATATTGGAAATCCTCTATTACAAATCATACACAAAAAATAACAATAAAAACAGGCCTAAAAACTACAGACACCCTTTACACTAATACAAACATGCAATTACAACTATTTACACCTTACAGATAGATGCAACCCTTTCCTCCAAGTTTCAGTAATACAACAACAAAAAGCTATACTAACATAATACCAGAAGTAGAAAGAAGGAGTTCATCTAACAAACAGGTTGTGTTCAGAAATTAGTTGCCATTCTCAAAATTTTCAACCCATCAAGAATCCAAAAAAAAAAAAAAAACTCTAAATTCAGACTCAGTCCTACTTCAAAATAAGATTTCTCAAGATAACAGAATCATACAGCAAAAATTACCCAAATAATCCTGAAAAAAATGAGCAAGAACAACCCAAAACAAGATATACACAAACAACACTTACAATAATCTCTACAAAATTCCAATTCCTTCCCAAAATCCAGTAACAAACTTCCAATCAGAATCAATGTTGCAAAATCAGAGCCGATGTAGGAGTAAAGATCCTTTTCTTTTCTATTTTGTCCACTACTATCACATTAATGGGACTTTTGAGTTGATTTTTTTTTTTTCCTCCCATGATCTAGGCAGTCAATGAACTAGATCTGGGATAGCAGAATCAAAATTTTGAATAGGGAAAGTGCCACCTTGCAATCCAAGATAGACGAGGCCAACTTATTAGCTTGACCTCAATCTGACTAAACTACTATAACTCTCTCAGCAGTAGGCTGATCTATTGACATGTGCAGGTTGGTTTCCATTGCACAGGGTCAACCACTAAGTCAAATTTCCCTCTATGGTTACCTATTGGTGCTACTCCAAACTTCACTTGAAAGAGTCCTTGTTATAAAACAGAAAATATGAATCAAATAAATAATATACCGCATAGAAAAAGCATAGCAAGACCTAGTAAGAGTGATACCTACATGACTAGCAAGCATGTACCACAGCTAATAACTCTCCCTCTCGCTCTCTCCCTTTCCCTCCCCTCCCCTCTCGATCTCTCTCTGCCTCTCCGCTCGCGCTCTCTCTCTCTCTCGAGAGATCTCATCTCTCTAGATCTCTCTCTCTCGAGCTCTCCTCTCTCTCCCTCTCTCTCTCCCGAGATCTCTCCTCTCTCTCCTCTCGCTCTCTCTCTCTCCTTCTCTCTCTCTCTGCTCTCTCTCTCTCTCTCTATCTATCTCTCTCTCTCTCTCTCTCTCTCTCTCTCTCTCTCTCTCTCTCCCTCCCTCCCACCGTCAAAACCCTAGCCCTCTCTCTCTCTATCGCCTCGGCCCTCTGCTGCAGTTCGACCTTCTGCTGCTCGTAAATCTCGGATTCTCAGGTATGATGTAAGGTTTTTCCCTTCTCGTTGTTGCTTTTTGCAATTTATAATACCTGATTAGGGATATGCATTGTCGAATCCCTAATTAGGGATTTGTATAAGAAATCCCTAATTGGGGATGTGTATTGTCGAATCCCTAGTTGGGGATTTGCATTGTCGAATCCCTTTTTAGGGATTTGTATTGTCAAATTCCTCATTAGGAATTTGTCTTGTCCAATCCCTAACTAGCTGGAGATTTGAGGACTTTTAAAATTGGGGATTTTCTAATTTTACAAATTGGGGTTTTTAAAATTGGGGATTTTCTGATATATATGCACCTATGAGCGATTAAATTGAAATAAATAATAAAAAAAAAAAACTGAAATTCAAATCGGAATCGATTTTGATTTCACTATCTATGCCTTGAAATCCATTTTATTTTTGATTCGAGATTTCAATCGATTCCTTTCTCTCAGCTGGAAGAAGGAGAGCTGCTAGCTTAGCTAGAAACATTAGATTCTTATCTACATAGGCATCAGTTGATATGAATTGCCTGGCTTTGCTGCCTAAATTCTTTTCCTTAAATTAATCCTTGTGTGTTATGTTGAGTGAGCTTTGCCCTGAATTAGGCAACTTGCATCAGTTTCCCTACATGTAGGCAAATGGATTAAAAATTGGTTTTGACATACGGTATCACTCACCACCAAAACTCATGACAGTTGATGTAGGGCCAATATAGAGTGAGTTCTGTTCAGTCCAAATCAGATAGTTAGGTTTTTTATATTAATAACTGTTTTCTTAGAGATATGGTTCATCCTGCAAAAAGATGGTTCTGATGGTTGTATTTAAGTGCCTCATTTGAGATGGATGAATGTGAAACTCCTCTTCCATGTCATTAAGAGGGAGTTTAGGACCACTCGATTGGTGCCATTTAGAGTTATGTCACTAGTGTGAAAACTAGTGCAGGGATTCAACCATTTCTTTGGCTCATTTAATAGACTTAGCAGTGTGTTTGCAGAGCCATCTGAAATAATATATAGTTTTATAGAGAAAGTTAGAGAATTGTAGAGTGGTCTACACTACATGGTAATATGCATAACTTAGAATATTTTGAATGGTTGCAGAGTTCTGTAGTAAATTTTGTTCCTTAGGCCTATGCCAAAGTAGAGCATTCAAATGGTTATAGAACTGTCAAGTAACAATAAGAGATCAATTCTATCCTTTGGTTTTCATAATCACCACCACCACCATTAGCCCTAATATATCGGAACTGAAAGTAGAGATGCAGCATGGCATTTAGTTTCTGTTTGTGAATTTTATGGATGCTTTGTGGAGAGATTTTGTTTTAGGTAGTGGGCTGGCCTTTTTCGAGACTGTTTAGAGATATTATAGTAGTTAAAAACATTATGGCTCATGTGTTTTGAGTATGGGATCTTTTTTTCCAAGTGCTAGATTGACGATTTATTCTTGATTTTTTAAAAATCTTTGTTTGATCCGTTAATAATGCATGCTTTGCTTTGTCAAGGAAATATAGGCAATGCTTAGCTAGCGATCATATGCACACTTTTCAGTTTGTTCAAGTGCAACCTAGGGGTTCAACTTTCTTGACCCTTGGACTATTGGGACAGATCATGGATGGGTGTTGAGGGTCAAATATTACATATTAGACCCCATTTATTACCTGGAGTTACGGGTATGATACTGTTTAACGCCCGGTTTTAATTGTGTTTTATTGCAGGATTCAATCAGGAGCGTTGACTGAAAACTGATAGTAAAAGCATGGATTTGGCACTCCGATGTCACAAAAGCAGGGATGGACTCCAGAGGATCAATATTGAAGAATTTACATACCAGGGATTCGAGGAAATCAAGCCGTTCACATTAAAGAGGCCCGAAACTAGTGCAGAATGCAAGATCACAGGGTTTCCGCCATCCGATCGACACGAGATTTCATACATGGGATTTAAACCATAAATTAACCGTACATATTAAATTTCAACCATTGAAGATCTCGAGAAATGGGCTAATGGACAGATCAGCCGCTTAATTCATTAAGTGGGGCCTACCTGCCACCTGGATATGCCTCATTTCCGGTACCAACGCCTAAAATGATATTATAAAGTGGATGGACGGAGCGGATTTCTCATAAACATTACAGTGCACCCCACATGGGGGCGCACGAGTGCACATGCGGTGCACTCTCGAGCCGCACCGGACCCGAATTCGGTCAACCAAACGGCTGACCCGTTTTCTTCCTGCGCAGGAACAGCGGACGGACGCTCCGTCCGTTTTTCAATAGTGGGGCCCACCCATCATCCAGAACATCAATCTGGACCGTCCAAGGTGTCCAAGGAGGGGGTATTACCCTCACCTAGGTGGCAGTTTTTCAATTGACAGCGAAGATCGGGTTTTTATTATACAAACGGAAGTTGAACGGCAGTGAGAAAAGTCCTGTGGACCACACACCGAAACAAACTCAAAAGTAGCCATGTCCGACCGGTTTTGCAAGGGGAAGCTAGTGGTCGGATCAGATTTTCCATATAACACTGATCTGGGGCCCACCAACCTCAACTGCGTAAGACGATATGCAGCCCTGCCGTGCGAACGTCCGGAATTTGCGGGCGATTGTGGGCCACCGTCCGCGATCGGATCGAGGATCCAGACCGTTCAACCTCTTGAAAGGGCGGTCCTAACTCTGTCCAAGAAGGCGGATATGAAAAACTGGACGATCCTTCGTCTCAGATTCGAGTCAAACGCAACAAGTTTTTGTGTTTTCTCCCCTGCGCAGAACAGAGGTGCGCGGCTCTTGCTGTTGCGAATTTCTTTGCGTAAGGGGAGTCCGGTCTCCAACTCCATCAGTATCTACAAAGAGCCGACCCCTGGCACCTATAAAAGAGAGAGAGAGTGGGAGAGAAAAAAGGAGATCAGCATCAGTTGGAGATGGCTGGGAGGCAGCAGCTTGACAAGGAGCAGGAATAGAGTAATGTTTATTTTTATTTTTCTTTTATTTTGTTTTTGGTTAAGAGATCTAGTCCATCCATGGTAGGCTAAACCTCTTAGCTAGGGCTAAGAGGTGAAGCTTGTAGTGGGATGGGAGATTAAATTTTAGGTTTTTAAACTTGATTTTTATTATGAATTTGACTTTGATATTTGTTTTATTAAGAGAATATTTTTTAGTCTTTAATGGTCTGTTGTGACTAAATTACAATGGTTCTGCAATGGCTTTGAGTATTTCCCTTGCCTTTTAATGTTTATGACGTCAGGAAGCCCTGTTGTTTACCATTGTCTCCTGGGCATGGTTGGATGTCGGTACCCTTCCTAGCCTTCATAAACATGTTGACTGGTTGATAATTAGTTTAATTCTGTTGTTTGCTTTGTCTCCTGGGCATGGTTTGGTGATGGAATCCATTCTAATTCATATACCTCTCATCTCTTGAAAACTATATCAACATCAATCATTTATTTCCATGATTTGTGATACATGCATAAGATCTCCCTGATCTCTACAAGTGGATCCTCTGAATCCCTAGTTTCCCTTCCTCTGAATTTCTTAAAGTTTTAGATTAATTATTTCACAATTATTTCTCAATTGTTATTTGATTTAGAATTCATCTTAGTCTAGTTCTAGTTCTAGTTAGTTTCAGACTACGTACAGGTTTCAGTCCCTGTGGATTCGACCTCGGTCTTACCGAGTTTATTACTACATCACAACCCTATACTTGGGGAGTGAACAATGGGTCATGCCCTGTTTTGGCTCTACTAATTTTCAATTGATGCGCTCTTTAAAGAAAGCAGCACATCAATGGTAGAATTGAATGTAACATAAGTATGTGCACACTAAAGATTTGAGGCAGGGTGAATTATCATTTAGGTCCAACTATCTATTTTCTGTATATTAGGTGGCAGATTCAAAATACATCAATGCTAATGCTCATCAGGTAACTGGTGTAAATCATTCCTTAACGGAATTGGTGGACATTTATTGGATGGTTAAATGAAGCTGTCCATGAGGTGGGTCCCACCATGTAGATGCCTTGGCCCGAGAATAGGCTGGTCCAATCATCAGGCCGGCTATACTTTCTCTTAGCAATCAATTGGTTCTTTAAGCCATTGAGGCAGGGAGAGATCGAGGGAGAGAGAGAGAGTCGGGATGGAGAGAGAGTGTCGGGAGGGGAGAAAAAAGGGTTGGGGTTTTGGTACGTATGGTATTTATACCCTACCACTAAGCGACGATTAATTTTAATTAGCGCCGCTAAACCAGCGACGCACATCGTCGTGTAAGCGGGCTTTTGTTGTAGTGTGGGTTCCACATACATAGCTAGGCGGTATCAATGGGGGTCCCCTTCCTAACAGTTTTCATTTATTTGACCCACCTCAATAACAGATCCACCTAGATTTCGGCCCTTGGCCTAACAATGGGTAATGCACTAGATGGTAGGAGTGGATTTCATATACAAAACACAGTGAGCCCTATACAAAATTAAGGGTAGGTGTCCCCCTCCCAATTAATTTCATTGGTGTGACCCACTTGAATCATGTATCGGTTTGATTTTTGAGCACTAGATCTAACATGGGTGACTCAACTGATCGGTTGGAACAGTTTCACATACACATGTTACTTTGCTTGCATAGCTTGCAAGTTTTCTATTCAATAATAACAAGTGCGTGCCTATTTCTAAATGTGGGCCATGTTGGTTTATCCTAGCCATTGATAGATTGCCACCCATCATAGATGAACCATGCCCCAAAAGCTCACCTTTTGATCAATTTTTACCTTTCCATTGTTGGCATGTAAATACATGGTTAAAAAAAAAAAAAAACCAATAATCCACATTCAGTGCTGAAAAGATGAGATTTAATGGCTAGTATCTCTCAATTTAGGAGATTTTTTTAGCATGGTTTGTCCATAACGGTGTCATCAGACCAATGGTTTGGAAACCAAGCCTCATATGTACAAATTAGGTATCAAACACCTGAGAAGTTCCCACAAGCAGAAATATCAATTTTATGGGGTGTAAATAGATAAGCTATCAAATTTTCTTATAAAATTTAGGCTGTTTGTGCACATGGCCCCTCCTATTTGTTGGCCAGTTTTCTATGTTATTGATGTAATAAAGACTAAATATGTTTGCATGCTTTAAATCTTTCTTTCAGCTTACAAGTACATATATTTGACTTGCAGAATGTTGCCCGGCATTAGATGTTGTCACATGGTGACTGACCGGCATCATGAAGTGGTGGATTGAGTTTACTTCTTTCATAAATTTCATGACTTGTTTATGCTCTGAATATAGTGTGGAGATCTTTGAACAATGTTTTCTTCTGGTGCCTAATATTTCCATCAGATAATGATTTATATAGTTATATGAGGTGTTGTAAGGCATATTAGATCATTTGTTTTCATAGATTCTGCCACTCTTGGCATACCTAGTGCATTTACATATGTTGGTGGTCAACTCTTTCATTTGAACTGACCAATTAGTTCGTCCCACTTTACAACCTGAAAAGCACACAACTCATAGATGGACTTTTCCATCCACGTCATATAAAAACAAACCTTTGGAACATAGGTCTAACAGCCCACTGAGTTTGCACTAGTATATCATGTCTTTATAACAAGACTATGGCCATCCCTTTGATGACGGCTTTGTAAATTGACAATTACAAATAGGTATTCAAATGAAAAATATCTGATGGTTTTCCAAAAACAAGGTGTCAATGAATCAGAAGTTAGAATTGTTCAACCAACTTGATTTTTATAATGTAAATTAAGACAGGAGGTTCCACAATTGAGTTAAAATTCGCCATTTGTGACATTTCGAAGTGCCTACATCTCAAGCCTCATATGCAGCTGGAGTATCGAATTACTTCCCAGTTTGTTTTGATATATATCCATGCTTAAGATGGGGTGTCCTCTGTAATTCTTGCTAAGGTGCTGTTGAGGAGTACATGGGAGCACCAAATTAATTGATCTTCGGTCTCCCATTGATGGAGAGGGTGGGACCCATTTTTCAGATGCATGGTCCCATCATTCCACCAATGTGATCCCGGGGCGTCAGTTAATTCGGCACCTGGGGCAATGACTTGTGCTCATCCACATTCAAATCCTCATGGGGTCCACATGCAAAGGTGGGCTTAAAATCGGAAATGGCCATCTTATTGGTGCTGCTGTGATGTGCAACAGTCCACAAGTCACGATCACTTGACGATTCTGCGCTGTGATATGTGTATGCAAGGGTCTGCATTCAAATCAGTAGATCATTGTTCAGATAATCCTCTCATGGCTCAGCCACAACATTGCGGAAGGCGACAGTTCTGATCACATTGCTATCCATGCATGTGGGCCCCACAGGACCACTTGATTCATGCTAGTGATCAGCTCCAAACGAACTGTCTTCACAGATTTCATACTGATAAAATCAATAGCTTCGTTTTGGTTTCAGGATCTTTCTTTCATTCCCCTGTTTCCTTAGAGAAACACTGGTACAGTTGCCATTTCATTTATGTTAAATCAAATGCTGATGATCATCTGCTAATATCCTGTTAAAGCCCCTTAATATACATTGATACACCATCCTCTAAGGGCTCAAGCTTTTAGATCAAGTGGTCGTTTGACATGGTATCAAGGCGGAAGGTCAAGTACTCAAATATGGGGAAACAAATAATATACCTCCGTGATATGTAATATGCCTCCGAAATATATTCTCATGGGGCCAACAAAATCAAGTCTGGCTCAGCCCGGGACTGGGAAATCAAGCCTGGCCTGTTCATGTTATGAGACAATTGCTCTAAAAGCTTAAGCTGTTAGAGAATGGTGTATCAATGTATATCAAGGGATTTTAACATATCCACCCAAATTCCAATGGAAATATCTATTCTAGGGGTTTGAAATAGATTAATTTATCATTTTTTAAAATAAATTTTAGCCATGTTTCTGTAAATTCTCTTATTTATTCACCGATCTTCCATTTTATCCACGCAACATAGAGGAAATAATGTTTTGATGATTTACATCTTCTTTTCAGCTGATAACTCGTATATTCAACTAGCAGAAGCTTCTCAAACAGAAAATGATGACCTGTTGTGACTGGATAGACATGAGGAAGTAGTTATGGCATATTGAATTTTTACTTTGGTGGTTTCAGTGATCTTTTCTATTGTTATGACTGGAGAGTGTGATGGTGTTTGAACAATGTTTTCATATGGCACCATGTCTGTATTTCATGGAGATTCCATTGAATAATGATTTATATAGTGTTTGAAATATAATTTCCTACTTGCATTTTTTTTTTATTTATACACGTCATGTTTAATTTAATCATTGTGCAGGATTAAATGTTAAATGCCACTTAAGACATGCATCTAAGGCCGTCTGATGTCAGACTTTGTTAAGAACCTAACCAATACACAAAAAGCTTCAGGACCTACGAAACTGGTCAAATTAAGCTATCTAATCTGCCCATCATGTGGGCCCCCTCAGGTTAGAGTTCGAAGCTTTGAAATT
>JAJHSJ010000015.1:2396564-2471324 GCA_021015155.1 Magnolia officinalis | reverse complement strand
ATATATATATATGAGATCCAACCTGTATGTATAGAAGTTAAGGCGGATCATGCCAAGGCAAATCTGGTCTATCCAACTATGCAAGGAAATTTATTAGAAGCAGAAATCTAAATGCAATTGACTAAAAGAGTGCGACAGTGTTGGGATTTTGGCCTGCGGAATCACACAGATCTATATCTAGGATAGCAATCCAATGACACCAAGCACACACAAGAGAACACAGATTTAACGTGGAAAACCTTTGTGGGAAAAAACCACGGCACAAAGCGACAGATCTCCACTATGAAAATAGAAATTACAAAGAAAGAGGACTTACCCGATTCGAACAACCTCGAATCTCACATTTGTTACACCTTTTAGAAACCCTAAAAATCCTTTTAGGAACCCTTGGAACTCCTATAGAAAGCTTTAGAATACCTCCCAATCCCGCATACACCCCTTTATATAAGTTTAGAAAGAAGCAGACTCGGAATAGGAAACAAAAATCGCAAAATCTGCGTTTCCGCAGAAAATCTGCATAACATCTTCGATATCATCGAAGGTCCATCGATGTCATCGAAGATGGACCAAAACCGTCCAGCGACCAGGGGTGAAAATTCTGTGAATTATCAATGGCATCGAGCAACCGTCGATGTCATCGACGACTCACTTCGATATCATCGAAACCCTGTCGATATCATCGACAGACCACCAGACAGATTTAAGACATCTGTCTATAACAGATAGGAACACTAGCTTCTTCCATAATATGGCATCCGATTGAGCTAGGAGGTTGTCCATTCAGTGTATTTAGTTGCCAGATGGACAAATTATATCAGACCATGCAAGCTTATATCAAGAGGGTGGCAGCTGAATATTTTACCTCTCTCATGACAGATGAACCTGCGTTACTCCATGATATCATACTCTACTCCATTCCATCGTTGATTTCTGCTGAAGACAACCAGGATCTAATGTGCGATCCACCATCAACGAGATTAAACTGGCCGTCAACAGACTCCCCCAAGATGGAGCCTCGGGTCACAGGGGGCCTTTTTCCAAGGTTGGTTGGATACCATAGGCCATGACATCCATTATGTAAGACCCTATACCCCAGAAATCTGGTTTGTACACTGGATAGCCGTTGGTTGTAGGTCCATTGGCCCCGAGAATATTTTGACTTGATCATAATGTTGTTCCATTATCGAGCCGCAAGCCGTATGTCAACCCGATGTCCGAATATTAAGATACGGATTTAAAATTAAACAATCTTAGAAATGACCATTATGTCCTTATTTTAGGTGGGGCTCCGCCAACATCGAGTTTTCAAATCCGTTAGGTCGGAGAGCCTAACCGTTGTGGTCGTAGTCAAGTTACGGAGTTACTGACGAAAACGACATGTCAATATAACACCTGGATTGTAAGTTACGCATCGATATGTACATGTATAGTTTAATAAAATAACTCACATGACCTCGGGTTTTTTTTTTAAATCCCTGGAATACTTTTTGTTAAATCAGTTACATAACATTTTGTTTATTGCTACCATACGTTTAAACTTCTCAAAATTATCCTAAACCATCCCATAAACCCTTTTTTTTAGCTAAAAGCCACTTTAAAACCTTTTTAAGCCCATAAATAGACAAAACCCACTTTCAAACATTTCATTTCCAGCCAACACTCTAGTTGAGGAAAGAAGAAGAAGAGGAAAAGAAGAAGAAGAAGAAGACAAAGAAAGAGAAGCTGAGGTTGAGAGCCAAACCTCTGATACTTTCAGGTGAGTGCATAGATTAGGAGCACTTAGATGTGTACGTTGAGGTTTCTTTCAAAACCCTATCGTTGAAATTTTTGTTTAAGGGTTAGGGTTTTGCTGAATTTTCAGTTTTAAGGTTAAAGAATTGCTGAATTTTGTTTAAGGGTTAGGGTTTTGCTGAATTTTCAGTTTTAAGGTTAAAGAATTGCTGGATTTTGTTTAAGGGTTAGGGTTTTGCTGAATTTTCAGTTTTAAGGTTAAAGAATTGCTGGATTTTGTTTAAGGGTTAGGGTTTTGCTGGATTTTCAGTTTTAAGGTTAAAGAATTGCTGGATTTTGTTTAAGGGTTAGGGTTTCGCTAGATTTTTTGTTGTAGGAATTATATATTGCTGGAATTAGGTGTTGGAATTATATATTGCTGGAATTAGGTGTTGGAATTATATATGGCTGGAATTAGGTGTTGGAATTAGGAAGTCTGTATTGCTGGAATTAGGTGCTGGAATTAGGTGCTGGAATTATATATTGCTGGAATTAGGTGTTGGAATTATATATTGCTGGAATTAGGTGTTGGAATGAGGTTGTTGCTGGATTTTCTTACGGGTATGGCTGGCTTTGCTGAGTTAGTTGATTAGGTTATGAATGGAAGATTGGATGATAGATAAGATTTAGTTTTGTTACAAGTGATACGTGTTTCTAACAATTTCTCTCTTTGTTCCTTCCAATATGCACCCGCTACCTGTTCGACAAATTGTCTCAAAGGAATATCCTTCATCCTTTTAATGTAGATCATTCTTGAGAAAAAGCATGCTTGTAGCATGAAGTTTTATAGCAGATTGACTAAGTCATGTGCATATCATATGCATGAATCATAGTTGTTATATCCTTGTCTTCTTGAGAGTAAATGAATCATATCATGATGTAGTGATCATAGTGGGTTGTGGTGCGACACACGATGTGTCTATGATGAGTATGTAAACTGCCTAGATACATGTTGTATTAAATGAGACCCTTATGAGGAACTTAACTGTGGAACTTAAATGTATGACGAATGTATGAGGAGACCACATGAGGAAGGTCGTCCTCTGTTTGCCTTTAAAATAAAAATGAAATGATCTGTTATGCTTGTGTGTGGACTCATGCATACATACATACGGTGATTGTAAATGCGATGAAACATACGTTGTTATAACTCGAGTTGGACACCACACCGGAAATATGTAATTCGACAGGACATGATTAGAGGGTCCGTGGGTGAAAGTCCCTAAACCCCGATTGGTACCATTGGGAGCGACCAATGCTTAGACCGGGTGGAAGAACAGAGCGCTGAAATGCTGAAATACCAAAGTAGGCAGCGACTCCCACCGATGTGTGTCGATTGGTTGAGAGGTTTGACCTGACCTGCTTATGGGCAAGCAAAGATAGGTTGTGTGTGACGAGCTCGTAAATTGTCCGCTATCGTTTTGTCAAGCGACTTATGACTTCTCACCGTTAGGCAGATAGTGAGGTTCAATACAAGTGTGTTAGACTATTTCGGCCCGTGAACTATGTAGTCCCACCTTTGTAGTTGACCACGGTGGAAAAGTCTATACAAGTGGGTAGAAGTCCCACCTCTGTTTTAAACTTTAGTGATCCAATTGGGAAATATGAAAAGTTGTAGAAATGTTGAAAGCGTGTGTATGTTACAAGTGGGTAGAAGTCCCACCTCTGTATATAAAAATGATTTGGAAGCCTGTGCATTCATGTGCATTAAATGAGCATGACATGAAACATGCATTTTGACTGCACACACGCACTCACTGGGCTTAGCAGCTCAACCTTTCCTTTCTATTTTTTTTCAGGTGAGAGTAAGGAGCTGCAGGAGTAGAGGCTACAGACTCCAGTTGTCCTTTTTGCTTTGTACATATCAGTGTATATTTTTTTTGTAATACCCTGCATATGTACATCAGGTATAGTAAATATGACGTGGTTTATGTTTTGGTTTGCCCTGAGGTGCTCAGTTGTACACAGTAATATATATTGTATATGATGAAATTTTGAGAAATGCAACATGTTTGTTGGTTTTACTTTCAGAAATCCTCCTTGTGGAGCCCTGCTTATGGGACTTAGTATGTGCTACTTGAAAGTCTCAAGAATCAGAGTTCTACGAAGGCTGTCAACCAAAATCTGGTGTTTAGTAACACTAGATTTAGGGTCGTGACACATTAGGCGGCCCTATCCTTCGTCAGAGGGGACTCCCTCCCGAGAGCGTATCTAGCAACACTAATCTACCTCATTCCCAAATCTACAAACCCAAAAAAATTTCCTACATTTTGCCCCATAAGTTTATGTAATTGCATTTACAAAATTTTCTCTAAACTGATTGCAGACAGGCTTAGCAAGATTCTCCCCAAGATTGTCTCGCAAGAGCAAGGGGCTTTTATTCAAGGAAGATCCATAACAGAGAATTGTGCTCTCGCTCAAGAGTTATTCAGGGACATCG
This sequence comes from Magnolia officinalis, assembly GCA_021015155.1. NCBI lineage: Eukaryota > Viridiplantae > Streptophyta > Magnoliopsida > Magnoliales > Magnoliaceae > Magnolia > Magnolia officinalis. The sequence goes on along the minus strand of JAJHSJ010000015.1, from coordinate 2,467,114 downwards.
ATAGGAATGTTAGAGGGGAAAACATTCTTATCAAGCTGGACATGGAGAAAGCCTACGATAGGATGGACTGAAGCTTCCTTAAGGAAGTACTATACCGTTTTGTCTTCGATCCTACCTGAATATCTTTGATTGAAAAATACTGGATTAATTCTTGGTTTTCAGTCCTTATTAATGGCGAGCCTTGCGGCTTCTTCCGTTCTTCCAGATGTTTGCGTCAAGGCGACCCAATCTCCCCTAGGCTGTTTATCCTAGCATCAGAAGTGCTCAGCCGAGGTTTCCATCACTTGTTCACGAATGGCTCCTGCCTCCCCTATGCCGCTTGCACATATTGCCATGTCATCACCCACCAACTATTCGCGGATATATGACACATTTCTACTCACTAACGGGGGGAAAGCCTACACTTGTAAAAATCGCAGAATTTCTCAGCATGTTCCCAAGTAGCCTCTACCTAGAAAATCAGCAACAACAAAAGCTTCTTCATTCTCTCCTCCTCCCAATCACAATCCAGGATCAGATCAACTCGAAGAACTCTTGGTTTCCATCAAGGTACAACCTGATGCAAGACATGAAATTCAAATATGATGTGCAAGAATTTAGGCTTAAGATCACATTAGTTTATAAATAAATACATAAATTCCATATCCCACATGAAAGTCCAAACATTCAATTAAGGGGAATCTATGTGGGTCCAGGCATACATAGGCAAGGGCTGGAACAATAATAATTATAAGCCAAACAATACTCAAAGGGAAATAGAATTCAGCCACACATGCATAGTAATCAGTCCATAATCCAAGGGATTCACCAATTCCAATTCAGAGAACCCTAGGGTAAGAAAATGGGCATAAATTAGATATTTGAGTAATTTAGGGTTAGGTTTAGGAATTTTGGGTGAAAGTGGAGTGAAAGAGAGGAGAAAGATGAACCGGAGAAGTACCGCACACGTGGACAACAACAATGGCCCAGACGCACGTGCGTGTGATCCCAGCCGCACGTGTATGAGGTCCACTATTCAGAAAAAAGCAACCTTGGCCTTGGCCGGCCGGGGATGGACTCAAAAACTCCCAGATCTCAGCTCAATCTGATGCACAATTTGTGCGTGGTGCTCCGCCGAAGTTTCAGCCCTCCCGCAGAACTAGATTCTAAAAATTTGCTTTAACGAGAAAAACAACTGCAATAGAAGATGGATTTGAAAAGTAGATGATTTTAGGAGACTAGAAATATGGATGGAAGAAGGTGGGAAGTATGAATGATAGAAGATAAGGGCGGATCGGGATGGATGTGGCTACGCAGTACGGTAGTTAGCCCTTCGATGAAGGGAAGGCTTTGCACCCAATTAGGCTTCACAACTCAAAGAGTACGAAACGCAAATTTTTTATTAATCTTCAATAAATCAAGAGAGCTACATGGGATGCCTATTTTTAGAAAAACCATATACCCCAAAACTCGTGCCATATGCGCAACTTATTACTTGGCGATGTAAACTAAAATAAAAACCAAACAAAGAAATCTAAAGCTTTTATGGTGTTCTAAATAATATCAATAAGCAAGACCTAAAATATGAGATCAATCCGACTAGTGGGCCACGATCATGAGATCCCATGATGGGCTTTACTTGACTATCGGGCCCACTCTTTTGAACCAAACTTCGTTTTCTAATTAGGAGGCCCTCCTTGGACATCGTCATCGAGCCAGATCGACGGTGGGGCTCTTCTTCTTCGTACGTACATACGTAAGGGGGTGGTGTGAGTATGTGTGTGCGCATGATGTCCCCATCAATTCTCCCCGGTTGCAAAGATTTCACCACTGGCGAAATAAAACTCCAAAACCGCTCCGAGATGTAAGGATCAAGTCTCTGAAGCTCCTCCTCAACGAGCCACGTATTGACTGAAGTTGGACGTGACTTCCACTTGACCAAGAATTTTTGAAACATGACGTCGTTCGACGTTGAAACTATCTGATGGTCTAGAATATCCTCTATTTCTTCTTTGGGTGTGTGAATGTTAGATACGGAAGGCAGAGGCTAGGAAGAAAGGTCAGAAAGAGTGGATATGGGAGGTAGAGGCTGAAAAAATGGGTCGGGACGAGTAGGTATAGGACGTAGAGGCTGGAAAAATGGGTTCGGAAGGGTAGGTATGGGAGGTAGAGGCTGGAAAAATGGGTTGGGACGGGTAGGTATGGGATGTAGAGACTGAGAAGATGGGTCGGGAGGGGTAGGTACGGGATATAGGGGCTGGGAAGATGGGTCGGAGGGGGACCATAGATCAAGGGATAAATCTGGGAAATCAAGATTGGTGGACAAAGGGCCGGACAAAGTATCGGTGGTCCCCTGAAAAGTAACTAGATCCTTCACATTGAATATGGAACTAATTCCCATGGAAGGTGGAAGATCTACCTCATACACATTGAGACTGTTCCATTTTATAATTTTGAAGGATCCAGCGCTACGCGTGTGTAACTTACAAACAGACCCCGGAGGATACTTCTCGGGCCTGATGCGGACCATCACAGAGTTCTCAATATTGAATTCTTTGAAACGTTTATGCTAGTCTACAGAAAATTTGTAATGTTCATTACTAATAGTGATCTTTTGTCTGATTTCTTGATGCCATGAATGAATGTGATACGCGAAAGACTCTACAGGATCTGACGGCTTATGGAACAGTGACATAGGGACAAGATCAATAGGTTTCCCAGGTTATAACTAGTAACGACTTCATAAGGACTGAGACCTGTGGACCTATCGACAGAACTATTAAAGGCAAATCCGGCTGTAGGTATTACGGTGTCTCATGTTCTGGTGTGCTCTATATTCCTCCTAGGGGGAGACTCATCTGGTAGATCATCAGAAAAAACAACACATAACTCATCCACTACCGAAACGGCCTCAATCGGTAACTCTACATTAGCCTCTGGTGCACTCTCTTCAACCACAAGGCCGCACATGTTGTACCCCTCAAAATAGTGATTTTGATGTCCCTCATGGGGTGGGTGAACGGGTGGACACCCATAATTGATTCATCGACCAACTTCATTCATTGGTCTATCCTCCATAACATCTGCCTGAGATTGGACATCTACCCCAATGGTGGGGTTTGTCTTGACGATGGTCTTTAGTCGGGTAATGCGCACATCAAGCTGTTCAAAGCATTGGTCAATTTCCAAGTACTTATCCAAAGACTCGATCTGCTGGGACAGCTTGTTTAGTGAGTCTAGCAGTTGTTCCATGTTTAGTGTAAGGTGCAAACCAAAATTCAACAATATAGTTGTCAAAATATAAGAAAGTTTTTTTTTTTTTTTTAAGAAACAACATAGTTTCTAAAAACGAAAAAGGAAAGTTTCTGAAAACAAATTAGAAAAGTTTCTAAAAAAGCAATCTATTTTCTAAAAACAGAAAAAAGTAAAGTTTCTAAAAACAAATTAGAAAAGTTTCTTAAAAAAGCCAAATTAGGAAAGTTTCTAAAAAAGCAATCTAGTTTCTAAAAATGAAAAAAAGGAAAGTTTCTAAAAAAACAAATTAGGAAAGTTTCTATAAAAAATAAAAATAAAAATAAAAAACATATTAGGAAAGTTTCTAAAAAAATACAACCTAGTTTCTAAAAAAAAAAGAAAAAGGAAAGTTTCTAAGAATAGAAAGTAAGTTAGTTTCTAAAAAGAAAAGGGAAAGTAAACTAGTTTCTAAAAAAGAAGAAGGAAATGAAATTAGTTTCTAAAAACAGATTAAGAAAGTTTCTAAAAACAGAAAAGGAAAGTTTCTAAACCTAGAAATAGAAAGCTAAGTTAATTTCTAAAATAATTCAAATAAGGGAATAACAAAAAAATTCAGCAGCTTATGTCAGTGTTTATGGACCTCTAAACAGCCATATATGATTAGAATTGATGCGTAATAGACATAAACAACTAAACCCTAAACATGTAATGAATTTTCCTATAAGAACCCTAAGCTCTGATACTAAATTTGATGCAGGACATGAAATTCAAATATGATGTGTAAGAATTCAGGCTTAAGATCACATTAGTTTATAAACAAATACACAAATTTCATATCCCACATGAAAGTCCAAACATTCAATTAAGGTGAATCTATGCGGGGCCAGGCCTACACAGGCTAGGGCTGGAACAATAATAATAATAAGTCAAACAATACTCAAAGGGAAATAGAATTCAGCCACACATGCATAGTAATCAGTCCCTAATCCAAGGGATTCACAATTCCAATTTAGAGAATCCTAGGATAAGAAAATGAGCATAAAATTGGAGATTTGAATAATTTAAGGTTAGGTTTAGGGATTCTGGGTGAAAGCGGAGTGAAAGAGAGGAGAAAGACGAACCAGAGAAGTACTGTACGCGTGGACAACAACAATGGCCATGACGCAAGTGCGTGTGATCCCGGCGGCACTTATGTGAGGCCTACTATTCAGAAAAAGGCCACCTTGACCCTATTCAGCCGGGGATGGACTCCAAAATTTCTAAATCTCAGCTCGATCCGATGCACAGTTTGTGCGTGGTACTCCGCTTAAGTTTCAGCCCTTCAGCCAGATTCTAGAAATTTGTTTTAAAGATAAAAACGACTTCAATAGAAGATGGATTTGAAGCGTAAATGATTGTAGGATAATAGAAATATGGATGGAAGAAGGTGTGAAGTATGGATGATAGAAGATAGGGGCGGATCGGGATGGATGTGGCTTCGCACCACGGTAGTTAGCCCTTCGATGAAGGGAGGGCTTCGCACCCAATTATGCTTCACAACTTAGAGAGTAGGAAAACGAAGAATTTTTACTAATCTTCAATGAATCGAAAGTGCTACATGGAGTGCCAATTTATAGAAAAACCCTACACCCCAAAACTCATGCCATGTGCGCAACCTATTACTTGGCGATGAAGTAAACTAAAATAAAAACTAAACAAAGAAATCTAAAGCGTTTATGATGTTCTAAATAATATCAATAAGCAAGACCTAAAATATGAGATCAATCTGACTAGTGGGCCACGATCATGAGATCCCATGATGGGCTTTACTTGACTATCGGGCCCACTCTTTTGAACCAAACTTCGTTTTCTAACTAAGAGGCCCTCCCTGGACGTCGTCATCGAGCCAAATCGATGGTGGGGCCCTTCTTCTTCGTATGTACGTGTATAAGGAGATGACATGCGTGCGCGTGCGCGTGTGCGCATGATGTCCCCATCAATTCTCCCTGACTGCGAAGATTTGCCATTGGCGAAATGAAACTCCTGAACCGCTCCGAGATGTAAGGATTAAGTCTCTAAAGCTCCTCCTCAACGAGCCACGTAGTGGCTGAAGCTGGACGTTACTTCCATTTGACCAAGAATTTCTGAAACCTGCCGTCCGACATTGAAACTATCTGATGGTCCAAGATATCCTATATTTCTTCTCTGGGTATGAATGTTAGGTATGGGTGGCAGAGGCTATGAAGAAATGTCATGAAGAGTAGATATGGGAGGTAGAGGCTGGAAAAATGGGTCGGGACGTAGAGGCTAGGAAAATGGGTTCGGAAAAGTAGGTATAAGAGGTAGAGGCTGGAAAAATGGATCGGGACGGGTAGGTATGGGACGTAGAGGCTGGAAAGATGGGTCGGGAGGGGTAGGTACGGGACGTAGGGACTGGAAAGATGGGTCGAGAGGGGACCATGGATCAAGGAATAAATCTGAGGAATTATGATTGGTGGGCGAAGGGCCGGACATAGTATCAATAGTCCCCTGAAAAGTAATTAGATCTTCGACATTAAATGTGGAACTAATTCCCACGGAAGGTGGAAGATCTACCTCATATACATTGAGACTGTTTCATTTTATAATTTTGAAGGATCCAGTGCTACGCGTGTGTAACTTACGAACGGTCCCCGGAGCATACCGTTCGGGCCTGATGCGGACCATCACAGAGTCCTCAATATTGAATTATTTGAAACTCTTATACTGGTCTGCAGAAAATTTGTAATGTTCATTACTAACGGTGATCTTTTGTCTGATTTTTTGATGCCATGAATGAATGTGATGCGCAAAAGACTCTGCAAGATCTGACGGCCTATGAAACAGTGACATAGGGACAAGATAGGTTTCCCAAGTTTATAACTAGTAACGACTTCATAAGGACTGAGACCTGTGGACCTATCGAAAGAACTATTAATCGCAAACCTGGCTGTAGGTATTACGGTATCCCATGTTCTAGTGTGCTTTATATCCCTCCTAGGGGGAGACTCATCTGGTAGATCATCAGGAAAAATATCACATAACTTATCCGCTACCGAAATGGCCTCAATCTGTAACTCTACACTAGCCTCTGGTCCACTCTCTTCAACCACAAGGCCGCACATGTTGTACCCCTCAAAATAGTGGTTTTAATGTCCCTCATGGGGTGGGTACACGGGTGCACGCCCATAATTGATTCCTTGACCAACTCCATTCTCATTGGTCTATCCTCCAGAACACCTGCCTGAGATTGGACATCTACCCCAAGGGTGGGGTTTGTTCTGGCGATGGTCTTTAGTCGGGTAATGCGCACATCAAGTTGTTCAAAGCATTGGTCCATTTCCAAGCACTTATCCAAAGACTCGATCTACTGGGACAACTTGTTTAGTGAGTCCAGCAGTTGTTCCATGTATAGTGTAAGATGCAAACCAAAATTCAACAATATAGTTGTCAAAATATAAGAAAGTTTTTTTTTTTAATAAACAACATAGTTTCTAAAAATGAAAAAGGAAAGTTTCTGAAAACAAATTAGGAAAGTTTCTAAAAAAAGCAACCTATTTTCTATATAAAAAAAATTAAAAAAATATTTCTAAAAACAAATTAGAAAAGTTTCTTAAAAAAAAACAAATTAGGAAAGTTACTAAAAACGCAATCTAGTTTCTAAAAACGAAAAAAGGAAAGTTTCTAAAAATAAATTAGGAAAGTTTCTAAAAAAACAAATTAGGAAAGTTTCTATTAAAAAAAAAAACAAAAAAAAAAACAACAAATTAGGAAAGTTTCTAAAAAAAAACAACCTAGTTTCTTAAAAAAAAAAAAGAAAAGGAAAGTTTCTAAGAATAGAAAGTAAGTTTCTAAAAAGAAAAAGGAAAGTAAACTAGTTTATAAAAAAGAAGAAGGAAAGGAAATTAGTTTTTAAAAAAACAAATTAAGAAAGTTTCTAAAACAGAAAAGGAAAGTTTCTAAACCTAGAAATAGAAAGCTAAGTTAATTTCTAAAATAATTCAAATAAAGGAATAACAGAAAATTTCAGCGGCTTATGTCAGGGTTTATGGACCTCTAAACAGCCATATATGATGAGAATTGATGCGTAATGGACATAAACAACTAAACCCTAAACATGTAATGCATTCCCCTATAAGAACCCTAAGCTCCGATACCAAATTTGATGCAGGACATGAAATTCAAATATGATGTGCAAGAATTCAGGCTTAAGATCACATTAGTTCATAAACAAATACACAAATTTCATATCCCACATGAAAGTCTAAGCATTCAATTAAGGGGAATCTATATGGGTCCAGGCCTACACAGGCTAGGGCTGGAACAATAATAATAATAAGTCAAACAATACTCAAAGGGAAATAGAATTCAGCCACACATGCACAGTAATCAGTCCCTAATCTAAGGGATTCACCAATTCCAATTCAGAGAACCCTAGGTAATGAAAGAGGCATAAAATTGGAGATTTGAGTAATTTAGGATTAGGTTTAGGGATTTTGGGTGAAAGTGGAGTAAAAAAAAAAGGAAAAAGACGAACCAGAGAAGTACTGCACGCGTGGACAACAACAATGGCCATGACCACGTACGTGTGATCCCGGCCACACATGTGTGAGGCCCATTATTCAGAAAAAGGACACTTTGGCCCTGGTCGGCCGGAGATGGACTCCAAAACTCCCAAATCTCAGCTCGATCCGATGCGCGGTTTGTGCGTGGTGCTCCGCCGAAGTTTCAACCCTCCCGCAGAGCCATATTCTAGAAATTTACTTTAAAGAGAAAAACGACTGCAATAGAAAATGAATTTGAAGCGTAGATGATTGTAAGAGAATAGAAATATGGATGGAAGAATGTGGGAAGTATGGATGATAAAAGATAGAGGTAGATCGGGATGGATGTGGCTTTGCACCACGGTAGTTAGCCCTTCGATGAAGGGAGGGTTTCGTACACAATTAGGCTTCACAACTCAAAGAGTAGCAAAACGCAGAATTTTTATTAATCTTCAATGAATCAAAAGAGCTACATGGGGTGCCTATTTATAGAAAAATCATATACCCCAAAACTCGTGCCATGTGCGCAACCTATTACTTGGTGATGAAGTAAACTAAAATAAAAACCAAACAAAGAAATCTAAAGCGTTCATGATGTTCTAAATAATATCAATAAGCAAGACCTAAAATATGAGATCAATCCGACTAGTGGGCCACGATCATGAGATCCCATAATGGGATTTACTTGACTATCGGGCCCACTCTTTTGAACCAAACTTCGTTTTCTAACTAGGAGGCCCTCCCTGGACGTCCTCATTGAGCCAGATCGACGGTGGGGCCCTCCTTCTTCGTACGTGCCTGCGTGAGGGGGTGGCACGCGTACGCGTGTGTGCATGATGTCCGCATCACAACCTCATTCACCTACATGGGGGTCCCAATCTTCAAAGGAAGAGCGTTAAAGTCATTTTTCAGACCACTGCTAGAGAAGGTTCAACACAGAATTTCTGGATGAAAGACCAAAATGTTGTCCCAAGCTAGTGGAGCCACGCTCATCAACCACGTCATCAATAACATCCCGGTTCATGTTATGACAGCTACTAAGATCCCTTCATCCCTTCTCGAGAAGCTAGAAAAGGCCTATGCTAACTTCTTATAGGGCTGGGAGGGAACTCATAAGTGTTGTCATTGGCTAAGTTGGGGACTCATTTCCCATCCAAAGTAGGAGGGAGGCCAAGGGATCAAATGCCTCGCGCTGGTTATGAAAGCACTCATAATGAAATTGGCCTGGAACGTCCTTTGCTCTAGGAAAATCAATAATTGGACTAGCTTCGTCAAGGTCAAATATCAGGCGGACATCTTAGCAGCAAATGGTTCCATTCAATCTAAATTCTCCTCCCCAAGTTAGAAACACATTGCCTCGTTGTTCCCTCAGGTTGCAGCTAGTTCCCGTTGGATCGTTGGTAGAGGAAATCTGCGTTTCTGGGGCGACAGCTGATCGGGGCTCGGGCCACTCTCAGAATGGATTCAACAATCCTCCTAGGGTCAAAATAACCAGGTACGAGATTTTATAAGGCCCTATGGCTAGCTTGACCTAAGGAGAGCTCGTTCCCTCCTCCTGTCAGTGGTTGTGGATCATATAACTGAGGAAGGAATCTGCACCTCACCAATGAACGACAAAAGAATCCGGGTGCCCTCCTCGTCTGAGAATTTTGAAGTTAAATCTGCTTGGAACATCTTAAGACCAGCGAGGACAAAATACGGCTGGGCCAAATGGGTTTGGCACCCCTCTATCCCACTAAAGATCTCTTTGCTCCATTGGAAGATTTTCCATAAAGCTATCCCAGTGAACGCCAGAATCCAAGCTAGAGGTGTCCATCGATCTCGCATCCAGGTGTGCGTGCTACCCCCCTCTTCTTCAGCCTAGCTTTGAAACTATAGACCATCTATTCTTAACAGGCCCAGCTGCTTAGAAGATTTGGAGCTACTTCCAATCCCTTTTCAGAGTGCATGGTATGGCTCAACTTTTAGCTATGGACAGGGCCACGCTGTGGATGACAAACTCCAATCCGGACCGCCTCCATATTCTGCGCGCCATCCTCCATTCGTTCATCTTCTAGGAAATATAACTGGAAAGGAATAGAGCTCTATTCGACAGCTCGACATTTAGTGTTTCAAGAGTCATAGCCCAAATTTATTGTTGGATCGTGAGAATCGGCCCCTCTCTGCCTCTCCCCAGTAGGCTTAATAGGCAGTCCACCCAACTACTCTCACTTCTTTGCATTGTCAACTCGGTGCCCATTCCTAAGAATTCCAGGGTAGTGAAATGGATTCGGCCCAAAAGGGGGTGGATTAAGATCAATGTAGATGGTTCCACGCTGAGAAATCCAGACCCATCGGGAGGTGGCGGCATCGGGAGATGTGGGGAAGGGAAATTTATTTTGATTTCTCCTCAGGCTATGGGGTGGCTGAATTTCGTGCCATTTGGGAGGGCCTAGCGAAGTGCGCTGACTTAGGCTATTCTAAGGTAGAAGTGGCAAGCGACTTTAAATCCATTGTGAATATCCTCTCAAAGAATTCCAATCTGTCGTTGTCCATGTGTTACTGGTACGCGAGGGTTAGGTCGTTATCAGAGATTTTGAACATCTCCTTCACCTATGCTCCTAGGGAAGCAAATGCAACCGCTTGGATGATCTAGCCAAAAGATGGAGCTCTTCACAAGTTACTTCTTTCTATGTGTCCTAGACTGAGCTCCCCTCAATCACTAGGGGCCTTCAATTTTTGAATAGGGTGGGTCTAGGGCCCACCGTCATGTATATGTTTACCGGACGCAGATTTCTTGCGAAAACCCGTGTTGTAGGAAGTTCCTGCGCTGGGATGTAAGGTGGGGTCCACCGTGATGTTTACCAGAAATCCAACGTGTCCATCCATTTTTCGAACTCACTTTAGTGCGTGCGACTAAAAAGTAGGAGGATCCAAAGCTCAACTGAGCCATACAGGGGAGAAGGAATTGCTACCGTTGAAACTTTCCTAAGCTCCACCTTGATGTTTATATGTCATCCAAACCGTTTATAAGGTTATTTTTATTGGGATAAAGTGAAAACAACAAAAATTTGACCGATACGAAAACTTTTGTGCCCATATAAATATTTTAACGGTGGTCACTAAATCCTCACTATTTCCTCTCGTGTGGCCCATTTGAATTTTGGCTCCACCTCATTTTTTGTCAAATGTCCTAAAATGATATCAGATGGACGGATTGGATTTCTCACAAACATCGTAGGATGGCCCACCCAGAATCCTTGCGCTGGAACTTCAATCCATGGGAACGGATTGGCTACTCCTTTGGCTGGTGGTCGGTGCTATGTGGGCCACAATATGATGTATGTGTTTCATCCATGCCATCCATCTGTTTTCGAAGATCATTTTACAGGGCAAGTCCACAAATGAGGTATATCCAAATCTCAAGTGGACCACATTACAGGAAACAGTGTTGAATGAGGTTCGACCATTAAAAACATTTTGGGGGCCATAAAAGTTTTTGATCAAGCTTATATTTGTTTTTTACCTTCATCTGTGCCTGTATGACCTAATCAACAGATTGGATGTCAAATAAACAGTATATTGGGCCATAGTTGGATTTTAATGGTTGATATCCAACCACTATTGTTTTCATGTGGTGTGGTCCACTGAGACTTATATCCCTCTAATTTTTGGGATCAACCAATAAAATGATCTGTAAAAATAGATGAACGGAATGGATGAAACACATACATCACCGACCATCAGCCACGGAGCTGGTGTCAGGGGGAGTATAGCCAATCCGTTTCCTTTATCCATGCTGTCGTACCTAAAAACGAGACAAATCCAGTGCTAAAGTGAACTACGTTACACACAGAATTGTATTTAATGCAATCCAATCGCAATTGACTTCACCTTTAAATCTGCCTTAAGCTTATACGTTAAAATGATCGGAGAAAATATATTGATAGCGTTGATAGATACATATTACGGTGGCCCCACATAGATCTGTCCGTTGGCGGGGTAGGACACCTTTCTCTGATTTTTAGGAGCAAGGATCTACTGTTTCCAGCGCACAGGGACTTCCTGTGCCCTGGAATTTAATTGGTCCACGTCATCTGTGCAGACAGCAGGACAGCATTTAATGAAATAAATAATTATTTACAAAATACGGCTTGATTAACAACAAAGGATACATTCTTGAACGCCGCGTCTTAGCTTCAACTCAGGATCGAGTGACGTCTGTGGGACCCTAACCATAGCCCACCTTGATGTATGCTTCGTATATCTACGCCCTCCATTCGTTTTTCCAAGTCATTGTCATATAAACGAAGTAGATCCATATCTCAAGTGAGCCACACCACAGGAAACAATGGTCACTATAAATAGCCACTATTGAAAACTTCCTAGTGTCCACTGCCATGTTAATTTGAAATCTAACTGTTGTTAATGAGGTCACACAGACTAGAAGAAGAGAAAACACAAATATCAGCTGGATTGAGAACATTTGCAGCCTCCAAAAATAAATAAAATTGTCAATCCCTATTGTTTCTTATAGTACGTACGGTCAACCTGAGATATGCATGTCTTTTGTTTTTTTTGTTTTTTTTTTTTAAATCATTCCTAAAGGAGCTGACAAAACATAGAGACGGCATACATATACAATGCGTACATCAAAGCGGGCCCCTCGGTCAGGTCCCGCTCGATCTAAGGTTGCAACAAAGCTCCGTTCCTTTTTCAAGAGCAGATTGCATAGTGTAACAAGCAATACTCATGCCCGTACTGTATGCTACTAAACAATCTTTGTGGCCCTACCATGATAAACGTGTCTTATCCATGCTGTCCATCCATTTTTTTCAACTCATATTAGGGCATGAGCTCAAAAATGAAGCAAATCCAAATATTAAGTGGACCACACCAAAATAGTGGTGATTGAAAGCCCACAATTAAATAATACTTTGTAGGGCCTGTTGTAATGTTTATTTGTCATCCAACCTATTTGATAACATCACAAAACATGGAGGAAGAGAAAATACAAATATCAGCTTGATTCAAAAATTTGTAGCCACCATTTATGGTGGGTATCCAATCACCAGCTTCCTGTGGTGTGGTCCACCTGAGGTCTATATCTGCCTCAATTTTGTACTCATGCACTAAAATGATCCCAAAAAATGGAAGGCAAAGTAAATAAAACACATGCATCATGGTGGGGCCTACAGAACTTCTCTAATATCACACAACGTGCATGCTACCCTAGGCAATCTGAGTCGCATCCCCTCACGGCCACCTACAAAAGCAAATGGTTGGTGGCTTGTGGGGACCTCACCATGATATTTATGTAAAATAAACATCAACCACTAGGTGTGTCACCCTATGTAGCCTATAGGCCTAAAAATCAATTCCATATATGATTCAGGGTGACCTGAAAATTCATGTATAGTTACAAAATTTAAGGCACGGCTAAAATCTTTTGTGCAATTTAAGAGGTTGAAGTGGATTTCAAATAAGTATCATGGCGGACCCTTTAAAAATTAAGAGTAGACTTCTCTCTCCCAAGTGTTTCCTTTGGTATGGCCTACTAGAATCATATGTCAATTTGATTTTTTATTTTTTATTTTTTATTTTTTTCTCTAAGCCTGATAAAGGACTTCATAACTAATGGTCATAGTGGATCTTACCAAAACATCATGGTGGCCTGTGTCAAAGTTAAAAGTCACATCCCGTACAAACATTTTTTTTCTAACTGTGTATATAGTTGAAAAGGTTCCACTAGATAAAGTGATGGGTTCCACTAGACAAAGTGACCGGATTGCCAGACAAGGTTATGGAGTTCCACTAGGCAAAGTAACAAGGTTGTCAAACAAAGTGATGAGTGTCACGCACCGCACTTCGGATACAGAGTGTGCACCCTCAGACCCGAGTTACGGTCCATGACACGTACACTAAGTGTACATAAATTCATCAACCATAAAATTATTAAGAGATATCCTTATATGTATTCCATGATTTTGGTAGATTTTAGCAAAATATAATTCTTACAATGTGTGGAATCGAACTACTGACATATCCCTCTATCAAAAGTGCTTTTACTAACTGGGCTAAGTGCTTAGTTTTATTAATAAAGAAAAATCAAATATGAATTTGTTTTAGTCGAGGTCTCAAGTAGGCTACAAAAATCAGGGTCATAATGGGATTCCACTAGACAAAGTGACAAGGTTCTGCAAGAAAAAGTGATGGGATTCTCTGATGAAATGATGGGGCCGGTTTCATTAGACAAAGTAATAAGGTTCTACTAGACAAAGTGAAAAGGTTGTGCGACAAAGCAACGAGGTCCTACTAGACAGTCACAAGGTTGTGCGACAACGTGATGAAGTTTTACTAGACAAAGTAATGAGGTTTCAAAATAATGTAACGTGGTTCCACTAGATAAAGTGATGAGTCTTACTTGACAAAGTGACATGATTACCAAATAAAGTAATGGGATTGACATTAGATAAAATGACTGAGTTGTTAGACAGAATTTCAGGATAAAGTCACGTGCTTACAATAAACAAAGTGGCAGCATTCTACTACGTAAAGTGATGGGGTTACCGGAAAAAGTGAGGAGGCTTAATAAGGCGAAGTGATAAGATTGTCGAACAAAGTAATGGGATTTTACTTGACAAAGTGACGGGATTACTAGACAAAGTGACAGGGTTCCGTTAAACAAAATGACGGAATTGTCAGACAAATTGATGTGGTTACACTAGCCAAAGTGATGGGGTTCTATTAGATAAAGTAACAGGGTTTCACCAAATAATTTGAAGATGTTCTATTGGGTAAAATGATGGTGTTATCAGATAAAGTGATATGGTTCCATGAGACAAACTGATAGAGTTGCCTGACAAAGTGACAAAGTCCTACTAGGCAAAGTAATGGGGTTACCAAACAAAGTGAATGAGTTCCGCAAGACAAGATAACGAGATTACATGAAACAAAGTTGCTAGATTTCACTGGACAAAGTGACTGATTTGCCCAACAAAGTGATCAGGGTCGAATATTGCATATCAGACCCCAGTAATTACTTGATTTTACATACATGATAATATTTAATGCCAGATTTTACTCGTGTTTTTGTTACAGGAGGAAATTAGGAGCGTGTATAACAAAATGATGTTAAAAGCATGGATTTGACGCTCCAGAATTACCAGAGCACGAGATGTACTCCAGAAAACCAATGGTGAAGAATATACACGCCTGGAATCTGAGGAAAGCACGATAAAGAGGCCCGAAAAGGGTCCAGAATGCAAGATCACCTGGTTCCCTCTATCTGATTGGCTCGAAACCTTATACATGGGATTAGGGACATTAATTAACCGTACATTTCAAATTTCAGCCCTCGGATCACTATGGAAGTGCCCCAACTGACAAATCAGCCCATAAACCGTTGATTTTGGGCCCACCTGATATCTGGAACTTCTTCAAAATTTACCTAGACGGTTTAAATTATATGAGAAACAGGATGGACGGCTTGGATTTCTCGAAAACATCACAGTGGATTTTATATGTACAGCGTGTGTACATAGTCTATACACGCCCGCCGTGCATAGTACCGGCCAGCCGGTCAGCGCAAGTGCTGACCGCGGCTCTCTCTCTCAAAACGGAAGCTTCCGTTTTCGGCAGCGGCGAACGGACGCTGGTCCGTTTTGCGGAAGGTAGTGGGCCTCACCCATCACCCATAAAGATGATCCGAACCGTCTATCTTGTAGAGGGCCATGAGAACTACAAAACCATGCTGAGATTCCACTCCCATGCGTACACACGTGTGCGGTACAGAGGCCAAAAGTGGACTGCCCCGGGACGTTAAAAACTGAGTTTTTTGTGATTTCTTCTGTGGGCCGTGCTAATGGACCTTCAAAACCACCCATTCCTGACTGAAATTTCGTCCTGAATCTAATGGACGGGGTGGATTTTCCAGAAAATGCCTCTGTGGGGCTCACCGATCACGACAGCGAAAGGGTGCGAAAGGTTTCGCACAATTTGGAAATCCGGTTTTCCAGGCGATGGTGGGCCACCATCTTTGATCATATGGTAGATCTGAACCGTACATCATGTAGAGGACCCAAGAAAGTCCTAAGGGACGGTGTTTTTATGGAATTTGAGCAAGGAAAGTATGGTGTTTCGAGGCCCCAAACTTAGCTGCGAAAAAGCTTTCGCTGCGCGTGCGACAGCTTCCCAGATCCGATTTTCACCACTCCAGCCACTCCATCAGCTATAAAAAGAGTTTCAAAACGTGAGGAAGGGCATTCAGATCCAGAGAATTCCAGATCTACAACAAGGGAGGAAAGAAAGTAAGAAAGAAAGAAAGAGAAGAAAGAAAGAAAAAGAAGGAAAATGGTTTTATTATTTCAAACTTATGTTTTTATTTTCCTATCTAGATTTATGGATTTCTAAACTCTTTATCTAGGGCTGAGATGAAGCCCCTAATTCGAATAATCCTCGTTCTCATATGTTGATTTTACTTTAATCAGATTGGTTGTTCCTTTCTCTAGTGTGCTTGATTGATTTAAATTCTATATTTCTCCATCTATGAACTTTTGAGTCTATGGATGGATGTGGTCTGGATGCTTATTCTAGGTGCTTGTATCTGATCATGAACAGGTTCCTGTAGAGGAAGAAACAGGGTGCTTTACTGAACTGCATATTCCATATGCCCGATTTGGACATGGGATATGTTATTCATGGCATTGCTTAAAGGAATTAGACAATCTGTATGCCCAATTAAGGACACAGATTGTGCTTTTTCTAGATAAGTGGATCAATCTAATTTAAGGTGAATTAACAGACAAAACAAGGGTTAGGATAATTAGGGGTGGATTCGAAAGTCCTAGTGCTCTTTCTCTGATTAAATTTTCTTCCCTATTCTTAATAGTTATTTTCCATAAATTTTTGTTAGCAATTTGATCCTTTATTTGTTGAATTAGTTAAGGAAAATCGTAAATTTGAATTGTGACGACCAGTCCCTGTGGATTCGACCTCGATCTTACCGAGTTTATTACTACATCACAACCCTATACTTGGGGAGTGAACAAGTTTTTGGCGCCGTTGCCGGGGACTGTTTCGATCCAAATTGGATTTAAGATTCTCTCTTATCATAGTTCATAGTCATAGGATTTTACTAACTTTAGATTAGAGTTTTTGTTAGAAATTAACCTATTTCCTATTTTGTAGGGTCCTGACATAAATTTCTAATTTGGTAATCCCTTTCTAAATTTCTTACTTTTTCTAATTTCTATTTTTAGAATTAGGATTTTATTTTTAGAAATTTTTTTTTAGTTTCTAATTTTAGATTTAGATTCTTCTAAGTAACTTTCTATTTTCTACTTTTAGAAATTTTTTTTGTTTAGAAACTAACTTAGCTTTTTATTTTTAGTAACTTTCTAATTCTAGGATTTCTTTTTTTTTTTTTTTTGTAGAAACTAACCCTTTTTTTAGTTCTTTAGGAAATTTCTAATTTTAGATTTTCTGTTTTAGAAACTAACTTGTTTTGTTTTCTTTTGCAGGATTTTAACATAGATCTCCAATTGGTAACATCTTTCTAAATTCTCCAGTCCTCTCTACTTTCTATTTTGAGATTTAGGTTTTCAATTTTTAGGAATTTTCTACTTTCTAACTTTGGATTTAGAAACTTTCTATTTTCTAGTTTTAGAAACTTTCTTTTTAGAAATTAACCGTTGCTTAGGATTTTTCTATCATTATTTTAGGAAACTTGATTTGCTTTTGTTTTTATTTACAGGAATTGAGGAAGGAAGCTACTAAGTGAAGGAGGAGCTTCTGAAATCTTCTGACATCAATCATCTCCTTTCCTGGGTTCTTTCTTCCCATTCTTGTTGACATAGTTTTAACTTGTTTTAGAATCTCATAGTTTCTAGTTCTAGTTTTATTTCTCTTAGGTTGCTTTTTAGTTTAGTTTCCTTTCTTACCTTGCAATAACATAGTTTATGCTAGGACGTAGATCTCTGAATATAGAACTAGCACCTTTTGATCCTGAAATAGAAAGAACTTTTCGTAAAAGATTTAGAAACATCCTATTTGAAATGGCAGAAGAGAATGGAACTAAAGCTCTTAGAGATTATTCAGCTCCTGTCCAATTCAATGCGCCTTCATGCATAGTGTTGCCCACCACCACGGCAGCACATTTTGAACTGAAGACTGGGGTCATACAGTTGTTGCCTTCCTTTATGGGTTAGACAAGGAGGACCCATATCATCATGTGAAAGAATTCCTAGACATTTGCTCTACCTTTAGGTTTCAAAACTTTTCAGACGATTCGATCCGTTTGCGCCTTTTTCCTTTTTCTTTGAAGGATAAGGCGAAAGCATGGTTGAATTCTCTAGGAGTTGGGACTATCACTACATGGGACCAATTGTCTAGGAAGTTCTTAAACAAGTTCTTCCCTGTTCACAAAACAAATGCTCTCCGTAGAGAAATCACTAATTTCACACAAAAAGAGGGAGAGCACTTTCATGAATGTTGGGAAAGATGGAAGGACTTACTTCTTAAATGTCCACACCATGGTTTTGAAAAGTGGCAACAGGTTCAATACTTTTATGACGGTTTGACACCCCAAAACCGTCGCATGGTTGATGCCACCAGTGGAGGGTCATTCATGACCAAAAGTGATGTTGAAGCATGGAACTTCTTTGAAACCTTATGTGAAAATTCCCAGCAATGGGACTATTCAAATAGAGATGACAGAAGTCCCCAACCACAAAAGAGAGGTGGTATATATGAGATAGGAGTCACGCCAGACCTCCATGCCAAGATTGATGGCCTGACCAAGAAGGTTGATGCTCTAATGTTGCATAATGGACCTCCACAAACAACTCAAGCCGAGGCTTGTGGCATATGCTCTAGTCCTACCCATCCTATGCAGTCTTGTCCATCTGGTGCAGCATCCCCAGAACTTCTCTCTGAACAAGTACATGCTATGAATACTTTTCAAAAACCTGGGAATGATCCTTACTCGAACACATACAACCCAGGGTGGGCCAGACATCCAAATTTTTCTTGGGCAAAGGGACCACAACAAGGAGGACCATCTGGAAATCCTCCTATGCAACCTCAGCAGTTTCCACAATATCAACAAATGCCTGCACAATCAAGGAAACCATCTCTTGAGGATACACTCCATCTTTTTATGCAGAGTTCTCTCCAATTCCAAAAAGACACCCAACAAACTTTACTAGCCAACCAGCAAAGCTTACATGCAAATGCGCAATCCATTGCCAAGCTGGAAGTACAAATGGGTCAACTAGCTGCCACATTGAGTGAGAGAGAGAAGGGTAAGTTCCCTAGCCAACCTGTGGCTAATCCAAAGGGACAGTATGAGATTGGCTCTAATTCCAACCAAGGGCAATATCATGAGCAAGCCAAATCGATCATTACCCTTAGGTCAGGCAAACAGATTGACAACAAAATAGAGATACCTAGGGATGAATCAAATCAAGGTGAAGCAGAGAGACACACCAATGCATCCAAAGTCCAAAAACTCTCTGACTCTCCAAGAGCCGCTGACGTGCCCAAAGCACCCTTTCCTCAACGTCTGGCACCAATGAAGAAAAGAAACAACTTTGATGAAATCTTGGATGTGTTTAAAAAAGTGCAAGTCAACATCCCGTTGCTTGACGCTATCAAGCAAGTCCCTCCTTACGCTAAGTTTCTTAAAGATTTATGCACTCAAAAGCGTAAGCAGAATGTTCATAAGAAAGTCTTCCTTGCAGAGCAGCTTAGCTCCATGATTCAACATAACACTCCTCCTAAATTTAGGGATCCAGGAGCTCCCACCATTTCTTGCGGCATAGGAGATCATAAGATAGGGAAGGCATTGCTTGATTTAGGGGCGAGCGTCAATTTGTTACCATATTCGGTTTATGAGCAGCTAGGACTTGGCGAGTTAAAACCGACTAAAATAACATTACAACTAGCTGATAGATCTGTCAAGGTGCCCCGTGGTGTTATTGAAGATGTGTTAATCCAGGTTGACAAATTTTATTTCCCTGTGGATTTCATAGTTATAGATACTCAGCCTGTTCAGAATCCTCATAGTCAGATCCCAGTCATTTTGGGTCGTCCATTTTTGGCCACATCTAATGCTATTATAAATTGCCGAAATGGAGTTATGAAGTTGTCCTTTGGTAACATGAATATTAAACTCAATGTTTTTAATGCAGGACAACAACCCGCGGATTTGGACGACATATTTGAAGTGGACATGATCGAGAGTCTAGTGCAGGACTCCTTCCGTAAATCTTTTGAAGATCCACTTGAGACCTGCTTAGCACAATCGGGCATGGATTTTGACATCGATAGTCCCATCCACGAAGTCAATGCACTGCTCGACTCTACTCCTATATTGAAGACTGAAAAATGGAGAGCGAAAGTGGAACCTCTTCATCCCTCTGAGACTCTTCCTGACAGCACAGTTTCTAACTCTGAAAAGGCAAAAGAGAACAGGTTGCTTAATGTTCTTCAAACATATAAGGCAGCAATTGAACGAAGATAGCAGAAATACAAGGAGTGTGCCCCACTGTATGTAAGGATCATGCTGTGGAAATGTCACGTAAAATGCAATGGAAGCATGATCCTAACATGAAAGAAGTTGTTCGAGCAGAAGTCCTTAACTTATTTGACGACAGTGTCAGTTACCTCATTGCAGATAGCACAGCTCATGGGAACTCACATCACTTGTCTGGGATTGGTTAACCACAGTGTTGAGGTAAGTTCTTTGGTGGACCCTGGTCTTAAAGATTAATAAATTCATGGTCCGTTTTTGGTCTGGCTGAAGACGTTAAACTTAGCGCTCCTGGGAGGCAACCCAGCATTTCTTTGATTTCTTTGTTAGTTAGTTCAATGTTTGTGGGTAACATTACTGCAAACCCTCACGAGACTACAACTCGTCCACTAGGGGTAACCTAGGGGTTTAAAGGCTTGTTGCATACGCTAAATGCAATCGAGAGCACCTGCGAAAGTGGTATAGGTAGGATCTTCTTTTGTTTTTCCTTTTGTTATTTTTGCTTCTGTTAATTTCTCTCTTGTGCTAACTCTCTCTTACATTGATAATTTTGGGAAAGCCTCTTGATTCTTCGTCCAGGTACCATCTTTCCCTACTCCTCTTTTCTTTTCGTTGTCTCATGTGCATTGCATGCTTATTTCTTTTACATTGAGGACAATGTCGATTTTAGGTTGGGGGTGGGAGATTAGGGTACCTAATCAGTATTTTCTTGGTCTTGAGCAAAATTTGTGAAATTTTTAAAATTTTTTCTGGAATTTCTATTGAATTCAAAGTGATTTTGAAGGATAGTTGTGATTTTAACATTATAAGATATGTGATGTTGGTAACTTATGACTCTTGGATTCGGCCATCTACTTGATTTCACAGTCAATTTTGAATTGATAATCCATGATTAGAAATTGTAAACATTGATTGAGCCATGATTTTACATATCACATCTCGCTTACACATTAAGTTTTCAGTTCGATAACCGAATGATTAACTTGGTAAAAAGAAGAATTAAAAGGCTAAGTCACATAATCGTCATCATAGGTTTGCTCCCTATAGATGAAGATTCGATTCCTCATAATTGACAAAACAAAAAAAAAAAAAAAAAAAAAAAAAAAAGTTAGGCGACAAGTTTTCGCCATAGGTTTGCTCCCTATAGGTGAGAATTTGATCCCTGTCATTTGTGTTACTGCTCATAAATAAAAAAATAAAAAAAAAAAAAATCAAAGGTTGATAAAATGAAAAGTTAATCTGTGAGATAAGTGTTGGTTTCAAGCTTGGCAACTTACCAAAGATATCATGAAATTGACAATTGGATCTCTTAATGATTGTACGTCGAGAATATACTATACACTCGTGGAACTCAATGTTTAGGAATGTTCAAATTAATGGATTAATATTTTAAATTTGATTATGAAATCTGCTGAGAGCTTGATTCCAAGAGAAAAATTCCACACACCAATCATGAATCTTAGAATTTTCACATCTCAAGCTATCTGTTCACAAGTCACTTGAGTTTACAGGAATTATCTTTTATCTTTGAAATTATTTTTCGCATGTTTTGCTCGGGACTAGCAAAATGCTGGTTGGGGGTTGTGATCAGGGTCGAATATTGCATATCAGACCCCAGTAATTACTTGATTTTACATACATGATAATATTTAATGCCAGATTTTACTCGTGTTTTTGTTACAGGAGGAAATTAGGAGCGTGTATAACAAAATGATGTTAAAAGCATGGATTTGACGCTCCAGAATTACCAGAGCACGAGATGTACTCCAGAAAACCAATGGTGAAGAATATACACGCCTGGAATCTGAGGAAAGCACGATAAAGAGGCCCGAAAAGGGTCCAGAATGCAAGATCACCTGGTTCCCTCTATCTGATTGGCTCGAAACCTTATACATGGGATTAGGGACATTAATTAACCGTACATTTCAAATTTCAGCCCTCGGATCACTATGGAAGTGCCCCAACTGACAAATCAGCCCATAAACCGTTGATTTTGGGCCCACCTGATATCTGGAACTTCTTCAAAATTTACCTAGACGGTTTAAATTATATGAGAAACAGGATGGACGGCTTGGATTTCTCGAAAACATCACAGTGGATTTTATATGTACAGCGTGTGTACATAGTCTATACACGCCCGCCGTGCATAGTACCGGCCAGCCGGTCAGCGCAAGTGCTGACCGCGGCTCTCTCTCTCAAAACGGAAGCTTCCGTTTTCGGCAGCGGCGAACGGACGCTGGTCCGTTTTGCGGAAGGTAGTGGGCCTCACCCATCACCCATAAAGATGATCCGAACCGTCTATCTTGTAGAGGGCCATGAGAACTACAAAACCATGCTGAGATTCCACTCCCATGCGTACACACGTGTGCGGTACAGAGGCCAAAAGTGGACTGCCCCGGGACGTTAAAAACTGAGTTTTTTGTGATTTCTTCTGTGGGCCGTGCTAATGGACCTTCAAAACCACCCATTCCTGACTGAAATTTCGTCCTGAATCTAATGGACGGGGTGGATTTTCCAGAAAATGCCTCTGTGGGGCTCACCGATCACGACAGCGAAAGGGTGCGAAAGGTTTCGCACAATTTGGAAATCCGGTTTTCCAGGCGATGGTGGGCCACCATCTTTGATCATATGGTAGATCTGAACCGTACATCATGTAGAGGACCCAAGAAAGTCCTAAGGGACGGTGTTTTTATGGAATTTGAGCAAGGAAAGTATGGTGTTTCGAGGCCCCAAACTTAGCTGCGAAAAAGCTTTCGCTGCGCGTGCGACAGCTTCCCAGATCCGATTTTCACCACTCCAGCCACTCCATCAGCTATAAAAAGAGTTTCAAAACGTGAGGAAGGGCATTCAGATCCAGAGAATTCCAGATCTACAACAAGGGAGGAAAGAAAGTAAGAAAGAAAGAAAGAAAGAAAGAAAGAAAAAGAAGGAAAATGGTTTTATTATTTCAAACTTATGTTTTTATTTTCCTATCTAGATTTATGGATTTCTAAACTCTTTATCTAGGGCTGAGATGAAGCCCCTAATTCGAATAATCCTCGTTCTCATATGTTGATTTTACTTTAATCAGATTGGTTGTTCCTTTCTCTAGTGTGCTTGATTGATTTAAATTCTATATTTCTCCATCTATGAACTTTTGAGTCTATGGATGGATGTGGTCTGGATGCTTATTCTAGGTGCTTGTATCTGATCATGAACAGGTTCCTGTAGAGGAAGAAACAGGGTGCTTTACTGAACTGCATATTCCATATGCCCGATTTGGACATGGGATATGTTATTCATGGCATTGCTTAAAGGAATTAGACAATCTGTATGCCCAATTAAGGACACAGATTGTGCTTTTTCTAGATAAGTGGATCAATCTAATTTAAGGTGAATTAACAGACAAAACAAGGGTTAGGATAATTAGGGGTGGATTCGAAAGTCCTAGTGCTCTTTCTCTGATTAAATTTTCTTCCCTATTCTTAATAGTTATTTTCCATAAATTTTTGTTAGCAATTTGATCCTTTATTTGTTGAATTAGTTAAGGAAAATCGTAAATTTGAATTGTGACGACCAGTCCCTGTGGATTCGACCTCGATCTTACCGAGTTTATTACTACATCACAACCCTATACTTGGGGAGTGAACACAAAGTAAAAGGGTTGATAGACATTTTAGAGCAAATTTTATATGAATGTCAATTAGGGGTGTACATCTAGTCGAACCAAGAGTTGAGATTCAAATATTGCTTATTTTTCATGTATTCAAGTTTAAATTGATCTAATAAGATATATTTTCTACATGCCATGTTGACTTTGAAACTACGGAGGAATATGTGCTTAAAACGGTGATTTAAATGCTCAAAAGAATAGGAGAAGAATTGAGGATTTGAAGGATGGAAATGATAATATGAAGTGCCAAAAAAAAAAAAGTTTTAAGGATTAGAAAGAGACCGAAGATCAAAGAGTGAGAATTTTAAGAAATACAACAACTAACGATCGATCAAGCAAACCGTCAAGTTGTCTCAATTAATTAGGTCGAGTGATCAAAATTCATTGATTTAACTTCGAAGCTTGCTAGACAACTTTCGGTGACTTTGATCAATCGAAGTTAGAGGTTCGATTGATCGATTCAGATCAGATTTTTAAAATTTTCGTTGTTGGATGTTTTTGAGAATGCTTGATCGATTGATGGTTTGCGCGACTGCATAAAAAACATGATTTTTGTGAGGCGGTGCAAAAGTTGGGATCATAAATATATAAACATATAAATAGAAATAAATATATAAATAGAGTTGTTTAGAATGTTCTTAATCATCTTCATGAGTTTGGAGAGAGAGAGAGAGAGAGAGATAGACTAGGGTGGAGCATTGACAACACCGTCCCACCTCGATATCCTTACGGTTTCTAGTGGATTTTTTTTGTTCTTATTTTGTTTAAGAGTTAGCTATCTAAGGTGTGGACAAAGGGTTTTCTCTGTATTTCCAAGGGAGAGGTTAGTATATTGCCTTGTAATCTTTGTTCTTCATAATGGAAGTTTACATCCGTGGTTTTTTTACCATAGATTGGTGTTTTTCCACGTATATCTTATCTTGTGGTTTATTTTGGATTGCTTTCCAATACCGTAGAAAAGCCTTAGGGACACCTATATATAGTTTAGGCAACTTCTCTTTCGCACCCTTGCGAAAGGCGACACCAAAATCCGTAGTCCGTATCAAATTCGGAAACCAATCTACGTAACCTTGACCGGTCGAGCAGACTGCACGACCAGTCGACCGGTCGAGCACCTCGGAACCAAAAACCTTATGCTCGCTGGACTTTGAGTCGAGCCAATCCACGACTAGTCACGACCGGTCGAGTGGGCTCCTCGACCGGTCGAGCAGGGGCCACAACTGGTCGTGCGCGGCCCCAGATGTGTCTACACTTCTCAACAATCCCCCACTTAGAGACACATCGCCATAAACATTTGTCTTCTTCATCCGGAGTGCACCACCTCCCCGTCTTCAAGACTGAAGATCAATCAAAGCTGAACAGAGCTTCAGCTTCTCCCGTGTGACCGCCTTGGTCAACATATCTGCAGGATTCTCACTTATATGAATCTTCTCCAGAGCAATCGATCCATCTTCCAGTAACGAACGATGAAGTGATATCTGATGGTAATATGCTTGGTCCTTAAATGAAAGGCTGAATTCTTAGCCAAGTGTATTGCACTCTAACTATCACTGTACAACTTGCAATCTGTTTGTTTCTTACCCAACTCTTCCATGAAACCTTGCATCCATACCATCTCCTTGCATGCTTCTGTAGCCGCAACATATTCTGCCTCTGTCATACTGATAGATACTATCTTCTGTAACTGAGAGACCCAACTGACTGCAGCACTACCCAGAGTAAAGATATAACTTGTAGTGCTTCTTCTACTGTCGATATCTCCTTCCAAATCTGAATCCACGTATCCTTGTAGCTTGATTTTCAATCCACCATAACACAACCCTACATCCTTAGTACCTACTAGATATCTAAGGATCTACTTCACAACTTCCCAATGTTCCTTCCTGGGGTTGTTCATGAACCTGCTAACAACTCCCACTGCTTGAGCAATGTTTGGTCTCGTACTTACCATAGCATACATGAGACTCCCTATAGTTGATACGTATGGGACTTTAACCATGTAGTCTCGTTCCTCCTGCGTCTTTGCACCTTGCTCCTTAGATAGCGTGAAGTGGTTGGCTAATGGAGTGATAACCGGCTTAGCACCTCTCATATTGAATCGATCAAGTACCTTTGCTATGTATTCTGCCTGTGACAAAACTCATGCCTAGGATTTGTTTTGCAGCTCCTAAATCCTTCATGGCAAATTCTCTAGACAGTTGTCTTTTGAGATCTGAGATGTCCTTCATGCTTGAACCCGTCACAGGCATATCATCAACGTACAGAAGAAGGATGATGTATAACGTATCAAACTTCTTCAAATAGCAACAGTGGTCAGCATGACATATCCTGTAATTGTTTCCCGATAGGAAACTGTCGAACTTCTTGTACCACTGCCTCGGTGTCTGCTTCAGGCCATATAGACTCTTCTTCAGTCTGCACACCTTGTTCTCCTTTCTTGGTGCCACGTATCCTGTCGGCTAATGCATATATATCTCTTCTTCAAGGTCCCCATGAAGAAAGGTTGTCTTAACATCTAGCTGCTCTAGATGTAAGTCCTCTGTAGCCACTATACTCAAGACCATGCAAATCGTAGACATTTTCACCACAGGTGAAAATATTTCAATGAAATCAATACCTGCCTTTTGTTGAAACCTTTTCACAACCAATCTGGCCTTATACCGTTTCGAACCATCATGCTCCTCTTTCAGTCTGTAAATTCATTTGTTATAAAGAGCTTTCTTACCCTTAGGTAGAGTGACTAACTCCCATGTACGATTAGACTCAAGAGAGTCCATCACCTCATCCATGGCCTGCTCCCACTTAACCTGTGTATCTGACTGTAACGCCCCTTCAAAACACTCTGGCTCACCATTATCTGTCAGCAGTAGATAATGTAAGGAGGGTGAGTATCGGACCGTGGGTCTCCTCTCCCGAGTAGACCTCCTTACAACCGG
Source organism: Magnolia officinalis (assembly GCA_021015155.1). NCBI lineage: Eukaryota > Viridiplantae > Streptophyta > Magnoliopsida > Magnoliales > Magnoliaceae > Magnolia > Magnolia officinalis. Next base: position 2,440,261 of record JAJHSJ010000015.1, on the reverse strand, counting down.
TATATGCAACTCTGCCTCATAATGCTCCTGTGCATGATCATTATGTGGCGCTGTAACACCCGTGTCCGGTAACTCTTCCATCTCTACGAAGTCTTTCTCATCGGCCTTATTTTCCTGCACACTATCCTTATGCATCAATTTTTCATTGAAGATTACATCCTTGCTTCTGATGATTTTTCTATTTTCTGCATCCCAAAACCTGTAACCAAAATCATGTTGCTCGTAGCCTATAAACGTGCACCTCCTGGACTTCGCATCCTACTTGTTTCTGTGTTATGCATCAATGTGAACATATGAAGTGCAACCGGACACTCTGAGATGTGCAAGGTTCACTTCTTTCCCCGTCCACGTTTCTTCTGGTAGCCCACCATCCAATGGTACTGAGGGACTTCTATTATAAGATATGCGGCAATATTCACAGCATCTGCCCAAAAATCTTGGGCAACCCTGCATGTAGCCTCATGCTCCTAGCACGCTTAAGGACGGTCCTGTTAATGCGCTCAACCACACCATTCTGCTGCGGTGTCCCTGGAATCATTTTCTGATGTTTGATTCCATTTGCTGCACAATACTCCTCAAATCTCTTATCACAATATTCTCCTCCATTATCATATCTGAGAATTTTACTGTTTTACTTGTCTCGTTTTCTAACATAACTTTCCACTTCTTAAATACATCAAATACATCAGATTTGTGTTTTAAGAAATAAATCCACAGTTTTCTACTAGCATCATCAATAAAAGAAACAAAATAACGTGAGCCACCAAGAGATGATACCTGTGCCGGTCCCCACACATAAGTGTGTACAATCTCCAACAGATATGTCTTTGGAGCGCGCCCTGTCTTCTTGAAACTTACCCTCTTCTGCTTGCCATACACGCAGTCCTCGCAGAATTTCAAGTCAATAGACTTCAGCCCTAGTAGCTTCCCTTTTGACAATAGCACCTTCATCCCTTTCTCACTCATATGTCTCAACCTCTGATGTCATAACTGCCCATTCACTCCAGTTGATGCAACTGCTAGTAAACTATACGATCCTGAAGTCACGTACAAAGTACCTTCCTTTTTGCCTCGAGATATCACCAAGGCACCTTTTGTGATCTTCCAAGAATCACTAGTGAATGTCGTTACATAACCGGTATCGGCCAACTGCCCCACTGAGATCAAGTTACGTTTCAAACTCGGTACATGTCTGACATCCTTCAATTTCAAAGTCGTTCCGTCTTTCTGATTGACATGAACATCTCTCTTTCTAACCATACTACATGGCTCATCATCACCCAGGTAGACCCTCCCAAAGTCACCTAACACATAATCACGCAGAACTTCCTTACATGAGGTGGCATTAAACGAAACACCCGAGTCTATAACCTAAGACTCATTCCTCGCATCAAGAGACAAGATCAACGCCTCTGCGTCACTTTCCTCAGATAGATTCACTGAATCCTTCTGCTTTGAGAGCTTCCTTCTTGTTTCTTAAGCGCCCTACAATCACGTTTCATATGCCCCTTCTTACCGCAATGCCAATGTTGAGGGTCAAATATTACGTATTAGACCCCATTTATTACCTAGAGTTACGGATATGATACTGTTTAACGCTCGGTTTTAATTGTGTTTTGTTGCAGGATTCAATCAGGAGCGTTGACTGAAAACTGATAGTAAAAGCATGGATTTGGCACTCTGAAGACACCAAGGCGAGGGACGAACTCCAGAGAACTCATATTGAAGAATTTATACGCTGGGGATCCGAGGAAATCAAGCCGTTTGCATTAAACGGGCCCGAAAACCAGCCAGAGTGCAAGATCACAGGGTCCCCGCCATCCGATTGGCTCGAAACTTCATACGTGACTTGGGGACCATAAATGAACCGTACACGTAAAAATTCATCTGTTGGATCCCTCTGGAAGTGACCCAACGGACAAATCAGCCTATAAAATGATAAAGTGGGGCCCACCTGATATCTGGATCTGCTTCAACTTTGGTCTCGACGTCTAAAATGATATGATAAAAAGGATAGACGGAGAAGATTCCTCACAAACATCTCCATGGGACCCATACATACACAGCATGTGCACAAAATACTTGTGCACTGGCGCTACACTGGACAGCCCAAACTGGTCAAACTCGGCTTGACCGAGTCCCTTCTTCAAAGGGAAACACTGCTTCCGCTGGCGAGAAATAGAGATCCGGACGGATTCAAGTGGCCCACCACCTTCAATCAAACGATCAATCCGAACCGTCCATTCGATCCAGAGGTGGGGGCGTGGCCCTCACCTAGCTTTCATTTTTAACCCACTCACGCGAGCACGCGATTTTCACCGTCAAACGGACGACGGACGGTGAAACTAAAAATCAAGTGGGCCATACTAAAATCAAAAGAATCTCGTCCTTCCTGGACGGTTTTTCGTCCTGAAGATGCTGGACGGCTTGGATTTCTTCAATACAAGTCGAAGTGGACCCCACCACCTTCGTCAGAGCCTGCGGAAGTGTTTTTCTTTGCTTCGCACGCGTCAGCGAAAGACGGACGCCGGTTTTGCATTGTGGGTCCCACTGATGGCTCAGATCAATGATCTGAACCGTCCATTAAGTCCGGAGATAGGGTGTAACCTACGCCTAGGTGTCCGTTTCCTTCCACGCAAGCTATCAGAAGTTCCTAACTGCCCAAACAGCAGACAGACGGTGTCAAGATAAATCTTGTGGGCCACATTGAAATCATTTCAATCTTGTCATTCCTGAATGGTTTCTCATTGTGCATCTAATGAACGGCGTGGATGGTTCAAACATCAAAGAAATCTGGGCCCCACAGTATTTACCGTAACTTGCTTTACGCAGGGACTATGCGTCCACAAATTCCGGACGTTCCGAAGCGTTGTAACTCCTCACCGTTGATCGGTCCGTCCATCTGAACGGTCCAAATTGTTTCCACGGTGGGACCGGCCAAATCCAAGCTGACTGAATGGCTTAGATCTTGTATGAGGAACGGCCGTGCACCGAACAAGCGTCAAGACGCAAGTCCTCTTGCGTTTTTGCATCTCCTGCTGCAACAGGGAGTGCGTGACCTTCTTACGCACTCCCACTTTTGTTTTTTTTATAAGAGAGAGAAGAAAGGAGAGGAGGATTCACGGCTGGAACTGGGGAGCTCGGCTTGGACGTGAAGGCAGACAGAGAGGTTTTTCTGTTTTCTTTTTCTATGGATTCTAAGGAGATTAGCTCATTCATGTCTGGCTAACCCCCTTAGCTAGGGCTAAGGGGTGAAGCTTGTAGTGGGATGGGAGATTTAATTTTATGTTTTTAACTTGGTTTTAATTATGAATTTGACTTTGATATTTGTTTTATTAAGAGAATATTTTTTAGTCTTTAATGGTCTGTTGTGACTGAAATTACAATGGTTGGCTTTGAGTATTTCCCTTGCCTTTTAATGTTTATGACGTCAGGAAGCCCTGTTGTTTACCATCGTCTCCTGGGCATGGTTGGATGTCGGTACCCTTCCTAGCCTTCATAAACATGTTGACTGGTTAGTAATTAGTTTAATTCTGTTGTTTGCTTTGTCTCCTGGGCATGGTTTGGTGATGGAATCCATTCTAATTCATATACCTCTCATCTCTTGAAAACTATATCAACATCAATTCATTTAATTTCCATGATTTGTGATACATGCATAAGATCTCCCTGATCTCTACAAGTGGATCCTCTGAATCCCTAGTTTCCCTTCCTCTGAATTTCTTAAAGTTTTAGATTAATTATTTCACAATTATTTCTCAATTGTTATTTGATTTAGAATTCATCTTAGTCTAGTTCTAGTTCTAGTTAGTTTCAGATTACGTACAGGTTTCAGTCCCTGTGGATTCGACCTCAGTCTTACCGAGATTATTACTACATCACAACCCTATACTTGGGGAGTGAACAGCCAACACTCGTCTATGTTTTCCGGACCCTTGGACTTCTTCCTAGACTTAGAACACCCTTGTTTATTGCCTCCTTTGTTCAGCGATCTTCCTCTTCCTTCAACGTTTAGAGCATTCCTTGAATCCCCTGAAACTCCTTATCACTTTCTTCTAGATTGTTCGCTAAGAATTAGACCGGCCACATAATCAAATTTCAGCTTTGCATCCGTGGTTTTTTTTACCTTAGATTGGGGTTTTTCCACGTATATCTTGTCGTGTGGTTTGTTTTAGATTGCTTTGATCTGTTTCTAGTTTTATATTTCTTTCTGTTTATCGTTTGTGGGTGAGGCATGAGATTGGATCTAGGCTCACTGCTTTGTTGGCATACTGCGCAACAACTGGTATCAGAGCTATTGGTTTAGTTCTATTGGGAGCGATGACGGAAGAAAAGAAAACTAGAATTGAGAAGTTTGATGGTTTAAACTTTGCCTTCTGGAAGATGCAGATGAGGATTATCTGTATCAAAAGGACCTCTATATTCCTCTAGGAAGAAAAGAGAAGAAACTAGAAAAGATGACAGATGATGAATGGTTTTTACTGAATAGGAAGGCTTTAGGAATGATCCGACTCTCTTTATCTAAGAGCATCGCCTTCAATATATCCAAGGTGAAAACTTCAAAAGAATTAATGGAAGCTCTAGCCACCATGTATGAAAAGCCCTTAGCATCCAACAAGGTTCATCTTAAGAAACAGCTATTCAACATGAAGATGTCAGATGGTGGGAGCGTGGTTGAACATCTAAACGAGTTTAATACAGTCACGAGCCAGTTGGAATCCGTTGGCATTGTTTTTGAGAATGAGGTCAGGGCGTTATTGATCTTATCCAGTCTTTCAGACAGTTATAATGGTTTGGTGATTGCTATGAGCAATTCTTCAGGGTCGACAAAGCTGAAATTTGATAATGTGGTCGGTCTAATTCTTAGCGAAGAATTTAGAAGAAAGGCATCAGGAGTTTCAGGGGATTCAGAGAATGCTCTAAACGTTGAAGGGAAGTTAATATATTGCCTTGTAATCTTTGTTCTTCGTAATGGAAGTTTGCATCCATGGTTTTTTACCCTAGATTGGGATTTTTCTACGTATATCTTGTCTTGTGGTTTGTTTTGGATTATTTTCCAATACCCTAGAAAAGCCCTAGGGACACCTATATATAGTTTAGGCAACTTCCCTTTCACACCCTTGCGAAAGGCGACACCAAAATCCGTGGTCTGTATCAAATTCAGAAACCAATCTGCGTAACCTCGACTGGTCGAGCAGACTGCACGACCGGTTGAGCGGACCCCACGACCGGTCGAGCACCTCGGAAGCAAAAACCTTATGCTCGCTAGACTTTGAGTCGAGCTAGTTCACGACTGGTCACGACCGGTCAAGTGGGCTCCTCGACCGATCGAGCGGGCTCCTCAACCGGTCGAACAGGGGCCACGACTGGTCGTGCGCAGCCCCAGATGTGGCTCCACTTCTCAACAAGCTATTTTAGATAATCTCTTAGCTAAGGTTAATGGGTGATGCTTCTAGTTTAATTATAATAATTTAATTTATTAATTCAGATATTGAATTTCATGATAATTATTAGTTGAATTTGATTTGATTAATTTACTTTATAAGCTTACGAGTTTTTATTTATGCATTCATTGTGAACTTTATGTACATTAAATGCTCTAAATTACAATTACTTAGCTTCATTACATAAAGAATCAATCCGTAAAATTTCTTAATTTATAAATTTTTGGCATAATAAATGTTTTGAATTCCTTACTATTGATTTATGAGTACTTCATGAGAGAATCGTTCAATTAAATTCATATGTTGTTGGATGATTGTGATCGGTTTGATGGTTTGTTCTTTCAATTAGAACAAATTGAAATTTGAGCTATAATTGAAATTCGACTCTAGTTGGACTATAAAAGATGAATCAATGACCTAGAAGATTTCAACGTGAGCATTTAACTACCGCTCTTTTGCGTGGTAGAGTCCACTGGAGCTTCATCCGCCACATTCATGGGCACCACCCACATTTAGGTCTGAGGGACCTTATCAAACCTGGCAAGTAGGCATCACGATGGACCCCACAGCAACTTTCAACGGTGGACAGCAGCCACCGTTGCTTGTGTGGGGTTCACTTGAGTTTTGGATCACCCTGATATTTGTGTTTTCCTTTCCTTCAGGGCTACGTGATTACCTTAACAGAAGGTGACTGGTATAAATACTTCATGGTGGGCCCCACTGCAGGGCTCCAACGGTGGGTTGATCCCCACGGTTTTCTGCAGCGTGGTCCGGTTGAAATTTGATCTGCTTTGCTTTAAATTTTAAATTTTTAAAATTGTAAAAAAAAAAAAAAAAATATCACAACCTTAAATGACCTGGCAAAATGGAAGGACGGAGTCTATCTAACACATACATCAGCGTGCCGCATGGGAACAATGTTCGTGCCAAGCTGTCACCCTGTCGTCACAGCGATGCGGATGTAAGTGTTTTATCCATGCCGTTCATCATTTTTATCATATCATTTTAAGATACGAACCAAAAAATGACGCAGGTCCAGGGATTAAGTGGACCACAAGGTGGCAATTGAATGTCCACCATTAAAAACTTATTGGGAGCTGGAGAAGTTTCGGATCAAGCTGATATTTGCGTTTTCAATTCATCCAGGTCTACATGACCTTATGAACAGGTTGGATGGTAAAAAAAACAAACATCACGGTGGCCCTTAGAAAAGTTTCAATGGTGGGTATCATTATCACTATAGCTTCCTTTGGTGTGGTCCACTGAAGCTGTTGACCTGCTTCATTTTTTAGGATCATACCTTAAAATAATATGAGAAAAGCAATGAACGACATGGATAAAACACTTACATCACGGTGAGCCCCACAGAGCCCTTCCCGGACGCAATCCGCGTCCAGCCCACCCATGTGGGCCCCGGAAATCTTCAATGGTGAACGAAAAATCATCATTGTTTCACGTAGTGAGGTCCTCTGACGTTTGTGCCTACCGCTCCATCGGGCTCAGGCCTGGAAATGGGCAGGGAAAAATGGACGAACAGCGTGTATAAAACATATGTATTACAGTGGGTCCCACACTGGATGGACGATGTGGATAAACGAACATGCATCAAGGCGGGCCCACATCCCTGCCCAATGAACCTATGGTGCGGGTAAAATACACATATCAATGCGGGCCCACATCCCTGCCCAATGAACCTATGGTGCGGGTAAAATACACATATCAATGCGGGCCCAACAGCCTGGGGTGTATGCTACCATACATCATGGTGAGCTCCCCTCTTCGTGCAGGGAGGGACGTGATACCGTCTTCCTAAGGAGAGAACTACTCGGAATCTACTGAGTTCTCTAGATTCCTTATAGAGTCTCTCTTTTCTTTTCTTTTTTCTTTTTTCTTTTTTCTTTTTTATTTTTATTTTTTTTTAATTACATACGCGCGCACACCCACATACACGCTGGTGGAATTTCACCACCTATGGGTACTCGAACCCTTGACCGGGAGTTGAAACTCCTGAGAGTCTACCACCTGAGCAAGAGTAAGGACCCAGCCTTATAGAGTCTCCTTGAATCCACGGTAGATAAAAGTAAGAATAATTTTTAATAAAATAATTCTTAATAAATTCGAAATAATTTGACTAATGATAAAAAACATGAAATTAGAACCCTTTAAATAATGAGAGTTTTGGACTCACTCCAATCAAACACTCTAAAAACGTGACTTGGTACTATAAATGGTAAACTAACTTTTTTCTTTTTTCTTTTCTTTTTTTTTAAAAAAAATTTTAATTTTAATAGTATGGTATATTAATCAAGAAAAGACCTGTACAACACACCTACCATTCAGGCTCGACCAAGGAAAAAAAAAACACCCGGCTAAGCCTATCGTAAGCTAGGTACATGGATACCCCTGTCCTGCCCCACTGGACTTTCCGACAGACATACCTAATAACACCCGGCCCAACCCTATCAAGGAACAAAAGACCCCTGACCGTAGGGGGCAGATCGGCGACATTACTGGTGAAAAGGAAACTTGAAGCTCCAACCCCATGCGGGCCATCCCATCTGCCAAACCATTTCCTTCCCTAAGAACATGAAGAAATCTCACCAAAACGTTTTTCCTTGACCTGTTGATCCTCTGCAGCCAGTATTTCCATTGCCAACTCAGATTCGACCCACCATTTAAAAGAGACACCACCATCTTGGAATCCGATTTGACGTCAACCTTAGAGAGCCCCAACTGATGACAGATGGCTAAACCGTTATACACAACACGGAGTTCAGCTCTAGAGTTGGAGCCTACTCCGTATTCCATCGAGAAAGCAAAAAAGAAGCTCTTTGTTATCCCTTTTACAAATTCCACCACCTCCCGATGGGCCTGGGTTGCCCCTAGCAGAACCATCAACATTCAACTTGACCCAGCCAATTTACGGTCTTTTCCACTTCACAATCTCTGTATCTTTCCTAACCAACATGAAACATTCAATGCCCAATTCCCTGAGAACCGAATGATTGGCCTTAGGCTGCCGCGTAGATATGGAATTATCATTACACGAGGATAATCACCACTTCACAAGAGCGATAACTGCTGACGCTAGAGGAGGTTTCCCATCGAACATTGCAGCGTTTCTGGAAGTCTAGATCTCCTAGAGAATAAAGCTTGGCACCAGCCCTTGCAAACTTGAGTTGCACCCCAGCAAAGCTGAATGGAGCCACCATTGCATCAGTCTACCTTCAACCGAATGCTGGATCATGGGGGAGAGGTTAAAGATGGCCCCAAAATGGGTCCATACTTCAGCCGCAAGGATCCCATGGAGGAAGGTGTGATCGAGGGTCTCACGCGGGCCGACAATATGGATGCCCCGCGCAGCAAACAGACTTGGAGGCTAGCTAGACCCCTCTAGCTTTAACAGAAACTTCCACCGGAATGGCTTTCTTCAGTAATCTCTAAACAAACATGGAAATTTCCGGGAGCGTTTTAACCTGCCATTCCCATTTTGCCCAGCCCTTTCTTTGCTTGATCTCTCTACTAAGCTCCCAAGCTGACTTGACCGAAAAGGAACCAAAAGTTTCAAATGGCCAGATGCAATCTTCAGCCTCATCCAATAGACAGAACTCACCCTGAAACAGGAAATCAAGGACCTCCTAGGGAAGATAGGAATAAACGGAAGGAGGGAGGGGGCCATCCATACCAATGAAATCCCAAATCTTTGGAGTCACCATAGACGACCTCTATTCCTACTAGACTTCATGGTTTTTGGCCAAAAATAGTAAGCATCGAATTTGGGGCAACCATGTTACTCTCCTAACTTTTCTAAGCCCTTTTCATGTTGGGCACGACTTCTACAACTCGAAGTATCAAAAGTTATATTCCAATTAAAATTTACTATTTATAATTAAAAAAACGAAAATAAATGGGACTATTTACCGTCAAACTGATGGAATCTCGCAAATCCAGCATGACAACCCGTTGTAATGGGGTTGGTAGGCTTAAGAAGCTTCTCCTACCCAAAATCATATATAATAAGTTGAAAAGCTCATCCCAATTTGCGAGATTCGACTGATTTAAGGTTCTAGTGGTTTGGATCATTTCCACCTCTGATAAAGTCTTCTTTGGTCCATATTTGCCATGAAAGTGTCTGCGATCTGCTCTACATCAACTCTCAACTTCCCAAAAAACACCTTGTTAAAGCACACACTTGTATAGATATATAGTTGTCTAAAAACCCAAAAGTACAACTGTTTACTTTACACATGTAGCAACCAAAAAAACCATACAATCCAAAAAACGAGAGCTTCGAAAGCATCGGATGGTCTGTGATTATTAGACAACATCTGGCTGGCAGGCCCTCACCAACATTTACAACCATTCGAGCCTCCTAAGAAATACTGCTCCATAATGTTCATCTTTAACGAGTGTTGGCAGTATTCATGAGTTCGTCCTGGTTAGGCCTTCCGCCAGCTCCAATGTGGGAATAATTCTAGACATATGTGACATGTCTTTACTCTCATACACATTCTAGGAACTAGGTGTTTTCATCTCATCGAACTTCCCTATCGAAGTCCTGATGATTTCACATTAAAGGCGAGTTCTCCTCTTCTTCCTCGAACTGGTGGTGATTTTTTTGTTCACAGAGTTGTTGTCGTTTCCTGCAGGGCTCTGATAGTCAGCATTCTCTCCTTCGGGTGAAGGAATCAGATTGTCGTGAGTGTTGGTCATTGAATCTTCCAGGTCCCTCGTCCTCCTTGATCCAACTCCCAGAAGTGTGTTATTGGTCCTAACATTTTCCGTAGATTTCCTGGTAGTTCTTCGCATTTTAGCTGGGGACCTTCCAGTTGATTTCAAAGGGATAGATTCTTGGTTCCTCTTCATGGGCAATGATGTATCATTTTCGCTTGCTTCGCTTATCTGCAACACCATGATCCTCGAATTTTAGGCTAGACATTGCAATTGTAATTAATTTGATAACATACCGAACATGTTAGAATCGTGTATGCATGTCTAAGCTGCTGATAAAAACGCAGTAAGAAAGCATAACTAACATTAACTGAATTTCACAGTCATATCATGGTCACAAGCGTATCCACAACTACCATCAACTATCACTTTTCTAAATCAAGTATTTTATTATAAAAGTTTACTGCAGTAGCAGCCATTTCCAACTCAATCCATGCCAGTCCTTTCATGTTATGATGACAACTTGTACAGTTCATGCATAGAAAATGAACCATCATTTTCAGCTCCGTTACCAAGTTCTTCTTTATTCAAATGCTCCAACAATACATTAACTGTTTGACTTGAGTCACATATAGAGGACAATCTTGCACAATTATTTTATTTTTTTATTTTTTTTAAAGATCTATTTACATAATTTTTTTAGTATGCAATTAATTCGGGACCCTAGTCAAACACATTCAACTCTACTAGAAGCGATTTTAGGAATTAGAATTGCAACAAACACTTAAAAAAAACAAACAAATAGGCCCATTGCTTTTAGCGAGCATAAGATTTTAGTAAGCAATTAATTGCAATTATTTATTGAGAATTGCTTACGTGAAAATAAATATGTTTGGTGCATATACGTGAGGAAAAAAAAAAAAAAAAACAATTCGCAAACAATTGCCCCATGTACACAATCAGAGCTTGAGATTACTCAATTTTTAATTACAAATTGACCTTTTGCAAAAAAATAATAATAATAATAATAATAAATAAATACATAAATGTCACAAATCTTGGAACTGTTTAATTCATTGAATCAAACAATAAGCCCACCTCAAAAAAAAAAATAAATAAATAAATAAATAAAAAAAAAAAAAAAAAAAAAGTGAACATTTTTCTACCATGATATTTATGTGACATTCACTCTGTCCAATAGTTGTGAAACCTCATGTTAGGACTTGAGCCAAGTAATTAGGGCAATCCAAAACTCAAGTAGGCCACACCACAAGAAATACTAGGATCACATGCACACCATAGAAACAGAAAATAATGGGATGGGATGCATACCATAGAAATAATTTTGGGGCCCACCATATTGTGCATGTGCCATTGGACGCATTTGTCTGACAACATGAATGCATCAGCTTAATAAGCTCATTGGTTATTACCAATACTGAATGCACTCACAGACAAGCTATCAGCAAATGCCAAATACAAGTTACATGGGTGAGGTCTAGGCCGTTCATGCGTGAGATCTGGGCCGTTCATCAGGATGTGCCCCACAGTGAAAGAGCTTACCCCAAAAATCAGGCTAGTCAAATCATCATGCACGCTAAGTTTCACATTCAGCATAGGGGTGATCTAACTTATTAGTGGACTGGCCTGACTTTTGGGCTAACTTACAGATTAGTGGACAGGCCTGACTTTTGGGCTAAGTTACATCCATCATGGGACTGATGAAACAGTTGAGATATTGTGCAAGTGTGCCACATTGGTGTGTACGGGCACTTCCTTGTGGCATTTTTGGATGGGCTTCTACAGTTAGAATTCCTTGGCATCCATCACGGAGGGTTCATCACTGCATTCTTTCACCTAAACACACACCAAAACATCTTACTTTACAACGTAATACCTGGTTGTCGAGTTGAGAAATTTTCTCGTGGCGGAGGGAGAGGATCCCTCACTGGTGTTCCCTTCGGGCAGCTGAAAAAAATTTATAAAAAAAAATTACAACAATTGCTCATTAGCTTGGAAAATAGTTTGAATGCTACCAGCATGCATCCCCGTGTGCAAACATGGCACACGTGTGAGGTCTGGGCCAATTGGACAGGTCCACTCATCAGGTCACCTCACATATATGTTGAATGTTGACCATGGGCTCTCTTCTTTCAATTATCCTTTGTTTCATACACCTGACTTGTCTGACGAGTAGACCAGCCTCATTTTGCACAAAGTAACTGTTGGGGCCCATCCTATGAATCGACTGTATCTTGCTAACGCATTAGGTGATTATTTTTGGCGCTTGTAGATGGTTACTAGCAACTAGAATTCCTCAACTAATTTAAATCTAACTCACGACTCCCATAAGATGTGTTAATACCCCAAAAGTTTGAGTTCTATTGTTGCTTTGTATTGTGATGGTATTTCCATCAATGCCTCCAGAGCAAACGCCGTCTCCTTGCATGAGGGGATGTTTCGCCCCATTATCTCCGTGAAATTCACAAACTGCAAGGGATAAAAGCAATAGTTCTATGTATATGAGCCCTTTTTTTTAATGGGAAAGTAAGCTGTTTATATGACTGTTATTCCACACACAATTCAGTTTCAGAACTGTTCATAGTTTGGATTTATAACCTGGAAATTATCAAATGCGCGAGCAGGTATATTGTCATCGAATTGACGCATCATATCCCAAGGTCCATCGCCAACACCAACCAGAACGATTGATAAAGGGTAGTTACTGCAAAAATACTTAAAATCAGAAATGTTCAGATGATCCAAACTGTTAAAATCACAACACATGACTTCCGGTAATTACCTAGCTTTGACAATGGCATCAATTGTATCCTTTTCTTGTGGACTTATTTCGCCATGACACGTGTCCACACTTCGGGTCACCTACATCAAGTAAGCATCAAGAGCATCAGTATTTAGCAGCCGAAAGCACCAGAGTTACTACAACTACGAAAGGAAACAGAACATGAGCTTAGTGGTGGAGCCCACTTGAGAGCGGCATGGATCTCACACACGTGCCAGTCGAGAGTAGGGTTTCAAATCCCATTCTCATGAGCAGTCCTAGCAAGGATCCAGTATTCTTTCTTCTCAACTCAACCAAACATACATTTAATGACATCACATTCTACATTCCATAACTAGAAAAATAAAAAATAATAATTAAAAAATTAAAAAATTAAAAATAATAAAAATAATAAAAAAATAAAAAGAAGAAGAAGAAGAAGGTAACAAGCATCCAGAGAAAGCAATGTAAAACCCAGACCAGACCACAACCAATTTCCGTGGGCATTTAGGTCCAACAGCTCAGACCTTTGTTGATCTGTTCTGGCCCAAGAATCTCTATAATCTAAAATCATTAAAAAAAAAAAAATGAAAATAGAAAGCAACCCACACCCAGCACAGTGGTTTAGGCATTTGATTAGTGAGTAGACATCATGGTTTTGAACCTTGACGCGTGAATTTTTTTTTTCGCTTAATAAAACAGTGGCCCACCAGGTTGACCCATATGAATTTCAGTGTGTGGTTCCAGTCAGACCATCGCATCCTGTCTGGGCTCTAAAACACAGGGAGAACAAAAACAGACCTGTCCATCTGCGATGATCAGAAGCACATGATACCGACCGTTACTCTTCTCCACAATGCCTATAGCAGTCTCAATAATTGGAGCGAATGATGTTGGTCCTGTTACAAAGTAAAGGAATCAAATCCCTTCAAGACCCATAGCAGATGCATGCAAGATCAAGACCACTCATCCAGCAGGCCCCACGGTATAAAGGACATGGCCCAAAAATCAGTTTCTTTAGAGAATCCTAACCACGAGATCAGAACATAGGCCAAAATCAACATCTTGTTTTTCTCCTCAATTGAGTAGTCAAGATCATCCAACCAGCCTGATTTTTGGGCCTTGCCCGTATATGGTCAGGCCCAGGCTAAGTCTCCCAGATCTCACAACCTGCCTGACATGTCCCCATCGAAACTCATGCAGTAAGTCGTATGCAATTCGCATTTGTCAGTAGAAGATATACCAACCAGATAGCTTAAGATGTGGAACTATTTCTCTATATCGGTCCAGTGCTTCCTTGAAGCCATTACATGGCCGTCCATCTTGGAAGAAACTAAAAACTTGTTTGTCATTCGTTGATGCTGCAAGACAGAGATAAAGACACTCCCTTAGTCCTAGAAATTCCAAATATTCTTCCAAAGTCAAACATGCTGTGTTCTGAAGAAGGCCAATGGTAAGATGCTAGGCATTGTAGGAGAACTAGGGCACAGGGCACCCTCCTATACACAGTAACTTAAACCCGAACCACCCAAATGGTGGGACCAATTGTATGTTGTTCAGATACCCAAAATCATATTGATTAGACAATGCTTAATAGGATAAATGGAAATTTGTTTGTTGAATTTGGACCATTTACTAATTTTAGTTTTCACCGCCCATTAGATGTCTACTGATCAGCCAATTAGCAGGATACTTCTGATGTAGCTTTTGGAGTAGTCCTCTACACTACGTCCATTATTTGGGTGATTCAGATTTGTGGTACAAGCCATGTGTACTGTAGGAGTGCAAACACCATCACCGTAGTTGTGGATTATGATATCGTTGTCAGGACTCTATTACTACCCTATGAGGAAACAGATTGTGCGAAGCAGAGCATATATGACTAACCATCTCCAAATCCAAAACAAGGGATAAGGTCATCCTCATCAAAGGCAGAAAGGGTCCTTCCAATAATAGATATTGCCTGTTCATATGGATTTTGTGAATCGCCGATGTGATGTAAGCTCTGACGGTTGAAAGAATTTATACCTGACAGCAACAACATTGGCCATAAGTGTCTCGAGGGTCCAAATAACCAAACAATGCAAAGCAATATATAGTTTATGCCGTATCAATAGGAATTTGATCATGCAAAGGTAACAAGCATTTAGTAATTGAACCTGAAGTAGAGAAATGCAATGACTTTTACCAATAGGAGTTCTAATCCTTCGATCTAAACATGCTAGTGTGAATGAGAGATCTGGCATGGTTTTTCATTTCCCACCTTGTACGTGCCATGGAGCAAAAGTCAAGCTGGCCCAATCATTGGGTAGGCTACATATGTATAAAAAATAAACAATTGAAAATTTTGCTGATAGTCCACATGCAACGTACATGTCAGGGCTGCCCGTTGATAGGACGGGCTGAATTGTAGGGCCATGCCATGCACATGGTGGGCACAACCTTATGAACAACCCAGATCTTCCAAAGACATGCCACATCAGTATGTCGTAAGAGTAAGATTTGAAATCCTATTCCCGTTACCAATGTCATTTCTATCTAGTTAAAAGAACGGTATCAAATGGTTTTGAGAGAGAACATCAAAAAAAATGAACCATAGAGCCGAGATTCAGGAGCTTACCAGTCCATTCATTGCTCTTAGTGAAATCAATACCCACGATGAGATTGGCACACTCAAGACCCGCATTGGCAAGAGCTGCTATCACCTGAAAAAGAAATAATATAATGTGAAATCCATGTCAAGAAAATGCAGCTTTCATGTGGTTCAAATACACCAGCTAAGTAATCTTCAAAATGGAAGGATGTTTAGGCTGCCTTTGAATGCACAAGTGAATTGAATTGTAAAAATTCATCTTAATCAAGTGGAATAGACAAAGATTGATTATTTCTCCTAGTATTCATAATGAGGAAGTAGCCCTAAAATTTTGCAGTTATTGCTCTTTCAAGTCAAAGGAATGAAATCACAAGTTGGGGCTAGACCATCAAAATGAATGCTAACGAAGGAAACTACAAGTCATTAGGGCTATGTCGTTTAAGATTTGGGTGTTTAGTTCCACAGTACAACACCAGATAAATCCCTTGTGGCTAGCTTTCCTGGCCCTTCGCTTCCTAACATAGAGGATTCCCTGCTTGGGAGGCCCATGGTATTCTCTGATTCAAGCCGTTCATCTGCCAGCTTTGACAGTAGATGAGTTATGACCAGGAAATATACCAAATAAGACAATATTAAGCCTTTGATATTTGAACTTGTCATAATGAAATATGGAATGTTGAGGTATTCTGTCTACATTTTTAGACCACCAAGATAAGTGTTTGGAACATCTAATCTGGGATGTTCCAAGTCATTCCTCTTCCACAGTGAGGAACATCTGATCAGCAGTTTTGATCAATTAACCATGGGGCATACATGCAGTGAATCATCTGATGAATGGGACTTTCTAATTCCTCTACAAATCTACGGTCACCATTTGTTTATTTAAGTTAGTTACAAACATGGCTTGTCAAATAATTCAAGGAAAAGTGGCAAGGAGAAAGAAAAAGAGTATCAGAATACCTGATCGTGCGACTCATAGGAATTGGCAATCCTTGAATACTTGCTATGCAATCTGCTCGGCACTT
Source organism: Magnolia officinalis (assembly GCA_021015155.1). Taxonomy (NCBI): domain Eukaryota; kingdom Viridiplantae; phylum Streptophyta; class Magnoliopsida; order Magnoliales; family Magnoliaceae; genus Magnolia; species Magnolia officinalis. Next base: position 2,423,746 of record JAJHSJ010000015.1, on the reverse strand, counting down.
TGGATTTTATATGGTTGATAAAATAGGAAAGGCTTTTCATCTTAGAGCTATTCCCTCCCATGATTACTACTAAAATTTCTTTATGCTTAACAGAATCAACAGCTTTATTCTGACAAATGGCCTTCTACCACCAACAGAACTGTCTGATCACAGCCTATGTCTGCACAAAATATCAGATTACCTAGCTTAATATGTCATACTAGTAAATAGCAGAGCAAAAACTGATGCCGCAGAGTTATTGAAACGTTTTAAAATGAGTGTAATTTGCTCTGAATTGTTGTCATTTGGATAAAAGGACACAGGAAAGAAGACACCACGTTAGTAATCTCATGAGTCGAGATTCATGGCAGAGAGAAGACCTATTTAAGTTATCACGCTATGAATATGGGTAGTAATAAATGAAGAGTACTAAACAGACATCATGTTTCCAATCGAGTAAAACTACGCAGGCATCATGCAACTGTGCTGAAGAACAGGAATTTAAAATGAAGGAATTATATGTTCCTTGGCAAGGTCTTCGTTTCATACAAGTGGGGCCTTTCAAAGATGGGCCACAACCCCAGAAAAAAAAAAAAAAAAAAACCCTCAATAGGCCAATCTGGACCATTCAATTTGAGGCCCAGAAATAGATGGTAAAGAAGAAGTACATCAAAGGTCCAAAGTCAACAGAAAGGGTCCACGACTGGTGGCAGCGAGGGGAGATTTTTGGGGCACGATCCCTGTGGGCTCCAACAGACCATTGTTCAATGGAAAGTGACCTAAATTATCTTCAGACTGGCGCCAAACCATAACATAACATATCAAGAAGAAGAAAAAGGTACCATGATATGGCATCCCATACACTTATTTTGCATGTCTCAGTTCATGAACAACGAAAAATGAAGTTAGAAAACTGTGCTAGCCATCAAAAATTCAAAAGCATATTATCTCTTCTCAAAAAAAAATAAAAAAAATTCAGACACATCTATCTACAAAATCCAAACCGATTATTAAAACCGAAAAGTAGAAGAAAGATTATTATTATTTAAAAAATAAAAAATAAAATAAAATAAAAAATAAAATAAAATAAACAAAATGTAATTCAACCAAACCTTCCCATAAAAGAATCAAACCATAACACCATCCAATCAAAATTCGGTTAGAACCGAGTTAGTACCGAATTGGTTCAACCACCGAGTCACGCTCTACAAAACTGAAGAAAATACAAATCCTGATGTGGGTTTTTCTTGTTGGTGTTTGTGGAATTGAATAGCGGATGTACCTTTCACAGAAGAATTCATTTCTACAAACACCAACAAGAAAAACCCACCTCAGAAAATCCTCATTCATATAATACAAAACAACCAAACTCAGACATAATTGGAATTTAGACCCTACATTCCAATGCAGACGCAACAGTACTAGAAAAAGGAAGTGTACGTGTCGAAAACAAGGGTGTGAATATCAATTCCCAGAACAGAGAAGAATTTAGACAGTTCCATACAGGGAGAACAAGAATAAGAAATACGAACCTCAAAAAAAAAAAAAGGAAAAAATCCGCATTGTCAAGCCCTGAGACTGATTTGGAAGGCACGCGTCCTATTGTTTTATACAGGTGGGAAATAAGCCACTAGCAAAATCCAGGAAACGGCGAGGAAACATCCTAGAAAAGATTCATCTGTACCACTCTCTCTCGATTTCTTTTTTCTTTTTTTAATGAAAGCAAGAGTTACTGAGTTTATGAGAAATTGCTGCGTCAGTGACAATCCGTTTCCCATGTTGAATAAGGGTTGCAGAAGAAGCTTTTTCTGAAGCCCAAAAAGATTTTAAAAATTAAATAAAAAATGTAGTAGTTAGGGAGGAACCTTCACAAGACTTTCGTTACACGAGTCGAGCTTGTTCCTCGGCTAGTAGCTAACCCTAGCTTGAACTCGGATTGGCCCGGCACTTGGGCCCGAGTGGCAGCTCGGCTTGGCACAGTCAGCAGCTTAGGTGTGCTCAAGCTGAGTTTGGACTTATGCCACATTTTCTTAAACATATAAAATGCATTTTCAATTTCCCATATAATGTAGAACAGTAACATTATTCACAGGTATTTCATCAAACACTTCATAAACAGCATCAAAATCAAGATATAAGGGTTGTTTTACTATGTATAAATTTTTTTGGTAATAATTTGTTTAATATACATTCCTTTTTTGTCACTACCCAATCCTGTAAAGAAAGTATGAACCCGAGCCAACACTTCACTGAGTCATTTCATCAAACACTCAGTTAGCGTCATCAATATCAAAGTAACGAAATCACCGTGCCCATTCCATCCAAGTCGATTCAGGTTGAGGTTCGTTCCGAATCCAGTCGAGCTTGATCAAGCGGCTTGAAATCTTTTCCATCTCCAAAAATCAGCTAGACTCCATCCGAATTCAATTTCAAACCGAGATGAGCAAGCTTTTCTGAGTCGAGTTTTGCAAGCTGACCGAGCTAACTCGACTCGTGTACAGCTCTGACAGGGTAAAAGATACATGAACTTTCCAAGAAACAGGTTTTGGGTGTATTTGCATGGAATCTTCCCTTATCTTTCCACGCTCTACTTGAGTTTACATCTCTGAAAAGTGGAAGCCTAATCTAGACCTTTGATCTATTGATCCTATTGAAGCCCACCGTGTATGAAGAACCAACAAAATTTTGCACTGTAAAATCCGATCATTCAATCTTAGAACAATTTCTCGAATCCAATGTCCACCATTGCCGTCTATCTCTATGTCAAAGGTTGAGATTTTCATAGGTATGAAATTCTTATGATTTAATCCATCTAGATCATACAGATCAGACCAACGGTATGGATTTTAAAAACATGGGTCCTACTTAAGAAAACTGATAACCTACGTACACTGCGAAACATTCATAGATTGTAAAGATCAAAAGAAAAAGGTGAAACGATCAGGTTGAAACATTCCTGTAAAAGAATTTCTTTTGTTATATTTTATGTGCCTCATCAAAATAAACGGTTCAGATCATTCATAGATTATGCAGATCCAAAGGCTAAGTGCCGATGTATCCCATGTAAACACATCGGAATGTATTATAGGAAAACTCACTTGGGAAGCGGATTGCTTCGGAAACGGATTGGCTACTGCCCCTGACACTAGCCAATGGCCGGTGGTCGGTGCTCTGTGGGGTCCACCATGATGTATTTGTTTCATCCATGCGGTCCATATATTTGTAAAGATCATTTTAAGTTATGAGAGCAAAAATGAGATATATATCAATCTCAATTGGACCACATTACAGGAAACAGTGTTTAATGAGCGTCGACCATTAAAAACATTTTGGGGGCCATAAGAGTTTTGGATCAAGATGATTTTTGTTTTTTTTTTCCTTCATCTGGGCCTGTATGACCTAATCAACAGATTGGATGTCAAATAAACAGTACAGTGGGCCTTAGGAGGATATTAATGGTGGATATCAAATCGCTATTGTTTTCATGTGGTGTGGTCGACCTGAGGTTTATATATCTCTCATTTTTGGGACCTACTCCTAAAATGATCTTTAAAAATGGATGAACAGAATGGATGAAACACATACATCATGGCGGGGCCCACAAAGCACCGACCATCAGCCCCGCGGCTGGTGTCAGGGGACTAGCCAATCGGTTTCCGATTGCTTCCTGCCCCGCTGAACGACAATCATTGCAGGCAGGGCTCTGTGGAGCCCACCGTGATGTAGGAGTTTTATCTACGCCGTCCATCGATTTTTTTTCATATCATTTAAGGAAATGAACCAAAAAATGAGGCAGATTCAATGCTCAAGTGAATTGAACTCCCACAATTAAAAACTTATTGGGAGTGACAGAAGTTTTAGATTAATCTGATATTTATGTTTTCTCTTCATCTAAGTTTATGAACAGGTTGAATGGCAAATAAAAATTTCGGTGGCCCCTAGAAAGGTTTCAACAGTGAGTTTCATCATTATTGCTGTTTCTTCCTGTGGTGTGGTCCACTTGAGCATTAGACCTCCCTAATTTTGGGACTCATACCCTAAAATGGTCTGAAAAAATGAATGGACCATGTGGATAAAACCTGTACATCAATGTGGGCCGCTTCCCCTCACTTGATAGATAAATCGATTTCCTCCTATTGGTGGGCATCTAATTTGTATTATTTTAATCGATAATCATTTAGTCAAACCAACAATCACAATGTCCGCCGGAGCGAAGTTAGGGGAGGGAATGGAGCTGGGCCTTCTATGCACTAGAATTTCAAATAAAACATTTAAGAAAATAAATAAAATATAATAATCCAAGAATGATAACATGCAGTTTTGTACTCACAAGTTCCACTACACTTCCATCTTAATGCATAAGTGTACAAAAAATTGTAAAAGCAAAGTGCTGATCTGGTGGGACACATGTAGATGGGCCGTAAGATAAATATTAAAGTCATTACACAAATCTATTTGTCAGACGGATCTTACAGACCTTATGTCGTGGGCTCTTCTGATTGAATGTAGACAGATGCTATAACATTCCTTAAGATGGCCCCTAATCAGATGGATTCCACGGCCCAATACCATCTATGTTAGGGATGTAACTTTTCCAAGTGAAGGCCCACCACAAGAGCAGTCCCGATTACCAGATGTATTTGCCACATGTAATGTAACGTGAGAAGGGAATTTCAAACCTTTATGCCAACCAAAATGATATTAAACGCTTAACTCTCTATCATTCAAATTCTCAATCTTTACTTAACTACATAATTGTGATGCATATTTTCTAATATTAATATCTTTTTTATTAATCTTGCGTAAAGTATTTTGTACATTGATAAGGATCGATGGTATTAAAATAAAAATTTCGGTGGCTCCTATAAAGGTTTCAACAGTGAGTTTCATCTTCGTTGCTGTTTCCTGTGGTGCGGTCCACTTGAGCATTAGATCTTCCTAAATTTTGGACTCATACTATAAAATGGTCTGAAAAATTGAATGGACCGTATGGGTAAAACCTGTACATCAATGTGGGCCGCTTCCCCTCACTTGATAGATAAATCAATTTCCTCCTATTGGTGGGCATCTAATTTGTATTATTTTAATCAATAATCATTTAGTCAAACTAACAATATTCACGATGTCTGCCAGAGCGAAGTTAGTGGAGGGAATGGAGCTGGGCCTTCTATGCACTAGAATTTCAAATAAAACATTTAAGAAAATAAATAAAATATAATAATCCAAGAATGATAACATGCAGTTTTGTACTCACAAGTTCCACTACACTTCCGTCTTAATGCATAAGTGTACAAAAATTGTAAAAGCAAAGTGCTGATCTGGTGGGACACATGGTAGATGGACCGAAAGATAAATATTAAAGTCATTACACAAATCTATTTGTCAGACGGATCTTACAGACCTTATGTCGTGGGCTCTTCTGATTGAATGTAGACAGATGCTATAACATTCCTTAAGATGGCCCCTAATCAGATGGATTCCACGGCCCAATACCATCTATGTTAGGGATGTAACTTTCCAAGTGAAGGCCCACCACAAGAGCAGTCCCGATTACCAGATGTATTTGCCACGTGTAATGTAACGTGAGAAGGGAATTTCAACCTTTATGCCAACCAAAATGATATTAAACGCTTAACTCTCTATCATTCAAATTCTCAATCTTTACTTAACTACATAATTGTGATGCATATTTTCTAATATTAATATCTTTTTTATTAATCTTAAGTAAAGTATTTTGTACATTGATAAGGATCGATGGTATTAAAATAAAAATACATTAAAATAAAGGTTGGAATAAAATGGAAAAGAGCTATTGACCTCAAATGTATCCTTTCACATTAAATCAAATATTTGCCTTTGAGCCACTCTGATACCATAGAGTCAACCAGAATGAGTAGGCCCATAGGATTTAATAGTCTACTCGATTTGGAACTTTTGCAAAAGTCGAAGATAACCGACACATATCCATATGGTCCACCTAATTTCTATGGGAGCTAGCAAAGTGGTTTGATCACTCCTTTGATTCTATGGTTAAGATGGCTCTGAATTATGATTTATAGCTTAGATCTAAGGGTGGGACAGATTGACAAAATCTATAAAATATTATATCTCTATTTTCTCTCATAGTTATTGAAATAAATTAAATGAGAGAACTCCTCCACTTTTAATAAGAGAGGCTCAGGGAGTTTGGATGGAGCTAAATATTATCCAGTCTGATGTGATTTTACTTTTATCCAGTCTCAAGTATAAATATTCAACAATAACCAACTTGAGAAAGCAATAAAGAAAGGAGGAAAAACTCTCGTGGGACACACCTAATAGTGGTTGCCCAAAAATGAGCCCCACTAGCCAATGTCCTAGAATGGATGGCCAGTTTTTGTGTTTCAGATCCCTCGTACTATATAATCGCATTACTTACTGTTGACATATTATATAATCCCTCATATTATATAATCGCATTACTCTATTCATAATTATAATAGTAAATATAACCCAGTGTCCTATCGACGAGCACCACTAGCATTCTTACTGTTGACACCCAAATCAAGAATTAATTTAGTCATGATTTTGAGATTTGGAAACTACCAAACAGAAGTTTAAAAAGTTTGAGATTTTTCAAATTTTTGTTCGTCAATCCGTCCAGATACTCAGTATATGTTACTTTCATTCGGCTTTCATTTTTTAAAAAAAATTTTGAAGGAGAGGTACAGAGGAATCTTTTCTAGGAAGCGTTTTTCTCTCTTACAGTTTCTTGGATTTAGGTATGTTGACATTTTTTAATAGGAAATCCAAATCGGTCTCAGACTGTCGGTGCTTGAGAATGCGGAAAGTGGATTGGCTCGTGTACCACGCATCACTGACCTGGCTGGTCTTGGTACATGCCGTTGGAAGGGAAACGGATTGGCTACTCCCGCTGCCACCAGCCAATGGCTGGTGGTCGGTGCCCTGTGGGCCCCACCATGATGTATGTCTTTCATCCATGCCGTCCATCTATTTTTTCACATCATTTTATGGGATGAGACCAAAAACGAGATATATTACAATTTCAAGTGGACTATATTACAGAAAACAGTGTTGAATGAGCCAACCATTAAAAACCTTTTGGGGGCCATAAAAGCTTTGGATCAAGCTGATCTTTTTTTTTTCCCTTCATCTGGGACTATATAACCTAATCAACAGATTGGATGTCAAATAAACAGTACAGTGGGCCTTAGAAGAATCTTAACGTTGAATATCCAATCACTATTGTTTTCCTGTGGTGTGGTCCACCTGAGATTTATATCCCTCTAATTTTTGGGATTAAGCCCTAAATTGATCTTTAGAAATGGATGAATGGAATGGATAAAACACATACATCATTGTGGGGCCCACGGAGCACCGACCATCAGCCACGGGCTGGTGTCAAGGGAGTAGCGAATCCGTTTCCCGTGGGAAGACATGCACCGACGCTCCTGAACTCTGAGGTGCACCAACGGTTCAAAAGAGATCGAAGCTACATGTGCCCATACAATGATGTATTTATTATATCCACACCATTCATCCACTTGGCCAGATCATTTTAGAGCATTAGGCCAAAAATGAGTCATATCCAAAGCTCAAGCTAACCACACCACAAATAATAGTTGGACAATAATTCTCACCATTAAAACATTCGTAGGGGCCTCCTTAATATTTATTTTCCATTCAATTTGTTCATAAGGTCACATGGACCTGGATCAAGAGTCACATGGACCTGGATCAAGAGGAAAAACAAATATCATATTGATCCAAAACTTCTCCGACCTCAAAAGGTTTACAATGGTAGATGTTGAATCCCCCGTGCTTTTTGCGGTGTGGTCCACTTAATCTTTGGATCTGTCTTATTTTTAAGCTCAAGCCTTATAACAAGCTCGCCAAATGTACAGACGTTCTGGAAATAACATATACCTCGTGATGAGACCTATAGAGCTTGGTGACGCCACACGGCAAGCGTTTACGTCTCTGTGGGTCCCATCACAAGGTATGCTTTGTATTGGAACCATCCGTCCACTTGGCTAGCTCATTGTAAGGCTTGAGCCCAAAAATAAGACAAATCCAAAGATCAAGTGGATCACATTGCAAAAAGTAGTGGGGATAAGTCTACCATTGAAACCCTTATGGTGGCCCTATGAATGTTTTAATGGTAAGAATCATTGTCTTCATTTTTATTTATTTTGTGGTCCACTTGAGCTTTGGATAAGACGCATTTTTTAGATAATGCTCTAAAATGGTATAGCATATATAACTGATGAACAGTGTGGATATGATAAATACATCATTTTGGGGCATGTTAACTTTGATCTCCTTTAAACCATTGGTACATCTCGGATCTCTCCTATCATCTGACCCATACACACACCAGGCAAGTCGGTGGTGTGTGGTACACAAGCTAATCCGCTTCCGGGCAGCGGGCAGGCTCCATGAGAAATACCATTTCTACGAGAGCAGATTGGGTGCCTTCCCCGGCCTTACCCAAGACTGTGGCCGTTACGGTGGGACCACCTTGATGTATGTGTTCTATGTCCACCCCCATTTATCCATGTTGTAGGAAACAATGGTGATTGACCATTAATTGCCCACATGAGTTTTGAATCAAGCTGATAATATAATATATATATAATATATATATATATTATATATATATAATATATATATATATATATATATATATATATATATATATATATATATATATATATATATATATTCTTTCATCCAATTTATGTGACCTTTATCAATAAGTTGGATGGAAAATAAACATTACGAAATATTAAGGTGGGCCTTAGGAAGTTTTTAGTGGTAAGGCGTTCCATCACATGTTTCCTATATGGTTCACCTGACATTTGGATCTTCTTCCGTTTTTAGGTTAATGTGTAAAATAATTTGGAAATATACGGATGAATCGTTGTGGATATAGAATACATACATCAAGGTGGGCCCATGGTAATGGCCAGTCTTGGCTGAGGGCAGGGCAGCACCTAATCTACTCTCCATTTACACTGTACAGGTGACAAAATACAATTGGTACTGAATTAAAAGATAAAGACAGATACATAGAATAACACAATACAAAATGTCCAATTGAAACAAACAATGTACGAAAATCATCATTATTGTCATTAGTGATGCAAACACAATTACAATTACAAGAGTAAATAATCATTACCCATTTATAACAATCTATCATTGCAATTAGAAAACCAAACAGCCCTAAGGAAGAGTTCACAGAGTGACTTGTACATCAGTCATGGATCCTCCCAGAATTAAACAAAAAGAAAGAATAAGAAAATGAAAGCATGAAATTATATTAAAGCAAGTCGTCCATCCATTATTCCAACTCATTCTATCACATGAGCCTAAAATTGAAGCATTTCCAAAACTAAAATGGACCACAACAGAGAAAACACTGGGAACTAAAGCCCACCACTGAAACCTTCACTACACAATCTGCATACAGATGAGAGAGGGTACGTGTCGGATCTTAAACCAGTCTTCTCCCTCCTCTCTAACCCTTGCTTCATATTCCTTAGGCATATCTACCAACTTCAATTCTTGAAGGGTGGTGACATGTTGCAATCCATCAGGAAGCATCTTCAATCTTTTGCAATCTTCAATCTCTAAACACCTAAGATTCGGCATCGCTCCTTCCTCCACTCTCCACTCCTCCATTTCACCCATGTGAATATTTAAGACGTTGAGAAGCGGAAACCCTCCCACAGAACAAACCATTTCGTTTCCCATATAAGCCTTCCACAGTAATCTGAGAATCCGAAGGTTCGGCAGCTTCTCCAGTATTCCCATCGAGTCTTGCTTTAATTCGGACATTTTCAAGCATAGCTCAGTGAGGTTAGTTGGGAATTCATGCAGGTCTGGTAATTTCTCTAAACGTCCACTCAATTCTATCTTATATAAATGGAGATGATATGAGAAGGATGCAAAAGCTGGGATCAAGCATCCCCGACCTTCCGATAGCAACAATGACCTAAGCCGGACCAACTTACAAACAGAATGGAATAATGAGATTTTCAGATTTCCTGCTATTCCTAATTCTCTCAAATCGGTCAGTCTCTGCAACCCATCTTCTATCCAGCTGCCTGCCTCTACTCTTGATAGTGTTTGGAGATTGCTTAAGCGATGGAGTGGCGTATGGTCACTGATTCGACAACCATATGGTAGCAGTAAGTGCCGTAGCTCTTCCATCTTCCAAATATCATCTGGTAGAACATAGATACGTGTATCTCGCAGATCGAGAGTCTGTAAATTGGAGAGGCGAGAGATGGTGGATGGTAGGCTTTCTAAATAGGTCTCCATGAGAGATAGGTACCTCAAATGGATTAGGTATCCAATTTCATCTGGGAGATAGAGAGGTATATGTATCGGAGATCCATCACCCTGAGCAATTTGAAAGCTCCACAGAGGATTTTCAACAGCGGTATTTCGAGCATTTCACTATCTCTACTGAAGTGCAAGAAAGAGCGGAGGTGTAGAGTGGAGCGGTTACGAGAGATGTACTTACTGATGCCATGACAAGTAGTAATTGCAAGCCGGCGTGACGTGATCGGTGATGTAGAAGCTTTGTTACCATACACGGACAGAAATCTCTCTTCCTTGGCTTTTGATATTGAGAGGTCACGAAGAAGATCATGGATACGACAATTTTCAGCTTTTCCATTGCTCTTCCTTTTCGCCACCTGAATCATGCTTCTATTGATGAGCTCGTCCAGGTAATCATCTGCAACATCCTCCATTTCTTCTTCTCCTCTTCGCTGCACGAACCCTTCAGCTATCCACAACGAAATCAGTTGGGCCACCGAGATTTCAGAGTCTTCAGGAAAAGCTCCAAAATAAAGAAAGCATGGAGTCAGGTAAGACGGCAGGTCATGGTAGCTAAGGGCCAACATGCCTGAGATCCCATCCTCGCTTTCATTCAGCCACCATTCCATACTTCGAAGCACTTTCTCCCAATCATGCACCGACTGCTCTCTCCTTGATAGAACACCTCCTAATACTGAGATTGCAAGAGGTAAACCTCTACATTTCTCAACAATCTCTTTCAGGAACAAGATTTGCAAGAAGTGCTTTCTTACGAAATAATTCCCAGCTCTCATTTTCATTCAAAAATCGTGTTTTGTGAGGCGTGCTCCGTGCATCTGCATACCTTGCTATATCTTCATTGCGAGTTGTAAGCAGCACTCTACTGCCATTTAGCTTCTCTGGAAATGCAGGCCAAGCTTCTCTGGTCCATATATCATCGATTACCACCAGATATCTCTTCCTTTCCAAGTACTTAGAGAGTTTCAGGCACAAGACTTCCTCAGGTGTCCTCTCCATTTCATCTCGTGAGAGCCATGTAAAGCAATTTATAATGCTTTGTAAAAGCTCTCGCACTGGTATTCTCGAGACACATACACCCAAGCATGAAAATCGAAACTGTTCTTTACATGGATGTTATTGTAAACTTTCTTTGCGAGAGTAGTCTTACCTATTCCTCCCATACCAGTGATCGAAATGACGGCACGCCGCACATCTCCTTCAATCAGCCGCCCTACCAATGTCGCTGTCTCATCTTCAACGCCAACCACATCGGCTTCTTCCACGATGGGAGCTCTTCTCTCCCTGCACCTCTGGCTTTGATTTGAAGAAGATGAAGCTTCGCCAGATGCTGGTATATTGTCGATGCCGAACTCTGATCTGTTGGATGAGATTTCATTGGGCCTTCTTTCTATGTCACCGATCTTCTTGCTAACATCATGGATGGTTGGTATGTCTTTGATGCTGCGAGCAGAACTTCGTATGGATCCCATGAATCCAGCACCTGACTCTCTTTGTTGCTTTTCAATGTTCAAGATGTAGAAGTCGATGACATCCTCAGCATCATAGGCCACATCTCTTATTTGATCCACCCAACGCTTGATTCTTTCATTTTCTTTGCGCTTCCCATCGACGTCTTTGAGGAGGGCATGCATCCATTCAAGTTTGTCTCGAAGCGATCTGAGCCGCTCATCTACTCCGAGTAGCAAACTTGCTTCCTGCGTTAGAAAATCTGTAAGTTTTTGTATTATGAACTGAACAACACTCTCAGCCATTCTCTCTCTCTCTCTCTCTCTCTCTCTCTCTCTCTCTCTCTCTCTCTCATCTCTCTCTCTCAGAAGCTCTCTCTCTCTCTCTCGCTCTCTCTCTCTCTCTCTCATCTCTCTCTCTCTCTCTCCTTCAGAAGCCTCTGTATTCAAAACAAGGCTTTCATCAACGCAACCTTTAAGAAGAATGTATCTCCCTCCAAAAGCAAAGACACTCGATTACTTCGTGCAAAAGCCACGTCTCTCCTTCCTCTCTCTCTCTCTCTACCTCCCCTCCACTGGACGGTGGCGGATTAGGCGTTACTCGGTTAACACGTCAGAGGCTGTTACCCTCACCGCATAAGGCCTACCTTGATAAATGTGTTATATATATATATAAGGAAAATGCTTTGTGATGTGTGTCTAACATCAACCCCGTGCATTTGATGGGTCACCTTTAGATTATGGTATATGCCAAAAATCAGCCATATATTTACCTTAGGTGGGCCACACCATCTAAAACCATGTGAAGGCACACATAAAACATATAAAAGTACTTGGAGGGGCTCACCTGAAATCCTGATGCGGCTGAAACTTGGTCTGACCTCTCATACAAGTGGGATACACACAATGGATGGTTTGGATTTGTGAACTACATCTTTGTTGTTCCAATAAATGATTATGAATGTTAGAATGGGAGGGCAACCCCTCGTGGCCCACCCAATACATAGATTGGCTTGATTTTTAAGCTCGTGGCCCACCATAGAATGTTGCATCTTAGGGATGGCATAGATGTTCGACACACATCACGGTGGGGCCCACATGGCTCGACTTCATGGGAAGTTCCCATGAGGTCAAGCCGTGTGGGCCCCACCGTGATGTGTATCGAAAATCAACTCCATACATTTGATGGGTCTCCTGTAGGTCATGAGATGTTCTAAAAATCATCTGTATATGGAGCTTAGGTGGGCCATACCATCTAAAACCATAGAAAATCGTGGGAACAGTCACAGCCACCGTTGAAACATTTATAGGGCCTACCATGATGTATTTTTGAGACCCAACCTATTCATAAGTTAACATAGAGATAGAGATAGATGAAGTGAAAACAAAAATATCAGCTTGATTGGAAACTTCTATGAACCCTGAGAAGTTTTGAACGGTGGATGCACAGTTTTCTATGGTGGGTCCACTTGAACTTTATATCTACCTCGTTCTTTTCTCATGCCATAAAACGATCTCTCCAAATGGATGGACGGTATGGATACAGCACATGCATCATGGTGGGTCCACAGAGCTTGGTGACGTCACTTTGCTACTGACCTCAGTGTGTAATCGTCGTGTCTTTGGTCATCTGTTCCATACGAGAGTCCTCCAATTAAGAGTTTGAAAGATGACATACATCGTATAGCTTTGCCTCCACTTGTTTTCATCTTCTCTCTCTTTTCACTGATTTGGTAATCTACTATCTAGCCATGAATTGCCACCATTGATGGAAATGAAGCTCCCCACATGAGTAGCTACATTTATTGTATCATTTTGAATGCATCCTCTTTTACAAAAATGTATTGCATAGACTTCTATATAATGTCTTTCTTTGCAACTATAAATGGCTTCTATAGAAATAGAACGATAGTTCAATCGCCGTGTGATCCCATGATTCATTGGCAGAATATATTGGCTTACCTTTTTAGTCCATGACTCCTTCATATTATAATCCTTCATTAATTATCCAAATATCCACATATTGAAACCATTTGTGGTTACACTGGATTATGGAAAGACACTTGTTAATCGTGTTAGACGCAATTCCGATCCCTTCTTTAAGCTAAATTCTTTTGGGAGTGGGATCATACGAAGTTTATCATCGCTCACATCCCATGCTACGATTTCTAGTTTAGTTAAGTAGAAATCAAGCCCGATAATCCAATAAACAACTCCATGAACATTTACGGGCCCGGAGAAAAACACGGACTCTGGTATTAGTTGACATCCGAGGCTTGCTATACTTCTCCATGCACCCGACCAAAGTGTGTGTCTCAGCCGTGAGATGGGAAGCTACACCAAGTTCCTCAGAATAAGTTATTCGTATTACTTTGTATTCTTTATTGGTAGCATCGAAACCGAACCCAGGTATGAACTTGTCTTCCTTGTGTCAAGCCCACCACTGTGGCAGTGCGACATGATCTCTGGTGACCGGATTGCATACGTATATGGGGTTTCAGCTGAAACGATCACATAAACATAACAAGCCATTGCAAGATAATAATGTACTAAAATTGATGCCTGGGTCAAAGCGTATGCCGATGGGGTTCTTTGATACTATGTTGAGTTTGTGATCTTGATCTTCGTCGGAATTGAAATCGATCAGATACAGCTGTGGTCGTTTAACAGGAGTGAGTTTTAAAGAAGGGAGATCAACTTGAGATGCTCTTGTAAGGTGCATGCTAGCAAAGCAAGGGTCGAGGATTTTTCTGCGCCAGGAGGTGCATACGACTTTGCATTGAAAGAGGGTCTTGAGAGAGAGTCTAGTAAGGATGTCGACCACGATCTCATCTGGTAGCTTCTCCATCTCAACTATTTTAAGAAGAGAGAGAGAGAGAGAGAGAGAGAGAGAGAGAGAGAGAGAGAGATTTCTTAAAAGGGAAGAGAGAGAGGTGAGAAAGATTTTCTAAGGGAAGAATACGTATAGAATAGGTGCATGGGAATCGGATTGTGTATTGAGTAACTCAGTACCATAAGGGATACTGAGTTGACGTGGCAAAAGCCTATTGGCTCTGAGATGTGGAGCCGGCTTCACTCTTCCAAACGGCGTAACAAACGCCGTTAGCCTCTCTCTCTTCCGTACGTAAATAGAAACGTAAAAGGATCTGCTGGTCATCTTCCCCAGCGGAAATCGGATTGCGCAATGCGCATTATCATACTGAGTAAACTTAGTTGGGCCCACCTTAAATGTATGTAGTCTATCCACACTGTCCATTCGTTTTTACAGCAAATTTAAGGTGTTTAGCTAGAAATTTAAGTATATCCAAAGATTAAGTGGATCATACTACAAGAAACAGTACGACTAATGATTTCAACTGTTGAAACCTTGTTAGGCCCATCGCTAGCCCTATAGTGATTTTTATTTGTCATCGAACCTGTTCATAATATCATAAAGACATGAAAGAAGGGAAAACACATGTATAAGCTTGATCTAAAACTTCAGTGGCCGAAAGATTAGAGATTAGGGTTTGAAATTGAAAATTCGCAGTATGGAATATTTCAAATCCCTAATCCATAACTTGAGATTTTTCAAATTGATAATACCTACTTAGCATTTTCATATTAGAAATTGAAAATTCATATTAGGGGATTTTTCAAATCCCTAATCCATAACTCGAGATTCTTCAAATTTCTAATTAGCATTTTTCAATCCCTAATCCATAGTAGGGGGTTCTCTATTTGTTTTTTTTTTTTAGAGATAACATTCCTAATCAAATGTGCATTTTTAAAAAAAAAAAAATTCAATCCCTAATTAGGATTTTGCATTTGTAAATTTAATTGGGGACTTTTTTTTAATTCAGTTACGGTTTCAATTTTTAATCCCTAATTAGGGATTACAAATTAATTAGAGATTGTAGCCTGAAAATCTTAAATTATGTTTTTTAAAACATTGATTAGGGCTTTGATTAAGATCTTCATTACAATTTTGATTAAGATCTTTTTACGATTTTGATTAGGGTTCTTTGTTTGATTAGCGATATGATTGTTTTAGTAAGTTACCTTCGCCTTAAATGTTATCTCTAAAAAAAAATTAATAATAATAATAATAATAATAATATCTGGGAATGGACTAACCTTTGCCTAATTGGTAATTTGGACCTAATTTGCTGAATGCTTACTTGAATTACATAATCAAGTCACCATTGGAAAGTTAACTTGATAAGCTAAAACTGATTTTTTTTTTTTTTAGCTTGAGTGATGTTTAAATCTTACAGAATTACAGAATCACGTCGCAATAGCTTGAGTGAGTTTCATCGTCGCCACTTCTTCCTATGATGCGGTCTACTTGAACATTGGACCTGCCTAATTTTTAAACTCACACCCTAGAACGATTTGAAAACAATGAATAGACGGCGAGGATAAAACCAATAAATTATAGTGGCCCCACAGAGCTCCCTTGCTTGGACAATTGGCAGAACGCAATCCGCTTCCTTCCAATTCAATAGTCAGTGAATATGGGAAAGGTTTGCAACCCTCAGTGTTGAAGGGACGCGGATTTCGCTCCTGCACAATGATGTTGGGTGGGCCCACAGAGATGTTTGTGAGAAATCCACCCCGTCCATCTCTTTTGTGAGCTCATTTTAGGACGGGCAGCTAAAAATTAAGTGAGATGTATATAACACTCAAGTGGCCACGTAAGGTGGAAATAGTGGGAATTCAATGAGCACCGTTTAAGTATTCTTATGGCCTTAGAAGTTTTGCATCAGGCTATCCTTTTGTTATTTTCACTTCATCCCATTGGGAATGACCTTGTAAACGGTTTGGATAGCATATAAACATTAAAGTGGAGCCCAGGAAGGTTTCAACAGTAGGAATTTATTTCCCCAATTTTTTCCTCTATTGTGACCCACTTGAGTTCTGTATACAACTCATTTTTTCTCGCACGTTCTAAAACAAGCTCGCAAAACGTATGGATGGAATGGATTTCTCACATACATTGCAATATGAAACTTCCTGCCAAAGGCTTTGGTAGGAAATCTGCGACGTGTTCAAGGCATTGGGTATGCGTGTGCCTTCCTTTTTGATTGGTCATCGTAAGCGCCTATGCTATCAGCTGAGAATTTTATTTTATTTTTTATGAAAATACGTACGAATTTATGAAAAAATATCTATTTTCCTCTTTGGTAAATGGATTTTCGGACTGCGTACAGCATAATACATCAAAGCCTTAAAAAGATTTCAACGGTAAGAGTTCAATCCCCATATTTTTATTAAGAAAATGAGTTTCCTAGTTTCGTTTAATGAAATACTAATTTATCCTAATTCGATAATTAGGTGAATATGCATGTAACCCACCCATTCAGGGAGCCCTTAATGCCTAAGCTAGAAGGGCCCACTGTGACGTCCTTGTTGCACCCACCACAGGGATATCCTTGTGGTACAACATAGCCCAAGCCCTGTGAGGCCCACCGTGATGTGAGTGTTTAATCCATGCTATCACTACCAAAAAACAGGGTAAGGCCGATGGCTAAAAATCGTAGGCATTGACCTTCCAGCTAAAAGTCGCCGACAGGCCATTGGGAAAGGTTGGGTTTATCGCCAACAGATTTAAATTGTCGGCGTTTCTGACGGCTAAGTTCAGATAATGTTATCCCTTTATACAAAGGTAGATATTCCTGGCAAAAATCATATTACACGATCTAATTGCATAGCATGTCAATAATGGAGGCCATATATACTTTAACCACCTTGTTATATCTTTCCCAGTTACCATACTTGGTAGAGGTGGTCAAGGGTTCCTCATTTTTAATAGGGTCAAGAATAGGCTCATGAATGATGTAGAATACGCGCTCCAATGTAAGTAACAACTCAAGCTTCTAGCCCAGTTAATCAAGTATTTCCTAGTTAACTTCTTCGATCTTATGATCTCAAACACTGCATTTAGTTTTGACACATTGTCTACATGACCATAAGGCCTTATGTCATGCCCCACAATTCAAATACAGAGTGTGCACCCTCATATCTAAGTTATAGTCCATGACTTGTACACTGAGTGCACCTAAATCAATAAGTCATACCTTTTAAAGAGAGGCATAGTATCATCTGTGTTCTAAGTTCTCATCAACATCCACAATCCACATACTAATCAACATCCATCACAAATACTAATCCACAATCCACATACTATGTTTCCGCAGAAAATCTGCGTAAAATCTTCGATGTCATCGAAGGTCCATCAATGTCATCAAAAATGGACCAAAACTGTCCAGTGACCAGGGGTGAAAAATTCTGACAATTATCGATGGCATCGAGCAACCTTCGATGTCATCAACGACTGGCTTCGATGACATCGAAACCTGGTCGATGTCATCAACAGATTTAAGACATTTGTCCATAACAATCTCCACCATGTCTTCAATATTCATCCGTGTAGCTTCTTGACCTCTTCTCTTATCTCTGCATCATATCATAGCTTCTCGTGCACACTCCGTCCTTCTTTTACGCATCGCCAAGCCCAGAGAAGTCGCACAGAACTTAAACTTCTCTGTAGGAACGATCTAAGTAAGCGTGTCTGTCGGATCAAAATCCACGTGCTCAACCACATTTGCTCTTGTCTTCTCAAAAGAAAAGACGTAGTCTTCTTACCATCTTACCGCTACCCAATATTGCTTGTCGGGGTACTTGCTCACAACACTGATAGCCTGTGAAATAACCGGTCCAATCCAGACCATGGCATACACTGCCAACCGCATTCAAATAAGGCTCATGAGATATACTGTTTTTCCTCATCTGTTTTGGGACATGTCTTGAGGAAAACTTGAGGAGAGACGCGTAAGGAATGCTCTTCGGCTTTACCTGGCCCATCACATCCTTGATCAATACTTACACACAAGGTATTCCTCCCGTAATTACTAAAGTCTACTCCTCTTTCAGACTCAACGCCAAGAACCATTTTTGCAGCCCCCCGATCTTTCATCCTGAATGTCCCACTTAACTGAGTCTTCAGTACATTGATTTTAGACATGTCATAATTGGTGATTTACATGTCATCAATTCTTGACTCACCATGAAGGAATCAAATCACTGCCTAGGCGACAGGTCGAACCACGACCTCCTGCAAAGTTTTTTCTCAGCCCCTTTAACTTCGAACCGCTCTAGTTGCTTCATCTAGATCTGCTCTTCATTTTCCCTTGCAGAAGTGCAAACTCCACATTCATCCCTCCAGCTCAAGATCACATTGGTCAACCAGTGCCAATCACGGATCTAATAGACACCTGTTATACCATCGGTGCGAATATCTCTGAGAAGTCGATCCCTTCTCTCTGAGCATAATCATTCGCTACCAACCTCGCCCTGTATCTAGTTATATCCTCCTGAAGATTCACCTGCATCCAAGCGCTCTCCGGCCCACTGGAAGCTCCACCAGCTCTCATATCTCGGTCTGGTATAACGAGATATAGAAATATAAATATAAATATGTTGCGACTGATGTATATGATGTGAATACTTCAAATGATGTCGATGATGCATCGACGAATGGGTACAAATAGAAATCATCCACTTACTTGAGTTAGATATCCGTCAACTCACATCTATACTTGGTAGGCTTCTACCATTGATAGGCATGGGGAAGGCCCCATCCACCCCTCATTGGGCAAGCTTCCACATGTGCATCTAGTAGGTATAAAACTACAAGCGTCATGCAATACAAGGAATGAATGTTCAATGCATCAACATACAAATAATTCGTCACATTCATCTCTTTGTATGGGACGCAATTCTAATATTCATGATTTCAAGGATATATTGTCTCAACACAAAACAATCAATAATAAAATCATTTTAATTCAGACATCATTTATTATCATAATATGACCAAACATAGCAATCATAGCAATCTATTTTAATCATAACGGAGACGAATCATGTTGGGATCAGTCACTTGAATCTTGGTGACGTGAATTCCTAATCAACTAACAATCTCCTGAATACATGGCACAATCAAATCATATTTCCTTCTAAGTAAACTTGTATAGTAGTATATCTTTAGTTGCTCAAGTCCCAATTTAGGGTCCACATGGAGGATCTAACCACCTAATTTAAATTCCTTTAGATTTCATTCTTACATATGGTTTGGAAATGGTTATTCTTCAATATGGGGCCCACTTGATTAAACCAAGGAGATCTAATTATTCCAATGTTCTTAGGATGATGAAAGGTTATTTACCCGATTACATGATATAATTGAAATACCAAATTATGAATTAAATCTGAATTTTCCAGGAAATCATTGATCAATCAAGGATCACTTTGATTGATCGAGGTTCGATCAAAGACCACGTCGATCAACCGAAAATATCCCAATTTTCCCCTTTAACTCTTTGAACACTTTTTCACCTCTTCGATCGATCGAAATTATCCCATCAATCCAACGAACTTGCTTCAATTGAAATCAAATCTCTGGACAAATTTTACCTATTTCAATCAATCGAATTCCCTCTTCAATCGATTGATCTAATCATGAATATCCATTTTAAGTATCTGGCCAATTTTTCACTACTTTCGATCAATCGAACCAGTCCATCGATCAATCGACACTGTTAAACTTGATTAGGACCGATTCAATCTTACAACTTTTAGGGTTTCTTCCTTATTTCCTATTCTTAATTATTTACCGATCGTATGGTTCAGATATGAATCATCCATTAGCTCCCACCTTTTCAAATTAGTTATGGACCAATAAATTGAGTCTATAATATACTTCAATACCTGTTTTATACAAATCCTTCCTTGGTATCATCTTGGCTCACTGGAGGATCAAACTCATCTAGAATTTTGGATGCAGATTTAGATATATTCCAGAATTCATGACGAAGATCAGATCTAATACATCCAATGATCCACCGTAGAATTAGATATATGATTCAATGACTACAATTAGATCTGATGGATGTGGCCCACCCGTTGATCAAATTGATTCCGAAATTAGGGCCCTCATACATTTTAGCATTAGGGATCATATGATCATTCAAATCAGATCTAGAGCAACCAGATGGCACCAAACCAATTTATATCATTATATGACAAAGATTCCGCATAGATCTAACCTCTCCACAACCAGAGAGTCTTTACCGAACAACTAGCTGAGTCATTTTGTTTATTAATAAGAAAATTAAACTTTTAACCTCTTACTTAAAGGATTTATGTGGGCCACACCTTGGTCTCAGACGGTTGGGAATTCGTGAATACAACTAGCAATCCAGGATCCCCACATACCCTACGTGGGTAAACGGTACCATGGAGAGAGAGAGAGAGAGAGAGAGAGAGAGAGAGGAGAGAGAGAGAGTTAATTTTTATTACAGAAGTTATAGTATGGTAATGCTAAAAACAACCCAATGTATCTGTTCCTATAAGTGTTTTCATCTTCTCTTTCTTTTTGCAGATCGAACGCGCCTGGCAGCTACACCATTTGCTCCCACATCATCTGGCCATGAATTGCCACGGTTGACAGAAATGAAGCTCCCCACATGAGTAGCAATATCCACTGTGCTATATTCAATGCTTCCACTTCTATGAAAATGCGTTTCATAGACTTTTTTAAAAACTCTTTCTTCACAACTATAAATGGCTTTTACAACAACATCTATGCTTGAACGATAGTTCAATGCATCAAACTGTCTACACCATCGCTGAATGATAGCTGCTTTAACCAAAGACGACTCCATATACCAAAGATTCCATGGCGGAATATCTTCCCTAACCTCTTTAGTCCAAGACTCCTTCACATTGTAATCCTTCATTATCCAAATATCTATAGATTCAAGCAAATTGTCAGAATAGATTATAGAAAGGCACTTGTTAATTGTCGTTAGACGCATCGTATAGGAATCATTATCTAGAACTAATTCTTCCAGACATGGAACCACTCGAAATTTCTCATCACTCACATCCCATGCTACAATTTCTGGAATGGTTGGATTGAAATTAAGCTCCATTATCCAATGAAGAGCTCCATGAATGCTTATGGGCTCGGAGAAAGTCCAGCCGGAGAATGATATTCTTCGACGTCCGACACTTCCTATTTCTCCTATCGAGTTGTGTATCTTCGATCACGAAATGTCCTATCCACTTCTCCATGCACCTGACCCAAGTGTGTATACCTCAGCCATGAGATCGGAAGCTACTCCATCTTTCTCAATATACATTAACCGTATCACTTTGTATTCTTTAGTCGTAGCATCAAAACCAAACCCAGGTATGAACCTGCGATTCTTGGATTGGGCCCACCGTTGCGGTAGTGTGACATGATCTCTGGTGACTGGATTGCAAACGTATATTGGGTTGTTGAAACGATCACATAAACATAATAATCCGTTGCAAGATAATATGGTATCAAAATCGATATGTGGTTCAAAGCGTATGGCGATTGGTCCGTTGATTCTATGTTGAGTGTGTGATCTTGGCCGTTGTCGGAATTGAAATCGAGCAAGTATAGATGCGGAGGATCACCTGGGTGGGTGTGAGCCTATAGACTAGGGAAGGGAGATCAAGTTGGGATGCTCGGGTGAGGTGCATGTTAGCAAAGTAAGGGTCTTGAAGGATTATGGTACGCCAGGTGGTGCATACGCCTCTGCATTGGAAGAGAGTCTTGAGAGAGAGTCTAGAGAGGATGTCGATCAGGATCTCATCTGGTAGCTTATCCATCTCAACCATGTTGAGAGAGAGAGCTTTCTTGAAAGGAAAGAGACAGAGAAAGAGGAGAGAGATTTTCTAACGGAAGAATAGCTTTGTGTGTATATATAGACCGATTATAAGGGAAGCAGTTTCCTAAAAGGTAAGAGGGAAACGCTGCTTTTCTTCTTTTTTTTCCTGGTTGGTCCACCATAATCTCCAAGTTACATCCAGCCCATCCATTGCATTAATTGGCCCCTTAATTCTCTATGCTTAGATCCAAAAATCCAAAGTCAGGTAGGCCTCATATGGGACACTGGAGAAGAGACGGCTACGGTAGAAATCGATGTTTTGTGTGAGGCCCTGATCGTGAGGCACACCTCGATATATCCATGCCATTCATCCGTTTTTTCAACTCATTTTAGATAAACATACTGAAAATTAGACAGATCCAAATCACAGGTGGACCACATCACATGAAAACAGTGCTGATTGAAAACCGACCATTAAAAACTTCCTTGGGCCCACTTTAATGTTTATTTTCTATCCCACCAGTTGATGAGGTCACACAGACTTGGATGAATGGAAAACGTAAATAGCAACTTGATCCAAAACTTTCATAGCCTCTCAAGAATTTTTAATGGTGGGAATTCAATCCTCACGGTGGTTCACCTGAGATATGTGTCTTCCTCATTTTTGGAACCCAACCATAAAATGAGCTGGATATACGGATGAACTGTGTTGATATACGACACGTACATCGAAGTGGGCCCCACGATCAGGGCCTCACGTAATCCCCGTCTATAAGAATACCGTAGATCGTGCTTATCAATTTGGTTTTCTAATTTAATTAGGAAGCTTAGTGAGTTTCCTAATTTAATTAGGAAAGGAGATGCTGTTTTATCCTAATTCAATAGTTAGGTGAATATGCCTGTAACCCACGCAGGAGCCCCTGGACGCGTAAGCTCTGAAGGGCGCGGACCGTGATGTATTGTGACGTCCACTCCCACCATCAGATTCTTCGGATCATGATTCATATCAGGACATGAATCTAGAAAGAACGCGGATTGCGTCCTACCCCTGCCCGTCTCCATCTGGGAACGGGCAGGAGCTTTGGGTGGCCACCGTGATGTGTGGGTCTTATCCACACTGTCCATCTATTTTTTCGGTATCATTTAAAGAGTATAAGCCCAAAAATGAGGCAGATCCAAGGCTCAAGTTGCTCAAGTGAACAACACAATCGGGATTAAACTCTTACTGTTGAAAAATTCTTGTGCCACAAGTCTTGGATGGAGCTGATATTTGTGTTTCCTCTTCATCCAGGTCTAACTTTATGAATAGTTTGGATGGCAAATAAATATCACGGTGGACCCTAAAAAGTTTCAATGGTGAGAATCATTATCACCGCTGTTTCCTGTGGTGTGGTCCACTTGAGCCTTGGATCTGCCTCATTTTTGTGCTTATACCCTAAAATGATACTAGAAAAAATAAATGGATGAATGGTGTGGATAAGACCCATACATCAGTACGGTGGCCATTCAAAGCTCCTGCCCGTTCCCAGCTGGGGTTGGTCGAAACTCAGTGAGCCACAGAGAAACAGTGGGCACCGACAGCCCACCGTTGAAACCTTTTCGGGGTCGGGTCAATGGAGGCTGACACTCAAATGGGTCAGGTCAGCCTTGGGTTGAGTAAAGTTTAAGTGGGTCAGGTCAGGCCTACAGATAATGGGCCATGGGTTGGGTTCTGATCAGAAATCTTTGCCTGTTTATTAAATGGGTCAGACTTTTGGACAGATCTCAGGCATACACAATGTGCAATCAACGGTTATGATCAATGTGGATACGTGGGCCAGGTCCTTGTACCAATTTCCTTTCTTTGAAGCTTCCAAATCTATGATTTTTGTCTTGATTTTAGCAAATTTTTACGTAGATTGGCTTGGGTGGAGTTGAAATTCGGTGGGTTGGCAGAGTCAGATAAAATAGGTCGAGTAGACAAAAAGTTGGACAAGTTCTGTATGGGACAGATAGATAATGTGAATCAGCCAGGTTTTTTGCCTATCTGAGTCAAGTCGGACGAGTTCCTAAGGGCCCGTTTGGACGGGTGGATTGAAAGGGATTGAATGGTATTAGGGTGGATGGCATGGATTTCAAGGTAATGATGGTGTTGTCAGTGGATTGTCTTAAGATCCATGGGATTGTTATATTCCTGGATTGCTATATCGAGTCTGTTTGGCACGCCCGACCAATCCCGGGATTAAACCTTTCCATCCCTTCCAATCCCTCAAACCAAACACGTACCTGGCAAATTTGAACGGATTAGGGTGGATTGGATGGGATTTAAAGGTAATGATGGTGTTTGATGGTGTTGTCAGTGGATTGTCTTAAGATCCATGAGATTGCTATATCCCACGATCAGATCACACCGTCTTTATTGGCACGCCCAGCTAATCCTGGGATTTAATTGACTAGTTTTCAAACAGTGTGTTAAGTTGGCGACTAGAATCTGAACATTGCCAGAATTTAAATAATAATAAATAAATTATTTTAAAAAGAAAAGAAAAAATAATTTTAAAAAAATAAAAAAAACTGTGTTATCATGCTTGGGATGCGGACCCTCCCTGGTGATTAGTCCACCTCAACAAGGGTACATTTTGTATTGACAAAATTAGCCCAGGAATCACTCAGGTAGACCAACCAGCTGCACTCGGTTCCTTTTCCCAAGTGTTTCACAGTGCTTAGGAACACTAATGGCCTGATTGATTTTTGAATGCTGGTGTAAATACCCTGTAAATGGATAATTATTACTGTTTCACCCGTTTGAAAATCCTTGAGAATTTTTGCCTTGAAAACTGGTTTAAAGGTTGTAATTTAAATTTTTAGACCTCACACTGAGGTATATGACATATCTATTCCGTCCATCCATTTTACCACAATATTTTGAGACAGCGCCAAAAAATGATGTAGTTCCAACACCCAAGTGGCCCACACTAGAAGAAACAGTGTCTCTTAAAAGTTTTTAACGGTAAGCATTTGATTCACTTTTTTCTGTGGCGTGGTCCACTTGAGCTTTGGATATGCCTCATTTTTTGGCACACATCCTGATGCAGTATCCAGTGCATGATCAAGCGGTGGTCAACATGTGTTGGGGATTTGTACTGCGGAATCACATAGATCTAGATCTAGGATAGCAATCCAATGACATCAAGCATACACAAGAGAACATAGATTTAACGTGGAAAACCCTTGCGGGAAAAAACCATGGCACAAAGCGACAGATCTCCACTATGAAAATAGGAATTACAAAGAGAGAAGACTTACCCGATTCGAACAACCTCGAATCTCACCCTTGCTACACCCTTTAGAAACTCTAAAATTCTTTTAGGAACCCTTGGAACTCCTTTAGAAAGCCTTAGAATACCTCTCAATCCCACATACACCCATTTATATAAGTTTAGAAAGAAGTAGAATCGGAATAGGAAACAAAAATCGCAAAATCTACATTTCCGCAGAAAATCTGCGTAAAATCTTCGATGTCATCGAAGGTCCATCGATGTCATCGAAAACGGACCAAAACTATCCAGTAACCAGGGGTGAAAAATTCTGACAATTATCGATGTCATCAACAACTGGCTTCAATGACATCGAAACCTGGTCGATGTCATCGACAGATTTAAGACATCTGTCCATAACAATCTCCACCATGTCTTCAATCTTCATCCGTGTAGCTTCTTGACCTCTTCTCTTATCTCTGCATCATATCATAGCTTCTCGTGCACAATCTGTCCTTCTTTTACGCCATCGTCAAGCCCAGAGAAGTCGCACAGAACTTAAACTTCTCTGTAGGAACGATCTAGGTAAGCATGTCTGTCGGATCAAAATCCACGTCCTCAACCACATTTGCTCTTGTCTTTTCAAAAGAAAAGACGTAGTCTTCTTACCATCTTACCGCTATCCAATATTACTTGCCAGGGTACTTGCTCACAACACTGATAGCCTGTGAAATAACCGGTCTAATCCAGACCATGGCATACACTGTCAACCGCATTCAAATAAGGCTCATGAGATATACTGTTTTTCTTCATCTGTTTTGGGACATGTCCTGAGGAAAACTTGAGGAGAGACGCGTAGGGAATGCTCTTCAGCTTTACCTGGCCCATCACATCCTTGATCAATACTTACACACAAGGTATTCCTCCCGTGATTACCAAAGCCTACTCCTCTTTCAGACTCAACGCCGAGAACCATCTTTGCAGCCCCCCGATCCTTCATCCTGAATGTCCCACTTAATCGAGTCTTCAGTACATTGATTTCAGACATGTCATAATTGGCGATTTACATGTCATCAATTCTTGACTCACCATGAAGGAATCAAATCACTGCCTAGGCGACGGGTCGAATCACGACCTCCTGCAAAGTTTTTTCTCAACCCCTTTAACTTCGAACCGCTCTAGTTGCTTCATCTAGATCTGCTCTTCATTTTCCCTTGCAGAAGTGCAGACTCCACATTCATCCCTCTAGCTCAAGATCACATTGGCCAACCAGTGTCAATCACGGATCTAATAGACATCTGTTATATCGTCAGTGCGAATATCTCTGAGAAGTCGATCCCTTCTCTCTGAGCATAACCATTCGCTATCAACCTCGCCCTGTATCTAGTTGTATCCTCCTGAAGATCCACCTGCATCCAAGCGCTCCCGGCCCACTGGAAGCTCCACAGCTCTCATATGTCGGTCTGGTACAACGAATCCATCAC
>JAJHSJ010000015.1:2110444-2396464 GCA_021015155.1 Magnolia officinalis | reverse complement strand
ACCCAAAAAACCCTAATTTCACCCCAAATCTTCTCAAACCGAGAGGAGATTTTCATGATATATGGCCCACGACTACACACAACATACTTGGTCTTTCAATTTTGACAATCCACCATGAATGGACGCATGCCCCCGGGAATCTCCCCGACTGAACGATCCCAGTAACAAATATTAGGACCTTTATTAGTTGAATACGGACCATCGGTTCTATCTTTAGCTAATACTGTCCTGTCCAGGAGAACTTTGAGGCAGAGCCCATCCACAGTGGGCCACAGCATACCAATGGTTGGATTACCAAACCATGGGCCCCACTGGTAAGAAACGAGAAGCCGTGTGTATGTGCAAAAATGCAGGGGCAACGTATCATGTCATTCCAAATTCCAACCAAGAACTCATAAAACCCGAACGAACAGCAGCTTTAACCCTAATTTCTACAACATCGAAATTCTCCGTCTGTAACTGATCATAATTTCTGTTTAAAAGACGAAATTTCTAAAGTGAAATGGAAGTATTTTAATCAAAACCCTAACCCTAGAAATACCAGAAAGAGAGAGAGAGAGAGAGAGAGAGAGAGAGAGACTTACGGTTTCTGTCGATTGCGATTATGAAAAGATTGCAAACAAAAACCGTTCTCGTCTTCGAATGGGAAGGGATTGGGGGGAAAATGCAATGATAAGCAAGCGTCTCCCGGCAGCACGTACGGCTCTTTAACGGTCGCGACTGGCTGGCACCCAGACGCGGATCTCCTGCAAAAGCCAGCGTAAGTTTGGGCCGTGGGATTAGAAGGGATTAGGTGGGATTGTCCCATGTTTCAATGGGATAAAATTAAGGTCATGCTTTGTTGATAATACTTAGGTACATTGAATGGATATACCCACCATCATTTGAAATTACTGAGAATAACACACATGTGTTATATCTAAACCGCTCATTTGTTTTGTAACCTCATTTTATGGCATGGGCCTAAAAATAAAGTAGATCCAAAACTTATGTAGCCCCAAAGAAGTTTTCAATGGTAAGTATTCAATCGTCGTTGCTTTCTATGGTGGGTCCACTTGAGCTTTAGATTTACCTGATTTTTTGGCACATGCTCTAAAATAATCTCGATAAATGGGTGGACGGTGTGGATATAGCCACACATCATGGTGGGAGCTACACAACTTCCCAAACATTGAGTGAAATTGGCACAGACCAATGCAATCCCATTTAATATAATTCCAAGTTTTTCATTCTTCCCAAACATGGGGTGGAATTGGCACGGGAGCAGATGAATCCCATCCGACCTAATCCCTTCTAATCCCACCGCCCAAATGACCCTGCCGATGGCCCGATGGCTGATGATCGGTGCTCTGTGGGACCCATTATGATTTATGTATTTCATCCATTCTGTTCATCCATTTTTATAGATCATTTTAGGTTTTTATCCAAAAAAGTGATAGGGATATAAATATCAGGTGGACCACACCACAGGAAAACATAGTGATTGGATATCCATCATTAAAATCCTCCTAAGGCCTGTTTATTTGACATCCAATCTGTTGATTAGGTCATACACACCTAGATAAAGGGAAAAAACAAAGATCATCTTTGTACAAAACTTTTATAGCCCCAAAAAGTTTTTAATGGTTGACGTTCATTCAACACTATTTCCTGTAATGTAGTCCACTTGAGATTGGGATACACCTAATTTTTTGTCTCATAACATAAAATAATCTTTAAAAAATGGATAGACGGTATGGATGAAATACATACATCATGGGGGGCTCACAGATCACCAACCATCAACCATTAGCAGGTGGCAGGGGAGTAATCAATCCGTTTCCTAGAAGCTAGGTGGGGCCCATTGTGGTGTTGGTAAAAATATAGGAAACGGATTGGCTACTCCTACCACCAGCCCGGCTGGTGGTCGGTGCTCCATAGGCACCACCATGATGTTTGTGTTTCATACATGCTGTTCATCCATTTTTAGCGATCATTTTAGGGTTTGATACAAAAAATGAGATTGGATGTCCGCCATTTTATGGTATGTGTTTCATACATGCCATTCATCCATTTCATACATGTCGTTCATCCATTTTAGGGTTCATCCATTTTAGGGTTTGATATAAATCTCAGGCAGACCGCACTACAGGAAAACAATAGTGATTGGATATCCGCCATTAAAACCCTCCTAAGGCCCACTATATTGTTTATTTGACATTTCAATCTGTTGATTAGGTCATACAACCCACATTAAGGGAAAAAACAAAGATCAGCATGATCAAAAACTTTTATGGCCCCAAAAGGTTTTTAATGGTCGATGCTCATTCAATATTGTTTCCTGTAATATGCTTCACTTGAGATTGAGATATATCTCATTTTTGTTCTCATACTATAAAATGATCTCTAAAAATAGATAAACAGCATGGATGAAATAAGTACATCATTGCAAGGCACAGAGCACCGACCACCAACCATTGGCTAGTGGCACTGGCGGGAGTAGCCAATCCGTTTTGGAAAATAAGGAAGCGCTACTTAATTGGTGTGTTGACATCCGCAAATTTTGTGGGTGCCATCATGAGTTATGTGTTATATCCAAACCGTCCATCCATTTTGCGAGTGCGTCGCAAGGCTTGAGCCGAAAAATAGGACATATAAAAATCAAGTGGACCACACTACAAAAAGTAGTGGGAGATTGAACGTCTACCATTGAAATCCTTTTGGGGGTCATGGAAGTTTTAAATCAATACGAAATTTGTTTTTTCACTTCATCCAGGTCTTCGTGAACTTATGATCAGATTGGATGGAAAATAAATGTTATGTTGGGGCCCTATGAATTTTTTAACGGTGAAAATCATTATTCCGCTGCTATTTGTGGTGTGGTCCAGTTGAGCTTGCGATATGATCATTTTTATTAGTACTCTAAAATGATCACGAAAAATGGATGAACAGTGTGGATATAATAAATACAACATTACGAGGCCATGTAACTTTGATCTCCTTTGAACGGTTTGTACAACTCAGGAGCTCGAGAAGCATCAGCGGGCCAATCCGCTTCATAAAATCAACTCCGAATGTCCGTTTTTCAAGCTAATTCCAGGACATGTGATCAAAAGTGAGATGGATCCAAAACCCAATTGAGCCACATGAGAGGAAACATTGGGGATTTAACAACCATAGTTGAAACATTTGTATATACACAAAAGTTCACGTATCATGTATCATGGATGAAACAAGATTGACTATTATTGAGTTACTCAGTATGCTCTCATTGTACAGAGGAAACTTAGTTGGGCCCACCTTGATGTATGTGTTATATCTAAGTTGTCCATTCGCTTTTCCATCTAATTTAAGGGGTTAGCCCAAAATTGAAGCATATCAAAAGATCGAGTGGATCATACCACAAGAAATAGAGGGATAATGATTTCTATTGTTGAAACTTTTCTAGGCCCCAGTAGCGATGTTTATTTGTCATCCAACTTATTAATAAGATCATACAAACATGGATGAAGGGAAAACACAAATATAAACTTGATTCAAAACCTAGGTGGCTCCCAAGAATTTTTCAATGGTAGGTGTTCAATTCAACTGTTTTATGTGGTATGGTCCATTTGAATATTGTATATGCTTAAATTTTGGTATCAGGCCTGAAATTATCTTTTACAATAAATATGGTGGGGCTTACCGAGTGTACGCAGTACGCTAAGCGTAGTGAGTTACTACGTACGCAATCCGCGTCTGAAGCGGATGGGCTAGTCTACCACACCGCTGACTCAGTGGTGTGTTGACGTCACCAAGTTCTGTGGGCTCACCATGGAGTATATGTTATATCCAAATCATTTGTCAATTTGGTAAGATCATTGTAAGGCTTAAGCCCAAAAATAAAATAGATACAAAAATCAAGTGGACTACACTGTAGAAAGCAATGGGAGATTGAATGTCTAGAATTGAAACCTTCACGATGGTTACATAAGTATATGGGTCAATCTAACGTTTATTTTTTTTCCTTCATCCATGTCCTTATGAACTTATGAACAGATTGGATGGAAAATAAACATCATGGTAGGCCCTACGAAATCTTTAACAGTGGGAACTATTGTCCCAACTGTTATTTACGGTGTGCTCACTTGAGCTTCGGATTTAGCTCTTTTTTTCAATAATAATCTAAAATGATCTCACCAAATGGATGGACGGTGTGGATCTAATAAATACACCCATGTAACTCGAGGACCTTAGGCACTTGTCTTTACCGTACACACACCACCGACTTGTGGTACACCAGCCAACACGCTTCCAAGTTTGTGTGTTTTCAGTTCATCGGAATTGGTACGCGGGTTTGGGACGCGGATTCCCTGTGAAAGGCTTTCACCGGAACTTCTGAAGATGGGTAGGGCCACCGTGATGTTTGTGATCGAGAGTGCACCATATATAAGCCGGTTTGGAAGATGGATGGCCCACCAGCAACTCTAAGAAATGGGACCTGCCCTGTAAGGCCTTCTTCCACGTGTTGCTTCTTCGGATCGCGGATTATAGAGTAGGGCTCAGAGATCTGTTTGAATTTTATTTCGGCTTCATTCTCATTGTTGGGATTTTTGTCAAAGTATCATTCAATGGGATTGGCTGGTGTACCACACACCAGCTATATAGCTGGTGTATTGACATTAGCAAGTTGTGTGGGTCCATGATGAGGTATGTGTTATATCCAAACCGTCCATACATTTTACGAGCTCTTCTTAAGGCTTGAGCTGAAAAATAAGAGAGATCTAAAGATCAATTGCACCACAATGCAAAAAAACAGTGAGGGATTGAATTTCTACCATTGAAACCCTCTTGGGGTCACAGAAGTTTCGAATCAATATGAAATTTGTTTTTCTTCTTTGTCCATGTATTTTTGACCTTATTAACAGATTGGATGAAAAATAAACGTCATGGTGGGCCCTATGACTTTTTCAACGGTGAAAATCATTATCTTCATTGCTATTTTTGGTGTGGTCCATTTGAACTTTGGATATGATTCATTTTTTGTATAATGGTCTAAAACAATCTTTAAAAATGGATGAATGGTGTAAATATAATAAATACATCATTGTGGGCCCATGTAACTTTGATCTCCTTTAAAGCTCTCGCACCACACGTATCTACACCAGCTAGGGCTGTACGTGAACCGGTCTAGCCCGGTTAACTCGCTCGACTCGACCCAAAAAAGTTCAACTCGGATCGACTTGGAACTGAGTTCGGGTCGAGTTCGGATAGGTCCCAGTTCGACCCGACTCAACCCGAAACCCGACTCGGCTCGACCCGGCCCGACTCGGTCAAGTGGTGTGTGTGTGTGTGTGTGTGTGTGTGTGTGTGTGTGTGTGTGTATATATATATATATATACCCTACCCGTCCCTTTCCCCTTTACCCTTCTGGGATAGTTCACCGCCCATCTTTGAAGTGACAATGACTCATCCACCTTACAGACGTATAACTTGAACGGCCTAGATTCATCCAAATACAAAAAGGAATTATAATGTCCTGACTAGTTAGATTTTTTGTGGAGTTTATAGTTCAACTATCTAAACCGTTGATCGAGGGTCTTATAATGGGACGCGGATTACCTGCCAAAGCATTTCCCATGAACTTGTTGTAAGGTCTGAAACTGGCCCGAACTCGCCTGATTGCTGACCGGGCCGAGTTTGGGCTGGACATGTTGGCCCTGTGACCGGGTCGGGTTGGGTCGGGGTTAGGTTTGGCTGGTGATTAGGCTGGGCCCATTTTGACTCGGATCGACTCGTGTACACCCCTAACACCAACTATATAGCTGGTGTGTGGTACACCATCCAATCCACTTTCATCATTCAATGGTACACCACATGTAACACTTGGTTGAGTCGTTTCATCAACCACTTGCTAAGCAACATCAATATCAAAATAATCGAGTCACTGAATTGGTTCGATCCGAGTTCAATTCGAGTTGGGGGTTCGATCCAAGTTGAGTCGAGCTTGGGCAAGCTCGAACTTGACTCGAAATTTTTTTGAGCTCAAAAAATCAGTTGACTTGGCTCCAACTCAATTTCTAACGAGTCAAATCGAGCTTTTTCGAGTCGAGTCGACTCGAGCAAGCTAACCGAGCTAACTTAGTTCATGTACACCCCTAGCTAGGATTTGGGCGGGTTTAGTCAAAACCAAACCCACCCATTTACTAAATAAGTCTAGATCCAAATTTTAAACTCATGCGCTTTTACTAAATGGGCAGGTATGGATCGAGTTTGAGCTAACCTCATCGTACCCATTTATAAATGGGTCTAGGCGATAGATTGCACAGTAGATAACCTCCACGAGCATAATCTCCCTTCTATAAGCTTCCTCACGCAGGAGTGGATAAACAATGAGAGAAACAAAGAAAACGGAGAGATCTAACCGATTACGAGGACATAGAAGTGCTGAGATATAGATTGCACAGTAGATAACATTCACGAGCATAATCTCCCTTCTATAAGCTTCCTCTCTCTCTTTTCCTCTCTCTCTCACCTTTGATAGCCCTAAACCCTTTAGCAAATCCCTTGTAAAGCTTTAAGAAACCCTCTTATCATACCTAAAAAGCCCTAGGAACCCCTATTTAAAGTTTTAGGAAACTCCCTTCCGCATCCCAGTTACGAAAGAACTTGCGACACGAAATTCGCGCAAAATCGCGAAACAAATCTGCGTAACCTCAACTGGTCGAACCGAGTCCACGACCGGTCGAAAGCCACCTTCGACCGGTCGAGCACCTCCTTCGACTGGTCAAGCACCCCGGAGAAAAACAGTCCACAGTCGCTGGACTTTGAGTCGTACCACGACTCGACTCCTACGACTGGTCGAGACCAGCCTTCGACCGGTCGAGCAGGGCTCACGACTGGTCGACGACGGGTCAAAAAACCCATCAAATCTCTCCCTTTTTGACCCAGGAGGGATCCACCTTCTTCAATCCAGCCAGGTTTCTACAAACCTCAAACTTGCCCTTGAGCAAAGCCTTGGTCATCATGTCTAACCCATTATCGTCCGTGTGGACCTTCTCGAGCTGTAACACCTTATGTTCCAAAGTATCCCTGATCCAGTGATACCGAATCTCTATGTGCTTTGACTTGGAATGCTGACTTGGATTTTTGCTCAAGTGTATAACACTCTGATTATCGCAATAGAGTACGTGCTCCTCCTGCTTCAGGCTAAGTTCCTGTAGGAACCTCTTCATCCAAAGCATCTCTTTACATGCCTTTGTGACTGCAATGTACTCGGCCTCTGTCGTCGACAATGCTACGACCTTCTGTTGCTTGCTCTGCCAGAAAATCGCTCCCCCTGCAAACGTGAACATTAACCCTGATGTAGACTTCCTGGAGTCTATATCACCTGCCATATCTGCATCTGTGTAGCCCTCTAACACAGGTTTACCGTCACCATAGCATAGGCTCAACCTGGATGAGCCTCTTAGATACCGCAGTATCCACTTAACCGCTGTCCAATGCTCTTTACAAGGATTGACAAGATACCGGCTGACAACACCAACCGCATATGCTATGTCTGGGCGTGTACACACCATAGCATACATTAAACTTTCTACCGCTGACGCGTAGGGTATCTTCTGCATCTCTTCCACCTCTGCCTTCGTCTTGGGACACTGTCTGTCGCTCAATCTGAAGTGACCATCTAGTGGAGTACTGACCGGCTTCGTTGCATTCATATTGAACCGCTCTAGGACTTTCTTAATATACCGCTCTTGTGCCAGCCAAAGCTTCCTGCTGCTTCTGTCACGGGTTATCTCCATTCCTAGGATCTGTCTAGCCGGGCCCAAGTCTTTCATCGCAAAAGACTTGCCTAACTCCTGTTTCAGCCTGTCAATCTTCTTGATGTCTTTTCCCATGATGAGCATGTCATCAACGTATAAGAGCAGAACTAAGAAATCACCATCTGAGAACTTGTGCGTGAACACACAGTGGTCCGACTCCGTTCTGTCATACCCATGTTTTAACATAAACGAGTCGTACTTCTTGTACCATTGCCGTGGAGCTTGTTTCAGCCCATACAAGCTCTTCCTCAGCCTACACACCATATGTTCTTTACCTTTGACTTCGAACCCCTCTGATTGGTGCATGTAGATCTCTTCTTCCAGGTCACCATGGAGAAAGGCAGTTTTAACATCTAACTGCTCTATCTCCATATCCATGCTAGCCGCCAACCCAAGCAACACCCGTATGAATGTCATCTTCACCACTTATGAGAATATCTCCTTGAAGTCTATGTCTTTCCTCTGACCAAACCCTTTCACGACAAGTCTGGCCTTGAACCTCGTCTGTGAATTCTTCTGCTCAATCTTCTTTCTGAACACCCACTTGTTGCTCAAAGCTTTTTTGCCCTTAGGCAATTTCACCATATCATAGGTGTGGTTCTTATGCAAGGAAGGCAATTTCACCATATCATAGGTGTAGTTCTTATGCAAGGATTCCATCTCCTCTTGCATAGCTTTCAATCACTCCTCCTTATGCTCGTCGGCTAGGGCCTCAGAATAGTCTTCTGGCTCTCCCCCATCAGTCAGCATAATGTACTCATGTGGCGAGTACCTCTTGGACGACTGTCTGTCCCTAGATGACCTCCTCACTTGTGGCTCAACAGGTGGATCAAGTTGGGGTTACTCTCCTGGTCCATCTTCTGAAGGAACTCCCTCGTCCTCTGCACCTTGCTGTACTCCTCCGTCATCAGGCACCACGGGAGGAGTAACCGGATCCATGTCCTCTAGCTCACTTGAACTAGGCTGGTTCTTCTCTGGCTTACCAATGTCTTCTATACACTGATCTTCAAAGAAAACCACATCTCTGCTCCTGATGAGCTTTCTCTCGGTCGAATCCCACAATCTGTAACCAAATTTTTCATCACCGTACCCTAAGAACACACTGTCTGATCTTCATATCGAAGTTGGACCTCTCGTCCTTTGGTACGTGAACGGATGTCCTGCATCCAAACACCCTGAGATGACTGTACGATGGATCATGTCCAGTCCACACATTCTCAGGTATTTCTCCATTCAATGGGGCTGATGGAGACCTGTTTATCAAATACATCGCCATGTGCATTGCTTCTCCCCAGAACGTCTTGGGCAATTTCGCATGGGATAACATGCATCTGATTCTGTCAACAATGGTGTGATTCATTCGGCAGCTACACCATTATGCTGGGGGGTCTTGGGAACCGTCTGTTCATGCCGTATACCCAGGGACTTGCAGTACTCATGAAAGTCGTCAATGTATTCACCACCATTGTCAGTGCGGATACACTTCAATGATCTACCTGTCTCTCTCTCTCGACCATAGCATGAAACAATTTAAACACACCAAAGACCTCGTCCTTAGATTTTAAAGCATAAACCCAAACCCTCTTAGATGCATCATCTATAAAAGTAACAAAATACAATGCCCCACCCAAGGTTTTTGTCCTCATAGGACCACAAACATCAGAATAAACCAAATCTAATGCATGCACTTTATTAACATGAGAAGCAGTTTTAACGAATGAAACTCTATATTGTTTCCCTGATAAACAATCAAGACAGGTTTTGAGAGGTGTACCTGTCACGTCTGGAAGGAGCCGCTTCCTTTTTAGTAGTTGAAGCCATTTTTCACTCATGTGGCCTAGACGCCTGTGTCATATGTCAATAGCCGAATCTTCCGCTGCGTTCAACCCACCCTTGCACATACTGACACTGGCCTTGTAAAGGGTTCAAGACTTCTTTCATCTGGCCACGATCAACTAACCCTTGATGAGCTTCCAGCGCCCACCAACAAACTGGCTTTCATAGTCATCATCATCTAGCCTTGCTGTCGACATCAAGTTAAGGCGAAGGTCTAGGATATGTCTCACATCCCTGAGAACTAATGTGCAGCCCACATCGGTTTTCACACAAATATCACCGACTCCCATAATTTTTGATACGCCAGAGTTTCCCATCTTCACAGTCTCATAGTCACCTGACTTGTAGCTTGTGAAGAAGTCTCTGTGTGGAGTCGCATGAAAAGAAGCTCCTGAGTTTATCACCCAGTCGGTGTCCTGACTCGTAGCCGTGAGACATACATCATGATCTGCAGAAAGAATAACTACAACGTCGTCATCTGAAGCGACCGCAGTGGAATCTGATTCATCTTCCTTCCCTTTTCTTTTCTTGTCATTCTTCTTACCACGACATTCATGCTTGTAGTAGCCCTTCTTGCCACAATTCCAGCAATCAACATCTTTTTTGTTACTCGACGTGCCTCTTGATTTATCTCGGGCCTTCCCGCCCTTCCTGTTCTTTCTTCTCCCCCGTTCTTGTGTTACAAGGGCCTCTTGCTGAGTAGACCCCTGAGACTTCCTCATTGTCTCTTCATTGAAGAGACAGCTAATTACCTGTTTCATGGATATTTTTCCGTCTAGTGCGGAGTTACTTAAAGACACCACCAATGTCTCCCAACTGTCAGGCAATGAACTAAGCAATAATAAAGCCTGCAATTCATCATCCAAGACCATCTTCATAGAGGAGAATTGGTTTACTATATTGTTGACCTCATTCATGTGCTCGATCACAGAACCACCATCCTTGAACTTGAGATTCACAAGTCGCCTTATTAGAAAAATTTTATTACCGGCTGTCTTTCTCTCATACAGCCCTTGTAATTTCAGCCATAGGCTAGCGGCTGAGGTTTCCGTAGACACATGGTGGAACACTGAATCATCCAGCCATTGTCTAACAAACCCCATCGCCTTCCGGTCCATCTTCTTCCAATCATCATCAGTCATATCCTTGGATTTTGCTGATATGCCTAAAATTGAAGAATATAGGTCCTTGCAGTAAAGCAAGTCCTCCATCTTAGCCTTTCATATGGTCCAGTTAGAACCATTGAGGCTGATCATCCTTGATGAGCCACCTTCCATAATTCAAAAACCGATCCTACCCGTTCAATGAACTTAGCTCTAATACCACTTTGTTGGGGGCCTTGCGCAAAACCTTAGGATCTAGCCCTCCAGAACAAACCAGAATTATGGATAATAAAGCAATGAAAACAATCAATGCATCAGTAAGTTGTAAATGATTTATAGATAAAATGTTTGTCTGTGTTTGGATAGCTTGTAAATTGTTTAAGTCTTGTAAATGGAGAGCTAAACATTAAAAATATAGTTGTTAGGCTGCAAATAGAGAGCCCGTAAATGAAATTACAACTTTTTTTTTAATGGAAAGTTAAAATATGGCTGAAAGGTGCAAAAAATGATTTACAGCCTATAAATGATTTACATGCATTGTTCAGCATCCAAACACAAACTTTAAACCATTTACCAATAAATCATTTACAATTAACCTCATTTACAGGCATCCGAACGATCCCTTACATGCAAGTGAATAAGGGTTGCAGATGATCCACCCTTGTGAATCAACCCGAATATGATCCATTCCTCTTTAGGCATGGGAGGTATCTTTCCTTCACTTGCTGGCCCGCTATAGAAAATATCATGCA
Source organism: Magnolia officinalis (assembly GCA_021015155.1). Classification (NCBI taxonomy): domain Eukaryota; kingdom Viridiplantae; phylum Streptophyta; class Magnoliopsida; order Magnoliales; family Magnoliaceae; genus Magnolia; species Magnolia officinalis. The sequence goes on along the minus strand of JAJHSJ010000015.1, from coordinate 2,384,989 downwards.
TTTTGATCAAACCCCTTCATTTGATATGTCTAATGGTGAATGGACCATGCTCCAAAAATCACATGGCTTCGACAATTCCAGTCCATCAGTGACATGCAAACAGACATCAAAACGCAAGAAATTAATAATGGCCCACATTAAGTGGGAAGAGGTCAATTAATTAGATGGTTAGGATAGTTCAATCAAAAGAATGGACCATAGGCCAAAAAATACACTGCTTGGACAATATTTACAATTCAGGTCTCATTGATGATAATATGATCATTCCAAGACCATTAATTGTGCCTCTGACAGTTCAATCATCAATCTGGACCATCCTTCTTAGTGGGGCCTATGAGTTCAACTTTGTAGATCAGCTAAGTGTGGGTCCAGGCCATTGCATGATCTACAAATCTGTCCCATTGGTAGCCTGTAATTCTACCTTTGGAAGAATCCTCATTCTAATTCAAAGGAATTATCTAGCGCCTATAAAATGGAACCCATGGTTTGGTGATCTAGATGGTTAATTTGATGGGCCATGAGGATATTCAAAATTGATCCTAGCAATCCAATCTTTGGTGTTCTTTTGTCAAGCATGTATTAATATTGCATTTTTTTAAAATTTCTTTTTACCTTTTTAACAACCAATTGGTAGGCCACCAGTAATGTTATGGCCCATTACGTTGATGCCTAGGAGATCAATGGTCTAGATCATTGACCATTGGACCCCACTTGCATTGAATCAAGTCTTGTGGTGGAGGATCACACAGTTTCTCCCAAAGGTACTAGAAGGCTCTCACTAAGAGTCACAATATCCCATGAGTTCACTTGAACTAATCATAAATGGTTCTAAATGCGAATTATTTCTCTTGAACCAATTTCAAATGGCTCTTAATGTGAATTTTGGACCACTGGTCAAGGTTGGGTCCAAAACACCACCTTAATTAAGAGGTGAGTTTAAGGCCACAAAGGATGCCTCTTTGTTTTTTCTTTCATACATGCATGCACTCGCATCTCCATTCACTCCAACAATAGGTACTCGAACCCATGACATCGGTGTTGAAACTCTTGTGAGTATACCACCGAGGCATGAGTAAGTGCCCAACTAAATTTAACTAGACTTAAATCCTTTAAATTCATTTAATTGACTGACTAATTAAGGCTCGTCTGGTTACTATTGTCGAAGCTTTGTTAGAATAGAATGTTTTTTTAATGCATTTGTGTGAACTAGTTTATTATACTAATTGTTGTTTTTCAAATACCTTGTCTAGCTCTTATATGTGTTAGGCATTGTAAAGTAACGATACACATGGGATGTATGGATTAAACGAAGATGCTATGTTGCATGTTGATTGCTTGAACATAAATAGTGGCACATGTGGCATATGTACACATGATTATTAGCACGCGGGATATGTGCACATGATTATTAGCACATGTACATGTAGTACATGTGAGGCACTTAAAGGTCAAATGTGGCTTATGTGGGATGGTTGAAATTGCATGGTCTAACTCATAGGACCTTCATGTACGTGTGTGGTTTGTTTGGCACGTCTCATACATTTGTACAAAAGATAGTTGTGGCATATTTTCATGAAAATGGACTAAAAACCAATTGTTTCTTGATTGCCTAATCTACATCAACAGCTACTTTATAAGACTGTCTTTCCTTTTTATGTCATAAATCTGTCTTAATAATAGTTGTTGATCATAAATCATAGGTAAATGTTATGCTTGAATCACGATGTTCAAATAAAACTTTTTTCAATAACTAAACTATCCATGGGGAATTAACTAAAATCCAACCCTCATGTGAAGAAAAGATGGCTTAGTGCTTAGTGGGAAGTTTATATTTAATAGGGAGTTGGATGTTAACTCTTCTCTATTGATGACTATTTGAATGCAAGTAAAGTTGTATAAACAAAGGTTATTCTAGTCGTTTCATGCGATCTTAAATTATTTAGGCTTTGCCATCCTAAATTAGCTATTCTATTAAAGCTCAAATTCATTCATCATTCATCTCAACGGAACGCCTTCTTTGAAAGCCTCCGTTACCACCATATACTCAGCTTCAATAATGTAAAAAGCCACCATAGACTGAAGCTTCGACATCCAGTTGATCACTCCACCCGCTAGTTCAAATGAGTGACTGAAAGTCGACCTTTTGTTGTCTATATTTCCTGCATAATCGATATCCACATAGCCTACAAAATTTTCATTTGATTTTTGTAAATGTTTAGATGTAGTCCACTGTACCCTATAAATAATGAAGTAGTTATTTCATGGCATTCCAATGTTGCTTGCTAGGGTTTGACATATATCTGTTCATAATACTGTCTGCATGTGAAATATTTGGTCTCGTAGATAATATGACATACATCAAACTGCTAATCGCGCTTGAACAATGCACATGAGACATAAACTACTTTTCTTCACTGTAATGGGACATTGTTATGAAGAAAGCCGAAAGTGAACAGCATGAGGTGTGCTAACCGGCTTAACCTTGTCTATCTCAAACTTAACCAACACATTCTAAAAATATTTTGCCCAAGACAGATGTAACCTGCTCATCTCCTTATCTTTATGTATATTAATGTCAGGAATCCTCTTTGTAGCTCACAGATCTTTCATTTCGAACGTCCCTTATAACTAGATTTTTAATATATTTATCTCAAACATACTATGACTAGCAATAAGCTTGTCATCAATATATAATACCGGGACAATGAATTCTCCATCATTCATTGTCTTGAAGTAGACACGATAATCATATTTACTTCTGGTAAACTGCTGACTCATCATGAAAGTATCGAATTTCTTGTACCACTATATATCTAGGTGATTGTTTTAGGCAATATAATAGTCTCATCAACCTGTAAACTTTATTCTCTACTTCCCATATCTCAAACTTTTATGGTTGTTTCACGTAGATATGATCTTTTAATTCTCAATGTAAGAAAGCAGTCTTTACATCTATTTGTTCGAGTTTCAAGTTGTATTGGGCAATCAACGCTAATACAAACCTAATAGATGCTTGCTTGACAACATGTGCAAAGATCCCACTAAAGTCGATGCATTCTTTATAAGCATATCCTTTCGTAACCAATCTCACATTGTACCTATTATATTTCTTCCAATAAATCCACCTACATCTAATTACTTGATGTCAAATGGGAAGCTCCATTAGTTCCCATGTCTCATTCTTGTACAATAGTTAATCTCGTCTTGCATTACCGTCATCCACTTCTCAACATCTAGGTCATTTAGTGCTTCTTAGAAGGTATACAGATCTCTCTCATTTGTAATGAGAGCAAATGCAATATTCAAGTAACCCTTGTATCTCGTCGGTAATCTACGATCTTTAGATGGATTTCTCCTGATAGGTGGTGGCTCCACTGCTCCTATACTTGTTCATTCGGCTCAGTTTTGGCCTGTGTATTTCACATTTTTGAACTTAGATATCATAATTGCTAACTTTTTCATTTCATTATGTTTATCTTTACAAAACAAGAAATTCTCATCAAACTTGATGTCACGACTACTCGTCATCTTCCATGTGACCCAATCATACAACTTGTATCCCTTTACACCATCATTATAACCGACAGAGCTACACTTCTTCATCATTTGGTTGAGTTTATCTCTCTCAATGAACGACACATGAGAATAACCATCAAAGTCAAATACCCGCAACCCTGATTAGTTAATTTCATGACAGCCCCACACTTCTTTTGAAATTTTACAACCGATTGGTGTAAATGGAGACTGATTCACTAGGTAGCAAGCTGTGTTAACGGCCTCAATCCATGACTCTTTACATTGCTTAACATACTTTAGGCTCTCTTCAAGAGAGTCTGATTCATTCATTCTGCCAAATCATTTTGCTCTGGTGTGTGCCTGGCTATGTTATGTTGTACGATCTCTTCATATTTACAAATTTGGTTGAATTCATTCGAAGTGAATTATTCACTATTATCTGTCATTAACATCTTTAAATTTACCTTGACTGTTTTCCTACCATTGCCTTGCACAACTTAAAGGTGGCAACAACATTGAATTTATTTCTTGGAAAATAAACCCACATCTTTCTGGAGAAATCATTGATAAATGTGACACTGAACGATGATCCTCTCAAAAAACCATAGACGTCTTCTCCTATACATCCTAATGCACATGATCAAGCACCCCTTTACTTACATGTTTTTTCAATTAAAAAACAATCGTGATTGTTTACTATATATACAATGGTCGTATATAATAAAATCAATAATTTTAAATACAAGAATCAAGCAACATTAAAAAAGTACCTTCATACCGCGCTCGCTCATGTGGCCTAGACATGCATGCCAAAAAAGTGCCGATGTGGATTTTGTTATAGACATTACAACTCCACCTGATACGATATTCCCGATTAACTTGTAAAGGTTACCGCTCTGCTGTACTTTCATCACAATGAGTGCCCCATTTGAAACCTTAATGACACAATCAAATTCGATGAACTTACACCTAAGTGCATTAAGGGCTCTCGAATAAATCAAATTCTTCCACAGTTTATGAACTGGTGAACCAACTCTGATGGAAGGTCATGCGGTATGACGCTCCCAAATTCAAAATCCACTCATTACTGAGATGCTCGGACTTGGATGTGCTCATAACGTCACAACCACCTGCCTTTTCACTGGATTCCGTTATTTTAGCCCTCACTCGACATTTCATATGATTTTTCTCCTTTATGAGCTTTAGGATTCCGATAATCCTTTTTTATATGCCATTGTCTCCCACAATTCCGACACTTCATATTTCCCTTGCCCTTATACTTGAACGAGATCACGAGTTTTTTTTCTCCCGCTCAGAATTTCTTCCTATAGCTATGAACGCATCCATAAAGGAACCATCGTCATTGTCTTTCTTTCTCAAGTACCTCGAATGAAGGGTTGAGATGACAGTTTTGATATTAATGGTCTCCCTACCACGTCATATAATTTCTACGATATTCTCATAAGATTCTGAAAGAGAACTCAATAGAATTAGGACTTGATCTTCCTCGTCGATCTACACCTCCACGCTCATCAATATATATATATATTTTTAATTTAAAACTGACTAAACGTCTTAACGTGTTTATTAATATCAGACCCTTCCACCATCTTCAAATTATAGAATTGTTTTTTCATATATAAATGACTACTAAGAGATTAGGTCATGTACAAATATTCTAATTTTATCCAAAGTCCTACAGTGGTCTTTTGACCAAGGACATTATAAAGAACCTCGTCGGACAAGCATAATTGAATAAAGGTTTTTACTGTCTCGTCAAGTTATTTCCACTCTTCATCGCTCATACACATAGGATACCTCGCTACACCAATTAGTACCTACTACAATCCTTGTTGAACTACAAGACTTTTCATCTTCACATTCCCGTAGTTTTTTTTTTTTTTTCGATGAACTTATCCGTTTCATACTTCACGTTTGACCCATTTATGGTCATGTTTTGATCTAAACTCAAATCTAAATGTATTGCTCTGATATTACTTGTTGGGGAGCCGGGGAAGCAAAAACCGAATTTGGATCACACGACGATAAGCAAACACAAATCAAGCATGCACAAATACACACGAATTTTACGTGGAAAAACTCTAATGGGAAAAAAAATACGGCACAAAGCGACAATGATCACTATAAAAATGATATTATAAGAGATAATTTACTTACAGATGTGAAACTCTTGAAAACCCTATCTTCCCTCTAGAACATACCTTTTGACAGCTTAAAACCCTCTTAGAATAATCCTAATCCTGACTATACTCATATATATAGTATAACACATGGAATATGAAACGATCCATACAATTACGTAAAATCATGCACAGTCAATCTAAGTATCGATTGATCGATACCAATCGGGCAATCCTCGACCGATCTAGCCACCATGTTCGATCAATCAAGCACAACTAAAATTGTCCAAAGAGCAAATGGTGGAAAAATGGGAATCGTCTAGCCAAGCGTGATCAAATCCCCTACTCCCAGACAGATTAAAGACATCAATCAATAGGTCCAACTCACTGGGTCTTTTAACATGCCCATATCTTACTCAAATATTAATGAACCAGTCTTTTGCCTGAAGCCCATGTCCACTTAATGGTTCAGGTATGAAAATCCATGGACCCGAGCAAATTATACCCATCTACCAAATATGCATAAACTACTTGGATGATATTGTGCATGTGGTGCCTGTGGTCTAATGATACAGGCCATTGAGTCCATCCCCCAAAAGTCTCTCTCACTACAGGACCACGACTCCCTTTTCCGGCACCAGATCAAAATGGCTGAATCAAATAATCCATGAACCATGTCCTTGCATCGTAAGGAGTCTTGCATTGTGATGATTTCGTGTTGTACCCCAGCTATGGTGGGACCCACCAGATCGAACATCTACGTCACTAACCAATGGATTTCATCGTCCAGGGTTTGGAGTGTCAGCAAACTGTATTCTTCTTTTTTCTTTTTTTTTTAAAAAAACAAGACTCGCGTGACTGAGATGAGAAGATACAATCACGAAATTCAAACAAGATTCGCACGGTTGAAGTTGCCTTGCTAGATTGGAGCCGTTCATCAGATGGGAGCCGCTCTTAACATACACTTGACGGCAGAAATTGGGCTAGCCATCAAGTGGGCCACAAATGCACCTTAAATGTGGATTTCCAATGACTTTTCACACGGTGTGGCCCACCTCCTCATCCTTGGGTGGCCGCACGTGCATCTTGGCCCAATCTCCGGCACGTGAGTAGGCCCGTGCGGTTCACCCTTTATACCTTGTGCGACTTGTCTGAAACCGCGAGTTACCATATCCCCTGTAACCCCCACAGCTACATGGGGCCCACTGATGTTTGTGTCATATCCACTCCGTTTACTCGATTTTTCGGCTTATATTAAGAGGACACGGTTTGGCTAATGATGCAGCCACCAACCAGGAGGCTACTTGTCGGTGATCTATGGCCCACCATGATGTATGTGTTTTATCCACGCCCTTAATCCATTTCTCCGTATCATTTTACAGCTTCAACGCAAAAATGAGGGATCTAAATCTCAGGTGGACCACATAATATGAAAACAATAATGATTAAATGTTCACCGTTTAAAACCTGCGAAGACCCACTATAATATTTATTTGACATCTAACCTGTTGATTAAGTTATATAAAATACAGACCTAGTTGAAGTAAAAACAAATATCAATTTGATGTATATCTTTTGTGGCGTTTAAAAAGATTTTAATGGTGGTGGGTGTTTAATAATCATTTTTTTTTTTGTTATCATGCAGTCACACTTCATTTTTGGATTTACCTCTTTTTTTAATCATACATTTAAATGATAAAAGAAAATAAAATGGAAGGATGGTGTGGAAGAAAGAGCATCAACATCGGCCAGTGGCAGGTCAAAAATTCAAGTGGGCCACACCACAAGAAACAAGTGGATGGAATCCTAGCTTTTTTGGGGCCACGTTGATGTTTACATGCCATCCAGACCGTTCATAAGGTGAGTTGCATAAGGATGCATGGAAAACACAAATATCAGCGTGATCCAAAACTTCTAGGACTCTCAAGAATGTTTTAACATTGAACGTTGAATACTCACTGTTTCTCATGGTGTGGTCCACTTGAGAGTTGGATATCTCTCATATTTGGTATAATCTCTTAAAATTAACTGTAGAAATTGATGGACGTAGTGGATATAATTTAAACACAAAGGTGGGCCCCACAGTGCTTTGGGGTTCCGGGTAACTGTTGTCCAATTGATCCCATCTTACTCGTGCGCGTCCGTTAGCATGTCCATGGACCCTGCTCTCAAGTCTCACTACATCCTAACCTACGCATGCCAGGCGCACGATAACCCCCTCCTCTCTAGAGCCCCTTCTCTCTCCCCCCTCTCAAAAAGCTCCATTTCCTCTCCCTCCCTCTCTCCTTTCTCCGATGGCTTCTTCAGCTGGAAACCCTAACCAGCAATCGCCCTTCGACATGCAGAGACTCTTCAATCCCTCACCTCCAAACCCCACCAATCCACCTTCCTCTTATCCTCTACCCCCTTCTTATACTACGCCTCCTCCCCCAGGCCCCTTCTCCTACCCTCCTCCCACCACCCCAACCCCTCCTTTCCACCACTACCTCCACTACCCCCACCAAGACCCCCTTGCTAACATGCACCAACATCGCCCCATCTCTTATCCTACACCCTCTCCCCTCACCTCCACCCCAAATCCCAACCCTAATCCCAGCCCAGGCGCCCGTCTTATGGCCCTTCTAACCCCAACCCCTCCTTCCAATCTCGACCCCCCACCAGGCCCCACCCCGACGGCCCCGATGCTCCCGCCCGTCAGCTCCGCGGGCCCGCTGCCCACACCGCCTGCCCGGGTCCCGAGCAGCAAGCTGCCCAAAGGGCGGCATTTGATCGGCGACCGGGTTGCTTATGACGTGGATGTTCGGTTGCCTGGGGAGGCCCAGCCACAGCAGCTCGAGGTCACACCGATCACCAAGTACGTGTCAGATCCTGGGCTTGTCGTTGGCCGGCAGATCGCGGTGAACCGGACATATATATGCTATGGGTTGAAGCTGGGGGCGATCCGGGTGCTGAATATAAACACCGCGCTGAGATCTTTGCTCCGAGGTCACACCCAGGTTGGTTCTTTTTTTTTTTTTTTTTTTTTTTTTCATTTTTTCATTTTTTCATTTTTTCAATTTTTTTTTTTTGTTTTGTTATTTACTGATCGAGTTTCACTAAAATGTTGTTTTTCCTTGAATGATTTGATTTAGGAAGTCACGCTCATGTTGTATTTATTTTTAAATTTTTTGATAGATTCTGTAAATCATCAATCAGGTTTTGTTAGAATGCTGTTTCCTTGGATCTGTTTGTGTTTTTGGTGCATTGAGTTTTTATTTTTCAGTCACTTTATTTTGTGATCTTAAATGAAATCGGTGAAAAAATGGAAATCTTTAACGGAACTTCTATCTGTTGGTTGAATTTTGCTAAATGCTGCATTTCTGTCTTGGCTATTTGGGGAGTGTGAAGAACGAATTGCGGATTTGGAATTTTAACTCTTAGTGGAATTTCACAGAAATTATGAGAATTGCAAAACGGGGCTCGTGTTGTCTTGGAAAGAGAGTGCTCTCTTGCATCTACAAGGGTAATGTCTTGTGATTTTTAGAATTTATACTAAGAGTAGAAATAAAAAAAATACAGCGGAATACTCTGAAACTGGCCAAGCCAAACACAGCCATAATGAATTGGGTTGATGTCTTCTGAACTTAGTGTTTGCAGAACATGTCTTGTTATGATTTTATACTTTTTTGTTATTTTATGCTGCAAAGAGTTAGATTCGACTGACAAAACTGTGGCGTTGTAGGTTGGATTTTGTTCATTCAGGATATCTTTGAATTGGGTTTTGCTAGTGTAATGGATTTTGTTATAAGTAACTAATTCTTTCTGATATTGTTGATTTTGTCAGAGGGTCACTGACATGGCTTTCTTTGCTGAGGATGTTCACCTTTTGGCTAGGTATTTCTTTATTTGTGCTTCTCCATTTACTTTTTGGTTTCTTTATTGGCTATTTGCTTGCTTTTGTGTAGTGCGAGTGTGGATGGGAGGATTTTTGTGTGGAAGATTAATGAAGGCCCTGATGAGGAAGATAAGCCACAGATAACAGGAAAAGCTGTTGTTGCCATTCAGATACTCGGAGATGGGGAATCAGTTCATCCACGAATCTGTTGGCACTCACACAAACAGGTAATGCTTAGTTTATCATGAACTGTTAATCAGGAGGATTTATACGGTGCACTGACCTAGGTTTGGTGGTTTGGTACAGATGGGCCCCATCTTTTGTGAACCTAAGCTGTTGGTGTGGTGGGCCCCATAATGGGATGGGCGATACCTTGCCATATTCTATCAGATGACCCTAGCCACCTGATCAAAACAGTAGAACCAACAGTTTTCGTTTTAATTGGGGCCCAATCAGAAGATTAGGATCATTCTTTGGGGTATATTTTGGGGGTATCTCCAATCCACCATGTTACCCACTGCATGTATGATTTAGATCACAGAAAGGTGGCCTGACTGACATGTACAATTTGATGGGCTGAGCAAATGCTAAACTGAATGTTGTATATCTCCTCATTAATCTAATAGTCCCAGAACAAAGTTATAGTTGATTGCCAATAAAGAGACGAAAAAAAAGAAAAGAAAAAAAGAAATTATTAATCTGTTGGGCTTCCAGGAGAGAGAAGCCCAAGCGCAGCGCATCGCAAGGCAAGTGAGTGCCGGTGAGCGATAGCAAGCTAGGCAAGGCAAGTCAGAGTGTAGGGACTCAGGGAGAAGCCCGGAGCATCAAGGGCTTGAGGCCTCACTGATTGAGAGTAAAGGCCCCACCGAGGGGTACCCAGCATAGGAATGACTTAATAAGTAATAACTCATTGATCTGTGTTGGGGTCCCAAAGGTCCCATTGTCTTTGCAAGGCTCGGAAATGATTAGATTTAGTAGTTGCATCTAGTTTTGTACAATCTCGGGGAGAAGCCCGGAGCATCAAGGGCTGTGAGGCCTCACTGATTGAGACCAAAGGCACCCACCAACTGAGGGGTACCTGCCATAGGAATGACCTAATAAGTAATAATTCATTGATCTGGGTAGGGACCCAAAGGTCCCGTTGTCTTTGCAAGGCTCGGAAATGATAAGATTTAAAAGTTGCATCTAGTTTTGGACAATCACTCATACCATCTGTCCGTTGGCTCCATTTTACAGGAAGTTTTGGTTATTGGGATTGGGAACTATGTGGTGAAAATCGATACAACAAAAGTCGGAAAAGGCAAAGTGTTTTCTGCAGAGGAACCTCTCAAATGCCCTGTTGAGAAGCTGATTGATGGAGTCCAATTGGTTGGCAAACATGATGGTGAAGTGACAGATCTATCAATGTGTCAATGGATGACTACGCGGCTAGTTTCTGCATCAAAAGATGGCACGGTTTGTATTTCTTTCAAACTGTTTTATTGATATTGCTTCTTGTGAAATTTATCCTGTGGTCTAAAGTCAGGTTCCTAGAATGGTTATCAAAATATTGCATCTGAAGACTTCTTTCCATTTTTTCTTGAATCTTTTGAGGATGATTAGTAGCTTGCTTAGATTCTTGAAATTTCTTTTGTCATGTTCTTGTGGGAAGCCCGACATTCAAATTTGCGATTTATAATATTTAGATGCAGATTACTTATTTTTATCAATAATTTTGTAAAATATGCTTGCCAGTGGTTGTAAGAACTGAATTTGTCTACCTTTTTGAGTCTTTGGATTTGTAACTAATTTATTACAAATCTGTACTAAAATATATTTTCAAACATAAAGTTCCGAAATTAATTTGATGTAGAAATTCACATGGATCTGTTTGTGGAATTCAGTGTAGTAGTACAGAGTGACTTCAGCTAATTTATCCTATCCAACCATAGGTTTCTCATTTTCGCATACTGCTGTTAAGAAAGTTATGGCAAAGGTGCTGGTCTAGGCAGATGTCGCTTGTGTGATGACACTATCTTTGTGTTGTTTGGATAACACTTTTCCTGTGTTTGAATCTTTGTCAGAATGGTCAATGAGATTTAGGTGTTTGGCCATAAGTATCAAATGGCATGGATGGATCATGCTCTTCTCGGTTGCATTCCTTGCCAGTCCTGAAATTCATATTGTGAGCTTTGGTTATGTGAACCAATAACTATTGGGGCACTCCATTTGCTAGTTATCATCTATATTTTATATGCTAACTGGAGGTGGAATAAGCCAACTATAATGATTGGAAGTTAGAAATCGTGCTTAAATCATCATCATCATCATCATCATCTAAGCCTTACCCCAACTAATTGGAGTTGGCTACATGACTCCTTTTCTACCTTTCCACCCTATCAAGGGCTAGAATAGGCGATTAAATACCCTATCAAATTTAAAGTGGCCAGTGTCACTTGTGTAATAGAGTGTGTGCGTATGCATGTGCATTTGAGTGTTTGGGATTTTTTATGTATGTGAGCCTCATTTATAAGGGTGTGCATATATGCTTTGGTGCTCCGTGCTCCCCCAAGACACCATTCTTTTATGTTCATTTAGGGATGATAAAACATCATTAGGGTGTAAGAGGAGATTGGCTGCAGTATTGATCAGGAACTGGGCACGTGGCGTTGAAGGTTGCGGCTTTTTAGTGTGGCCTATAGTATTCAGATACAACATGTATGCAGGGTCACAGATTTAGCCAATGCCTTCAAACTGTGGATTTTGGCTCAGGGTATTGAGGTGATTTGTTAGACAAGATCTACATTAGTTGACCAAAGTCAATCTACAACAAGTGATTTGGATGTAGTATGATCATGAGCTGTGCAGGTTCATTAAAATTGTGGCTTTTAGTGTGGTGTATCATTTTCAGGTACAACGTATTTGCAGGGTCACAGATTTAGCCAATCCCTTCAAACCATGGCTTTTGGATTAGGGGATTGAGGTTGCTTTGCTAAACATTATCCGAATTGGGCTCTGATCATGATTCATCCGTTATTTGGAGCATTCCTTTTCATGTTAGACTGGATACAGATTGTACATGCTAAGTTCCAGCTACAATGACTGGAAACCCATATTCCAGGATAATACAAACCTGTTTTGAAAGCCTTTTGTTTCAAAATGCTGAAGTTATTTTCGACGGTGACTGCGGCAACTTTGATTCGGTAGAAGCCCCTCAGAGATCCGGGCTTTTTTCTGCTCTTCTTGCCCAGGATGAGGTTACCTCTTTATCAATGGTAAGGGACTCCCCAGTCTTTTGGGAATTCCCCTGTTGATGAAGTGGCGGCTGATGAAAAGCTCATGGATTTTATGGAGGGATTGTTACCCTTGGGGGATTTGTTTGTTCCCCGGTTGAGGTGATTTCAGGTCTTGTCTGCATAACAAGTGACCTCCTGCAAATTTTCTCCCCCTTGTTGTTTTATATGTTGTTTGCATACTTGCTATTTTTCAATGATTGCTTCCTTTTTTATTTTATTTTATTCATTGATTAAAAGATCCTTAGACTTACTGATATTGAGCATGTGTTTGGTCTCTCTTGGTAAGTAGTTTCTCTTTATTCTTTGAGAGTGCCATGGCAACCATTTTCTCTTTTGTGTTATTTTATTTTTTAGTTGCTCTTCAATTTTTTTCTATGCTCCTTTTTCTAACAAAATGCGGAAGTTGATATTCTTGGCTGTAAGATATCTGTTGGTCTTATTGGCTGGGAAGTCATTTATTTTTAATCTTGCGATTTTTGAAATATGCTATGTGATTTGGAACCTTTAGGTATCATCTTGATTGATTGGTTTGTAACAGGTAAAGATTTGGGAAGACCGGAAGGCATTGCCACTTTTAACATTGAGGCCACACGATGGCCAACCTGTTAACTCAGTTACATTCTTGGCAGCGCCTCATCGCCCTGAACACATTGTTCTTATCACAGCGGTATGGGCTACCCTGCCTTCAATTTTTTTATATTTTATTTTTATTTCTGCACCTTTCAATGAATAACTGGTCTGAGCATGGTTGTTTTAACTTCACAGCGCCTCGATTCTAGAATTCCCAATGTTTTTAGTCTGATAACAGTTTATAATGGCCAGGGGTCAAATCGGTTATGAGGCGAGACATTATCTGTCCTCACCTATTGAATTTTTTTAATGCAAAATCATTTTTAATATACATCTTTTTTGACGGATAGTGGAAAATATACATCAGGCATATATTGGCTGTTATGACTGTTCCAAACCAACATTTTTTTGAAAAAAAATTAAATATATCACAAATATGTTTGATTCACTTTCAAATGTAATTATTATTTTATCTTAATTAAATAATTTAAAAAATAGCAAGATACTGGTTGTAATGGACTAAAAAGGGCTGTGATCAGGCTGATATAAATCAGGCACCATATCGCTGTTATACCACAAGGGGTCTTCAAAATAGTTTGTGAAGTAGGAATTATTTTTGTTTCTTTGTTAAAAAATATAGGTTGTTTGCTTTGGGGCAGTCTAATCAGAGTGGCGTATGCCATTTTCTTCTACTCAAGTTGGACATTGATACAACAGCCCGTGACCTGGATAGTTATTTGGACAGGTCCTAGTACTACAGTTGGTTGGCCACAGTAGATAAATCCCACTGGTCGGATGGTCTTAACCATGACTGTGAATGGCCTGCAAATGGAAGGTAGAAAAGAATGCTGGCCATGGTTAACATTGAATATGGTTTATTTGGGTGCTTGTTGTTCCTTGGCCTCAGTGGGGCTTGTGAGGGAGTCATGAGAGGGTCACTTGCCATTGACCAATCCTTGACTCTTTTCTACATCTTTTTGTTTTTCGTTTTTAATGAATTTGTTACTGTTAACAAAAAGGATTTGAAAGGTTGGATCATACAGCCCTTGGTGACCCTTGGTATAATAATATATGCACAAATGCAGACCCCCCCGCTGCTAATACGCACATGGTAGCTAGAGTACATAGTGTCCCAATGAGTGGTCTGGATCATGGACTGTTTGTTGCAGCATTTGTTGAATCTGAGTGCAGTGCACCAGATGAGGAATTTGGTGGGCTGTACACTGGTTAGATCTTCCCTTCGATTTGCAAGGACTTTTTTATGCTTTTGTTTTCGCAAAGACTATATTCTTATGCTCTTCTTAATGAAGTGTTGGCAAATGTTAGCCTAGGAAATGAATGCTGGGCTTTTCCTGATTTCTTTTGCAGGGCCATCTAAATCGAGAAGTGAAGGTGTGGGCATCCGCTAGCCCAGAAGGCTGGTTATTGCCCAGCGATGCTGAATCTTGGCAGTGCACCCAGACCTTGGAATTGAGAAGTTCTGCTGAACCTCGAGCTGAAGAGGCATTTTTCAATCAAGTTGTTGCATTGCCACGTGCAGGCCTTATTTTGCTTGCCAATGCCAAGAAGAATGCTATATATGCCATACATTTAGACTATGGTCCATATCCATCAGCTACACGCATGGACTATATAACTGAATTTACCGTCACGATGCCTATTTTGAGTCTTACAGGAACAAGTGACACCTCACCTGATGGGGAACATGTTGTTCAGATTTATTGTGTGCAGACGCAGGCTATTCAACAGTATGCTTTGGATTTATCTCAGTGCTTGCCACCACCAATGGAGAATTTGGGCAACGAGAAGGATTCCAGCATCTCTCATGTTTTTGAGGCGCCCAGTTCTAGTGGGTTCAATGCATTGGAACCACCACCTGGAAATGCGCCAGCTGAGATGCCCATTGGAAGTAGCGCGCCAAAACCACTTGTAAGCAGATCTGATAGTGCACCGGCAGCTAGATATCCTATATTTTCGGGTGCTCCTGAGCTTCCTAGCATCGAATTGGCTACTTCAAGCATGGAATCTAGACCAAGTGCTTTGTTGCCTCCCAGTACTGATGCTGAAAACATTCCTGTTGCGTCTCCCCCTCTTCCTTTGAGTCCAAGGCTGTCTGGAAGACTCTCTGGTATAAAGAGCCCATCAAACGGCTTCGAGCCAGGTCCCCCACGTGGTGATCGTGGTGCTGACCAGCCAGTTCTTGATTATTCAGTTGATGCTGTTCTTTCAAACATGCCTGATGTTCCTTCCTTAGATGACAGTTCTGGAAAGGATGAAACTAAAGTTGGGCAAAATGATATTTCTATGGTGCCGAATCCTCCTATCATGTTCAAGCACCCGACCCACCTGATAACTCCGGCAGAAATATTGTCAACGGCTGTTTCTTCCGCTGAGAACACTCATATAACACATGGCCTGAAAGGGGGAGAAATGGAGGTTCAAGATGTGGGTGTTAGCAATGATGTAGAGAGTGTAGAGGTGGAAGTTAAAGTTGTGGGTGAGAGTGGATTGGGTCAGCATGAGGACTTTGATCCTCAGAGAGAAGAGCGTGTTCTTTGCCCAGAGAAAAGAGAAAGAACCTTTTACACCCAGGCTTCAGATCTTAACATTGATATGGCCAGAGAGTGCAGTTCATTACCCACAGAAATTTTGAGCATGGAGGAGAATCACCCAGTCGAAGATGTAGGTATTACTGAGGATATGGAGCAGCCTCCAAATGGAGGTGAGGATGAGGTTCAAGGTTCTGTGAAGGATGGTGTGCCTGGATCGGTTGCTGAGTCTGCTACTGTATCAGCAGCTGCCCAGTCGCCCTCATCAGCTGTGAAAGGAAAGAAACCAAAAGAAAAAACCTCTCAAAATTTGGGCCCATCTTCAGTTTCTCCGAGCCCTTTCAACTCTACTGATTCTTCTAATGAACCAGGTAGCAGCTCAAGTGGTCCTATGGAAGCTGCCTTGTGTCAGATTATGGATATGCAGAACCAGGTGACCACTTTGAATTTCTGTTATGGGCATTTTAACACATGCATTGAAGGATATCAGTCACACCTAATTTCCCCTCCACTTGGCAGTTAGAATGAAATGTGTTTTTGATACTCCAAGAAAAACTTGACACTTGAAAAGCTAACTTTGTTGTTACTAACCTAAAACTATGCTAGACTCTAATGTTTGTGCTGTTGTGACCTGTCCTCCATTACATGGCATGCATGCATGTCAAGTTTGCCCAAATTGTGTACCCCTCGGGGCATGGAGCTTTTCCAGGAAAATTGCACTGACAGAGATGATCTGAACCGAGGGGCCAAATTAAGGTGGAATTGAATCTAATAGAAAATTAGGGGAAACATACCACCTTCAATTCGTTCATCTTTATGCACTTTCAAATTTCAGCAGGAAAATAGATAAATAGAATGATGGGATCGAATAGTGGATTCTCACAACAAATAGAGCCTAGAGGGATCTCACCCTCAGGTTTCTAGAAGAATCACACCCCTAGAAATTGATTCCAGTCTAAGGAAAAAAAAGAATTTAATCAGTAAAAATATCCAATCTTCCCAAACTCTCTAGCGTTGGCTGCTCCAACTTTCTTTTCAGCTGCCACACCAATCATTTTTATTGACACAAACATTGACATGTTGCAGTTAAAAAACACAACATTTCATTGATCTAATTTTTCTCATTTGTACCATGTTGTTATAAATATTTTTAACACATTATCTATTATGTATGTATGTATGTGCATATGTATGTATGTATATTTACAGGCTTATCCGGAGGTCCCACCTTCATGGGGACATTTGCAACGTCCCCGATGTTTTTAAGGAACACATGGAGTGTCCAATCATTGATATGGGCCATTCATTCATTCATAAAATTGGGGGCAAGCCATGGTGAAAACATCATGCTGATCAGATAATCATAGCCCTTTGAATAGGGCCAACTTGTTACAGCCGTGCATTTTTTTACGAGTCATAGATCACATGTTTAGAATCATCAAACCAAAGTTCTACTTTGGAATTATAAACAATACAAAGTTCAATCTATTGCATAGTTGTTTCAAGATGATGTTCAGACCTTTTTTTTTCTTTACTCAATCTCGACTGTCCATTTTCCATGCTGTTGATTGTGTATTTATGATTATCTAATCTTTTTGATTTTTTAACCATGGCTTGCTGCCATGTGAATGAATGGCCCAAATTACTGATTAGACATTCCACATGTCACTTCAAAGCATTGGGGATGTTGCTAATGTCCACACAGACACACACAATTTTGCAGATGCATAAATATATGCATCTGCAAAACTTGTTTTTGGCCTATCTAGAAATATCATTTCATGATTTTGACTATGTATTTGTACACTAATTCTTTTCTAAAATTGGATTGATTTTCTTTGCAGATGATGACCCTTCAAAAGGAAATGCTGAAGCAGATGACTGCGACAGTGGCAGTCCCTGTTAACAAAGAAGGCAGAAGAGTAGAGACAGCTCTTGGCCGGTCCATGGAAAAAGCTGTCAAGGCAAACACTGATGCTTTGTGGGCCCGTATCCAAGAGGAGAATGCAAAACAGAAGTTAGAAAGGGACCGTATACAGCAGATAATGAGCTCAATCTCGAACTGGAACAAGGACTTACCAGCCTTATTAGAGAAGACGTTGAAGAAAGAAATATCTTCAATAGGGCCAGCAGTTGCTCGCACAATTACCCCCATCATAGAGAAGATCATTTCTTCTGCTATTGCTGATTCATTTCAGGTTGAAACGTAACTCTGATAAAGTGCTAAACCTCTTACCCACAAGTTTTTCCTTCTTTATCATGATCTCAATTATGCTTGACATTGCAGAGAGGGGTGGGAGACAAGGCAGTGGGTCAGCTGGAGAAGTCAGTCTCTTCGAAGCTTGAAGCTACAGTAGCTCGGCAAATTCAAGCACAGTTTCAAACTTCTGGCAAACAAGCCCTTCAGGTGTGTGAGTTTTTCATGAATAAGATTTATTTTAAGTCCTAATTATCAGGAAAAAAAGAAAGATAAGAGAGAGAACTCTTCTGTGGCTGTATATTATATATACATGCAGTTGATATTTGGGCTGTATAATTGTCACAACTTCATACTAGGAAGCTCGGAGTGTTCTATTCAGTTACTAAGTTCATTAATTATCAATGTGGATAGATGAATATTCAGCTAAAACCAGTTGCATTGTAACTTGCATTACTACCCCTAGACTGTTAGCTTTTAAAATATTGCTCCTACCTAAACCTATCTTCCTTGGACAGGTTTAACCAATGGGTTGTAGGCAGTGTTCGAAATATCGGTATTGCGCAATGTATCACAACCTTGGGATACAGATACGTATCGGTTATCGCATGGGATATATCGTTTGTATCGCATAATTTATCGCACTTTTTGGGAAACATGGGGAAACATTAGCAAAATGGTTGAATTTTTTTTTATGAAACTTCAGGGATTATTTAAAAAGACCTTAATATACACTTTTAAATCATAAAATATCAAAAAAGAAGTGCGCATAATAAATTGCCTTTGTATAAGGTACTAAGTTATGCGTTATCTGATTAAACTAAGGTAAATATATTCAAATATGATGCATACCATTTATAAATGTATAAAGATATGTATGAAAATGAGTCATATCCAAACCTCAATTGGAATTCATTTTAATATATCATTTTAGGGCATGGGCCGAAAAATAAGGCAGATCCAAATCTGAGGTGGACCACACCACACAAAATAGTGGTCATTGAATGATCACCATTCAACTTTTTTGGGGCTATAAATATTTTGGATAAAGCTAATATTTATGTTTTCCCATCGAGGTTTGTCAAACCTCATGAATAGATTGGATGGCAAATAAACATTATGGTGGGCCCTAAAAAGCTTCAATGGTGGACATCATTGCCACCAAATTTTCTTGTGGTGTGGTACACTTGATCTTACATCTCTCCTTTTTGGGCTCATGCCTTAAAAGTACTTATGAAAATGGATGGAGGGTGTGCTCGCTTCATCTCCTCCATTTGGGCTGATTTTTGTGCTCGCTTTAGTTTCAGCTGGTCCCCCCCCCCCCCGACCTTGTGTTTCCCTTTTTTACACTTGGCACGGGGCTAAGCTAGGCAAACTTCGGTCTAGATTGTGGATAATGGCCTTTGTTGCAATTTGGTGGTCAGTTTTGGAGGAAAGGAACGACAGATGTTTTCGGGACTCTGCTAATTCCGCTGCCACTGTTTCCTCTAGAGTTAAGTCTTTAATTATAGAGTGGCCTGTTCATGTTGAATGTTCACACCCCAAGTATAGGGTTGTGATGTAGTAATAATCTCGATAAGACTGAGGTCGAATCCACAGGGATTGAACCTTGTACGTATTTTGAAAGTAACTAGAACTAGACGAAGATGTAATCTAAATCAAGTAAAAGGAAGGGCATAATTGTGAATTTAATTAACTAAAATTTGTGAAATTCAAAGGTGAGAAACTAGGGTGCCAAGGATCCACTTGTAGAGATTAGGGAGATCTATGCTTGATTCATAAACACAACTGGATTTAGAGTAAATCCAGTTGGAAGATAATTCATTAAAATCCATATCTGAACTTCCTTTGATCCAGTTTTCAAGAGATGAGAGGTATGAGAATTAGAATTGATTCCATTACAAAACCATACCCATGAGACAAAGTACACAACAAAATTTAACTAATCCACAACCAATCTAAGAGATTATGAATGTTAGGAAGGATTCCATCATCCAACCATGTCCAAGGGGCGATGGTGAACAACAGGGCTTTCTATTTTCATAATCATAATAACGAAAAGGAAATACTCAAAGCTATCGCAGATATATTGTAATTTAAGTCACAACAAACCATTAAAAACTGAAGGCATTCCTTATAATCAAACTAGAATCAAAATCTATTCAGTTTAAACAAAAGGCATAAACAAAAAGTCTCCCATCTCACTACAAGCTTCACCTCTTAGCCCTAGCTAAGAGGTTTAGCAAATCATGATCATGATTAAACTAAATCTGTAAAAAAAATATAAATCAACAAAAAAAAACAGAGGAGAGAAAAAACTCAGTTTAGAAAAGCTGCTCCACTGTTTCCACGTCCCAGATCAAGATGATCCTCTCCCCCTCACGTTCTTCTCCTCTTATAGTAGGTGTAGGTTGGCTGGAGTGGAGAACCGACTCCACGTTCGCAACCAGAGGCAGTGAATAGCTTACGCAGAAGAAGCTTCTGGAAATTTTCTTACGCAAGTCGTTCTTGCGTTGGACCCGACCTTCACACACAAGTGCGTTTTAGTGAAGGGATGACGTCCCAGTGGACGGTTTTTGGCTGCCATTCAGATGAACGGTTTAGATAAAACAGTGCTGCGCATCCTGTGCTGTGATGGCTGGTGGGCCCATGATTGACGCCGGACAGGTAATCCATTCCGTTCATTGGAATCTTCTCGAAAAACCAGTTGGAAATGACGTCCGTCCTCCGTTTGGATGAGATATTCGCGCGTTTGCTTGCATGAGACCAAAAATTAAGCATGGTTGTGGTTGTGGCTATCCTCCGAGGCGAATGGACGGTTCGGATTATCCAAATACATGATGGGTGGGGCCCACAATAAAAAACCGGACGGCGTGCGTTAGACGCTGTTGCGTCTTTAGAATTTGAGAAATCCTCAGTCAGCGCTTGCTGACCGAGTTCTTGAAAACCTGGTGCGCGGCTGGAGCACCCACGTTGTACACGGGCAATGCACAGTGGGTCCCACGGTGATGTATATGAGAAATCACGCCGTCCATTTATTTTGGCATCCCGTTTAATGGGTTGAGACCAAAATTGAAGCATCTCCAGATATCAGATGGGCGACAAATCAGAGATTTGGTGGCTGATCTGTCCGTTGGGCCGCTTCTACAAGTATCCAATGGCTGAAATTTGACGTGTACAGTTAATTTATGGTCCTCAGGCCATATATAAAGTTTCGAGCCGAACGGATGGTGGGAACCCTATGATCTTGCATTCTGGACGATTTTCGAGCCCGTTTAACATGAGTGGCCTGATTTTCTCGGATTTCTAACATGTAATTTCTTCGATCTCGGTCCCCTGGGGTCCATCCTTGCCTTGGTGACTTCGGAGCGTTAAATCCATGCTTTTAGTACCCTTTTTCAGTCCAGGCTCCTAATTTCACCTTGCAGCACAAACACGATTAAAATAGGGCGTTAAACGGTATCAAGTTTGTGAAATCAAGTAATAACTGGGGTCTAATATGTAATATTTGACCCTCAACATTGAATCCCTGAAGGACTTTGATTTATGTTTTCTCGGCATGTAGCTTTGTCTGCCCCCTCAGTAGTCCAGCTACTCCCTTTGTTTCTCTCGTCTTTTTGCTTTTTTTTTTTTTTTTTTCTCTTAATACAATTTGCGTTATCTTTCAAAAAAAAAAATAAAATGGATGGAGGGTGTGGATTGGCTGGTGTACCATACATCAGCGAGGTATTAGTATGTGTTGTGTGAAGATGGGACGCGGATTTCCTACTAAATTCTTTCGCAGGACTGGGGCACACCGTGATATTTGTGAGAAATCTACTCCATCCATCAGTTTTGTGATCTTATTTTAAGACTTGAGGTAAAAATTGAGCAGGATCCAAGACTCAAGTGGGCCGCACTAAAGAAAAAGGTGGGTAGGGAAATTTCTACCGTTGAAACCTTCTTGGGTCGACAGTGATGTTTACATTCCATCCATACCGTTCATAACGTCATTACTACTGGGATGAATTGAAAAAACAAATATTAGACTAATTCAAAATTTCTGTGGCCCCACGAATATTTCAACTGTGGACCTTCAATCCTCACGTTTTCGGCCCACTTGAGTCTTGGATCCAGCTCATTTTTGGCCCCATGTCTTAAAATGTGCTCAAAAAACGGATGGACGGGGTGGATTTCTCACAAACATCACGGTGGACCCCACCTAAGTTTCCAGCGCATGAACTTCATGTGAAGCCGCCAAGACGAGCATTGACGATTGTCCACCTCGAGTTGTACAAACAGTTCAAAGGAGATCAGAGTTACATGGCCCCCACAATAATGTATTTATAATATCCACACCGTTCATCCATTTGGAGAGATCATTTTAGATCATGAGCCCAAAAATGAGTCACATCCAAACCTCAATTGGACCACACCACAAATAGCAGTGAGGACATTGATTCTCACCGTTATAACATGTAGGGTCCACCATAACGTTTGTTTTCCATCCAATCTGTTCATGAGGTCACAAAACCTTGATGAAGAGGAAAAACAAATATCATACGATCCAAAACTTATGTGACCCCCAAAAGGGTTTTAATGGTAGACATTCAATATCCCGCTGCTTTTTCCAATGTGGTCCACTTGATCTTTGAATCTGTCTTATTTTTCGGCTAAAGCCTTACGATGAGCTCGCCAAATGGACGAATGGTTTGGATATAACATATACCTCATGATGAGACCCACATAACTTGGTGACATCAACACACCATCCTAGTCGGTGATGTGCGATACACCAGTTCGTCCGCTTCCTGTAAATAAGGGCTCGGGGCCCTTTTTTTTTTGAAGCAGAGAGGGTTCTCTCCCAAATCCCGATGATTTCTAGGATTTCGACAGATTTCGCGCCCAAATCTCTCCAAATCAGAGGCTTTGATTCGAATGGCCCATCAAACATAGCTTCCGATCATGGCGATCTTCTTTTAGTACCGAAATCTACCGTTGAAAGTTTTTTTTTTTTTTCGGATAATGATGCTCTCCCAACATCCGGGAGTTGGCTAGAGTAGCCCTGGTAGGTGTTGATGCAGGACAATTAACCACTTGCTCTAAAAGCTCGAATTGTTAGAGTATGGCGAATTAATCCATTAATCTCATAGCCCAGGCCCCACATCTCATGGGTTTTAAGACCTTGGCCGAACCCCCTTCGTGGGCCCCAAATCACATGGGCCGCCCACCCCGAGTGTGTTCTCGCATCCCACGGGCTAGCCTACTCGAGCCCAGTGTAAAATGCACATTAATCACCCCTGGTGAGGAGTCTCGAACACGAGACCTCTTCCGTGGGCCGCACCCACCCCGAGTGTGCCCTTGCATCCCACAAGCGACCCCACTCGAGCCCAGTGTGAAAATGCCCCTGCATTAATCACCCCTGGTAAGGAGTCTCGAACCCGAGACCTCCCGCTCTGATACCAATTTGATGCAGGACAATTAACCACTTGCTCTAAAAGCTCGAACTATTAGAGTATGGCGAATTAATCCATTTATCTCATAGCCCAGGCCCCACATCTCATGGGTTTTAAGACCTCGGCCGAACCCCCTTCATGGGCCCCAAATCACATGGGCCGCCCACCCCGAGTGTGTCCCCGCATCCCACGAGCTAGCCCACTCAAGCCCGGTGTGAAATGCGCATTAATCATCCCTGGTGAGGAGTCTCGAACACGAGACCTCTGTGGGCCGCACCTACCCTGAGTGTGCCCCTGCATCCCATAAGCGACCCCACTCGAGCCCATTGTGAAAATGGCCATGCATTAGGTGCTGTATAGCAAATTTCTTGAAAAAAGTAATAAAATCCTAATAAAAGTGATAGTATCGTTGATATCGCATGATATTTAGAACAATATTTAGCGATATCGAACGATATTTGGCGATATTTCGATCGATACAAAGTATTCTGTAAAAAATTTCAATTTTTTATTATCTTTGAAGGGTTCGTATCGCACGCTCTCCCCCCCCCCCCCCCCCCCCCCCCCCCCCCCCACCACGCACGTACGCAAGAAGACGGAGGCTCCCACCATCGATCTGGATCGATGACGATGTCTAGGGAGGGCCTCCAGCTTGCAGGGGGATGTTAAGCAGCAGACAGTCAAATCTCTTGATCTTCTCCAACAACCTTAACAAACCTGATCTACAGTCTCTCTTTTGTATTTTAAATTTCAAGACAAATGTTTGTCAGGGTTGTTATTAGGTTGTTATTTCCCTCTTTGTTTGTAAATTCAAATCTCTTGTAACTTACAATATCTTAAGTATATATATACAATATACCTCTCGGATCTGGTCATGAAGCTAGAATTCCAAACAGTTCAATCTTTGTCAGTTAGAAGACTGAGTTTTGGTTCGTTGGAGTGGGCCCGGTAGTCAAGTAAAGCCATCATGGGATCTCATGATCGTGACTCACTAGTCTGATTAATATCATATTTTAGGTTTTGCTTATTAATGTTATTTAGAATATCATGGACGCTTTAGATTTCTTTGATTAACTTTTATTTTGGTTTACTTCATTGCCAAGTAATAGGTTGCGCACATGGTGTGAGTTTTGGAGTATAAGGTTTTCTTATAAATAGGCACCCTTGTAGCTTTTTGGGATTATTGAAGTTTAATAAAAATTATGCGTTTTCCTACTCCTCTGAGTTCTTGAGTTGTGGAAATCCAATTGGGTGCGAACCCCTCCCTTTATCGAAGGGCTAACTACCGTGGTGCGAAGACACATCTATCCTGATTCACCCCCATCCTCTACCATCTCTACTTCTCATCTACCACCATCCGTGCTTCAAATCTGTTCTTTATTGCAACAGTTTTTCTCTTTACAACAGAATTTCAGATTCTGGCCCTACAGGAGGGTTGAAACTTCGACAGAGCACTGCGCACAGCTGTAGCTCGGATTGACCCGAAACTTAGGGGTTTTGGAGCCCATCCCTGGCTGACCAGACTCAAGGAGTCGGTTTCCAGGTGTGGAACCCCCTCGCACGTGCGGTCAGGCCCCTACGCACGTGTGACAGGCCTGGCCCGCAGTCCGCGCGGGGACTATTTATAGGTTCAGATTCTCATCTATTTTACCCCTCTCATACCTCTTTCCCCTAACCCTAACCCTAGATTGCAATACTTCCAGTTTATTTGCCCATTTTCTAATTCTAGGGTTTTCTAAATCGAAATCGGTGAATCCCTTGCTTTAGGGGCTGATTGCTGTGCATGTCTAGATGATTTTCACTTTCCTTTGAATATCGTTTGGTTAATAATTTTTATTGATTCAGCCTTAGCGTGTGTAGGCCTGGACCCGCACAGATTCCCCTTGTTTGAATGTTTGAACTTTTGTGTGGATTGTGGAAATCTTATGTGCATGTTTCTGAATTAGTTTGATCTAAAGCCTAAAATCTTGCATATCATATTTAATTTTCATGTCTTGCATATATATATATATATATATATATATATATTAATATATATATATATATATATATATATATAGATAGATAGAGAGAGACTTTTCTATGGATTTAATAAAATGAAACTAACTGATCTTTTCTTCCTCTCCTCTCTCTCTCTCTCTATATATATATATATATATATATATACACACACACACACACACACACACACACACACACACACACATATATCTCTTCTTTGAACATAATAGTGATTCCTTCTTTTGGTCCAGTGCAATGCTGGATGGAATGTTACATGAAACAGACTTTTCTATTGATTTAATAAAATGAAACTAACAGATCCTCCCCCCTCGCCTTTTCCAAAGATAAAATCAGTGATTGTTTGTTTCTTTTTCCAGAGCTTCTTTTGGTCTAATGCATTGCTGTATGGAATTTGTATGTGCAGGACACTTTAAGGTCAAGCCTAGAATCTTCATTGATTCCTGCATTTGAGATGTCATGTAAGGCAATGTTTGAGCAAGTTGATGCTGTCTTTCAGAAAGGCATGGTTGAACATCTGTCTGCTGCTCAGCAGCAGTTTGAGGTTGCACATTCTCCGCTGGCACTTGCATTAAGGGTATGATAAATTGCTGTTGTCGATGCTCATTAGCACGGCACATGCCGTGTTTGGTTTTGAGACTTCAGGACTGCAGTACTTCTCCTTTTATAATTCCATTTTCCTTAATAACGTTTCATTACCTGGACTCTAATTGTTGTATTCGATATGTTTGTTATATTTTAAAATGTTTATGTTCAATACATGATATTTTTTAGATCTTCAGACACTTACCTTATCATCTCCACATGTCAATAAGTAATGAGTTCCATGAACTGCAGGATGCAATGAGTTCCGCGACATCGCTCACTCGAACCTTATCTAGTGAATTGGCTGATGGCCAGCGCAAGATCTTAGCTCTCATGGCTGCTGGAGCAAACCAAAGTGGAATAAATCCCTTGGCTAAGCAACAAAGCAATGGACCTTTGGCTGGTCTCCATGACATGGTATTCAACTGTCTCGTGTCTTTTTTATTTCTTTGTTGTTTTTGTTTTCAGTTGCAGGTTGAACTTCGAAAGAATTCGAGGGTTCCAAAAGGAGGCTCTTGATTTTCTTGAACATTAGATCTCTTCCTAGTGAAAGTAGGATTCTAAATTCTGTTCTCCAATTTGCAAATGTAGCTGTGTGAGATCCAGTTTCATCCAGTGGGCCCCACCATTTAGATCTCTTCCTAGCGAAAGTAGGATTCTAAATTCTGTTCTCCAATTTGCAAATGTAGCTGTGTGAGATCCAGTTTCATCAGGTGGGCCCCACCATTTATGTGCTGTAGCCTATAAATTTGGCTGGTCCAAATATGGGTGGGCCAGAGTGTATTGGTAGCGTCGGGTGATTGTTTAGTCTCTCCTTGACATATAGATGGTAGATATATGATCATCGTTGTTGTCAATTGCCCTTCACTTGTTCTCCTTTCTCCTTTTTTTTGGTTACCAGTTGTGCTGGGGATAGATTAGGTCTACATTCTGGTCAATACCAGAAGAGGGAAAGGATGCTGCAGGTAAGCGCAAGGGGAAATTCGCATATGGTATGTTGCCAACACTGTTGAGAACTTTCCAAAGAAATGGTCGAAGGCAAACTTCTGCAGGCTGGAGATTCAGCAGGGTTATGGAGATGTTCATCCCTCGGATGAGCAGATCAACCATCATTTGAGATTTCACTTTTATTTGTTTCAAAGCAATTGAAGGTGCAGAGAGAGCATCTCTCATATGAATGGCCCTCGTTTTGCCGGCAGGAGGTTGGTGGTTCACACAGCTAAATTCGGGCTCGGGGTTTGTTGTGGGAGTAGAAGGGATCCTTCATTCATCCCCTGCTGGAATGAATGCAGGGTTAATAGTGGCTTGAGGCATGTTGGTGTGGAGAGCTCGTCAAGTGGGCGCCTTGATATGTCAGGGAAGTCCTATGAGGTTTTACGGTCGGGCCTAAGCTATCAAGGTGAAGGATGACACTCCTAGGGATAAGAGATTTGTATGGCTGGAAAATGAGGATGACAGGAGGATGGTGAGTCTTCTACCTGAATTTCTGTTGAACTCCTTGAAATCTTTGTAATGGAGTGTGGCGGCCTTAGTGGTAGAAGGCTCATCCATCTTGGAGATGGCTGTGGTGATTGCTCTATCAAAGGGATCGATGGCTGTGGTGGTTGCTCTATCAAAGGGATCAATGTCTGTGATGGGCTGATTTTGCTACTAACTCAATCAGACATTGAAAGCTTGCTGTACGCAGGTAGATTTCTTCTGGGATGGCATGATCAAATCCATGTGCAGGTGGTTTGATTGGTTCCCATTTGCCAAAGAAGAATTGTGGCTCCAGATTTGAGGGCTATTGTTGGAATATGGATTTAGGAGGTGCCACAATCATTTTGTTCTTGCATTGTAGAATTTTTTGCCATTGATCTTAAATTTGAGTGTTCCGATGAGATTGGATTCGCCCTGTACTTGAATCAGGAAGAAAAGGCTATCTCCCTTATTGGTGACTGTGGAGGTTTGGTGGGGCCACAGTTAAAAGTTCTTTGGGAGCTGGATGGGTACCAGAAACCAGGTGCTTAGTTGTTGGAGGGAGGTTAGGTGGGGCTGCTGAGCAGGATGAGTTTTCCCATCACTTGAGCACAACGGAGAAGGTGCAAGCCTATCAGTATTTAGTAGATCATGGATTACTAGGAGTTGATGTATTAAGATGTTACGAATCTACTGGCTCCAAGTCGGTGATTGTGACACCTTGCTGTCATGTGAAAGATGGAGGGGATAGTTTGCATTTCGAGTCTGAATTGGGCTCCAAGTCGGTGATTGTGACTCCTCGAGGTTTGAGCAAGGCTGCTGAGAAGGATGTGATTTCTCATCATTTCAATTGGGATGAAGAAGTTGCAAACATATCGGTAGGTTGTGGACTTCTAGGAGTTGGTGTATTGACATGTCACAAATCTATTGGGCTCTAAGTTGGTGATTGTGACTCGCTGTTATGTGAGGGGATGGAGGTGACAGTTGGCATTTTGGGTTTTTAATTGGATCCTCATGGTGAAGATGTCTTTGATAAGATTGCTTGTGTCCAGGCCAATCAGACATTGTCTTTTCATTGTGCTCTTGGCAAAGTTGTAGTGAATTCTGCTTGTGGGAGGGGTGTTGTCTTGCGATAAGTCATTCAGATAGGTCAGACCATTAGGGATGGCTTCTTCTGCAGGCCCAGGCAAGGTGGCAAGTTCAGTTGGCATGGTTGGGCATCCTGACCAATGGTTGATTTCTAAGGTCCATCTTGTGACTGGCTTTTTCGACCTTGCTATATGGGTAAGGTGGTTGCGCAGGAACAAAGTAGATCAAGGGCTCTCCTCTGAGGTTTTTATTCAAGTTTCCAGGTCGGTGGTGTTCTTAAAAAGGCCATACCTAGCAGTTGCATGGTTGATGCTTAAGGTATGTACCATGCAGCTTTTGCAATCCCATTCTCCATAAGATCCTCCCATTGGCGGTAATGACCAATGTGAGTCCTGTAATAAGCCTTGGTCCTCATCTTCCCGTGCCTCAGTCATTGGATCTGTTCAGTGAGGTGAGGATGCAAGTCAATGAGTGGAGCCTCTCTATGCTGGGTCTGATTCACGGATAGCTAATGGGGAGCTAATTGTTGTTGGAGTAGATGATGCAGCTGAGGATGAGATGATGTTAATTATCCCAATTCAAATTATATAAGGGAATAAGGGATACAGCGGATGATAGACCTTTTCTATATGGTAAGGTGGTTTTGCAGGAGTTGGGTGTTCAAATTCAATCACATCAGAAGCTTGAGGCTGTGGGGGTACCTTGTACTTCACCAAATCACGAAGCTTCACCTCTTTGCTTAGCAGGCTTATGGGCGGCAGAATCATCACATTGCGTGGGATTGTTGGATCCAAGATGTCATGGGACTTGTAGGGAAGCTCCTAGGGCTCCTCCTTCAGGGACCATGAGGAGGGTTTTGTTGCATTATTTAAATTGGTTGAAGAGAGGTGAGCTCAGAAGATAGCAGAATTATACCCAAGGCACTTGAAGAAAACTTCTAAGCAAAGGCGAGAGCTTTGTGGTATAGTCACGTCTATTAATTATGATAAAGGGAGAGGGATGCTTAGAGGAGACAAAAAGGGAAGGGATCTGCGTGTGTTCCTTATGAGGTTGCTACGTTGGAATATTTGGGGGTTGTGCTGTCCTTGTAAATGAGCCCAGATCAAACAGTTTTGTAAGGGCCAAAAGGTACATTTGATGGCTCTTCAGGAAAAAAAAATAAAAAATCAAACATTGGAGAGGCATGAGTGAGGAGGAAATATTGGGTGATGCTTGATGCTACAGGGACAGCAAGCAGAACGGTGGTCATTTGGAATTCGGATGTATGAACTGCTTGGCAGGTTCATTTTCAGTTTCAGTTCACTTGAAACATGCTGCTGATGATTTCAGATGGGTTTTCTCTTTAGTATATGGGCCAAACCATCTAATCCAGCATTTTTCATTCTTTCTCGGATTGGATGATGTGAAACATAGGTGACAGGTCCTGTGGTGTATAGGGGGTGACTTCAGTGTTATGGGGTTCTCTTATGAGAAGCTCAAAATGCAATTGTATCACTAGAAGTGTGATGGACTTTCCAGATAGGGTGGATGAAAATAAACTGATGAGTCTCCTTTTTGTAGATGTGAAATATTCTTGGTATCACATCTAGGAGGGTTTGGTGATGTCCACACTTGGCATTTTTTTGGGATGTTAGTTGGCTGGATGCTGTTCCTATTTGTGGAACAACATGGCGTACTATGTCTAGTTTTAAATCATTGCCCATCCCAGAAGCTAATGAAGATAACCGAGGTCCAATATCCTTTTGTTTTGAACTCTTGTTGCTCAAGGACGAGGTATCCATCCAGCATGTTAAGGATTGGTGGAACTCCTTGGTCGAGGGTTGGGCAGGTATTGGGCTTTTATGTGGAAACTCAAACTTCTCAAAGAGAGGATTAAAGCAATCTGGAAGAAAGACCACTTTGGGAGGTTTGAGGAAGTTACAATTCTTCAAGATATTTAATTGTTGGATGTCAAGGAGGAAATGGAGCCTTCATTAGAGGAGTATAAGAAGTTGCTATCTGCTTACTCTTAACTGTAAAAAAAAGTTAAAAAGGAAGAAGAAATCTAATGGAGAGCTTTCTAGGGCAGTCTGGCTTAAAGAGGGTGACAGGAAGACGGAGTTCTTTCATGTGATTGCTATGCAAGATATAGATGCAATTATATTGAAGGAAAGTGATACTTTTTGTAGCTCTAATTGTTGATTTCTGCATAGATCTTCATCAGGTGGAGGGCTGGGTGGCCTAATGTAGATAACTGGCCTAATGTAGATAACTTGCCTTTTGGTCAATTTTTGGTGAGGAAACAAAAGCTTGGAAAAACTGTTTCAACATGTCAAATTGGTGGTGTCGTCTCTAGGAATCTCATCGCATTTTGCAGTAAGGGATAAGGCACATGGTCTGGATGGAATCTCATTGCATTTTATTATATTTTGTGGGAAGAGGTGAGGGTGTTTTGATGGCTTTCATTTCAAAGTTCCACAAGAAAGGCTGCTTATCAAGTGAGTTGGGAGCATCCTTTATCATTGCCATTCTGAAGAAAGTAGGGGTGTTGAACTTGATTGATTTCAGATCCATTAGTTTGATTGGGTGTCTGTTAAAATCCTTTCTAAAACTTGGGCAATAAGATTTTGTAAAGTGTTGGGAATTGTTATATTTAAAGTTCAAGG
This sequence comes from Magnolia officinalis, assembly GCA_021015155.1. Classification (NCBI taxonomy): domain Eukaryota; kingdom Viridiplantae; phylum Streptophyta; class Magnoliopsida; order Magnoliales; family Magnoliaceae; genus Magnolia; species Magnolia officinalis. Next base: position 2,353,636 of record JAJHSJ010000015.1, on the reverse strand, counting down.
GGGCCTTAGTTATGGCAAGTAGATCCTATATGGAGTATTGATTGCTCATGACTGCACAGCTTTTTTGGAGAAAGCCTATGACCATGTTGATAGATGTTGTAGATTGTATGTTGGGCTACTCGGGATGTGGTGTGACTGTGAGATGGAGAAAATGGATTCAAGAATGCGTTGACTTGAGATGATATTCTTTTATGAGAATGGATCATAGAAGGGTTTTCTCAGGGGCTCAAGAGGTCTCTGCTAGGGCAAGATGCCTTCTCCTGTTTCTATTTGGTTGGGTAGATCCTCCATTCGATCTTTTTATTTGTCAATCTGCTCCCCCTGTTCCTGGGTTTCTTGCAACCTGATGAAGTTCATATGGTCGTTTACGGGTCTCCCTGTGGTTATCGCATTTAGGCTTTAGCTAGCTAGTGGGTAGGAATAGGTTTTCACTATTGATACTCTCCAAAAAAGACAGGGTGATTCCAAATGTGGGTTTGATCAGGTGTATGGAGGATATGGACTATGTGTGAGTGCCTTAGTCTTTTGCTAGAGTTGTCTGAGAAGGAGTTTTCCATCTTTTCCAATGTTGATGGTGATGCCTCTTTCAATTGGCTCCTTAGAATGGCATGTGTGTGTAGCATGACTCAAAGGGAGAGCATTATGGAGACTATTAATTGATCTGTGGTCGATGTGAAGCCACAATGACAGATGATTTTGCAATTGCCAACAAAGCCCTATCGAGGCATTCAGGACGGCTAAATTGGACATCATCATGTAGGCTTTAATTCTTAAATTGTTTCCTTTTTTCTTGTTTGTATCCGTTGATTCCTTTGATCTTGCTTCTTGCAGTTCTTGGCGTTGACTCTCATCTTTGATTTTTGCAATAAATTTATTGTTTCCTCAAAAAAAAAAAAAAGAATGTACTCAAATATGTGCAGTCCATTTTTTTGTCAGCATGGAACCTACTCAATGACTGGACTGGCCTGATTTTCGGGCCATGTCACTAATGACTCAGATCTGCCACACATTTGGAGAATACCATCCTGTCTCTTGGATCTTTAGATAGTATTTATGGTTGATTTTGAGCTGGCCATCTCTTTGTAACAGGTTGAACCACCTTTGGATCCAAAGAAAGAGCTACAAGTATTGATAAATGAACGAAAATTTGAGGAAGCATTCACTGCAGCCCTTCAAAGAAGCGATGTCTCCATTGTATCGTGGTTATGTTCTCAGGTATGTTAATGTTTTCGGATTTTTAGATTAAAAAAGAAAACCGAATATTAAGTCAGATGAACTATAGTGTTGAATAATGGTCCTTTTCCAATCTAAACCAATCTATGAGCAATGGACGGGTTAAGTATTTCTCATTTAAAAGGGTTAAATAGCATTGGCTTTTGATTGGCAGTGGTGATTCCAGATAAATTGCCATTTTCAAAATCTAGCATATCCAAGGAAAGATCGAGTTATTGTGTCCTGGTGTATACGCATGTTGGTGGTGTCATGACATCTTGAACTCTCCCTTTTCAGATTGTTTCTTGTTTTCGTAATTGATACCACTGATCGAATGATGTAGGACGGAATGATCTAACCTAATATGATTAACTAGATTAACTAGAGCAATAGAACAACAAAATAAAGTTAATTTACCATAAATTCAGAAATTTCAAATGCTCTACATGTCCAAATTCAAGCCTATGACATTTTGGCAATGCGAATCTCATAAATTGTTGATTAACTATGACTTATGGGAGAGAGAACCTCATCCTAGCATAGGGTTAAATCGGAATTCAATGGAAATCATATGTCTTGTAAGAGTTTTGACATGTTAGGGCTATTTAAAGGCTAGGGAATGTGGGAAATGGGTTTGGGGTATCTAGGCTCAAAGGAATTAGGGTTGGGGTTTTGGGAGGTTTTGGGTTAGGATTCCAGACTTTGGGTTAAGGGATTTAGGATTTAGGGTTTTTAGAATTGGGAATATGGGTTCCAGGTTATGGGAATTAGGGATTTATAATTTGGTCACGGAATTTTCAAAATTCGGGGATTTGGGTTTGGAAAAATTGGGGATTTTGGAAATTGGAAATTTTGGGTTAGGGTTTGGTGAAATTAAGAGATTTTCGGGAAATTAGGGTTAGGGTTTTAGAGTTTTAGGTTTAGGGTTTTAAGAATTAGGGGTTTGAAAACTAGGGTTTTAAGAACTAGGTTTGGATGATTAGGGGTTGTAGAAAGAAGAAGAATGGGGGTTTAAAAGAAGAAGAAAGAAGAAAAAGAAAGAAGAGATGAAGAAGGAAAAAAAATGAGAGAAGATAACTTGTTGAGAAGAGAAAAAAATAGAAAAGATAACTAAGGAAACGCTCCCCATGGTTTCACACCATTAATCCAATCACAGGATGAAAATTTGCTCAATCTCTAAGCAAAATGAGAGAAATCTCTTTCATTCATAACATGCATATCGGATAGGGTGGGGACGTCCAACCCTTTATAGTCTCATAAAAGACCTTTTACAAAAAGACGCTTTCAGATAAGATTCTTAACATAAAGACGCTTAATGAATTAAAAGTTGTTTCTAACTCCCTGATCTCAATACAAATATGAGCTATACAAAAAATAACGAAACATGTAAAGAAACTAAACAACTAAACTATTTCATGGCCCCTAGGGTTCATGATCAAGATGTCCTATGATGATAATCCAACTGTTAGAATGGTTGACAGTCGAAATCCAACGGTCCAAATGTGTCCATCAAGCTCCTTTATGCAGGCCACATGCATTTTCCCAGTGTGGGTCCTTCAAAGATGCACGAACATGCACGTGGGGTCTTCAACGTGGCTAGGAATGTGAATTCGGCCAAGCGGGCCCCATGCAATGGTCGTCTAGCCATAAGGAGACCGACTCAACCCTCCTTTGGAATGGTGCTCGGATGTCCTCACCACCGAAGGTTTAAGATCTTTCAATCTGGATAATCGATATGTGCCCACTAATTAATATGTGGGACTCAGTGTTTTAAATAGCGGTAGTGTGTTGCGTAGCGTTTAACCCCCGTAGTGTGTAGCAATAGCGTAGCGTGTAGCATAAGCTAACGATACTTCTATTTTTTAATTTTTTATATATATATATTAAATAGTAAGAAAAAACAAAATATAAATGTATTCTTCAAATAAAAATCCCAAAGTTAAGAGCATTAAGTAAATACAGTATAAAGACATAAAACCGACGGTACCGGCATTTTAAAGGGAAAAAATTAGGAAAAAACTGAAAATACCAAGTTATTTTGTCTCCACATCGAAAAAAATTCCAAAAAAAGGAACAATGGGCCTTACAAAAAATTTAATGGCAAATGTTCAATCACATTGTTTCCCATGGTGTGGTCCACCTGAAATGTGGATCTAACTCATTTTTTTTAGCTCATTCCATAAAATGAGTGTCCAAAATAGATGGATGGAGCAGATAAAATACGTTACATCATAATGGGTTCCATGACGCTGCGACTCACGACTGTAACATGAGTAGCGTCCCCAAAATAAAGGACGTGGATTAGATACTGAGAGGTTGAGTAGCGAGTGGGCTACTGAAGTGACGTCACCAAGTTCCATGGGCCCCATTATGATGCATGTGTTGTATCCACACCGTCCATCCATTTTGAGATATCATTTTAGGGCATGAACCACAGAATGAGGCAGATAAAAAGCTGTAGTGGACCCCACCACTGAAAACAGTAGGGAAAGCGATTCCCCCGTTGAAACTATCTTAAGGCCCACCATAATGTTTACTTGAAATCCAACCTGTTCAAATGTTCCAAAAACACGAAATAAGGGAAATACAAATATCAGTTGATCTAAAACTTTTGTGTCCTTCAGAAGTTTTTAATGGTGGGCGTCACTGTCCCCACTGTTTTCTGTGCTGGGGTCCACTGAAGCTTTGGATTTAACTCATTCTTTGGATATTGTCCTAAAATGATATCTACAAATGGATGGAAGGTGTGGATACAAAACATACATCATGGTGGGGCCCACGTAACGTGGTGATGTTACTTCAATAGCGAGTCTAGCTACTAAACCTGTCAGTAGCTAATCTGTGCCTTAAAAAAAGGGTCCGATGCCATTTTCGAAAGGGGAATAGGGTTTCCCGTTTCTATCTGGAACCCAAATCCCAATCTGAGGGTTTCCATTTCGAACCCAAATCTCCGAATCAAACCAAAATTCTTGAGAGATCGTAGATTATTCGCCGGAATTCTCGTTGATTTTGAAAACTTTCATCCATTCGAAGAAAAAAAGAAAAAGGGGAGGTTTTTTCGTACCTGCGGAAGACCGAAACTCAACTGTTGTCGATCAAGGCCCATCGAATTCTTCTTCCGATCAGGCGTACCTCCTCTATAGGTACCGAAATCACCTTCTTACAAATATTTTATATTTTATATTTTATTTTTTGGCATTTACGATGCTCTCCCTAAAATTACAGGTAGCGCACGCTACCTACGCTACACGCTACGAAGCCGTAGCATACGCTACGACCCCTGTAGCGCATGCTACAGGGGATATACGCTACCTGCTACACTACTTAGTGATTTTGCTATGCTAGCTACGTAGCGTACGCTACTGAAAACACTGGTGGGACTCTAACCCAACATATCAACTTTTGGACTGAACAGTGGGTGGCTCCACTTGTATGGACAGGTGCACTAGGACACCATTCACATCGCGAGTGCATCAAGATCATATAATTCCTCCCAACAAAATTCTGGCGCATGGGCTTCCTAGAAATTCCTGGAAACATGCCCCAACACTTGGTTGATGGTAAATTGCATCATGGTGGAGTGGGTTTAAGTAGGAAATCTCATTCAGTTAGGTAGGCTGGAGGCAGGCAGCTGCATTTCATCCTTACTGCACTTTTATAACAAACAATATTTTCATTTTGAAATGGGAACTGGGTTAATTCCAGGACCAAACCCTGCAGGGATTTTGGTTCTGTTGTTAGTGTGCAACAAGCTCCGTATGACTCTTGTCACACTTGTCCTTGAGTAATGTGTAGCTACTTAGGTAGTTCCCATGAGCAATGTGGAAGAGAGATTTGTATGTGTGGTATTTGTACTGGGAAGGCTTGCTTCTATCCCCGACTCTATCTGGGCACATCTTCCCTGGTCACGCTTGTAGCTGCGAGGCGTTTGTTCAATTGCCTGTGTTCATGATGAAGGGTTTCATTATGATCCTTAACGTCAGGTGAAGTGATTTACAGTCCCTTCAACATCGTCAAACTTGGAATGTATACCATTTTCTATCTTTTTTTTGAAAGGCAACAAAACTTTTATTGAAAGAGTGCCAAGATGGCACAAAAACCTACAACCTGCTCAAAATCTTCTCCCAACGTTTTTCTCAATTATGCTTGTATGAATTTGTTTGCATCATCCACAGATGTTTAAACCTTGATCATCAATTCTTTGCGGACCCTTGTTTTCTGTTGATGGTTCTTATTGGTAAATTGTGGATGAGCAAAATGCTTTTCCACTGCGGTGCGGACCCATGTTTGCTGTTGATGGTTCTTATCAGCAAATTGTGAATGGGCAAAAAGCTTGTCCACCAAAATTAATATTTTGTTCGATTCGGTGTGGAGTGTAAAACTGACAACAATGCCATTTCGGTTTTCTTGTCTATTGCCCCAACTGCTTTGTAAGTTCAAATTGAAGCCAAGGCCACACACTTATGTATCCTACCAAATGTTAATTCAGGTTGAACGGCCTTTTACTTCCATATGCTAGCTAATGGCCATTAATCTTGTGTTCTTGTTCCGGTGGACTTGATTGTTCATTGTTTAATTTCCCATATCTCAGACCACGGGAAGCTAATTCTACGGCAACTGGCCTAGCTAACTCTGCTGTGGTTAGGCAATTCTTATATGTTGGTCCTTATCCATCATCTAAATAGACAGCCCTTCTTCTTTTTCTCAACAAATTCGGCCGAACCCATGATTTTTTCCTAACCACCAAGCAGGAGACTTTACCCGTCATTATTGGTCTTTCATCAACGACAACTGTAGTTTTGAACTGAGCTACTTTGGTCTTTGACGCAAGAGAGGATGTGATGAGGTCGAGCATCGTCTTCCTCAATTGATAAACACCTTGAATACACAAGGCACTCTTAAATCCACAAGAGGTTTCTCGAATCCACGAGAGAAATAGAAGAATTTCTAAGGAATTTGTTGATTGAATGATAATTGATAAAAAATGAGTTTAACATGCCTTAAATAACCCTAAACAAACCCTAAAATCGTAAATAAGAGTCCTAATCAAATAAGGAAACTATTTTCAAAAAACGTGTAATTTCTGGCGTCTATCGACCGGTCAAGTCGACAAGTCGAAATAGGCAAAAAGTGTCCAGAGATTTAAACAAAAAATTATGTGCTTTTCGATCCGTCGACCTGATCTGTCGAACTGTCGAACAGTATTTCGACCTGTATCAACTGGCAGAAATCAGCCAATAAGCAATCTGGAACAATATTTTGACCTGTCTAAACTGGCAGAAATCAGCCAACAAGCAATCTGAAATTTCTGCTGGAATTTCGACCTGTCGACCACAAAGGTCAACCGGTCAAACTATGTTGAATTTTTGTCGAATTCTCCTTGGGCTTCTTCTGGTCCATGTGCGTTAGGAACATGCTTGATCCTCGTTCTATATCAAACCCCTCCACTTAAAAAAACCTTGTCCTTGAGTTTGGTTCATGATACGTGTTCAACTTCCTTGAGTTCTTCTACGGACTTGGTTCACAATACGTATTCAACTTCGAGTGCCAATATTTATTAGCATCTTCCTTGTACTCTGCAGTAGGCTTCCCCGATCTCTCCAGGACATCAACATGAACAGTTGCTACCCGAACTGCCATATTCTTCTCTGCATCACGTTCCAGGTAGTTTAGGCAATGGAAACAAGTTGAGTGTAGGTTTAGGAACTCGGGCATACACAACCTAAAATTGGGCCTGGTCAGTAGATTGATTCTTCGTGTTGTTGAAGACATACTCAACCTGTGAAAGACCAATCTTCTACATAGGGGACAATTCATCGGGAAGTTCGGCGAGCACAATTGCCTTGAACTCATGCAACACGAGTTTTACATCTTTTGGAACGGTCACGGACTCTACATCCGCGTTCTTTTTTGCTAGTACTACCATCACTCCCGTCTCCGGACTCTCTATAGAGTGTTTGACGAAATCGTGTTTGTTTACGAGATGTTGCTCGTTCACTTTAGAAGTATTGGATTGGTTCTCCGCTTCCACAGGGGCCACATGTATGCCATTGACGAACCTAGTGGCCTGTCGTGACTCCGCCTCGACTAGGTCGCCTCTTGCATTCAAACAATGGGAGTTCTCTACATAACATCTCACCGATTGGCTATCTTTGCCTCTTGCTGACAAACAATAGGATTTCTGTACATAACCCCTCACTGATCGGCTATCCTGCCAATAATTTTGGTTTTGTTGGAATAATACCTGATTGTAATCTCGAGGGAGGAATTGCGCGGGCAACAATTGCTTCATCCGTGGCCACGTGTCGATTGACGCCTTCATATGTTTTGTTCACTCGATCTGAAGTTGTTCCCACCAAATCGAAGCTACACCCTTCAACTTATAAGACGCAAGTTTAACTTTATTTTCTTCAACGATGTCCATATAGTCGAAGAAACGTTCGACTTCAAGCAGCTAATCGAGGAAGTCCTCGATTGCGTTCTACTTCAAGTAGCCAATCGAAGAAGTTGTCAATGTGGAGTTGGCCGTTGAAACTGGGAATATCGACCTTCATCCAGAATTCCTGATTCGCTTGATCTACCCGATTACCACCTTGTTCGGGACGTTGGAGGATCATGTCATCAATCTCCTCATCACTGGATCCCACCTCCTCAGGTGTGATTCTGCGATTTACTTCCGGCATCACCCTGCGATTGGCGCGATTACGAATTTTAGCACCCACTGTGGGCGGATCATTGCCACGAATACGGAGTTGCCTTGGGCCTCTGTCATGCAATCGATGCACTGCTGCCCTTGCATCACTTGCCAATTCTCTCGTTGTACCGCCTCCAAAGCCGCCGCCGTTTTTAGGACAGGTGGTATGGTGAAAGGGAATGCTCATTGCAGTGTGTTAGGTCAGGTGGTATGGGTCGCTCTCTTTTGTACAATCTCTCTGATGAAAATGTATGGGCCTTGCGGACCTCTTGTGGAAAACCAGGTTGCTGCTTTGGAGGAGAGACAGATGGAAATGGAATTCTGATTATTTCAAAGGTTTCTTTGTCAATTCCTCTTGGACTCCTACTCATCTATATCCGCTCCTATCTCATCTAACGTGATGGTGCCCTCTCACTTCATGGAACTACTTGGGATCTCCATGCGTGTTTTAGCAATTGGGTGGTCGGTCTGAAAAAAAGGTTCTCTCGGTTGACCATTTAGGAAGTGGTGAAATGATCATTCTGAATGGGCGCCTGTGTGATGTGGAATCTGCAAATCTTGCAGCGTTTGTATAGAAGATTTGGTGGAATTTTGTTTCTCTTTGGTGTACCTCGCACTAAGGGATTTCTTTAGTCTCTGGCACTTCGGCAGAAATGAACAAAAAAGAGAACTGTTGGCGGATTGCTCTTCTAGCCAGTCTATCGATCTGGAATGATAGTAACAAGTCTTTTGGGGATAATTGGGTGAAAATTTGGCTTTTATACTGTTTTTCCATCTTTGGTTCTGTTTTAATAAAAAATTTGGTTACACCTCATAATGAAAAAACGAAAACCCATAGTATTGTAATCTCATTATTAAGATGCATTGAGTTAGATAGCACCTGGAAAAAAATACACATACAACCATATGTACTATTATGCATCTGCAATGTCATGAATTTTAGAACATACACATCCCTATCAGACAATGCGTTTGACGTGATGTTTATCACACCGGCCTGAGATTTTAAAGCATGTAACCTACATGCTCTTAGGGCTCTGCAATTCTTCTTGCACATAGTGCATATGAAACTTAATTATCTGACTGCATCTGCAAATTGTCCCTTGTCCAGGTTGATTTAGCAGGAATTTTATCCACGGTTCCTCTCCCTCTTAGCCAAGGAGTTCTCCTTGCCCTTCTCCAGCAGGTCGCCTGCGATCTTGCCAACGAGATGCCCCGGAAGCTGGAGTGGATGAGGGATGTAGCTATTGCCATTAATCCGGTGGATCCAATGATCGCAGTGCATGTCCGGCCCATCTTTGAGCAGGTTTATCAGATACTAGGCCACCAGCGGACGGTCCCCACCACCACGGCAGCGGAAGCAAACAGCATCCGCCTAGTCATGCATGTCATCAATTCCGTATTGATGAGCAGTTGTAAATGACCATCATCCCTCTCTCTCAGTTGTGCAGAATTGTATGGATTTGGTGATGGTAGGAAAAAGCATGTTTGTATAGAGAAGTAGACTCCTCGTCAAAGTGCCACTGCCGAGGGTCTTTGTGTTGATTATGTAAAGCGCGAGAATTTGAGAATGATTTTCATTTTTTTTTTCCCTTCACCGAAAGTTCCAGGAAAACTAGGGTTTTGGTTTTTCTTTTTTAGGTTCAGTTGGGACTGTTATTTTGAATTAGTATTTAGTGAAATTGTGGCCTCAAATTCTCAATATCCAGATCTCATCCGCTTTCCTCTTCTCCTGCTTCATTTTATTTTATTTTTTATTTTTTATTTTTTTATTTTTGTCTTCATGCATGGTAAATGGGTCATTATTACTTCTGACGCATATTTAGTTTTTGTGAGTATTCCAACTTGAAAATCAGTCAAAAAGGACAAACTTAAATTTGTGGGCTCCATCAAGCTGTAAGACATCCACGCCGTTCATATGTTTAACTAGAACATTTTAGGATATGAGCCCAAAAATGAGGTAGATCTAAAGCTCAAGTGGTCCAAACCACAAGAAACAGCGGTCAGTAAAATTTTCTATTGGTGAAATGTTTTTTCTACGCAGGTCCAGAAGACTTTTTATTTGTCATCCAGACAAGGATAAGGGGAAAACACAAATAACAATTTGATCCAAAACTCTTGGGGCCCAGTAGGCATTTAAATCCCACTCTTTCTTGTAATGTGGTCTACTTGAGCCTTAGATCTGCTTCATTTTTGGGCGCATGCCCTAAAACCAGCTAGCAGAATGGATGGACAACATGGATAAGCCATGTACATCACAGTGGGCTCCACATGAAAATCGCATTCCGCTTCAATTTTAGCCTTCAAAAATGAAAACGTGCCTTGAGAATTGTGTTGGAATAATGGTGGGAAATATTTAATACCTATTTTCAGGTATTTACCATAGTAAACAAACATCACCTTGTTGAAAATTTCCATTATTTTCCAACATTTCCCTCAAATATTGATACACGCAATATGCGATATTTTCCATGTGATACTGATATATTATTTAAATCACCACTTTTTAACAAGTGGGCATGTAGTTTGGTATACAGACTATTGATCTGTTGCTTTGACCATTGATTAGTTGCTTCACACAGTGGATGTCTCATTATGGAAAAGTCCTTTAATTTCGAAGACCCTATCAACCAATCTTGGAAAATCTTTTTAGTTGAACGTTTAGCCATTTTTCTCTCTTCTAAACTGTCTCTGTTTAGGTCAATAGTTGAGATCCTCATATCGTTCAATCCTGGACTCCATTTTTTAAAATAGTCAAAATAATGAAACGTGGTGAATTTTATTGATTATTGGACTCTACGCTCCACTTGTCATATTTGAAAATAAAAATATATAAAGTCATCGCCGTCTTAAGAGGGGGTTTGCATGATACTTTTTATACTTTTCAGCTTAGTAATTTCTTGTTTTTTTTATAAAAACAATTTTTTTTTTTTTTTTTTTTTTTTTTTTTTTTTTTTTTTTTTTTTTTTTTGTACTACTTTTTTGTTGTTTTTCAATTTTCAGGAATTCCATTTCCTAGTTATTCATAAATTTTTTGGTCCTAGCTTAGCAATAGGGAATGAAAAACCTGGAGAATTAAAACAAAATTTTAAACTACTCTTGGGTTTATTATTATTATTATTATTATTATTTTTTCAGAAATCTTGGTGTATCAACCAAGCAAAATTAGTTATTTCCTAAAACAATACTAGATCAGCTATAACATTTCCTAAGAAACATAAAACCAAGGGAATGAAGTCCCCAACACAGACCAGATGGGCTCTAAGTGTTGTTTGGCTACTTTGAATGAAGAATTTTTTTTTTTTTTTTTTTTTTTTTTTTTTTTTTTTTTTAATTCACACACGCACACACACCCCCCACACACTCACGCCACATGCACACACATTCCACACATGCACACTGTGGGATTTCACCACCGTGGGTACTTGAACCCTTGACCCGGTGTTGAAACTCCAAGGAGTCTACCACCCCCACATAACTTTGAATGAAGACTTACTAAAGAACTTGTGTTCATGGAAAAATCCCCTAAAAATCTGATTCTTTTATGAGTTTTTCAGCCTAAAGGTTATTCCTGTGAGATCAATAAAGTAGTTATGGGACTGGTAAAGATTTGCTAGGAATTCTATTATATATATTTATACAATGTGGATCTTGAAGAGTTAAATCCTATTAATTGTGCTAACATGAGTGTAATATATAAGACAATCATTAGATTATGATCTATATATAGTAATTGTGTGGGCCAAAGATTTGGCAATTCCAATAGGCATAGGATCCATGGTAAATAACTGTGGGCTAAAGATTTGGCAATTCCAATTACAAGGTTTTATGTGCCCAATAACTTAATAATTTAAAATCCTAGAAATGCATGTAAACATTAACTATCCATTTTTAGCCTATTTGCCCACACTCTATCACTCAAGTTGTAGACCATTCAACTTATCAACCTATAATGATGGGACTAAGTAGCCCAATAATTACATTGATCAAATGATCCTAACCATGAATTTAGCATCTATCAGATGATCGATTACACATTCGGTTAAAACCATCTAAATTCAATAGGCAAGCGTCAACAGATTGAGCACTGTGATCATCTAACTAGCTTGATCCCCGGGATCAATCGATTGCAAGAGAGAGAACTGTTGTAGCAAGGGAAGCAATCGGATTGGTCGGGTTGGGCTGTGTTGAAGATCAACCCAAGCGAGACCGACCTCAAGAGGATACAACCTGCAACCCAACCCAACCCAACCAACATTCTAATTCAAAGTAACCAACATGAACCCAACTTGAAATTCTCTAATACTCATCCCTAAACCAACCTGCTAGACCCAAATACATGTGATTCCAACCTGAGTTGAATTTGCCCAGCTTGAACCCAACCTAATTTCACAACCTTAAGCCAACTCTAGGACCCAAACAACTCGGCCAGCCTAACCTGAACTTCTGTTGGGTCGGGTCAGTTAGGTCTAGGTTGACCCAAACCCAAGTTGCAACCCCAGTTTAATTTGGCCAGTGGGAGATGGCCTTGGTAGCTCTCTTTATACATACAGGGAAGTGGTCATGCAATGGACGTGGAGTAAGGGATAAAAACACAAGTATTATACAAAAAATCTTACTGATTAGATGATACAATCTATCTTTAATTTGACTTTATTTTCCACAGCCACTCCTTTTTTAAGAGATGGATGAAATGGCTACAACTACCTAACAAAAGTGATTCTTTGGCATCATAAGGAATCTATGAAATGCCCTAGCAAATAGATGGATCAAAATATTAATTAGACCTACTTTCGTGTAAATTACTTCGGTCATCCATGTTAAAAACCGCTGATCAAATGGTTCTACTTCTTTCCCCTTTATAACCAATACAGAGATCTTTCCGTCTCCTTCTACTTTTTAATTAGTGAAATCTCGTATGGTTATGAGAGACAAACCCATTCACTTAGAAACCTTGAGTCCGTTCTCTGTTCTCATAGTGGTGAGGATAATTTTTCTATCATTTTTAATAAAAATAAATATGTTATTTCGGTTTATATGCGTGACATCAATATCGTATTGTCATGGTGGACTAAGTAATATGTAGCAAGCTTACATATCAACTATGTCACACATTATTTTGTCCTTATAATATTTATTAATGTAGAAGAGAATGCTATTGCTTAGTTGTCTTTATTTTCTTGACCTTCTTAATACATCCAATCATGTATGGAGTGAGGTGGTTTCTATCTTTAATTGCAGCTTTTTCACTATAATTTTCGCAACAATATTTTCACCAATTTTGCCAATTTTATTTATTTATTATTATTATATCACAAATCTTTTGATTTTTTGTGTACTTCGTTCGAAAAATATTGTGTCGTTGCGGATTTATTTTCATTTTCGACATGTACAACAACTTCCTCACCATTAGAGACTCGTTGTCATTTTCACTAGTCTATTTACCATCTTCATCATTATCCTTAGCACCTTCAGTGTTGTCGGCTTTAGAACTGTTCCTCCATCTTGTTTCCTATCATTAATGGTTAGATTAGCCATATACCTCTGAAGACATATTGAACCGATGACAAAATTGGCCATATCAATTGCATATGCTGCATGAAATAAACAAAGATTAAACCACCCAAACAACAACCTCATGTTTAGATATATCATGAGTAAAAGAAATAAGCTTATGTTATTATTTTCATCTTAGACCGGTGAACATTTATTGGACGGCTTCAAATTGATAAATACAATAATTATCTTTCAACAAGCACATGTTCACGAATCGGAGGTTGCAATCCTTCAAACATTAGGAATTTCTGACCGTGAGTTTCACAATCTAGTCGTTTTACTTTGAGCTAATGTATATCACATGGGACGCGGATTGCGTCCTACCCTCGCTCGGACGGTAATCCGTCCGGGCAGGGCTCCGTGGGGCCCACCGTGATGTAAGTGTTTTATCCACGCCGTTCAACACTTTTTTCAGATAATTTTAATATATGAACCAAAAAATAGGCAGGTCCAAAGCTTAAATGGACCACAAAGTAGGGATTGAACGTCCACCATTAAAAACTTTTTGGTAGCTGAAGAAATTTCGGATGAAGCTGATATTTGTGTTTTCACTTCATCCACGTCTACATGACCTTATGAATAGGTTGTATGGTAAAAAAACATCACGTTGGCTCTTAGAAAGGTTTCAACAGTGGGTGTCATTATCAGTGTAAGTTCCTTTGGCGTGGTCTACTTAAGCCTTGGACCTGCCTCATTTTTTGGGTTCACATATTAAAATTATTTGAAAAAAGCGTTGAACGACGTGGATAAAACACTTACATCACGGTGGGTCCCACAGAGGCCTGCCTGGATGGATTACCGTTCGGGCGGAGGTAGGACGCAATCCGTGTCCATATCACATGATGAATTAGTGGCTGTGTATGAACTCTCACGTGCTGCCTAAGTAGTATATTTTGGGGACGCGGATTGCGTCCTACCCCCTCCTGGACGGTAATCCGTGCAGGCAGAGCTCTGTGGGGCCCATCATGATGTAAGCATTTTAGCCACACTGTTAATCGTTTTTATATGATCATTTTAAGGTTTGAGCCAAAAATTGAGTTAGTTCTGGGGCTTAAGTGGACCACAAAGTGGGGATTGAACGTCCACCATTAAAATATTCTTGGGAGCTGGAGAAGTGCCAGATCAAGCTAAAATTTGTGTTTTCACTTCATCCAAGTCTGCATGACCTTATTAATAGGTTGGGTGGTAAAAACACATCACGGTGGCCCTTAGAAATGTTTCAACGGTGGGTGTCATTATCATTGTAGCTTTCTTTGATGTGGTCTAGTGGAGCTGTGAATCTACTTCAATTTTTGGCTCATAATTTAAAATGATCATGTAAAAACGATTAATGGTGTGGATAAAATACTTACATAACGGTGGGCTCCACAAAGCTCTGCCCGGACGGATTACCGTCCGGGCGGGCATCCATATTTTGGGACGTGGATTGCGTCCTACACCCGCCCAGACGGTAATCCGTCCAGGCAGGGCTCTCTGTGGAGCCCAAAGTGATGTAAACACACGTCGTTTATCACTTTTATCGGATAATTTTAAGAGAAAATTAGTACTGTGGACCCCACCTTTTAGCTGGCTGGTTTTATGAAAGAAGACAAACCTTCTTTTGCAAGTTGGACCTCCACGTACGGGGAGCGAATTTGAGGACGAAAATACCCCTCGCTTTCGAAGACGAGCGCTGACGCTCCTCCAGCCAAGAGTTGTACGAATGACTCAAAAGAGATCAAAGTTACATGGCCCCACAACTATGTATTTATTATATCCACAACGTTCATCCATATTTAGAGATCATTTCGGAGCGTTATCCAAAAAAAAAAAATCATATCCAAATCAAATGGACCACACCACAAAGAGCAGTGGGAAAACTGATTTTCACCGTTAAAAATTTTGTAGGGCCCACCACTTGATAGTTAAATCTGTCTTATTTTACGTCTCAAGCTTAATATGAGCTCGCCAAATCGATGGACGGTTTGGATATAACACAAACCTCATAATGGGACCCACAAAAGGCGGTGGGATTACAACAAAAAATAAATAAATAAATAAATAAATAAAAATAATAAAAAACTATAGCTACGGATTATAACCGTAGCCATATCCGTAGCCTATAAAATCGGCGAGGCAAACTAGAAAACGGCGGGGCAAACTAGAAAACGGCGGGGCAAAAACGGCGGGGCAAATTAGAAAAATGGCGGGGCAAAGTAGAAAATCGGCGGGGCAAAGTAGAAAACGGCGGGGCAAGCATGAAAAACGGCAGGGCAAACTAGAAAAACGGCGGGGCAAGCATGAAAAACGGCGGGGCAAACTAGAAAATCGGCGGGGCAAGCATGAAAAACGGCGGGGCAAACTAGAAAATCTGCGGGGCAAGCATGAAAAACGGCGGGGCAAACTAGAAAATCGGCGGGGCAAGCATGAAAAACGGCGGGGCAAACTAGAAAATCGGCGGGGCAAGCATGAAAAACGGCGGGGCAAACTAGAAAATCTGCGGGGCAAGCATGAAAAACGGCGGGGCAAACTAGAAAATTGGCGGGGCAAACATGAAAAACCGTGGGGCAAACTAGAAAACGGTGGCAAAAAAAATTCCATGTAACGTCGATATATCGACAATATGTCGATATATCTGTAACAGCCCACGCCCACACTATATGATATTGTCCGCTCTTGGCACAGCCCGCACGGTTTTGTTCTCGGGGAACTCCCCCAAAAGGCCTCATACAGTATAGGATGACAACTCTACATATAACCACCACAACTTTAGACGGCACTTCCGATGTGGGATAAAGCTTCACCTTCACTGTGTGCACAGTAGCCTGCCAGCCACACAGTAGCCTGCCAGCCATCTTGGGGCCCGCCCACATGTGTGCCCTCCCACATGTGCCCGCCCACATGTGACCACAGTGACGGGGCGTCACAATATCCCCCACCGAGAGCAGAGCCGTCCTAGGCTCTGATACCATTTGTAACAGCCCACGCCCACACTATATGATATTGTCCGCTCTGGGCACAGCCCGCACGGTTTTGTTCTCGGGGAACTCCCCCAAAAGGCCTCATACAGTATAGGATGACAACTCTACATATAACCACCACAACTTTAGACGGCACTTCCGATGTGGGATAAAGCTTCACCTTCACTGTGTGCACAGTAGCCTGCCAGCCACAGTAGCCTGCCAGCCACACAGTAGCCTGCCAGCCATCTTGGGGCCCGCCCACATGTGTGCCCGCCCACATGTGCCCGCCCACATGTGACCACAGTGACGGGGCGTCATAATATCGATATATCGGCGGGGCAAAAAAAATTCCATGTATCGTTGATATATCGACAATATGTCGATATATCGATATATCGGCGGGGCAAGCATGAAAATCGGTGGGGCAAAAAAATTCCATGTAACGTCGATATATCGACAATATGTCGATATATCGATATATCGACGGGGCAAAAAAAATTCCATGTATCGTCGATATATCGACAATATGTCGATATATCGATATATCGGCGGGGCAAAAAAAATTCCATGTATCGTCGATATATCGACGATATGTCGATATATCGATGCTTGATTTTGTCGATATATCGACATATGGTCGATAATATCGAATTAAGTCCTCATTTGTCCAGCGACTTAACCAAAAAATTCCATGTAATGTCGATATATCGACAATATGTCGATATATCAATGCTTTATTTTGTCGATATATCTACATATTGTCGATATATCGATGCAGTCTGTGTTGTTTTTTTTTTTTTTTTCTTTTTTTTTATATGTTGTGTTGCTTTTGTGGGTCCCATCATGATGTCTGTGTTATATCCAAACCGTCCATCTATTTGGCGAGCTCATATTAAGGCTTGAGACGAAAAATAAGATAGATCTAACTATCAAGTGGACCACACTGTAAAATACAGTGGGGAATTGAATGTCTACCATTGAAACCCTTTTAGGGGTTACAGGAGTTTTGGATCATTATGAAATTTGTTTTTCCTCTTCATCCAGGTCTTTGTGACCCTATGAATGAACTTAGACGGGAAGGATTTCTCACAAACATCATAGTGGGCCCCCAAAAAGTTTTTAATGGTTGATGCTCATTTAACACTGTTTCTTGTAATGTGGTACACTTGAGATTTGCATATACCTCATTTTTTGTCTCATACCATAAAATGATGTGGAAAAATATATGGATGGCATGGATGAAAAGCATACATCATGGTGGGGCTCATAGACCACCGAACATCCACCGTTGCGTGGTGGCAGGGGAGTACCCAATCCATTTACGTGAAAGGAGGGGTATTTTCGTCCAGAAATTCTGTCACCGCACGTATAGGTCTAAGTTGCAAAAAAAGGTTTGTCTTCTTTCATAAAACCAGCTGGCTAAAAGGTGGGGTCCACAGTACTAATTTTCTCTAATTTTAAAGTATTATCTTAAAATTAGGCAGGTCGAAGGCCCAAGTGGACTATACATTATTTGGGATTTAACGTTAATCATTAAAAACTTCTTGGGAGCTGGGGAAGTCTCCTGATCAAGCTGATATATATATTTTTTCACTTCATCAACGTCTACATGACCTTATTAATAGGTTTTATGGTAAAAAGCATTACGGTGGCCCTTGTAAAGGTTTCAACGGTGAGTGTCATCATCACTGCAGCTTCCTTTGGTGTGATCCACTGGAGATGTGGAGCTGCCTCATATTTAGTACTATACCTTAAAATTATCTGCTAAAAATGATGAACGGAGTAGATAAAACTATTACATCACGGTGGGCCCCACAGAGCCCCGCCCGGACGGGGGTAGAGGACGCAATCCGCGTCCTATATTTTGAACGTCTTTTCAGTGTCAAGTCACCAACATTCGCATTATTAACTCTTTTGAACTATTACAGCCGCGGGGATTACGGACGCGGATTCCCTCAAGCGCTTGGTTGCAGGATGATTGGAGCAACGCAGGTGTATGTGTTACATTACATCTAATCCGTTCATCCATTTTGCTGGGCCATTTTAGGCTATGAGCTTAAATAGGAGATAATCTAAATCTTAAGTAGACCATACTGTTGTAGGAAGGACGCGGATTGGCTACTCCCCCTGACACCAGCCAATGGCTGGTGGTCGGTGCTCCGTGGGACCCACCATGATGTATGTGTTTCATCCATGCCGTCCATCTATTATTACGGATCATTTTACAGTCTGAGACCAAAAATGAGTTATATCCCAATCTTAAGTGGACCACATCACATGAAACAGTGTTGAATGAGCGTCGACCATTAAAAAACATTATGTTTTTTATGTGGCCATGAAAGTTTCAGATCAAGATGATTTTTGTTTTTTCCCTTCATCTAGGCCTCTATGACCTAATCAACATACTAGATGTGAAATAAACAGTACAGTGGGCCTTAGGAGGATTTTAATGATAGATATCCAACCACTATTGCTTTCATGTAGTGTGGTCCACCTGAGATTTATGTACCTCTCATTTTTGGGGCCAAGCCATAAAATGATCTGTAAAAACGTATGAACGGAATGGATGAAACAAATACATCATCGTGGGGCTCACATAGCACCGACCACCAGCCCCGGGGCTGGTGTCATGGGGAGTAGCCAATCCGTTTCCTTGTAGGAAACGGTGGTCATTGATTGCCCACCATAAAAAACTTCGTAATGCACAACATAATATTTATTTGCCATGGAAACTATTTATAAGGTCACCCAGACCTAGATGAAAAGAAAAACAAAGATTAAATCTTCCGTGGCCCAAGATGTTTTTATCGGTGTTCCATCCCTATTTCCTGTGGTGTGAACGACTTGACGGACATAATATATATCATGCCAACAACACAGTAGACCTGCGGAGTTTGGTGTTTTAAGCTGCCTAGTACACATCATTACTAACGTTGTCAAGACTGGCACATTAAATGCAGTCTTTGATGATATGGTCCACTCACATTGTTACAAATATAAATTTTTTATTTATGACAAACAAAAGATATAGATTTTTTCAAAGATTCCATCCCATATTTCAATGGTAATGGGCCTACATACAGTAAGAATCCTTGGACGGCTCGTTCTAAAGCAAAAGATGAAATAATTTAGTGCCTTTGCTTTTGCGTTTTTTGAGATATCTTCCTTCTTCCTTTCAAAGGAGGAGTTGATGAAAGGTTTGCTTTAAACACAGAGACTTTGAAGTAGAGAGAGAGAGAGAGAATGGCTGAGATTGCTGTTCAGTTCGCCATACAAAAATTGCTCGATTTTCTAACAAAGGAAGCATATTTCCTTGAAGGAGTACATGAGCGGGTCACATCTCTTGAAGAAAAACTTGAAGAAATACGTGACTTACTCAAGCACTTCGATGGGAAGCGCAGAACAAATGTTGTGGTTAAGCGTTGGGTGGGCCAAATAAGAGATGTAGCCTATGATGCTGAGGACATCATCGACTCCTACATCTTTAACATTGTGCAACAGCGAGGAGAGGCAAATGCTGGATTCATGAGAATCCTAAGAAGTTTTTCTCGTCGCATCACAGACATCCCAGCCATCCGCCAGGTTGGAAAGAAGATCAGCGACATAGAAAGAAGGCTCAGTGAGATCTTGTCCAACAGACCAGAGCTCGGCATCGACAATATATCAGTATCCGGAGAAGCTTCATCTTCTTCAGATCAAACCTATACATGGAGGGAGAAGAGGGCTCCCATCGCCGAGGAAGCCGACGTGGTTGGTGTTGAAGATGAGACAAAGGCACTGGTGGGGCGGCTGATTGAAGGAGAGGCGCGGCGTGCTGTCATTTCGATCACTGGTATGGGAGGAATAGGTAAGACCACTCTCGCTAAGAAGGTTTACAATAAGGTCGATATAAAGAAGAATTTCGTTTTTCGTGCCTGGGTGTCTGTGTCTCAAGAACATCGACTGCGAGAGATTTTCCTGAGCATTCTAAAATCTCTGGAAAGAAATGAAAGGGAGACGACGACTGAGGAAGACTTGGGTAAGCAGCTCTATGATCACTTGGAAGGGAAGAAATATCTGGTGGTAATTGATGATATATGGACTAGAGATGCTTGGGATGGTTTGGTCGCTGCGTTTCCAGATAAGGCAAATGGCAGTAGAGTGCTGCTAACGACTCGCAATAAAGAAATAGCTAAGTATGCAGATGCACGGAGCACGCCTCATGAAATACGTTTTCTTGATGAAAGTGAAAGCTGGGAATTGTTCAGTAAGAAAGCACTTCTTGCTCTACCATGCCCTGCAAATCTGGAGGAGTCGGGGAGAAAGATTGTTGCGAAATGTGGAGGTTTACCTCTAGCTATCGCAGTAATAGGAGGCGTCCTATCAAGGAAAGAGAAATCAGTGAATGAGTGGTACAAAGTGCTTACAAGTCTCGAATGGCATCTACATGAAAGCGAAGATGCGATCTCGGGCATATTGGCCCTGAGCTACCATGACTTGCCCTATTACTTGAAGCCCTGCTTTCTCTATTTTGGAGCTTTTCATGAAGACTCTGCCATTGAAGCGGACCACTTGATTAAGTTGTGGATAGCAGAAGGGTTCGTGCAGAAAAGAGAAGAAGAAGAACTGGAGGATGTTGCAGAAGACTACCTCTATGAGCTCATCAGTAGAAGCATGATTCAGGTGGCAAGAAGGAAGAGCAATGGAACGGTTAAAAAATGCCGTATTCATGATCTTCTACGTGACCTCTCAATATCAGAAGGCAAGGAGGAGAGATTTCTGGATGTGCATGGGAACATAGCGCCTACATCACGCACCAAGGCACGCCGGCTTGCAATTACTTCTCGTTACATCAGTACGTCTCTCTCTCTTAACCGCTCCACTTTACACCTTCGCTCTTTGTTGTACTTCCGTTCAATCAGAGATACGCTGGGGAAACCGCAGTTGCAAATCCTATTAGTAGGTTTCAAATTGCTTAGGGTGATGGATCTCCAAAATGTACTACTCTCTAGTCTCCCAGATGAAATTGGGCATATAATCCATTTGAGGTACCTACGTCTCCATGTAATTCAAATGCTACCATCCACTATAACCCGCTTGTCCAATTTACAAACACTTGATGTAATCTGTCCGAAGCACATGCAGCTGGATGATATTTGTAAGATGGAACAGATACGACACCTACTGCTGGGCTGTTCAATCAGCAAACGCACGCCACTCCATCGCTTAAGCAATCTCCAGACTCTAAAGGTAGGAGGAAAGGCAGACGTCCGGATAGAAGCTGGGTTAGAGAAACTAATCAATTTGAGAGATTTGGAAATGAGAGATCTGGAAATGGATTCATCCCATTCCATTTGTAAATTGGTTCGCCTCAGATCATTATCGCTAAGGACAAGAGATGGATGTTCGATTCCGGCTTTTGAGTCCTTCTCAAATCATCAGCATCTATATAAGATGAAAATGTGTGGACGCTTAGAGAAATTGCTGGATCTGCATGAATTCCCACCTAACCTCACCGAGCTACACTTGATTGGGTCCCAAATACAGCAAGATCCAATGGGAACGCTGGAGAAGCTGCCGAACCTACGGATTCTCACATTACGCGAACGTAACTCGACAAGGAAAGATGAATCTTACATGGGAAAGGAAATGGTTTGCTCCGCCGGAGGGTTTCTGCAGCTCGAAAGTTTGTGTATTGAGGCAGTTGAATTAGAGGAGTGGAGAGTGGAGGAAGGAGCGATGCCCAATCTTAGATTTCTAGAAATGTTAGAATGTAAAAGATTGAAAATGATTCCTGATGGATTGCAATATGTAACCACCCTCAAAGAATTGAAGTTAAGTATGATGTCGAAAGAACTGGAAGAAAGGGTGACAGAGAATGAGGGAGAGGACTTGTATAAGATTCGACACGTACCGTCTCTAATTATTATCAACTGATGTGGCTGATGGAGATTGGCTGGTCGCTAGCGTGTCAGAGGGGCCCACAGAAGTCGAAATCTTACTCCGTTACAGATCCGTCCGCCCAAGTACAGTTCGGCCAGGGCACCACAGTCGTTCGTCTGTAAAAGTTGTTTGTTATTATGGTTTTAATTGAGTGGTTTGTGTTACTTTATTGATTTCTTGATATAGATGTTGTGAAATGTTAGAGAATAATATATGTAATCCTCTGTTTGTTCTTCATGGGTAATTCTAGTGCTACTAGATTGTCATTTCTCTGGCCTGAACTGGCACTGATAGATGCCACATCCACCGTCTCCGTTGGTTTTTTTTTTTTTTTTTTTTCGGGTTAAGAGTGCGGATAGTATGTGTTGAAGGAGGAAACGGATTGGCTACTACCCTGCCAACAGCAAATGGCTGGTGCTATGTGGGCCCACCATGATGTATGTGTTTCATCCACTCCCTCCGTACATCTATTTTTCCACATTATTTATGGTATGAGACAAAAAAATGAGATATATCCCAATCTCAACTGGACCACATTACAGGAAATAGTGTTGGATAAGCGCCGATCATTAAAAACCTTCTGGGGCCTATAAAAGTTTTGGATCAAGCTGATCTTTGTTTTTTCCCTTCATCTGTTCTGTATGACCTAATCAACCGATTGGATGTCAAATAAACAATACAGTGAGCCTTAGGATGTTTTTAATGGTGTATATCCAATCGCTATTGTTTTCCTGTGGTGTGGTCCACCTGAGATTTATATCCCTCTCAGTTTTGAAATCAAGCCCTAAAATGATATGTTAAAATGGATGAAACACATACATCATAGTGGGGCCCACAGGGCACCGACCATCAGCCACCGGGATTGTGGCAGGGGAGTAGTCAATCCGTTTCTGTTGAAGGCACAGGAAAATTCAGTGCCGTCGCTTCTCATTGGACCACATCTTCATCGATGATTCCACTGTCGATCCGTTTTTCCATATCATTTTAAGCAGGTGAGCCCAAAATCGAAGCATACCCAAAGCTCAAGCGTACCATACCGAACGAAATTGTAGGAATAATGATTTCCACAGTTGAAATATTCCTATGACCTACAGTGATATTTATCTGTCATCTAACTTGTTTATAAGATCAAAAATACTTCGATGAAGTGAAAATTAAAATATCAACTTGATCCAAAACTTAGGTAACCTTTCAGAAATTTTCAATGGTAGACGTTCAATTCATACTATTTCCTATGGTGTGGGCCACTTCAGATTGTATAGGCTTCATTTTTTAGTTCATGCAATAAAATTATCTAGTAAAATAGATGGACGGAGTAGATAAAATAAATAAATCATGGTGGCCCACAGGCTTTACTCGGTACGCTTAGGAAGCGAGTTACTCAGTACGCAGTCCGCTTCCTAGCTTGCTAACAAAATACGCAGGATTTCTCTCTCCAATTAGATTGCGTGGAAATTCTCTGGCGCCATGATAATTTATGTTTTAGATTCATACAGACCATAATTTTTACAAGGCTTAAGTGGACCACACAAAAAATGACACCTTCCTAAGGTCCACTGTTAAGTTTATTTGACATCTAACCTCCGGGTAAGGTCACACATACCTGGACGAAGGGAAAATATAAATATTGATCCTTAGGAGACTCCCAAAAATTTTCAACATTAGGCGTCCAATTCACACCATTTCTGTAGTGTGGCCCACTTGAGCCTTGGATCTACCTCGGTTTATATTCATTCCATAAAATGGTTTGGAAAAATGGATGGATGGTGTGGATCTGATACATACATCCTAACGAGGCCCATATGTAACATGTCAACACTTCTGGTTTTTCTAATTTGACCTGGAATGTGCCGCGATGCCTGCACCACGGGGAGTGAATTAGGTGGGACCCTGGCCTAACCCAAGACACTGCGGCACTTACCAAGGTGCCCACCTTGACTTGTGTACCATGTATCCATCCCGTTCATCCGTTTTTTCAAGATAAGTTTAGGACATTATGGCAAAAATGAAGTAGATCCAATTATTAGGTGGACCGTACCATAAATGTTTTATATCATGCCCAACATTTGTTTTTCCTCTTCATCCAGGCTTATATTGGTAGGGTATTCAATCGCCACTGTTTCCTAGAATATGATCCACTTGATAATTAGATCTTCTTAAATTTTGGTATCATGCACTAAAATGATCTGAAAAATAAAAATAAATAAATAAATAAAAAATGAACAGATTCGAAACAGAATACACAAATCAAGGTGGGGCCCCTAGTAAGGTTTGTACCTTCTTGGGTGAGGCCCTGACGCAGGGGAGGACGTGAGGTCGAGCACCGTCTTCCTCAAGAGGATAAATATTCCGAATCCACGGAACTTCTCTGGACTCCTCACAGAGACTTCTCGAATCCACGAGAAAAGAGAGCAGAAAATAGAAATAAATTCTAAATAAATTCGAAATAGATTAATGAATCATTGATAATTTCTAATGTGTCTCCTTACACTATTAATAAAGAAAAAAATAAACTAAAATTCGTAATTACCAAAAATAGTAAAATTCTAACTCTAATAAAAATCCTAATTCTAATACAACTCTTCTAAAGCCTAATTTCTAAAATAAAAATTACAAATAAACTTTTTCTAGAAGAGTCCTAGTATAACTAAAACTTATTTCTATAAGGAAAGAAAATCTAAAACTCTAAAAAATATCAAAAATTCGGAATTACTAAAAATAGTAAAATCTTCCTAAAAATTCGTTTTTGAGCTGAAAGCGCGTGTTTTTTGACGAAATGGACAGATGCGACCCACTTTTTGTGGGTCGGTTCACCTCAGATGGCCCGTTTCAGTAAAGATTGATAGCTTGTGCGCCCCGTAACGATACCCGGATCAAAAGTTATAGTCAATTTACGGTCCACCTTCTTTTGGCCCAACCATGCTAGGAACGTATCTGTGACACGTTCTACATCAGGCCCGGTCTCACCTAATCCACTCCCCTGCACTACACAACAAGCAACCAAATTTCTCCTGGTGTGAAATTTACATGGCCCCAATATGATGTATTTCTTAGATCTATACCGTACATCTATTTTTTCAGATCATTTTAGGAGACGAACCCAAAAACAATTCAGCTACAATGGACCACACGCAGTAGGATTTAATGCTACTGTTGAAAACTTCTTGAGGCCATGGAAGGATCTGATCAAGCTGATATTTGTATTTAACTTCATCTAGGTATGTGTAAAGCTGGTTTGCTAAGATTACACCTGAAAGCTTACACGGGAGAGGAAATGGTTTGCTCTGTTGGAGGGTTTCCTCGAAGTTTTGAAAATTGAATTGGGTGAAATATAGGTGTGGAGAGTGGAGGAAGGAGAGATGCCAAATCTTAGATGTTTAGAGATTAAAAAGTGGGGAGAATTGAAGATGCTTCCTGATGGATTGCAACATCTCACTACCCTTCAAGAATTGCAGTTGATATGGGTGCGGAATCTCTATGAAAGGGTGAGAGAGGAGGGAGAGGACTGAAATTAAGATCCAACACATACCCTCTCATGTCATCAGATAATAGTTGATGGCTTCTTTTTTTCTTTCTTTCTTTCTTTTTTTTTTTTCATTAATTTTTTTTTTAATTTTCTTATTATTATAAAATTTTCATGTAAGAATTCTATAAGGTTAGGCCTTATTATCAATGGTGTGGATTGCCCTAGGGGTTGGATAAAATGACTGAAAATACCAGTGGACCTCACTCAATTGTGATACATTTAAAATCGTGTAAGGGTTGGTGAACTCCTCAATCCTCTAAGCTATAAAAATAGGGCTGCCCCAAAACCTACATACACCATAAGATTACATTTCCATCCTAATGCTTCTCTAAGGATATAAGGTGCAAAAGACTATGACATCAAGCCTATAGTGATGACATCCCAATCAGGTATACCATGTATTCAATTTATTCAATCCCCATACTTAGTGCAAGTATGTGATGTATTCAATTTATTCAATCTCCATAGTGCAGGTACGCGATGTATTCAATTTATTCAATCTCCATACGTAGTGCATATAGTACGGTTCTTTGCAATTCGACATTAAGTTTTACATTTCAATCCTTGGAGGGTGGCATTATGATTTCAATTTAGCCTGATTTTAGAAACATTTTAGTATTGTGATGTTCCTCTGTTTTATTTCAGAGGAAATCACGTTCTTCCCGTCTGTAAATGGTCGAAATGACATTTCTCATCGACCCTGCTCGGTTGCGTTAGAGTCCATTTCAAATGCACTCCACTATATGTGTGTGTACAGAGACGATTGGATGATCCAAATGATCTTTGATTTTGGGTCTTATTTTCTACAATGGGATGATTACAATTACTTAACAGAAGTGATTCTTTAGAATACAATGAGAATCCATGAAATGGCCTGAAAAGTAGATGGATCAAATGGTTAATTGGACCTATTTCATTTAGAGTATCTCAACCGTCCATGTTAATTAGAAACGCTGATCAAATAGTTCATATTTGTCAGATCAGTCTGCTGTTTGCAAGATGTCACGTGAATTATGCCTCGAGTGCATTTCACTTGAGCCTTGAATCTGTTTCATTTTTGGTAGGCCTACCAAGGCCTGTAGTCCATTTCTGTGGCTAGATCAGGTGGGCCACCTGGATAACACACCTACATCATGGTAGGAGTCCAGAGTGGGCCCAACCTGTCTAAGTTGAGTGGCAAACAAACATTATGGTGGGCCCACGAATTGTTTCAACAGTGGATTGTACGTCAATCTCCCACTGTTTCTTGAAATGCGTCCATCTGAGATTAGGATTTGGCCCATCCACTGGGCTGGCAAAATGGATGGACGAATGGTATCATACACACGTTGTATGGGCCCCACTGATCCAGGGATCCACACCTATAATAAGCAGGAAAAATGGATGAACGGCAAGGTTATACAACATATGTAGGATGGGGGGACCCTGTTGGACAGTAGGTCACACCAAAGAAGGTTTGAATGGTGATAAAACCCCATCCAGGGTGGTGGGGCCCACGTCAGTTTTGGATCAAGGTGGTGAATAGGTGGGCTCCTCATCGCGACCTTGATCAACATGTTGTATTACTCCTTGACCTCTTCAAGGATTCCATCATCGAAACCTTCATATACAGCCTATATCACAAGCCTATGTCACGAGATATATCTTCCAAAGAACAAGGCTTTTTCAAATAGGCCCATTCGATTGGGGACCTTATGTAGAATGGGTTGCGGACATTTTCATGTTCAAGATGGACCAGAGAAGATCCGATTGGAGGTGGAAGTTATCAAAACCGTCATAACCTTAAAACATGCATATTGTAGAATGGGTTGCGGACATTTTCATGTTCAAGATGGACCAGAGAAGATCCGATCGGAGGTGAAAGTTATCAAAACCGTCATAACCTTAAAACATGCATATCTCGCAAACCGGAATGAGTTACACGACCTACCATATATGATTTTAGGGTAGGTCGAGCTACTTTAGCGAACTAACCCGGCATAGTGATACATGAACAATTAATTCTCTTTAAAATAATTACCTCTGTTTATAAATTATTTTTCATGTATAATTTATTCTACAAGACAATTCATATATAATTTATCACCAAAATAGTACTCTGTTTAACTGAGTATGATAAACTGAGTGAGAGGAAGTAACTGCTTAATGTGTATGATAACTATCAATCATTTTTTAGTAATGATCCAAAATAAGAAAGAAAGAACAACCAACATACAAAGGTGAAAGAAAAGGAATAAACATACACAGTTGTAAGACATGCAAAGTTGCAGGGCATCACATTACCTGTATAATATCAAGCTACCAATCTTGAAGACGTTGGCATGTCACCTTTAACAAATTAGTTATTTGTCTCTCGTTTAACCGCTCGGAATATCCCTGGCCTTCCACATTCCTACGAACCTGTAACAATTCACAGTAGAGACCTGTCGAGAAGATACATACATAGAAAAGAAGGGAAGAGAGCCCAACTCATCCAGATGCAAGCATACATGCCAATATGGCACATGGGTGTGAGATCCAAGCTTTCAATAGGTGGCCACACTGTTTAGATCCTCTGCCATAAAAATCAGGCTGTTTTCACTCCTCCAGTTGGACAGTCAGGAATGTCTTATTAGTGGGACTTTGGGTTATGGCCAGCCTGTTGAGATGGGCACTTGATATCCGGTCTTAGTGTTGAAATTAATAGAGTCTGTTTACCACCAAGTCATGGAGCCAGAACCGAAATTACATATAAATTACATGCATGTTAAATAGTCTGAATTATATTTCCAAGTTTAGTTGTATTAGGATTTTTTTTTTTTTTTTTTTTTTTAAACAAGAAGATTATTATTTAGTTATCTGGCTATTGGATTAGTGGACATTATTACATGGTTAAAAATGAAAAAATATATAATCATTGCCTTGTATAGGCCAAACAAAATGCTCAATCAAGCATATTTAATCACATGATCCAAAAGCAATGGTTGTGGGGTCACATGGTATGTATCTCACATTCAACCCATTCAATAAATGCGCGCAATCATTATTACACGACAAAACCGAAAATATAGCAGATGGAACCATAAGGTGGGCAAATCCATAGAAAGTAATGTACACCCTTCAAGTGTAACCTATATGATGATCGGATTGACCCGAAATTTTAACCATGTTATCACCATGGTGTAGTGCATACATTTGACAAATTGAATGTTATATTCATACTAGGTGGACCACTCAAGTCTCAAGTTTCATTACTTATAAAGGTAAAAAATGAGAGCATTTTTATAATTTTATCCCTCAAAAATACCTCATAGAGGTATTATTTGGTAAAACATAATTTCTTAGGGATTTTGTAGTAAATAAAAACAAATTTGGAAATTCATTTCAGTAAATGCTCCAATGTATTTGTACTTGGGTTCTCAAGCGATGGACTTGGAATTTACCAAATCCAAATCTATTTCAAATCAATCGATTTATCTAGTTCATGGATATTTTATCTTTTCTTTTCCCAAGTTCATGTGCCATGCATGTGATTACAATTAAGCCATTGGAATGGTGGACCCAATTTCAAACTAAACCACACGTTGGGTTTGGTAGGTCATAATCCCCTGATGAAGTTGATTGGATCATCATAACCACTAGTTAGTAGACATTTACATGTTGAGTTTCAAAAGTAAATTAGTTTTCATTTCAACCATCCATCAAATACCCACGGATTGCTCAGTTAGAACATTAGTTCAAGCGTAAGTTTTGTTTTATTATTCATCTACAGTAAACCTAGCAATTTGGATAGTTTAGATTGAGTCAGGTGTATCCAAAGAATCCAATGTTCAAGTGCATGCATTGGAATCACATTTTCTAGCAACAAAGTATCAACCATTCAGTCATTTCTTTGGTCAAAGGTGTAGTTGCGCGACATTAATTAGATGAATGAATGCTGGTGCATATTAAATGTCTCTTGGGCTGGGTTTGATTTATTTAGATTTCTCTCTCCTTCTTGGTCCACGCATTTCTCTCTCCTACACCAACAATTAAATACAGGGTGTGCATGTCCACATCGGATTTTCCATTGCCTTACCAATTAAACAAAAGAAACATATACAGCAACAAAAACGAAGGATTAGGGAGAGGGAAAGTGAAACCCAAATGTTCCCTGCTCGTATATGGGGGAACTGTATGGACGATCCTGTCATGGGCTTGTGGAGCCCACCCTGATGTATGTGGTCTATCTAATCTGCCTATTCATTTTAAATTCCAATTATAAGTCATGATCTAAAACAGGAGGTAGATCGAAGGCCCAAGTGTACCACACTAAAGATAAATGATAGGGACTTGATATCCATTGTTTCCTATGGTGTGGTCCACTTGAGCCTTTGATCTGCCTCATTTTTTGGGCTCATGCACTAACATTAGCCATAAAAATGGATGGATAGCTTAGATAAAATACATACATTTCGGTGGGCCCCATGAAGGGTCTTAGGAGACCGTCCAACTCTAGGAGGGATAGACTCTTTAGCTATGGATTAAATCTGTAGCAATGTTGCTACTATTTATATCCTTATCAAAATATTCTTATAGTCCGTAGCCTTTGCTCGTTTTTTTAGTAGTAATTTTCCATTGTTCTTCTGCTCTTCCTCGGAGATCTATCGAGTAGCATTGTCGGGCTTCATGTTAGTTGCCTTTGATTCTACTGACCCCATGCTTCGTCAAAAACTTTATGGTGAGGTGATAGATGGAGACTATTGTTGCGCACCACGCCAACAACACAGTGAGCCTAGATCCAATCTAAGGCCTCACCTACAAACGATAGACAGGAAGAAATATAAACTAGAAATAGATCAAAGCAATCCAAAACAAACCACAAGACAAGATATACGTGGAAAAACCCCAAACTAGGGTAAAAAACCACGGATGCAAAATTCCACTATGAAGAGAAACGAAGATTACAAGGCGATATACTAACCTCTCTCTTGGAAGTACATAGAAAATCCCTTGTCCACACCTTAGAATAATTTCCTAGAATTCACCTTAACCTAGAATAGCCCTAGGGACCCCAATTTATAGTTTTGACAACTTCCCTTTCCGCATCCCAGTTGTGAAAGGATTTGCGACACGAAATCCGCGAAACTCCTTTCGCATCCCAGTTGCGAAAGGACTTGCGACACGAAATCCGTGCAACCTCGACTGGTCGTGGGCGGCCTCAGATGTGGCTCCACTTCTCAACAATCTCCCACTTGGAGACACATCTCCATAAACCATTGTCTTCTTCATCCGGAGTGCACCACCTCCCCGTCTTCAAGCCTGAAGACCAATCAAAGCTGAACAGAGCTTCAGCTTCTCCCTTGTGACCGCCTTGGTCAGCATATCCGCAGGATTCTCACTTGTATGAATCTTCTCCAGAGCAATCGATCCATCTTCCAGTAACGAACGTATGAAGTGATATCTGATGGCAATATGCTTGGTCCTTGAATGAAGGGCTGAATTCTTAGCCAAGTGTATTGCACTCTGACTGTCATTGTACAGCTTGCAATCTGCTTGCTTCTTACCCAACTCTTCCATAAAACCTTGCATCCACACCATCTCCTTGCATGCTTCTGTAGCCACAACATATTCTGCTTCTGTCGTACTGATAGATACTATCTTTTATAACTGAGAGACCCAACTGACTGCAGCACTACCCAGAGTAAAAACATAACCCGTAGTGCTTCTTCTACTGTCGATATCTCCTGCCAAATCTGAATCCACGTAGCCTTGTAACTTGATTTTTGATCCACCATAACACAGCCCTACGTCCTTAGTACCTACCAAGTACCTAAGGATCCACTTCACAGCTTCCCAATGTTCCTTCCCGGGGTTGTTCATGAACCTGCTAACAACTCCCACTGCTTGAGCAATGTCTGGCCTCGTGCTCACCATAGTATACGTGAGACTCCCAATAGCTGACGCGTATGGGACTTTAGCCATGTAGTCCTGTTCCTCCTGCGTCTTTGCACCTTGCTCCTTAGATAGCTTGAAGTGGTTGGCTAATGGAGTGCTAACCGGCTTAGCACCTCCCATATTGAATCGATCAAGTACCTTGGCCATGTACTCTGCCTGTGACAAAACTAATTTCTTGTTTTCCCTATCACGCTTTATCCTCATGCCTAGGATTTGTTTTGCAGCTCCTAAATCCTTCATGACAAATTCTCTAGACAATTGTCTTTTGAGATCTGAGATGTCCTCCATGCTTGAGCCAGCCACAAGCATATCATCAACGTACAGAAGAAGGATGATGTATGACGTATCAAACTTCTTCAAGTAACAACAGTGGTCTGCATGACATCTCTTAAAACCGTTTCCCGACATGAAACTATCGAACTTCTTGTACCACTGCCTCAAGGCCTGCTTCAGGCCATATAGACTCTTCTTCAGTCTGTATGCCTTGTTCTCATTACCTGGTGCCACGTATCCTGTCAGCTGATGCATATATATCTCTTCTTCAAGGTCCACATGAAGAAAGGTTGTCTTAACATCTACCTGTTTTAGATGTAAGTCCTCTAAAGCCACTATACTCAAGACCATGCGAATCGTAGACATTTTCACTACCGGTGAAAATATTTCCGTGAAATCGATACCTGCCTTTTGTTGAAACCCTTTCACAACCAATCTGGCCTTGTACCGTTTCGAACCATCGTGCTCCTCTTTCAGTTTGTAAACCCACTTGTTATGAAGAGCTTTCTTACCCTTGGGTAGAGTGACTAGCTCCCATGTACGATTAGACTCAAGAGAGTCCATCTCATCATCCATGGCCTGCTCCCACTTAACCCGTATATCTGACTGTAACGCCTCTTCAAAACACTCTGGCTCACCATTATCTATCAATAGTAGATAATGTAAGGAGGGTGAGTATCAGACCATGGGTCTCCTCTCCCGAGTAGACCTCCTCACAACTGGTGTATGCGGCTCTACCTCATCCTGTGGCACTGTAACACCCATGTCCGATAACTCTTTCAACTCTACGAATTCCTTTTTCTCGGCCTTATTTTCCTGCACACTGTCCTTATGCATCACTTTTTCATTAAAGACTACGTCCTTGCTTCTGATGATTTTTCTGTTTTCTGCATCCCAGAACCTGTAGCCAAAATCATGTTGCCCATAGCCTATAAACGTGCACCACCTGGACTTCGCATCCAGCTTGTTTCTGTACTCTGCATCAATGTGAACATATGAAGTGCAACCGAACACTCTAAGATGTGCAAGGTTCACTTCTTTCCCAGTCCACGCTTCTTCTGGTAGCCCACCATCCAATGGTGCTGAGGGACTTCTATTGATGAGATATGCGGCAGTATTCACAGCATCTGCCCAAAAGGTCTTGGGCAACCCTGCATGTAACCTCATGCTCCTGGCGCGCTTAAGGATGGTCCTGTTAATACGCTCAGCCACACCATTCTGCTGTGGTGTCCCTGGAATCGTTTTCTGATGTTTGATTCCATTTGCTGCATAATACTCCTCAAACCTCTTATCACAATACTCTCCCCCATTGTCAGATTTGAGACACTTTACTGTTTTACCTGTCTCATTTTCTACCATAACTTTCCACTTCTTAAATACATCAAATACATCAGATTTATGTTTTAAGAAGTAGACCCACAGTTTTCTACTAGCATCATCAATAAAGGTAACAAAATAACGTGAGCCACCAAGAGATAATACCTGTGCCGGTCCCCACACATCAGTGTGTACAAGCTCCAACAGATGTGTCTTTGGAGCGCGTCCCGTCTTCTTGAAGCTTACCCTCTTTTGGTTGCCATACACGCAGTCCTCGTAGAATTTCAAGTCAATAGACTTCAGCCCTGGTAGCTTCCCTTTTAACAATACCACTTTCATCCCTTTCTCACTCATATGTCCCAGCCTCTGATGCCATAACTGCCCATTCACTCCAGTTGATGCGACCGTGAGTGAACTATACGATCCTGAAGTCACTTACAAAGTACCTTCCTTTTTGCCTCGAGATATTACCAAGGCACCTTTTGTGATCTTTCATGAGTCACTGGTGAATGTCGTCACATAACCGGTATCAGCAAACTACCCCACTGAGATCAGATTACGTTTCAAACTCGGTACATGTCTGACATCCTTCAATTTCAAGACCGTTCCGTCTTTCTGATTTACATGAACATCTCCCTTTCCAACATATTGCACGGCTCATCATCACCCAGGTAGACTCTCCCAAAGTCACCTGACACATAATCACGCAGAACTTCCTTACACGAAGTAGCATGAAACGAATTAAGCACCCGAGTCTATAACCCAAGACTCATTCCTCGCATCAAGAGACAAGATCAACGCCTCTGTATTGCTCTCCTCAGACAGATTCACTGAATCTTCCCACCTTGAGAGCTTCCTTCTTGTTTCTTGAGCGCCCTGCAATCACGTTTCATGTGCCCCTTCTTGCCGCGATGCCAACACCCGTCTTTGTCTTTCGGTCCCTTGGACTTATTCCTTGACTTAGAACGCCCGTGTTTATTGCCTCATTTGTTCAGCAATCTTCCTCTTCCTTCAACGTTTAGACCATTCCCTGAATCACCTGAAACTCCTGATGCCTTCCTTCTAGATTCTTCGCTGAGAATTAGACCGGCCACATCAACAAATTTCAGCTTTGTCGATTCTGAAGAATTGCTCACAGCAATCACCAAACCATCCCAACTGTCTGGCAAACTGGATAAGATTAATAACACCCTGACCTCATCCTCAAAAGTAATGCCAACAGATTCCAACTGGCTTGTGACTGTATTGAACTCGTTTAGATGTTCAGCTACGCTCCCACCATCTGACATCTTCATGTTGAATAGCTGTTTCATAAGATGAACCTTGTTGGATGCTGAGGGCTTTTCATACATGGTGGCTAGGGCTTCCATTAATTCTTTTGTCGTTTTTACCTTGGATATATTGAAGGCGACGCTCTTAGACAAAGAGAGTCGGATCGTTCCTAAAGCCTTCCTATCCAGTAAAAACCATTCATCATCTGTCAACTTTTCTGGTTTCTTCTCTTTTCCTCCTAGAGGAATATAGAGGTCCTTCTGATACAGATAATCCTCCATCTACATCTTCCAGAAGGCAAAGTTTGAACCATCAAACTTCTCAATTCTAGTTTTCCCATCTTCTGCCATCGCTTCCAATAGAACTAAACCAATAGCTTTGATACCAGTTGTTGCGTAGCACGCCAACAACGCAGTGAGCCTAGATCCAATCTAAGGCCTCACCCACAAACGATAGACAGGAAGAAATATAAACTAGAAATAGATCAAAGCAATCCAAAACAAACCACAAGATAAGATATACGTGGAAAAACTCCAAACTAGGGTAAAAAACCACGAATGCAAAATTCCACTATGAAGAGAAACGAAGATTACAAGGCAATATACTAACCTCTCTCTTGGAAGTACAGAGAAAATCCCTTGCCCACACCTTAGAATAATTTCCTAGAATTCACCTTAACCTAGAATAGCCCTAGGGACCCCAATTTATAGTTTTGGCAACTTCCCTTTCCACATCCCAATTGCGAAAGGACTTGCGACATAAAATCCGCGAAACTCCTTTCGCATCCCAGTTGCGAAAGGACTTGCGACACGAAATCTGCGCAACCTCGACTGGTCGTGGGCGTCCCCAGATGTGGCTCCACTTCTCAACAACTATAGCCCGCATGACGACCATGGATGGTCTATCGAAGATCGCATTGTACACCGAAGGGCAGTCTACCACGAGGAAGTGTACCATGGTGGTGACTTGATTCGAGCCCTCTCCTGCTATCATTGAAAACAAAATACTGCCTTCCAAGGTCACACTCTCTCCTAAGAATCCAAGCAGAGTGGTTTGCATAGGCCATAATCTCTACTTCCTTATCCCCATCTTGTCGAATCCTCAAAGATCTGTCGAGTAGCATTGTCGGGCTTGATGCTGGTTGCCTCTGACTCTACTGACCCCATGCTCGGTCGAAAACTTTTGGTGAGGTGATAGATGGAGACTATAGCCCGCATGACGTCCATGGATGGTTTGCCCTAGATCGCATTGTACACTGAAGGGCAGTCCACCACGAGGAAGTGTACCATGGTGGCAACTTGGTTGGAGCCCTCTCCTACTATCATTGAAAACAGAATATTGCTTTCCGAGGTCACACTCTCTCCTGTGAATCCAAGCAGAGGGGTTTGCATGGGCTATAATCTCAACTTACCTATCCCCATCTTGATGAAGCAGCTACAAATAGAAGATTTGTTGAGCTCCCTATGTTGCCCAACATCTGGTGCACTTTGTGGTTGGCCACAGTCATGGTGACCATCAACGTGTCATCATGGGGTGCTAGATTCCCCTTGTATCCTCCACAACAAAGGCAATCGTGCACGATTCTATCTTGGGCTTCTTCTTAGGTCGACTAGTGAGGTTCACCTGATGTACCTTGTCGATGAGCCTTACACTCTTTGTATGAGCTTGGTGTGCTCGGTTCGAGTCGCCTCCACTGACGAGTCCTTAAAAAATGGTACTGATTTCTTGAACTGACTCATTGTCGTTGTTTTCCTCTTGTTGTTCTTGCGAGAAGCTGGTCGGTCTTCCTTGTGCCTGATGTTGAACTTGTGCAAGTAGCCCCTCTGGATAAGGGATTCAATCTCCTCCTTGAGATTAAAGAAATCCACCATGTTATGGTCATGATGTCAATGAAAGTGACCATATTACGACCTATACATTTTCTCTGGTTTGATTGTCATCTTGTTTGGCTACTTCAGGATTATCTTCTCTTTGACCTCCATAAGCAACTGCTTTGGCATGGTGTTCAATGGAGTATACCGGTGAAACTGACTCTCTAGAACTTGAGGAGCCAGAGGAGCGCCACCCTGGTTGTCATCTTTTTTTTTTTTTTAGGTTGGTGGTGGGTCCCTCCTTGGCCTCTCTCTTTGTGTCTTTGGTTGAGCTATTCTAGCTCTTGGCTTCCTTGCGGGCACTAAACAGTTCCTTGGCGTTGGTGTAATTTTTAGCTCGGTTCAATAGTTCGGCAAGGGTCACTAGGGGGGTTCTTACTGAGTGAGAAGAGGAACCTCCCCCATCTAAGCATAACCATCATGGTCGTGAGTGTTACCTCATCAGAGTAGCCATTTACTTGGACGGCCTCGGCGTTGAACTAGATGACGTAATCCTGTAGAGACTTGCCATCCTTCTAAGTTACTATAAGAAGGTGGGTCGCTAGCTCGCGAATAACTTTGCCTCCGATAAATTGGGTGGTAAAGGCCCTACTAAGCTGGGCAAAAGAGCCGATAGACTTTGCTTTAAGTTCATGTATCACTTCCGAGCTGGCCCGATGAGTATCAAGGAGAATGCTCTGCACATCATGGGTCCGGAAGTGCTGTGAAGCTCCACTCATGCTTTGAATAACTGCAAGTGCTCGACGGGGTCACCTGAACTCGAATAGGGTTATATTTGGGGCATTCTAAATCTGGGCAACAACTGAGCTTGCAGGCTGTCGTCGGTAAATGGCGATTCGGTTTGCTCTAGGAGAGTGTCAACAATACCGGGGCCTTTGCTCGGAATGCTTGATGAATATTACTAAGCTAGTCTCGAATCTTTATGATTTCTGCCCCCAAGGGACCTTGTTCTTCGTCATAACTTTTGGGGCTTTCTCCCGAGCCTGTTGCCTCTCATCGAGTTCATGGCGCATGTTAGATTCGTCGAGCTTTGTCGTCGCCCACGTCTGGGCTAGGACAACAAGGCCTCCTTCGGCTCGTACTTGCCACAGATGTTGCTCGGGGAGTGACCGTATAGGGTGAGACTACTCAGTCGCCACCTCCACTACTTCCCGTAGGTTGGTCGGGATGGTTGTTGTCTCTCTAGCAACCTCATGATGCCATCTACATTATCGACCAGGGTTCCGACCTGGTTCTCGAGGGAAACGAGCTGGCTTCCTCGATTTCGGGATTTTTGCACCACAACTTGTGAGGGAGGCTTGGACTGGGGAGGTGATTGTGAAGGCTTGACCCTTGTCAGACAGGATATGGTGGTAGGACTCGGTTGTGGCTAGGGCATTCCCTTTTCTTTTTACCATCGAAGGGAAGATTGGGAGCACTTGTAGCTGAAGATGGTGAGAACACAGCTTTGTCGAGTTCCCACAAATGACACCAATTCGTTGTTGCTGAATTTTGGCCAACAAACGAGGATGATGCAAAACTATGCCCGGTGATGCTGGTGTTCGGTTGTGGACCCTCTGATACCTAAGTTAGGCGTATAGACGATGACTTTGACTGTGTAGACTAGGGTTTTGAGCTTTCTATTTTTTTCTTTCCTCTGGTTTAGAGTTGTCATATAGATAAGGCTCTGGAGGAGGTTTCACACCCCCATATCTTAATGTGCTATATTAGAGAGTCCTTGTTTTCATGCGATTCCTATCTCGGATTTCCTGGAGTGATCTTTGGCTGAGATTAGGTGGATCCTCCTCTCCCATGTCAAGGGCGATATTCTCTCTAGATTATTTGTATTGCCTCTCTAGCACTTATTGACTTGGTCAACTCGGGATACTGGGGAGCTCAGAGCTCAAGCTCCTTCCCTACGGGTTCCTTACTCATGTGGTAGACATTTCTGGTGGGGTGAGTCTTCTCCTATCGAGCTCTGTCCTCTGACCGCTTAGCTTGGCGGCTCATCTTTGAGCCGGAGGAACTACTCGTCCTATGATGATGATGACCCTTCTGCTTGGTCCTTGATCAGCCTAGTTCAGAGGTTCTTCCTTGGCTCGGAGGCATATTACTTGTAAACAGTAGTCATTCTTTTCGTGTGAGGGACCAGCATATTACTTGTAATTTGTTCACTCCCCAAGTATAGGGTTGTGATGTAGTAATAATCTCGGTAAGACCGAGGTCGAATCCACAGGGACTGAAACCTGTACGTATTCTGAAACTAACTAGAACTAAAACTAGACTAAGATGAAATCTAAATCAATTATAATTTGAGGAATAATGATGAAATAATTAACTAAACTTAAGAGAATTCAGAGGAAGAAACACTAGGGATTCAGAGGATCCACTTGTAGAGATCAGGGAGATCTTATGCCTGGATTAAAAATCAGGGAAATTAACTGAACTGCCGTTGATATAGTTTTCAAGAGATGAGAGGTATATGAATTAGAATGGATTCCATCACCAAACCATGCCCAGGAGACAAAGCAAACAACAGAATTAAACTAATTACCAACCAGTCAACATGTTTATGAAGGTTAGGAAGGGTACCGACATCCAACCATGCCCAGGAGATGATGGTGAACAACAGGGCTTCCTGACGTCATAAACGTAAAAGGAAAAAGGAAATACTCAAGCCATTGCAAATCTATTGTAATTTCAGTCACAACAAATCATTAACAACTAAAGTATTTCTTAATTATAAACTAAAATCAAAGTCATTCAAACACAAATCAAGCCGTAGAATCTCCACATCACACCACAAGCTTCACCTCTTAGCCCTAGCTAAGAGGTTCAGCCAACCATGAAGGGCTGAATCGCTTAGACAAAGTAAAAAATAAAAATAGAAGAAAAGAAAAGAAAAGAACTCCCTGTCTCTCAGCCTCCACTGCTGCCCAAGCCGAACTCCAACCCAGAGATATCCCCTCCCTACTCTCTTTTCATCCTAATATAGCTGCTGGGGAGATCGGTTGAGGCTTCCGCACGAGAGGTCGTACGTAGACAGATGGAGGAGTCAGTTTTGGAAACTGCCTACAACGTTTTACGCAGCCGGACTCCTTTACGCAGCAGCAAAACACATGCTATTGGACTATTGTTTTCCGTATTATCTTCCAAAATTGCAACGTCCCTAAGGTTTACATTTGATCGGCTACACCTTGGACGGTTCGGATCACCAATCCGATTGTGATATGATTCACAAAACCGGCCCACAGCGGCCGGTTTTTGCGGACGCAGAGTCTACGCACGAGCTTTCGCTGTGAAAAACGGCGGGCCCCAGATCTGTATCAGCAGTGAAATCCAGTCCATCTACTGGACTCAGCTCGAAAAACCGGTCGGACGTGAGTAATCTTGAGTCAGTTTCGGTGTGGCCCATTGAATTTTAACCCAGCCATCCATCCTGCGTTTTTCATTGATCAACGTCCGTACACATGCATGGGACCAAACGGACATCTAGGCGAGGGTAAAGTCCCCTCTATGGTTCCATTGGACGGTTTGGATCATGGATACGGCGACGATCGAGATCATATAGTGGGCCACGGAAGTCGGCAGTGCGAACGCACGTCCCTGCGTAAACAGGGACGCTGTGATGATGGTGGGGTCCAGGATCAATATCATATGGAAAATCCACTCCGTCCAGTGAACTACCCGTGAAAAATTGGACGGTCGTGATCGGTTTTGGGTCGGGTTCGTGTTGACTCACGGAAGTTTTCTTAACGCCCTCCATCCTGCGTCGAGACCTTTATGTAGATGCAACATCGGAGAAATTCGGGAAAACGACCAGGGTACGGTCGGTTTGATCCTATGAATGCAGTGGATGGTTCGGATCATCCACCTGGATGTTGATGGTGGACCACCTGCACGCGACTGCAAGTCTCTGTTTGAAACAGAGAGTAATTTTTTTTTTTTTTTGTTTAACTGAGAGAGCCGGAGTCGGGTCAGCGCACGCTGACCGACTTCGCTCTTTCGGTGTTTTGCCAGTGCATGGTACATGTGCACACATTCCTGCAAGTGGGGCCCATTTGGATGTCAATGAAGACAATCCGCTCCACCCATCTATTTCCTCAGATAATTTAAAGGGTTGAGATACGAATTGAAGTATATCCGGCTATCAGGTGGGCCCATAATCATGATTCTGAGGGCTGATCTGACCATTGGATCACTTCCGCACGGATTCGATGGATGAATTTTGACATGTACGGTTATTTTATGGTCCTCAGGTTAGGTATAAAGTTTTGAGCCGAACGGATGGTGGAAACCCTGTGATCTCGCATTCTGGCTGGATTTCAGGCGACTTGAGCTTTAGTTTCTCGCTTTTCTCGGATATCTGACGTGTACATCCATTGATCTTGGTCCCCTGGAGTCCGTCTCTTGCCTTTGGTGTCATCAGAGCGTTAAATCCGTACTTTTAGTGTCCTATTTCAATCCAAGCTCCTAAAGTCACCTTGCAACACAAATACAAGTAAATCGGACTATTAAATAGTATATTGTTCGTAAATCCCGGCAATAATTGGGTCTGATATGCAATATTTGACCCTCAACACAACCCCCAACCAGCATTTTGCTAGTCCCGAGCAAAGTATGCGAAAAACTAATTTCAGAATTACAAGACAATTTCTACAAATTCGAGTGATATTTCGAAAACAATCCAGATCCTGAGATTCTAAGATTCATGAATGTTGAAAATTAATTTCTCCTGGACGCAAGCACATGGTAGACTTCATAATCAAGTTCAAAGGTATTAATCTATTGATTAGGACAATTACAAACATTGAGTTTCATGAGTGTGTAGTGTAATCTCGGCTTATCATCAATAAGATTCAATTCGTTATTTCATGACATCATTGGTAACTAACAAGAGTACTCAGGACAATCAACTTAAACTTAAACTTGCCTCATAGGTCAACCTTCCATTCAACAACCTTTGATTTTTCCATGAACAGTAGTGCCAAGGAGAGGGACCAAGTTCTCACCTATAGGGAGCAAACCTATGGTGAGAACTAGTCGCCTAACTTTTTTCCAAATGTTAGCCATGGGGACTCGAATTTGCACCTATAGGGAGCAAACCCATGGTGAAATTCGTTCGCCCAACCCTTTTCGCGGGTAGCTATCTTGTAGCTGGTTATTTTCTTTTTCTTCAATTCTTCTTTTTCTATTGATCAGGATGGGAAAATTGTCCAGGATGGTTCCTTTCATGCTTAATGATTACCAAGTCAATCCTTCACTATCAAACTGAAACTTTAATGTGAAAGCGAGATGTGTCTTGTGAAATCATGACTCAATCAATGTTTAAAACCTCTAATCATGGATTAACAATTTGAACTTAACTGTGAAATTTAACAGATATTGAAATTAAGAGTCATAAATTTCCAACATCACGTATCTTGAAATTTTAAATCCAGGATATCCGTCAAAATCACTTCGAATTGACTAGAAAGTCCAGAGGAAAAAAAAAAATTTTAAAAATTTTCACAATTCTTGCTCAAGACCAAGAAAACACTGATTAGGAAACCTAATCTCCCACCCCCAACCTGAAATCCACATTGTCCTCAATGTAAAAGATGTAAACATGCAATGCACATGGGACAACAAAAGTAAAAGAGAAGGGATGGGAAGATGGTACCTGGATAACGAATCAGGAGACTTTTCCAAAAATATCAGCGAGAGAGTAAGTCAGCGCAAGAGAGAAAACAAAACAAGAATAATAAAAATAGAATCCTACCTATACCACTTTCGCAGGTGCTCTCGATTGCATTTAGCGTATGCAACAAGCCTTTAAACCCCTAGGTTCCCCCTAGTGGACGAGTTGTAGTCTCGTGAGGGTTTACAGCAATGTTACCCACAAACATTGACCTAACTACTCATGCTGCAAGGTTCATCTTCTGGCCAGTATCTTGATAAGTTTCTCAGTAAGTTCCTCAACAAGATCATCCAAAAGCCCTTTTTGCAAAAGGCTTGGGTGCCCTGAAGCATGACTTTCCAAAGAGACTTATGTACCTCATAAGAAATTTTCCATTGCATTGCTTGAGGTAACCAGAGTATGTACGATTCACCTGTGACAGAAGAAGTTTCAACGTTAGTATCCCATGGTGAATCAGAGACTACAAGTAGATAAAGTTTAGA
The DNA here is from genome assembly GCA_021015155.1 of Magnolia officinalis. Classification (NCBI taxonomy): domain Eukaryota; kingdom Viridiplantae; phylum Streptophyta; class Magnoliopsida; order Magnoliales; family Magnoliaceae; genus Magnolia; species Magnolia officinalis. The sequence goes on along the minus strand of JAJHSJ010000015.1, from coordinate 2,310,994 downwards.
AAACTTTACAAAAAGTGATGTAGCCTCAACACATTTCGAAGTGTCAAACTTCGGTTCAATTTTCAGCTCCTCCTCCTTTAATGGTAGACGTTTAGGATCAGGGGAAGAAGGGGCTTCAAAATAAGGGTTCTCTCGGTCAGTGATAACTACCGAGATGTTGTCTTGCAAGGCATCCACTTTGTCTTTTGACATGGGATCGTTTGACTTTGTAAAGTGTGCCCAGCAATTATCAAAAGAGTCGAAAATTTCAACTGAGAGTGACTTATTTTCCTCATTGAAGTCTGTAATGAGATGCTCAAGGACTCCCTCGCCCTTAAAAGTATGTGAAGATATGCTCTCTTGCTCCAGCCCTGCACAGACATATTGAAGATCAATAAGGGAAGCATCGATAGGATCACTTTGTTTATTGAAACTACTCAATCGAGGCGTTGAACTGTCCAACGTGTACAGCTCAGGTGGTGGTTTCAAATTCCAGAGTCGTAGCGAGCAGCTCGTCCTTCTCCCGAATCACATTATCATTCAATTCAAGAGAGTGGTCCAAACATGTCTCACAGAAGTTAGAAGGGTCGGTTCTAATGAGTTCATCTTCCACTTTTAAATCAGACATGTTAGGTGAGTGGAGTAGCTCAGTATGACCGATCACTTCATGTGCTTCTTGAGCATTGGCCTGGACCATACTTGAGATTGATTCCAGGGGAATTTGGGTTGTGCTCTCATGAATCTCATCACAATACTTCTCAGCTTCCAATTCAGTGCAGTACACACTTGAGATGGGATCGCTTTCCTCACAATCTATTCCTAAATTCGGTTGAGGTTCGAATGAACTAACCTCTACCTCATTATTGAATTCATGTGTGTCAAGTAAGGAAGGTGTGTCATCGTCAATGTATTTGAAAGACAACCATGTCTCTTCCCCATTCTTTTGAACAGTCATTGAGATCGACTCATCGGGGAATTGAACCATATGCTCATTAGCACAATTCAACTCTTCATTCCAAATTCCAGAATTCTCTAAAAGCAAGTTAGGATTGTATTGTATTTCTGGACTGGGTTGCAACTGGGGTGAACTAGTCTTGTTCCTCTTATTGAGGTGCGATTCAATTGCCTCTAATGATTTCATCATTTTCGCAACATGCTGGTTGAATTGTTCTAGATTAAAACATGAATCTTCTTGGATCGCTTCTGGTTGGTTCTCAAAAGTAGGGGATCCAAGAGAATTATCACTATAACATGTTGTTGGTTCATCTTCCCGACATTGATGGTTCCACTGATTAGAGTCATACGGATCATGTGTGGGAGAATCTGATGGTTGGTAATACATATTATCACTCATAATATAATCACGCATTGTTTTCTTTTTCTCAGATGAGTGATAATAATTCTCACTCTCATAGTTATGATAACCCCAACATTCACGTACTGTCTTGTTAATCCGTGGGGTGTAATTGTTCTCCTGCATATGATCACGTAAGGACTTCTTAACCGGTGGATCTTTATATTCCGGTCGGTTCTCGATGATAGTTTCAGAATAGTTTTGAGACATTGGTTGATTTCTATCATAATCATCATCCCAATATAGGTTATTCTTCTCAGCATACTGACGTTCCCACTCGTGCATATACATGGTGAAACCCTAACTCTGAGTTTACTCCTAAAATAAAATAAAAATCCTACAGCAGCATGGAAAGTAAAAGGAGGGGAAGTTAGAACGAAGTTACCAGATTAGAAATTCCTATGTTAAGATCCTGCAAAACAAAACAAAAGAAATTAGTTCCTAAAAAAATAAAAATTTTAAAGTTAGAAAATTCTAAGATAGAAATAAAAAAATTAGTTTCTAAAAAGGAAACCTAGAATAAGAAAATTTCTAAAACTAAAATCCTAATTCTAGAAAAAAAAGAAAAAGTAGAAAAATTAGGAAGGGATTACCAATTTAGAAGTTTCTATCTAAGAATCCTACAAAAGAGGAAACAGGTTAGTTCTAGAAATCAAATAAAAATAAAAAAATCTAAAACAAAAGTTAATCTAATTCTGAGGTGGGCCCATAATCATGATTCTGAGGGCTGATCTGACCATTGGATCACTTCCGCACGGATTCGATGGATGAATTTTGACATGTACGGTTATTTTATGGTCCTCAGGTTAGGTATAAAGTTTTGAGCCGAACGGATGGTGGAAACCCTGTGATCTCGCATTCTGGCTGGCTTTCAGGCGACTTGAGCTTCAGTTTCTCGCTTTTCTCAGATATCTGACGTGTACATCTATTGATCTTGGTTCCCTGGAGTCCGTCTCTTGCCTTTGGTGTCATCAGAGCGTTAAATCCGAACTTTTAGTGTCCTATTTCAATCCAAGCTCCTAAAGTCACCTTGCAACACAAATACAAGTAAATCGAACTATTAAATAGTATCTTGTTCGTAAATCCCGGCAATAATTGGGTCTGATATGCAATATTTGACCCTCAACATAATCAATAGTCATTCTTTTCGTGTGAGGGACCGGCTCAGATTTCGATCCCCACAACACGTCCCATGGACAACGCAATGGAGCCGTGGTTTTGGGTGTTTTAAGCACATAAAACAGGTGTTGCAAGATTCTAGTCCATAGTTCACCGGGAGTGGGCCTACATGCATGAGACTTGGGCAGAAGATGAAATAATTGAGCCGCCTTTGCCTATTGCTAAAGAAAAAGATGAAATAATTCAGTGCCTTTGCTTTTGCAGGGAGGTATCTTCCACGTTGACGGTAGAGTTGCAGAAAGCCTTGTTTTGAACATAGGCTTCTGACGAAAAGAGGACGAGAGAGAATATGGAGAGTGTTGTTCAGCTCGTCATACAAAAGCTGAACGATTTTCTAACACAGGAAGCATATTTCCTGCTCGGAGTAGATGATCAGGTCAGATCCCTTGGAACCAAACTTGAATGGATGCATGCCTTCCTCAAAGACGTTGATGGGAAGAGCAAGGAGAATGAACTAGTTAAGCTTTGGGTGGCCCAAATAAGAGAAGTAGCCTACGATGCTGAGGACATCATCGACTATTACATCTTTAAAATTCAACAAGAACGAAGAGATAGAAGTGTTGGATCGATTAGATGCGTAAGAATTTTTGGGAGTTGTAAAGCATTGATCTGTTGGATTGATGAGATAGTCCTAGAAATGCTGGATTTTATAAAAAACATACGAGCCATCCACGACGTTGGAAAGAAGATCCGCATTCTAGAAGGCAGGCTAGATGAGATCAAGGAGAACAGATCACAGTACGGCATAGGCAATATATCAGTTGGTGAAGGAGCTTCATCTTCTTCGAATCAAATCCCGATGCAGAGGGAGAAGAGGGCTCCCATCGTCGAGGAAGCCAATGTGGTCGGCATTCAAGACGAGGCAAAGACACTGGTGGGGCGGCTGATTGAAGGAGAAGCACGGCGTGCTGTCATTTCGATCACTGGGATGGGAGGAATAGGTAAGACTACTCTCGCTAAGAAAGTTTACAAGAGCCTTGATATAAAGAACAGATTTGATTTTCACGCTTGGGTGTTTGTGTCTCAAGAACATCGAGTGCGAGAGATTTTACTGAGTATTATAAAATACTTTAGAACGCTTGGACGTGATGAAAGGGAGACAACGCCTGAGGAAGACTTGCGGCAAGAGCTCTCTGAACACTTAGAAGGGAAGAGATATCTGGTGGTAATCGATGATATATGGACAAGACAGGCTTGGGACGATTTGGTCTCAGCGTTACCAGATAGGGAAATGGGCAGTAGGGTGCTACTCACCACTCGCAATGAAGAAATAGCTAAGTATGCAGATGCACAAAGCATGCCCCATCAAATACGTTTACTCAATGAAAGTGAGAGCTGGGCATTATTTTGTAAAAAAGCATTTCCCGGAAAGCTTGCTCCTCCATGTTGGAAGTCCAAACCAAACCTGTTGCTACTCTCAAGGACATTAAACGGAGGAGGAAGCTTCCAGCGTTCAGGACGTTTTCCCCATGCAGCTGTTCAGCTTCTCCAAGCAACTATTTAATATTTTATTTGATATTTGTAATAGCAGTTAATTCTATGCCCTTTTAGTGTATTTTAAATGGGCATTTGTGTCTTTTCACCTTGATGGAAAAGTCTATATAAGGGAGCTCATGTAATCCGTTTTGAAACAAGTCAAGACAGCAAGCTTGTAAGCTACATTAAAAATACAAAGTTTCTCTTCTCTTCTACATGTCCAGTGAGCTCAAACCCAAGGCTTTGTAAAGCCAAGTAAACTCTGGCTAATATAGCCAACAAACTGGTATCAGAGCCAGGTTCTTCTCCTACAGGAAGTTTTTCCAGCAGTTTTTCAGTTAAGAAAAAAAATCAGATTGCAGTAGTTTTTTCAGTCGAGAAAACTTCAGATTGCAGAGCCTAGTTGTTTTTCCAGAAGAAGTTTCCAGCAGTTCTTTTTTCAGCCAAGTACAGATTTTTTTCTGAAAAAAAAAAAAAATCTGTTCAAAAATCAGATTGCAAAGCCATGTCTTTTGCTGCGAGAAGTTGCCAGCGGTTTATTGTTTTTTCCCAGTTGAAGAAACAAAAAGCTATTTCAGCAGTTAGATTTTTTTTTTCAGCCATTTTTTTTTTTTTAAAAGTCTGTTTAAGAAAAGTTTTTGTTTCCTGGTTGGAGTTGTCAGGAGTTTTGTTTTTTTTTGCAGTCGAGAAAAGTCAAATTCCAGCAATTTTGTTTTTTCAGTAAAAAAAAAAAAAAAAAAAAAATTTAAAAGAAAAAATTCGGATTTCAACAGTTTTTCTGCCAAATCTGTTTTCTATTTCATCTCTCTTTCTCTTCATTTAAAAAAAAAAATCAGTTCATCCTTCCTTAAAAATAAAAATGGCAAGCAAAATCCAGCCACAGGTTCCTACATTGTCTAAGGACAATTATGAAAGGTGGTGCATCCAAATGAAGGCGTTGTTCGGGTCGCAAGAATTATGGGAGATCGTCACTGATGGGTATGTGGAACCCACTATGGAGGAAGAAGCCGCCTTCACCAACGAAGAAAAGACGGCTCTAAAAAATCAAAGGAAGAAAGATAATAAGGCGTTGTTCCTCCTCTATCAAGGGTTGGATGAATCAACCTTTGAAAAGATTGCCGAAGCAACATCAAGCAAGCAAGCTTGGGATACTCTTGGCACCATCTTCAAGGGTGTTGATCGAGTGAAGCGGGTTCGCCTTCAAACACTAAGAGCCGAGTTTGAAGCAGCGCACATGAAGGAAGGTGAGAGTATCTCTGACTACTTCTCACGTCTAATTGTTATTATTAACAATTTAAAAAGAAATGGTGAAAAAGTTGAAGACATACGTGTCATTGAAAAGGCACTACGATCTCTCACAACCAAGTTTGAGCATGTGGTTGTGGCGATCGAAGAATCAAAGGACCTTGAAAAACTGTCCATTGAAGAATTGATGGGATCGTTGCAAGTGCATGAGTAACGAATGCAAAAGAATGCTGGTTCAACGCTTGAACATGCCTTATAGTCTAAGTTGACTCTAAATGAACAAAAGAATGGCCATACACAACGAGGCGGTCGTGGCACTAGCAATCGTGCAAGAGGCAGAGGGCGTGGATATCATCCAAGCCATCAACAAAATCAACAAAAGTTTACCAATTTTCTTGGAAGAGGAAATGGTAGAGGCCGATTCACACGTGGTCGTGGAAACACAAAGAATATTCAATGCCACAATTGCAAGAAATTCGGCCATTATGCCTCTGAGTGTTGGAGCAAAGTGGATCAAGATGAACGATCCAACTTTGCTGAAACATCACACCATGAACAAGAAGTCTCTACACTCCTCCTCGCATAAGAAAAGGCATGTGAACGGCCAGATGTGTGGTATTTCGACACGGGTGCAAGCAACCACATGAGTGGTAACAAAGAACTGTTCGTGGAACTCACAGAAGGAGTTCGTGGCGACGTGAGTTTTGGCAACTCATCAAAGGTACCCGTGATAGGCAAAGGAAAAGTTAAAATCTATCAGAAGAATGGTGAGCCAAATTACATCTCTAATGTGTATTACGTACCAAACATGAAAAATAACATCCTCAGTATCGGCCAACTCCTTGAGAAGGGGTATGTCATACACATGGAAAACTGCTCACTCTCTATAAGAGATGCTCACAAGAGACTTGTGGCTCAAGTCAAATGGCGAAGAATCGCATGTTTCCACTCCATATTAACACAAAGGCCGAGAAGTGTTTTTATGGACTCGTGAAGAATGATTCATGGAGATGGCATCTTCGCTTTGGGCATCTCCATTTCAGTGGCCTGAAACTTTTATCTTCATCAAGCATGGTGCATGGCTTGCCGGCTATTGAAGCTCCAGAACGTGTGTGTGAGGCGTGCACACTCGGCAAGCAACAAAGGAACTCTTTCCCAAGTGGAGTGTCCAGAAGAGCAAAGGAACCACTTCAGTTGGTTCACACTAATATTTGCGGACCACTTGAAACACCCTCTCTTGGAGGTAATAAATATTTTATTACCTTCATTGATGATTACAGCAGAAGAATTTGGGTGTATTGCATCAAAGAAAAATCTTCCGCTTTCACTATCTTTAAAATGTTCAAAGCTCGTGTTGAAGTTGAAAGTGGTCACAAAATTAAAGTACTCAGATCTGACAGAGGTGGAGAGTACACCTCAAATGCATTCCGAGATTTTTGCAGGGAACATGGCATTAAGCAACAACATACTGCAGCCTACACGCCACAGCAGAATGGCATTGCAGAACGAAAGAACCGCACCATCTTCGACATGACGAGGACCATGCTGAAGGAGAAAGGCCTGCCAAAGAGCTTCTGGGCAGAGGCAGTTGCATGTACTGCCTACCTGCTCAATCGGTGTCCAACCAAGAGCGTCAGAAACTTGACACCACAGGAAGCATGGAGCGGCTGCAAACCGAGCGTGGCGCACCTAAGGATCTTTGGGTGTATCGCCTACGCTCATGTTCCAGAAGCAAGAAGAAGGAAACTTGATGATCGTGGCAAAAAATGCATCTTCATCGGCTTTTGTGAAGCATCTAAAGCCTACAAACTCTATAATCCACTAACCAACAAAGTAGTGGTGAGTAGAGATGTGGTCTTTAGTGAAGAAGAAGCTTGGATATGGAACGATAAAGAATCGACCAAAGATATTCTAGTCGAAACAGAAGAACATGAAGAAAGGCATGACCATCAAAAGCAAACGCCCTTAACACCTTCTTCGGCCGCATCATCAGTTCACAGAAGTCCAGGAGTACATTCCATCACTCCTGAAAGCACTCCATCAAGTCAAAATTCGGCCAGCTCGTCCTCACCCATGGAACCCATAAAAATGAAAAGCTTGAGCGACATCTATGAGCAAACTGAAGAAGTCAATCTTTTCTGCCTATATGCAGATCATGAGCCTCTAACATTTCAGGAGGCCATAAAAGAAGAATGTTGGAGAATTGCTATGAAAGAAGAACTTCATGCCATAGAGAAAAATGACACATGGGAGCTGACTACGCTTCCTAATGGCCAGAAAACTATTGGTGTCAAATGGGTCTACAAGATCAAGAGAAATGCTGATGGTGAGATCGATCGCTACAAGGCAAGGCTCGTAGCAAAGGGCTATAAACAGAAGTACGAGGTGGACAATGAAGAAGTCTTCGCTCCTTTTGCTCGCCTTGACACTGTGAGGATGATTATCTCCCTTGCAGCCCATCACAGTTGGATGATCTACCAACTGGATGTGAAATCTGCATTCCTGAATGGAATTCTTGAAGAAGAGGTCTATGTTGACCAACCTGAAGGCTTTGTTATGCAAGGGGAGGAACGCAAGGTGTATCGACTGAAGAAAGCCCTCTATGGGTTGAAGCAAGCTCCACGTGCTTGGAATGCGCGCATCGACAACTATCTTCAAGAGAACGGCTTCGCCCAATGTCCATATGAGCATGCAGTTTACATCAAGAAGAATGCTCATGGTGATATGCTTATAGCATGCCTGTATGTTGATGATTTGTTGTTTACAGGAAACAGTCGACCGATGTTTGATGAATTCAAGAAGGCTATGTGTAAGGAGTTCAAGATGACCGACGGGATCTCATGTCCTTTTTTTCTGGGCATTGAAGTGAAGCAACAACATGGTGGCATCTATATATCTTAGAAGAAGTATGCCAAGGAATTGCTTGAAAAGTTCAAGATGGCCAATTGCAATGCCGTAAACACGCCTATAGCAACGGGCTTAAAACTAACAAAGGACGGAGAAGGAAGAAGCGTCGACTCGACTATGTTCAAGAGTCTGATGGGAAGCCTAAGGTACCTCACAATCACAAGGTCGGATATCGTCTACAGTGTTGGGCTTCTAAGTAGGTACATGGAAGCACCAAAAGAATCACATTGGCTAGCCGCAAAAAGAATCCTTAGGTACGTCAAAGGAACAATGGAATTCGGTCTTTTCTATCCATACAATGATGAAGCAATGCTATATGGATACTTAGACAGTGATTGGGGAGGTGACCAAGATGAAAGAAAAAGCACCACTGGCTATGTATTCTATCTCGGAACAACTGCTTTCACATGGAATTCGAAGAAGCAGAGTGTGGTCGCCCTGTCTACATGTGAAGCAGAGTACGTAGCAGCATCGTCCACTGTTTGTGAAGGAATTTGGTTGAGAAACCTACTAAAGGAGCTGAAGCATCCGCAGGAAGGATCCACAGTCATATATGTGGATAATAAGTCGGCAATCGAGCTAGCCAAAAATCCAGTGCAGCATGGAAGAAGCAAACACATTGATACCCGATACCATTTTCTGAGAGATCATGTGAAGCAGAAAACGATAAAATTAGAGTATTGTCATACTACAGAACAGGTGGCGAATATTTTTACGAAGGCATTACCGACAGATGCTTTCAAACGACTGAGAACGATGCTCGGAATGAAGCCGGTTTTGGTTTGAAGGGGAGTGTTGGAAGTCCAAACCAAACCTGTTGCTACTCTCAAGGACATTAAACGGAGGAGGAAGCTTCCAGCGTTCAGGACGTTTTCCCCATGCAGCTGTTCAGCTTCTCCAAGCAACTATTTAATATTTTATTTGATATTTGTAATAGCAGTTAATTCTATGCCCTTTTAGTGTATTTTAAATGGGTATTTGTGTCTTTTCACCTTGATGGAAAAGTCTATATAAGGGAGCTCATGTAATCCGTTTTGAAACAAGTCAAGATAGCAAGCTTGTAAGCTACATTAAAAATACAAAGTTTCTCTTCTCTTCTACATGTCCAGTGAGCTCAAACCCAAGGCTTTGTAAAGCCAAGTAAACTCTGGCTGATATAGCCAACACTCCATGCCCTCCAAATCTAGAGGAGTTGGGCAGAAAGATCGCTGGGAGATGTGGAGGTCTACCTCTAGCAATCACAGTATTAGGAGGTGTCCTATCAAGGAAACAACAGTCAGTGAATGAGTGGGCGAAAGTGCTTAGAAGTGTCGAATGGTGGCTAAATGAAAGTGAAGATCGTATCTCGGGCGTATTGGCCCTGAGCTACCATGACTTGCCTTATTATTTGAAACCCTGCTTTATTTATTTTGGAGCTTTCCCTGAAGACTCTGAAATTGAAGCAGATGAATTGATTTTGATGTGGATAGCAGAAGGATTTGTTCAGCGAAGAGGAGGAGAAGAAGTGGAGGATGTTGCCGAGGATTACCTGGAAGAGCTCCTCAACAGAAGCATGATTCAGGTGGTCAAAAGGAAGAGCAATGGAACAGCTGAAAAATGCCGTATTCATGATCTTCTTCGGGACCTCTCAATATCAAAAGCCAAGGAGGAGAGATTTCTGGACGTGTATGGGAATATAGCTCCTACATCACTAACCACGGCCCGCCGACTTGCAATAACTACTCATGGTGGCATCAGTGATTCCGTCTCCCTTAACAGCTCCACTCTACACCTCCGCTCTTTGTTGTACTTCGGTGGATTGAGAGAATGGCTGGAGGAAGCGCAGTTGAAAATCCTCTTGGGAGCTTTCAAATTGCTTAGGGTGATGGATCTCAGATATGTAAGCCTCTCTAATATCCCCGATGAAATTGGGTCTCTAATCCACTTGAGGTACCTGTGTCTCTTGGAGACCTATTTAAAAATGCTACCATCCACCATAACCTGCCTCTCCAATTTACAAACTCTCGATCTACGAGGTACACTTATCTCCATGCTACCAGGTGATCTTTGGAAGATGGAACGGCTACGTCACATATTGCTTCTTCGGCCAATTGCAATCAGCAGCGGCACCCCACTCCGTCACTTGAGCAATCTCCAGACACTGTCAAGAGTAGAGGGAGGCAGTTGGATAGAAGATGAGTTGGAGAAACTGACCAACTTGAGAGAATTGGGAATAGAAAGAGATCTAAAAATGGCATTATCCCCTTCCATTTGTAAATTGGAAAACCTCAGATCATTGTGGTTACAGGCAAGTCCAGGATGCTCGATTCCAGCATTCGTGTCCTTCTCAAATCATCAACATCTATATAAGATGGATTTGAATGGAAGGTTAGAGAAATTTCTAGACCTGCATGAATTCCCACCTAACCTCACTGAGCTATACTTGAAGGGGTCCCAATTAGAGCGAGACCCGATGGGAACGCTGGAGAAGCTGCTGAACCTTCGAATTCTCAAATTAGAAGAGGAAGCTTACATGGGAAAGGAAATGGTTTGCTCTGTTGGAGGGTTTCCGATGCTCGATGTTTTGAATATCGAATTGGGTGAATTAGAGGAATGGAGAGTGGAGGAAGTAGCGTTGCCGAATCTTAGATTTTTAGAGATTAATAGCTGCGATGGATTGAAGATGCTTCCTGATGGATTGCAACATGTCACCACCCTACAAGAACTGCAGTTAGCATTCATGTCGGAAGAATTCAAAGAAAGGGTGAGAGAGAACGAGGGAGAGGACTGGTTTAAGATCAGACAAATACCCTCCGTTACCTTCTTCGATTGGTAAGGATGACATTTTTCTTTCTTTTTTCCTTAATTTTTTTATTCTTTTTGTTTTCTTCTTATTGTTATTTTTAACACCGGTCGCTTTATGACTTCAATTTCAGAAACATTCTTCACCGTGGTGTAACTCTCCTTCTCTCTGGCAATGCCTTCTCTTACCTTCTACGACCGGTAAGGATGCATTTTTTTCTTTTAAAATTTTTTCTTCGTTTTTAATTTTCTTTTCTTTTTTTATTTTTTATTATCTTTAAATCTCAGGAGGACTATGACTTCAATTTCAAAACTTTCTTTATTGGGTGTTACTCTCTCTCTCTCTCTCTTCAGTTCCAAGAGGACAGTCTCTAGAAGAGATTGATGCACTTTCATTATGGAGATGGTGCTTGCATCCATTTTTAGTTCAGGTGGTATGGTGAAAGGGAATGTTCATTTCAGTGTGTTGGAGGTCAGGTGGTATGGGTTGCTCTCTTTTGTACAATCTCTTTAATGAAAATGTATCGATCGTCCTCACGGACCTCTTATGGAAAAACAAAAACAGGGTGCAGCTTTGGAGGAGAAACAGATCAGGTGTTCCTTTTTCAATTCCTCTTGGACTCCTATTCATCTATATCCGCTCCCATCCCATCAAACGTGATGGACCCCTTTCACTTTATGGAACTACTTGGGATCTCCATGTGTTTTGTCGATCGGGTGGTTGGTTCGAAAAAAAGGCGCTCTCGGTTGACCACTTAGGCAGCGGAGAAATGATCATTCTAAAATGCGAGCCTGTCTGACGTGGAATTTGCAAATCTTGCAGCTTTGCATAGAAGATTTGGTGGAATTTTGTTTCTCTTTGGTGTACCTTGCACTAAGGGATTTCTTTACTCTGTGGCACTTCGGCAGAAACGAACAAAAAAGAGAACTGTTGGCCGATTGCTCTTCTAGCCAGTCTTTCGATCTGGAATGATCATAACAAGTCTTTCGGGGATAATTGGGTGAAATTTTGGCTTTTCTATTTTTTTTTTTTCCATCTTTAGTTCTGTTTTAATAAAACATTTGGTCACACTTCATAATGAAAAAAAAAAAAAACCCTGTATATTGTAATCTCATTATTAAGATTTATTAGAGTTAGATAGCACCTGGAAAAAATACACATGCAACCATATGTACTATTATGCGTCTGCAATGTCATGAATTTTAGAACATACACATCCCTATCACACAATGTGTTTTACGTGATGTTTATCACACAGGCCTGAGATTTTAAAGCATGTAACCTACATGCTCATAGGGCTTTGCAATTCTTCTTGCACATAGTTGACATAGGGATAAACGTGATGAGGTCGATCACTGTCTTCCTCAAGGATAACTACTTCGAATCCACGAGCATCTATGTACTCCTCACAGAGATTTCTTGAATACACGAGGAAGAAAAAGTAAAAAAATAGAAATAATATTCTAGAAAATTCATAAATTGATTAATTGAGTTTACAACCCTTTAAATAAGGACACTAAGGCATGGAAGAAGTTTTGGAATTAAACTGATACTAAAACTCTTAAAAATCATGACTTACTAAACTTATTATTTATAGACGGTCGTGATTCCTACTAGTGCACATGCTTTTCGGCTCTTAAAGCCTAACTGATGAAGAGTTATAATCAAACTAAAACTTACTAAGAAAAGTAAAAACGAAATTAAAACAAGAATTCAATCGTTGATCTTATGGTATTTCGCAAATCCGGTGTGCGCGACCCAACCTAACCAGGTTGGGTGGCTAAAGTAGCTCGTCCAACCCTAAAATCATATATGGTAATCTCCTCCTTGCCCCGCTTCACGAGAGGCCAGATTCTCCTAAATAAAGCGGGTTTAGGGGCCATCAGAGAATTAGCCCCTTGCTCTCTGTCTTTGCTCTTTTGTTTGTTTGGTTCTGGTTCTTTTGGGAGTGGTTGGAGCCCCCCTTTGTATAGTATATGATAAGTGGAGCAGGAATTTTTTCCCTGTTTCCCTCCCGAATGGCCTATGTTGTAATTTTGCACAGTCAATGGCAGATCCTTTCTTTCATATATATATATATATATATATATATATATATATATATATATATATATATATATATATATATATATATATATATATATATATATGGTACATCTGATAACTTATCCTGGTTTGCGAGATATGTCCATTTTAAGTTCTGACAGTCCGAATCACCTCCATCTCGGGCCTTTTATGGTCCATCTTGGCCATGAAACTGTCTGCCACCTGCTCTACATCAATAGTACATGTGAAACTTACTGACTGTATCTGCAAATTGTCTCTTGTCAAGGTTGATTTAGCAGGAATTTTATCCACGGTTCCTCTCCGGCTTAGCCAAGGAGTTTTGCTTGCCCTTCTCCAGCAGGTCGCCTGCGATCTTGCCAACGAGATGCCCCAGAAGCTGGAGTGGCTGAGGGATGTAGCTGTTGCCAGTAATCCAGTGGACACAATGATCGCGGTGCATGTCCGGCCCATCTTTGAGCAGGTTTATCAGATACTAGGCCACCGGCGGCAGCGGAAGCAAACAGCATCCGCCTAGTCATGCATGTCATCAATTCGGTATTGATGAGTAGTTGTAAATGACCATTGTCCCTCTCTCTCAGTTGTGCAGAATTGTATGGACTTGGTGATGGTAGGGAAAAAGCTTGTTTGTATAGAGAAGTAGACTCCTCAGCAAAAGTGCCACTGCTGAGGGTCTGTGTTGATTATGTAAAGCGCGAGAATTTGAGAATGATTTTCATTTTTTTTTCTTTCACCGAAAGTTCGAGGAAAACTAGGGTTTTGGTTTTCGTTTTTAGGTTCAGTTGGACTGTTATTTTGAATTAGTATTTAGTGAAATTGTGGCCTCAAATTCTCAATATCCAGATCTCCTCTGCTTTCTTATTCTTCTCCTTTTTTTTTTTTATTTTTTATTTTTCCTTTTCTTTGTTTTTTTATTTTTTTATTTTTATTTTTATTTTTTCGTTTTTGTTTTTAGGGGCTGTTCGATTTCATTTTATTTTATTTTTCTACTGGAAATGCATGGTAAATGGGTCATTATTACTTCTCACGCATGTTCAGTTTTTGTGAGTATTTCCAACTTGAAAATTAGTCCAAAAAGGACCTACTTAAATTTGTGGGCCCCACCATGATGTGTGTAAGACATCCACGCTGTTCATCTGTTTTACCAGAACATTTTAGGGTATGAGCCCCAAAATGAGGCAGATCTAAAGTTCAAGTGGTCTAAACCACAAGAAACAGTGGCAGTAAAACTTCCATTAATGAAGTGTTTTTTCTTGCTAGGATCAAAGACTATTTATTTGTCATCTAACCTGTTTATAACGTCACCCTAGACATGGATAAGAGGAAAACACAAATATCAATTTGATCCAAAACTTTTGGGGCCCTCAAAAAGTTTTTAATCTTTGGCATTTAAATCTCACTGTTTCTTGTAATGTGGTCCACTTGAGTTTTAGATCTGCTTCTTTTTTGGGGGCTTGTCCTAAAATCAGCTAGCAGAATAGATGGGCAACATGGACAAGCCATGCACATCAGAGTGGGCTCCACATGAAATTCATATTCCACTTCAATTTTAGCCTTCAAAAAGGAAAACGTGCCTTAGAATGGTGTTGGAATTCGGTGGGAAATACTTAATACCTATTTTCATAGTAAACAAATAGCCCCTTGTTGAAAAATTCCATTATTTCCTAACATTTCCCTCAAATAGTGATACATGCCATATTTTCCATGTGATACCAATGTATTCCCGTATACCAAGGGTGTGATATGTGCATCAATATTAATATTTAAATCACCACTTTGGTATACAGACTATATTAATCTGTTGCGGGTGTGATATGTGCATCAATATTAATATTTAAATCACCACTTTGGTATACAGACTATTAATCTGTTGCGGGTGTGATATGTGCATCAATATTAATATTTAAATCACCACTTTGGTATACAGACTATTAATCTGTTGCTTTGACCATTGATTAGTTGCTTCACACAGTGGATGTCTCATTATCGAAAAGCTCTTTAATTTTGAAGATCCCATCAACCAATCTTGGAAAATCTTTTTAGTTGAACGTTAACCATTTTCCTCTCTTCTTAACTGTCTCTGTTTAGGTCAATACTTTAGTTCTTCATATCGTTCAATCCAGGAATCCATTTTTTAAAATAGTCAAAATAATGAAATGTGGTGAATGTTATTGATTATTGGACTCTACGCTCCACTTGTCATATTTGAAAATAAAAATAAATAAAGTCATCACCTCATATCTTATGGTCTTAAGAGGGGTTTGCTTGATACTTTTTATACTTTCAGCTTAGTAATTTCTTGATTTTTTTATAAAAACAAGTTTTTTTTTTTTTTTTTTTCTTTTTTTAAACTACTTTTTTGTTGTTTTTCAATTTTCAAGAATTCCATTTCCTAGTTATTCATAAAAAAATTTGTCCTAGCTTAGCAATAGGGAATGAAAAACTTGGAGAATTAAAACAAAATTTTAAACTTCTCATAGATTTTTTTCTTCCAGAAATCTTGGTCTTGGTGTATCAACCAAACAAAATTTAGTCATTTCCCAAGAAATACTTAGGTCAGCTCTGACATAATTTCCTAAGAAACATAAAACCAAGGAAATGAAGTCCTCAACACAGACCGGGCTCCAAGTGTTGTTTGGCTACCTTGAATGCAGACTTGCTAAAGAACTTGTGTTCATGGAAAAAATCCCCTAAAAATCTGATTCTTTTATGAGTTTATCGACCTAAAACTTATTCCTGTGAGATTAATAAACTAGTTATGGTACTGGTTAAGATTTGCTAGGAATTCTATCATGTATGTTCATACATACAACGTGGATCTTGAAGAGTTAAATCGTATTAATTATGCTAACATGAGTGTAATATATAAGACAGTCATTAGATTATGATCCATAGTAATTCTGTGGGCCAAAGATTTGGCAATTCCAATAGGGCTAGGATCCATAGTAAATAACAGTGGGCTAAAGATTTGGCAATTCCAATTACCAGGTTTTGTGTGCCCCATAATTTAATAATTTGAAATCCTAGAAATGCATGAAAACATGAACTATCCATTTTTAGCCTATTTGCCCACACTCTATCGCGCAAGTTGTAGACCATTCAACTTATCAACCTATAATGATGGGACTAAGTAGCCCAATAATTACATTGATCAAATGATCCTAACCATTAATTTAACATCTATCAGATGGTCGATTACACATTTGGTCAAAACCATCTAAATTCAATTGGCAAGTGTGAACAGATTGAGCAAGGGAGAGAACTGTTGTAGCAAGGGAAGCAATCGATTGCAAGGGAGAGAACTGTTGTAGCAAGGGAAGCAATCGGATTGTTTACGTTGAGCTGGGTTGAGGATCCAACCTACAACCAACCAACATTCTAACTCAAGGCAACCAATGCTACCCTAACTTGAATTTCTCTGTACTCATCCTCAAACCAACCCGCTCGACCCAAATACAGAACAAAACCGACATTCCTTCCGAAACATGATCCTCAGACTGAAAATGAGATCGTACTTGGAAATCACTAAACATCCACAGCGCTCAGGAACAGGCACTTCCCATTGCTCCGCTAAAATTCCAGAAGCCGGAGTAGCAGGACCCGACCCCTTCACTGTCGAGACAGATAGAAGAGTGGTAGATAGCATGAAGAAAGCCCTATCCTCTGCCCTTACCACTACCGTGGTAAATGAATCAATATCGATCCTACATATAATAGATAACTTCCGCAAGTCAAACTTTTCAGCGTCGCTGGTGGATTTTACCTGAATCGCCCCCAACCAATTCCTCCTGAAGTTTCAATCCAAAGAGGAGACGTCAGCTTTCGCTGCTGATTCCTTCCTCCACAAACGTATGGGTCTATCAGGAGTGGCGTCATGGTCGCCGGAATCTACTGCCCTCAGCCAAGGGATATGGATCCGATTAATAGGTATTCCGTCCCACGCATGGTACCCAACTGTGATAGAAAAATTAGCCAAAACCTATGGGGTGGTGGAGGAGATAGATAGCGTGGCATCTCTAGGTATCTTCCAAGCCTTTGCCAGAGGTGGGATAAAATTCTCCCCAGATTCAAACAATCAGAAGCTAAGAAAGATAATGGTGCATGGTAAATCCTTCCCCATTATTGGCATGCTAGAAAATCTAAGTATCGTAGATCGACGTGTTGCTCCTTACCAGTCTGCAATTAAAGAGCCGGAATCGACCAAAGAATGGGTCATGAAGTCCTTCCATAAGCCCAAAGACTCTTTTCTTTCCTGCCTGCTAACTGTTTGTATTTATGCCACCCAGAACCTCATAGCAACTGACACTGTTGATAACCTATCGTTAGGAAATTTGATTGGATACACCGAAAATAAAAAAATAAATAATTGAAAAATAACAATTTCACTAGGCTGAATCACGTATAAAATACGCTGTCCTTAAAGCGTGATTCGCCCCCTTAACAACTGCTGATGGGTTACAGACAAATTGCTTCCAGGATAAGACAAGCCTTATCTGAATCCAGCGTGCAGCAATCACGATAGTCCACTATGGAACAGTTCTAACGCAGTAAATTTCTTTTGACAGATTTAGACGGTAGAGATGATCACAGTATTCTAAAAAGGAGCTATGGACTGTATCTGATTTGATGGAAAGGTGATGTGTTGAGATGATGAAATTGGACTGGAATGGTCCAATTTATATAGGCCTCAGGTTTAGACTCGTTGCTGTGTGGTATTCAATGGTCCAGAACGTTTGAAAAACGTTTCTAGCCGTTGTCCATTAATCTCAAACGTTTCTGATTGTCAGATCAGAAAATCTGACCGTTGGATCATCTTGGTTCGTCCGTTTTCGGACCGTTTAGCTTTCAAGGCAGGGAGCCATTTTCTGAAGCTGCTGAACATTTCGAATTTAAGATTCGACTCTTCTCAGTCACCTATAAAAACCCAGGCTCATTTCAGATCCACACCGCCCTAAGGCTCTAACCAGACCCATCGTACCAAGGTCGCACCGTTTCGCGCCGGTTCGCGTAAGGTTGCGAGGGAGCGACCACTCTGCAACACGATGCGCACATGCGAAGTGCAAAGTGCGCCATCTAGTGCCACTACTGCCACACTGCCCACGCCCGTGCTTGTGCCCGTGCCCGAGCGCGCCCGCACGTGCGTGCGTGTGTTCCAGTGCGAAGTACTGGAACATGCAACCTGTGTTTCATCTCATCCAAAAAGCTCCAAGTAAGAATATCCTTCTTAACATCTCATATAAACCACAAAACTATCTTTTGCATTTCCGATGTGGGACAAAGCACACACACTGCACTTTTTAATTCAAAAAATTCAAAAAGAATTTTGGCGGGAAAATCCCGAAATTTTGAATTTTCATTTTTATTATTTTTTTAAAACCACTGATTTTCAACAATCCCCACTGGTTTTTAAAACAATGAAAACTCTGCCAAATAATAGTTATTATGCATAAAGAATGATATCTTTTAATTTGAATCTTTCCTTGGTGTAAGCATTTTAAAGTTATTTCGAAATTTCTGGTTGCCGCAGTATTGAACCAGTTATTCCTTTATGATATAACCGAAAATACCACACACATAATAGCTCATGCATTAGGTGTTCCTTTATAATCTCGCTTAGCACTTTTAATGGCCATGTGCTTATCCTGTTTCATGAACGATCCTGAGATAACTCTAAGTTTCATGAGAAGCGGCACCACTTCTACGTTCACATAGGTGAAATCCTTCTAGTGTTTCCTTTTAGAACACTTGTCCTGTTTGACTGAACTTCATTAAGAGTTTAATACTCATCCCTCTTTTATAACGGCCAGCACTATCATCCTGAATGAGGTTATTAATTTATTTAGTGCTGAAACTTTTCACTTATCAGTGAAATATTGTTACCCATTAAACCCAATATATAGAGATTTTCTAATTTAGGGTTGGGTTTCTTTCACTGGTGAAATTTTAAGTAAAGAGTTTCAACCCCATCCCTCTAGATGTTGTCCTTACTACCTCTCTCGTTAGAGGTTTAGTAAAAGGAACTGCCAAGTTGTTACTTGACTTTACATATGAGATCGCAATGATTCTATCTTGAATCAATTGCCTTACATAATCATGTCTCAAACTTATGTGTCTGAACTTCCCATTTTAGGTACCGCTATAGGCTCTCGCTAGAGTGGCTTCACTATCACAATGAAGTGAAACAGCCGGTATAGGCTTCGCATAGAATGAGATTTCTAAAAGAAGATCCTTAACCACTCAGCCTCTTTACCTGTAGCAGTTAAAGCTATGAACTCAGATTCCATAGTTGAGTGCGTTATGCGAGTTTGTTTCTTGGATCCCCAAGATACAGCTGCACCTCTTAGGGTAAATATCCACCCTGTAGTTATCACGCTCCAAACTCGGAAACCGGGCTCACAAAATTCCCGATCGCCGAATCCGGCGCCGACAGCCTCCGTAGAACCCCATTCTCGGCTCCCAGCGCCCATACGCCAGGTTTCGATCCTGGGATGCTACAAGGAGGATTTCTAATGATCAATTTGATTAGTAATGAGTATAACCACAAGTATAACCCACGAACAATAACCACAAGAATATCATCACAAAATCCACTATGATCAAAAACTTTGAGTACAAGGTGTATAAAAGAAAATACAAGATAGTGCAAATGACAAAAACTCCAGAAGCTCGGCTGCACACTCCAACTACGGCGAGTCTACGGCTGCGTCCTGACGTCACCTGCACGCTTCAATCGTGTATAAGCTTATGAAAAGCTTAGAGGGTGGTGTAAGTGTGTGTGCAATATGAGCATGCTCAGGATGCAGGGTCAGAGTAATGCGGAATCGTGCTGATGAGTACATAAATGCAACCAGCCATACCAAGGCTATGCAGTACAAGATATGAGTGCAATCGGCCATACCAAGACCATGCGATGCAAGATGCAGCTCAAGCATGCCAATCCTCATGTCAATACAGTTATCAGTCTGGATAATCACCGGGGTCTAGTACACTCTACGCCAGCTTGCCGTCCCTATCCGGACGCACAACTGGAAGAGCGAAAGAGACCTCACTTTCCGTCTGCCAATATTGGGCCCGGCTCATCGATAGTGGACCGATTCCTCAAGCTGGTCAAACTCAACCTAGAAATTGCCCCCTCACTCAGGCGGGTAAGGTCACACCCCTTTCCAACTGACCACGACACAGTGGGAGACGCGGCCTACTGGTATACGGCCCTCGGGCGCTCGTGTATCCACTCGGTCTCGACGTTGGAGTCATCCTCTGGTACCATCGGGTTTAGGGATTTTCACCCAGGGACATCTATGGCGCCCGTATGCTAGAACCAACATTTCCGGTATCCAATTCAGCCACCCACGATGTGTCTGTGGAGGCTATGGCCCTGGTGTCGCTAGGGCATACAGTAACTACAATCACACAATGCAAGTGCATGAGTCACACTACCAGTCATGCAATAGTCCTGCGTAAACAATGCTCTCAAGCAGGGCAACTCCGCCTATCAGGGAGCCCGTAACAGTCTGCCCGAAGGCATATGCTATGATCAGTCACTCCTCATCTCAAGCATGCATATGATGCGTATGATCATGAATCATGGGGCAGCACTATACTTATGGTATGATAATGGGGGTTGCTCAAAGTGAAGATGGGCCTAAACGGACTGTAGAGTATGAGTATGGACCTATCAGTGGGCCTTAGAAAGAGTGACAATGCGGACATTTAACCGTCGTCACCTACAATGTGGACGTCAAACCAACATTGTCCCCAAGGCCCGGCTCGCCTTAAATACCATTAAATAAATCATGGTGGAATCATACATTGCAATTTTCCTTAGGTACATCCCACTGGGCCTCAAATGCATCAAATGGGCCGTATCTCATGGGCCTTATATTCATCAAGTGGGCCACCTCAATGAGCCTTACGTACATTGCAATGGGCCATAACCCATGGGCCTTTGAAAAACATCACAATGGGCCTTATGTATATACCAAGGTGGGGTCCACTCGAACTATAGATCTGCCCCATTTTCAGCCTCAAGACTTAAGACAGGCTTGCCGAATGGTGGACGGTTTGGATGCAACACATGCAACATGGTAGGGCCCATAAAGGCCCACCACCTGGTATATACTATATATATATACACACACACACACACACACACACACAAACACACACACACACACACACACACACACACCCATACACACATGTACACACACATGCACACATACGTGCACACTCACACACACATGCACACACGTGCACACTCACACATGCATGCACACACGTGCACAGTCACACACCTGCAGGGGGGGGGGTCCCACCGTCCAGGGAGGGCGGTGCGGACGAACACATACATCAAGTAGGCCCCACCGTCCGTCTGGACGGTGGGCATGTAACACATACATCACCGTGGGTCCCATGTGGGGCCCACCATAATGTTTACTTTCCATCTAACTCGTTCAAAAGGTCAGACAGGCCTGGACGAAGGGAAGAAACAAATTTCAGCTTGATCCGAAACTTCTGTGGACCCCAAATGGGTTTCAATGGTAGAGTTCAATCACCACTGTTTCTTGTGGTGTGGACCACCTGAGATCTAGATCGGGCTGATTTTTGGAGGGGACCCACCTCAGGGGGTGGTCCACCTCATGGACGGATTGGATTTCAAATAAACATCAAGGTGGGGCCCATGGCTAGGCCGTGGGTGGCCTGCCCGTCCGCCCAGCGCAGGGCGCCAGGCGTCCTGCCTGTCTGACAGCAGTAGCAACGAGCTGCTGTTGTAAATTTTTTTTTTTAAATCACGTCTTCCCGTGGTTTTTCACATGTGGGACCCGCATCAGTTAAATCCGCCTCAGCCATTGGTCCCCATGACTCATAACAAGGCCAACAAGCCTAATATTGGGTACGTTTTGGCGTCTAGAAAGGTTAAGGTACTTCTAAACGGTAGCAATTGATCTTTGCTAAGGTAGGGCCCACCCGTTTCTCGGACCAGTCTCATTTTTCGGCTCAACGCCTAAAACGAGTTGGGGGAGAGGATAGACGGCATGGATCGAATATATACATCAAGGTGGTGCCTAAACAAGTGGCCCACCCCATAGGCTTGAAATCAAGCTTGTATTTGTTTTCATGTCCAGCGTCCCCTGGACGCTGGACGTGCTGTCATACATGAATGGTTAAGGTGGGCCCTTCTCCTCTGGTGGGCCACCACATGGTTAAGTGGTGTGGAACAACACATATAAAGTGGGCCTCACCTACAAATGACTTGGGTCCAATACTCGCTTCGTGGTGGGGTCCATCCAAGTGGGCCACATGGCCACATCATCACACATAAAAAAAATGAAAAGAGAGAGAGAGAGAGAGAGAGAGAGAGAAGGTGGGACACACGTGTGATGGAGGGACCCCGACACTATGGGCCCTCCCTTGCATCTAATCATACATCAAATGATAATCAAGGTGGGCCATCGGCCACATCTTAGAGTCCCAAGTGAGATCCGTACCATTGATCGGTAGGCCTCACTTGGTCCACCATAAAAATATGAAAAACTAGCCTAATAAGCACCCACCGGTTGATCTCTTCGGTCCGTTGGAACGTCACCCTCCTTGTGCTCGTCTTTGATGGTGGAGATGGGAAATGGATGGCTAGGATGAATGGTTTGGAATGGGAAAGGTGGGCCACAAAATCACTTTTCTCTCATGGAAACCATGGACGTGTGGGCTCTCTCTCTTGCTTGGAAATGGTGTGAGAAAAGAGGGAGAGAGAGAGAGTTGTAAGGAGAGAGGGATGGGAGATGTGAGGTGAAAGGGTGAGTGATGTGAGGTGATGGATGTAGTACTTGACTAGGTATGGGTGTGTAAGAGAGAGGGTGAGAAAGAGTTGACTTTGGAGAGAGAAAGCATGGGTTGCTTGTACTTGACATTGAAGTGATTGATTGATTGATGTGATTGATTGATTGATGGGATTGATTTGACATTGTGTAGAGATTCTCTTGGGATCGAGAAAGCGCGGCGTTTCTTTGAAATAAACGGCGGCTCACATCTTCTGGTCAGGGTGTCGGATTGGTGCATGAGTCGCGGCGTTGGAACCGCGGCGACGGTGCGGTCGCAATGATACAGGTCTCGGATTAAACTGACTCGAATCTAAAGGATATGACTTACGGTCGTGCACAACGTCGATTATCAGTCGCGGATTGCCGGACTTCGACGGAAAAGATCGAGGATTCATCGGAACAGTACGAACTAGGATACGAGTCTTACAGTAGTGGACTTGTTGTCTCCTGCACTCGATATCCAACTTGCATCAGTATATCCTTCCAATACTGCTGGAAATTCTGAGTAAAATAGCCCTAGTTCTTTGGTTTCTTTAAGATAACTTAGAATTCTACTTATTGCTTTCCAGTGTTCAACACTTGGATTACTCATAAACCTGCTTAGTTTACTCACGGCGTATGCTATATCCGGTCTTATGTATTGCATTGCATACATAAGACTGCCTATAACATTAGCATACTCTAGTTGTGCAACTGCTCTTCCACTGTTTTCTTTCAACTTGATACTTGTATCAAACGGGGTCTTTGCCTCTTTAATTTTCAAGTGATTAAGCTTGTTTATTATTTTCTCAATATAATGAGACTGACATAATGCGAAACCCCCACTATGTTTTTTAACTTTGATACCTAGTATGGTATCCACTTGTCCAAGATCCTTCATTTTGAAAACTGAAGAGAGAAATTTTTTTGTTTCAGTTACACCTTCCATTTTATTACTGATTATTAACATATCATCTACATACAAGCATATGATTATAATATAATCATTACACACTTTTGAATATATGCATTTATCAGCAATATTATGTTCAAAACCATTTGACAGAACTTTAGAATCAAATTAATCATGCCACGGTTTTGGTGCTTGCTTTAATCCATATAAAGACTTAACTAGTCTACATACTTTTCTTTCATTTCCTGGTAGAACAAACCCTTCTGGTTGCTCCATGTAAACCTCCTCATCGAGATCACCATTCAGGAATGTTGTCTTCACGTCCATTTGATGGATATGAAGATGATGTATGGATGTTAGAGCGAATAAGATCCTAATCAATGTTATTCGAGCTACTGGTGAATAAGTATTAAAATAATCGATTCCTTCTTTCTGTCGGAAACCCTTAGCACCTAATCTTGCCTTAAAGGTTTGAATAGTACCATCAGTGTGATATGTAACAGCCCACGCCCGCACTGTATGATATTGTCTGCTCTGGGCACAGCCCGCACGGTTTTGTTCTCGGGGAACTCCCCCAAAAGGCCTCATACAGTATAAGATGACAACTCTACATATAACTACCACAACTTCAGACGGCACTTCCGATGTGGGACAAAGCTTCACCTTTCACTGTGTGCACAGTAGCCTGCCAGCCACAGTAGCCTGCCAGCCATACAGTAGCCTGCCAGCCATCTTGGGGCCCGCCCATATGTGTGCCCGCCCACATGTGACCATAGTGACGGGGCGTCACATGATATTTCTTCTTAAATACCCACTTACAACTTATTGTTTTAAAACCTGGAGGAAGATCTACCAATTCCCATGTTTGGTTAGATATTATGGAATCCATTTCATCATTAATGGCCTCTTTCCAAAAAGCGAGGTCTCTTGAAGACATAGCTTCACTGAAGGTTTTAGGTTCATCTTCTATAGTTAAAACCATAAGTATTTTCCTAATCACCTTCTCTCTATCACCCTCAGCTAGATGAAAAGAAAGTCGCTGAGAGTCTATTTGATCAGAATCAAGACTCTTTTCTACTCTTTCTCTTTGACTCCCACGAGGTTCACTAGGAGCTTTCTCTTCTATTTGTGTTTCTTTTATAGCTTCATTAGGAGATTGAATCTCAGTTTTCTTTTTCTCCGTGAATACAGAATTCTCAAAGAACTCTGCATCTCTAGACTCTATGATTACATTGGTGTCTAAGCCTAGAAGTTTATAGGCCTTACTATGTTGTGCATATCCTACAAGGACGCACTTGATAGCTCTCGGTCCTAATTTAGTTCTTCTAGGTTCCGGAGTTTTGCAGTATGAAAGACACCCCCACACTCTCAGATACCCTATGTTTGGTTTTCTTCCTTTCCATATTTCGTATAGAGAGGTCTTGGTTTTCTTAGATGGAATTCGGTTTAGAACATGATATGCGTCTAACAGTGCTTCTCCCCATAGGTTTAATGACAACTGTGCTTGTATTAGCATTGAGTTGACCATTTCTACTAATGTCCTATTTCTGCTACACCATTTTGTTGTGGTGTATAAGGTGCTGTGCACTGATGTATTACGCCGTGTTCTTCACAATAATTAGAAAATTCATTAGAGAAATATTCTCCTCCTCGGTCACTATGAAGGATTTTAATATTTTTATCTAATTGATTTTCTACTTCAGATTTTTAGATCTTGAATGCATTAATTACTTCATCTTTCAATTTTAACAGATATACATACAAATATCTTGAACAATCATCTATAAACGTTATAAAGTACCTTTTACCTCCACGGGTGAGAACGCCATTTAGTTCACATATGTCAGTATGCACTACGTCTAATATTTGAGATGATCTCTCAACGCTAGGGAACGGTTTCTTGATTATTTTATACCGTATACATACTTCACATTTATCTTTGTCACTATCATTGTATGATATTAGGCCGTTCTTAGCCATGAGTTTTAAGGTACGTACTGTAGTCAATATGGGCTAGTCTACCATGCCATAGTGTTACAGACTCAATCATGTAACCAGAAGAATTCTTTTCATTCAGAGATAATTTGATCATCCCATTACAAGTATATCCCTTACCCAAAAAGTTCCCATTCTTAGACAAGATCAACTTGCCTGATTCAAACACAACCCTAATCCTAGGCTTGCTTAAAAGATCCCCTGAGACAAGATTCTTTCTTATGTCTGGGACATGTAGTACGTTGGTCAGGATTACCTTCTTTCCAGAGGTAAAGAGTAATTCCACGGTTCTTTTGCGTACAAATTTCGATCGTCCTTCATTTCCCATTTGAACCTCTTGACCATTGGTCTCGTCTTCATAGGTTTTGAAGGCAGATCGATCATTGCATACATGGATTGTGGCACCTGTATCATACCACCAACTAGGAATTTTCTCTTGAACTAGGTTCACTTCTATGACCATGGCTACGATTTCATTGTCTACTGCATTAGTCTCTTTCTAAGGCTTTTTTCGGTCCCTACAGATTTGCCGCAGACATAGCAAGCTCCCCTTAGGTTTGCCGTTTTTCTTCTTTTGAGTTTTCTTGAATTTTCTTTGATCTTCGTTAGGTTTAAGGGAATCAGCTTTCTCATAGGTATTATTCTGGAATGGTCGTTCTACTGCGTTCACCTTGGATGAGGATGTACCATTAACGTCATCCTTTTTGTCTCAGTTATGAGATTCTTCTTCAATATGAAGATGTTTTTGAATTTGTTCAAGGGTGAACTCTTCGAATTTATGCTGTAGTTTCTTCCTGTAGTCTTTCCAGCTCGGAGGCAATTTTGCGATTATAGCTCCGACTTGAAAGGATTCAAGAAGATCAATTTTTATGTCTTTTATTTTATTTACAATAAGTTGTAATTCTTGGATTTGGGCAAGCAATGGTAGATTGTCTACCATTGTGAAGTTGAAATACCTGGCAATCAGAAATTTCTGTGTACCTTCTTCTTCAACTTTGTATTTGTATTCCAGCGTGCTCCAAATTTCTTTCGTCGATGTGGTCCCCGTGTACAAATCGTACAATCGATCCGAGAGAGCATTGAGGATGTGGCCACGACACGGTAGTTCATCTTCCTGTCGCTTGATTCTAGCAGCCACTTATTCTAGAGTGTCAGTGTCCTTTGCTTCATGCAGAGGCTGGAGAGTCAGGTCCAGGATGTAGAAGATCTTCAGAGCGGCCAGCACGAATTTCAGCTTGTCCAGCCATCTAATGAAATTTGAACCATCGAATCGGTCCAATCAGATCAGATCCTGGTTCATCAGTTTGATTGATGCAAAACTTTCGGTGTCCATGGAAATCACGCTTTAAGATTGTTAGGAAATTTGATTGGATACACCGAAACTATAAAAATAAATAATTGAAAAATAACAATTTCACTAGGCTGAATCACATATAACATATGCTGTCCTTAAAGTGTGATTCGCCCCCTTAACAATTGCTAATGGGTTACAGGTGAATTGCTTCCAGGATAAGACAAGCCTTATCTGGATCCAGCGTGCAGCAATCACGATAGGTCCACTATGGAACAATTCTAACGCAGTAGATTTCTTCTGACAGAT
The DNA here is from genome assembly GCA_021015155.1 of Magnolia officinalis. NCBI lineage: Eukaryota > Viridiplantae > Streptophyta > Magnoliopsida > Magnoliales > Magnoliaceae > Magnolia > Magnolia officinalis. Next base: position 2,283,703 of record JAJHSJ010000015.1, on the reverse strand, counting down.
TTAGACGGTAGAGATGATCACAGTATTCTAAAAAGGAGTTATGGACTGTATCTGATTTGATGGAAAGATGCATGGTGTGTTGAGATGATGAAATCGGACTAGAATGGTCCAATTTATATAGGCCTCAGGTTTAGACTCGTTGCTGTGTGGTATTCAATGGTACAGAACGTTTGAAAAACGTTTCTGGCCGTTATCTATTAATCTCAGGCGTTTCTGGTCATCAGATAAAAAAATCTGACCGTTGGATCATCCTAGTCCGTCCGTTTTCGGACCGTTTAGCTTTCAAGGCAGAGAGCCATTTTCTGAAGCTGCTGAACGTTTTGGATTTAAGATCCGACCATTCTCAGTCACCTATAAAAACTCAGGCTCATTTCAGATCCACACCTACCTAAGGCTCTGACCAGACCCATCGCATTAGACTCATAACACCGTCTCGCGCCGGTTCGCGTAAGGTCGTGAGGGAGCGACCACTCTGTGACACGATGCGCACGTGCGAAGTGCAAAGTGCGCCATCTAGCACCACTACAGCCACACTGCCTCACTGCCCACGTCCTCGCCCGTGCCCGAGCCCGAGCCCGAGCCCGCGTGCACGTGCGTGTGTTCCAGTGCTTTGCACTGGAACACGCAACTCGTGTTTCTTCTCCTCCAAAAAGCTCCAAGTAAGAATACCCATCTCAACATCTCATATAAACCACAAAACTATCTTTTGCATTTCTGATGTGGGATAAAGTATACACACCGCACTTTTTAATTCAAAAAATTCAAAAAGAATTTTGGTGGAAAAATCCCAAAATTTTGAAATTTTGAATTTTCATTTTTATTATTTTTTAAAACCACTGATTTTCAACACCTGTCCTCCCCACCCAACACCCAACCAAATGGCGGGATCGCTCCCTCTTCCCGCATTATACCCAGCTCCTCCATACCATCCCACCCTATGATAGGTGAGTCTGAGCAGGATACTCTCCATCCATATCAGACCTCCCCTCTCACCCTCGAGCCCTTACAGACCTCCTCCAAAGTTCACCCAGAAGACGGACCCTTGTCCCCTTTGACTACTCTAGCTCAGGAGGATCATCTCAGGCCTACTCCTCTTCTGGAATACACCCCCTTAGATCCCAGGAGGGATTTTATTTCTATTTCAGAAGAGACCTCCCTTAGGCCACCAGCTTCTGACCCTTGTGCAATAGAGAAGGCTCCACCTCAGCAGACTGAAGAGCAGCAACCTCCTTCCTTGGAGACCTCGGCTTCTGAAGTACACCTCTACAACAAACATTCTCATAATTCCACCTCCTTCAAGCACAATGAGGAGATAACATAAATCTTAATAGCCCCTAGGTCCAAGGCTTCAGCAGTAAACACCTATATTACTCCTCGACACTCTCCTCTGGGGGTGGACTGCACCTTTGCCAATCCCAACAGCTATCCCAATAAAGTTCGAGCGAGATCAGTGGGATGCTCTCCTCTAAAGCCTGTAAATGATCCCCAAGAATGGCTGTGGACCTCAATGCTCGCTGATCCCATTGAAGTAAGGGAGAGGACCAGTTGGAAGAATTAGGGGTTGGATCACTATGCGGAAGGCAGATCGGGGCAGATTTTGGTGGATCTGTCTCCTTATTTTGCACAAGAACCTCAGGATAAGGGACTGCTGGTCACCCATTCCAACAAGGAGATTGAAGCACAACCAGACGACTCGGCCTCTCTCAGTGTTCCTTCAGAAGATGCACCTGCTTAGCCAACAGCTAACAAGAAAGGAAGAAAAGTTGTAAACAGGAATCTTTCAAGGAAGTATGAAGAAGGGGAATGGTATAACAGACTTCGAAGAATGAAGCGGAGGACTATGAATACTGGATGTGTCACGGATGGATAACACCCTCATTTGGAATGCTCGAGGGGTGGGTAACGTGCCCACAATGAGATCCATAAAAAAATTGGTCAGGAAGTTTAATCCCTAGTTAGTGGCAATTTTAGAGCCGATGTTGAGGGAGGAAAGAAGAGTAGTCGTTGGCTTAAAACTCGATTTCCATTCCTCCCTCTCAAACGGCGAATCAGGTGGAAAAATCTGGATTTTTTTAATCATAACCATCTAAATGTTTCTGTCCTCTCCACTTCTAACATACATGGTGGTGGGGCCCACAGACCACCGAGCACCAGCCATTAGCTGGTGGTAGGGGGAGTAGCCAATCCGTCACTTTCTCAGGTTTTGAAAAAGAATATAACTTTTTATTCACTCTAAGACTATATGACTTCTGAACTAAGGATGGGCATTTTGGTCCGAGTAATTTTCAAAGGCGTGTCAGGAGGCCACATATGGAATATTTAAAAGGTTGAATCTCGTTTAGATAATTTGACCAAAATCCGAGGTCAGTACGGTCAAATTCCCTAACGTATGTTACACCGATAACATAATACACTTGTGGAGTTGGGCGAAGCGGATTGGCTAGTATACCACACATCAGCTATATGGCTGGTGTAGGTACATGTCGTGCGAAGAGGAGCGCTGACGCTCCTCGAGCTCCAAGTTATATGAACGGTTCAAAGGAGATCAAAGTTACATGGCCTCCACAGTAATGTATTTATTATATACACACCGTACATCCATTTTTCAAGATCAGTTTAGAGCATTATCCAAAAATGAATCCTATCCAAAGATCAAATGGACCACACTACAAATAGCACAGCGGTATAATGATTTTCACCGTTAAAAAATTCGCAGGGAAAAACAAATTTCATATTGATCCATAACTTTTGTGACCCTAAAAGGGTTTCAATGGTAGACGTTCAATCCTCCACTGCTTTTTGCAGTGTGGTCTATTTGATAGTTAGATATGTCTTATTTTTGGTATCAATCCTTAAGACGAGCTAGCCAAATGAATGGACGGTTTGGATATGACACATACCTCATGATTAGACCCATAGAACTTGCTGACGTCAATACGTTTTGCAGTGTGGTCTATTTACCTTTTGCAGTGTGCGTTTTAAGCTGCATAAGGCAGGTGTTTTAAGCTGTATAGAGCTGGATGTTTTTCAGACTCTGATCCTCTGCTTGCCACCACAAACTGAGATTTCCTGCATTAAATGGGAGTGGGCCTACATACAGTGGAATCCATGGACGTCTCATTCTAAAGCAAAAGGCAAAATAATTGAGAGCCTTTGCTTGTGCTTTTTTACGGAGATATCTTCCTTCTTCCTTTCAAAGGAGTTGATGAAAGGCTTGCTTTAAACACAGAGACTTCTGAAGAAGGGAGAGAGAGCGAAAGAATGGCCGAGATTGCTGTTCAGTTCGTCATACAAAAATTGCTTGATTTTCTAACAAATCAAGCATATTTCCTTGAAGGAGTACACGAGCGGGTCACATCTCTTGAAGAAAAACTCGAAGAAATACGTGACTTACTCAAGGACTTCCATGGGAAGCGCAGAAACAATAGTGTAGTTAAGCGTTGGGTGGGCCAAATAAGAGAAGTAGCCTATGATGCTGAGGACATCATCGACTCCTACATCTTTAACATTGTGCAACAGCGAGGAGAGACAAGTGCTGGATTCATGAGAATCCTAAGAAGTTTTTCTCGTCGCGTCACAGACATCCCAGCCATCCGCCAGGTTGGAAAGAAGATCAGCGACATAGAAACAAGGCTCAATGAGATCTTGTCCAACAGACTCGGCATCGACAATATATCAGCATCCGGAGAAGCTTCATCTTCTTCAGATCAAACCTATACACGGAGGGAGAAGAGGGCTCCCGTCGCCGAGGAAGCCGATGTGGTTGGTGTTGAAGATGAGACAAAGACACTGGTGGGGCGGCTGATTGAAGGAGATGCGCGGCGTGCTATCATTTCGATCACTGGTATGGGAGGAATAGGTAAGACTACTCTCGCTAAGAAAGTATATAATAATGTCGATGTAAAGAAGAATTTCGATTTTCATGCCTGGGTATCTGTGTCTCAAGAACATCCACTGCGAGAGATTTTGCTGAGCATTCTAAGATCGCTGGGACAAAATGAAAGCGAGACGACGCCTGAGGAAGACCTGCGTAAGCAGCTCTATGAGTACTTGGAAGGGAAGAAATATCTGGTGGTAGTTGATGATATATGGACTCGAGAAGCTTGGAACGGTTTGGTCTCTGCATTTCCAGACAGGCAAAAGGGCAGCAGGGTGCTGCTCACCACTCGCAATGAAGAAATAGCCAAGTATGCAGACCCACAGAACATGCCCCATAAAATGCATTTTCTTAATGAAAGTGAGAGCTGGGCATTGTTCTATAAGAAAGCACTTCCTGGAAATCTTGCTCTTCCATGCCCTGCAAATCTGGAGGAGTTGGGGAGAAAGATTGTTGCCAAATGTGGAGGTTTACCTCTAGCTATTGCAGTAATAGGAGGCGTCCTATCAAGGAAAGATAAATCAGTGAATGAGTGGTACAAAGTGCTTACAAGTCTCGAATGGCATTTAAATGAAAGCGAAGATGCCATCTCGGGCATATTGGCCCTGAGCTACGATGACTTGCCCTGTTACTTGAAGCCCTGCTTTCTTTATTTTGGATCTTTTCCTGAAGACTCTGAAATTGAAGCGGACAATTTGATTAAGTTGTGGATAGCAGAAGGGTTCGTGCAGCAAAGAGGAGAAGAAGAACTGGAGGATGTTGCAGAGGATTACGTTGACGAGCTCATAAGTAGAAGCATGATTCAGGTGGCAAGAAGGAAGAGCAATGGAACGGTTGAAAAATGCCGTATTCATGATCTTCTACGTGACCTCTCAATATCAGAAGGCAAGGAGGAGAGATTTCTGGATGTGCATTCGAACATAGTGCCTACATCACCGACCAAGGCACGCCGACTTGCAATTACTTATGGTGGCATCAGCAAGTCTCTCTCTCTTAACCGCTCCACTTTACACCTTCGCTCTTTGTTGTACTTTAGTAGAATCCAAGAAATGCTGGAGAAACCGCAGTTGAAAATCCTACTAGTAGGTTTCAAATTGCTTAGGGTGATGCATCTCCAAAATGTACGACTCTCTTGTCTCCCAGATGAAATTGGGTATATAATCCACTTGAGGTACCTACGTCTCAATGTACTTCAAATGCTACCATCCACTATAACCCGCTTGTCCAATTTGCAAACACTTGATCTACGCTTTTCGGAGTTCAACATGCAGCTGGATGATATTTGGAAGATGGAACAGATACGACACCTACTGCTAGGATCGGGATGTTCAATCAGCAAACGCACGCCACTCCATCGCTTAAGCAATCTCCAGACTCTAAAGGTAGGAAAGGCAGACAGCTGGATAGAAGCTGGGTTAGAGAAACTGACCAATTTGAGAGATTTGGCAATGCGTGATCTGAAAATGGCATCATCCCATTCCGTTTGTAAATTGGTTCGCCTCAGATCATTATCGCTAATGACAGGAGATGGATTTTCGATTCCAGCTTTCGAGTCCTTCTCAAACCATCAACGTCTATATAAGATGAGATTGTACGGACGCTTAGAGAAATTTCTGGATCTGCATGAATTCCCACCTAATCTCACCGAGCTACACTTGAGTGGGTCCCAAATACAGCAAGATCCAATGGGAACGCTGGAGAAGCTGCCGAACCTACGTATTCTCATATTACGCAGCTGGATATTGAACAAGGTAGCTTACATGGGAAAGGAAATGGTTTGCTCCGCCGGAGGGTTTCTGCAGCTCGAAAGTTTGAGTATTGAGGCAGTTGAATTAGAGGAGTGGAGAGTGGAGGAAGGAGCGATGCCGAATCTTAGATTTCTAAATATGATTGATTGTAGAACATTGAAGATGATTCCTGATGGATTGCAACATGTAAACACCCTCAAAGAATTGAATTTGATGATGATTGCGGAAGAACTCAAAGAAAGGTTGAGAGAGAACGAGGGAGAGGACTGGTATAAGATCCGACACATACCCTCTATTATCTACTGATGTGGCTGATGGAGATTGGCTGGTCGTTAGCGTGTCAGAGGGGCCCACAGAAGTCGAATTCTTACTCCGTTGCAGAACCGTCTGCCCAAGTACAGTTCGGCCACGGCGCACATTCGTTCGTTTGTAGAAGATGTTTGTTATTATGGTTTTAATTAAGTGATTTGTGTTAGTTGATTAATTTCTTGATATAGATTTTGTGAAATGTTAGAGAACAATATATGTAATCTTCTGTTTATTCTTCATGGGTAAGTCCAGTGCTACTAGATTGTTATTCTCTGGCCTGCACTGGCACTGATAGATGCCACATACACACTCTCCGTTGGTGACAAAAAAAAAAAAACCATAATCTGAGAGCTTCTTCAACACATACGAGATGTAGCTTCTTCAACACATAATGTGAGATGTAGCTTCTCCGGGAAGTTTTTAATGGTGGATGTTTGATCCCAAAAATGAGGCCTCAAGTGGACCACACAAAAAATGAAGGGAAAGTATAAATTTCAGCTTAACCAGAGCCAACGAGACTCCCAAAAATTTTCGACATTAGGCGTCCAATTCCCACCATTTCTGTAGTGTGGCCCACTTGAGCCTTGGATTTACATTGGTTTATCTCATTCCTTAAAATGGTATGGAAAAAAGGATGGACGGTGTGGAGCTGATACGTACGTCATAACGAAGCCCATATGGAAGTTTCCCATGTCAACACTTCAGGTATTCTTATCTGACCTGCGCGCCTGCACCACTGGAGTGGATTAAGTGAACCCGATCCTAACCCAAGACAGTGCGGCATTTCCATGGTACCCATGTTGACATGTGTACTCTGAATCTATCCCGTTCGTTCATCGGTTATTCAAGATAATTTTAGGGCACTATCGCAAAAATGAAGTGGATCTAAGTATTAGGTAGACCATACCATAAGAAATAGTGGTGTTTGACTATATAGTAACAGACCATAAAAGTTTTATATCAAGCCTGCGTTTGTTTTTAATCTTCATCCTGGCTAAGTTGGATGGAAACTAAAAATTAGGAGACAATAAGGTAAGCCCTAAGAAGTTTTTAATGGTAGGGTATTCAATTGCCACTGTTTATTAGAATATGGTCCACCTACTAATTGAATCTTCTTAAATTTTGGTATCATTCTCTAAAATGATCTGGAAAAAAAAAAAAAAAAAACAGGTGAAGAGATTGGATACAGAATACACAAATCAAGGTGGGCCTCCCGGTAAGGGCTGCACTTTCTTGGACGAAGCCTGGTCTCATCTAATCTGCTCCCCTGCACCACACAACAAGCAACCGAATTTCTGCGGGTGTGAAATTTATATGGCCCTAATATGATGTATTTCTTATATCCATACTCTCCATCCATTTTTTCTGATCATTTTAGGATATGAACCCAAAAACAATGCAGTTACAATGGATCACACACGGTAGGATTTAATGCTACTGTTGAAAACTTCTTGAGGCCATAGATGGATCTGATTAAGCTGATATTTGTATTTTAACTTCATCTAGGTATGTCTAAAGCTAGTTTGCTCATATTACATGACCTGAAAGCTTACACGGGAAAGGAAATGGTTTGCTCTGTTGGAGGGTTTCTGTTGCTGGAAGTACTGAAAATTGAATTGGGTGAAATAGAGGTGTGGAGAGTGGAGGAAGGAGGGATGCCGAATCTTAGATGTTTAGAGATTGAAAACTGTGGAAATTTGAAGATGCTTCCTGATGGATTGCTACATCTCACCACCTTTCAAGAATTGAAGTTGATATGGGTGTTGAATCTATATGAAAGGGTGAGAGAGGAGGGAGAGGACTAGTTTAAGATCCAACACATAACCTCTCTTATCATCTGATAATAGTGGATGGCTTGTTTTTTCTTTCTTTCTTTCTTTCTTTTTTTTTTTTTTTTTTCTTTCCTTCTTTTTTTTTTTTTTTTTAAATAATTTACTTTTTCTTATTATTAAGAATTTTTCATGTAAGAATTTTATAAGAATTTTTCTTATTAATCAATGGTCTGGATTGCCCTAGGGGTTGGATAATGTGACGAGGAATATCAGTGGACCTCACTCAGTTGTGATACATCTAAAATCGTATAAGGGGTGACAGTATTCTATTTCGACTGGGATTACCAAATGCATGTGGAGGACGCGGATTGCGTCCTACCCTTGCGTGGATGGTGACGCAGGGGAGGACGTGAGGTCGAGCACCGTCTTCCTCAAGAGGATAAATATTCCGAATCCACGGAACTTCTCTGGACTCCTCACAGAGACTTCTCGAATCCACGAGAAAAGAGAGCAGAAAATAGAAATAAATTCTAAATAAATTCGAAATAGATTAATGAATCATTGATAATTTCTAATGTGTCTCTTACACTATTAATAAAGAAAAAAATAAACTAAAATTCGTAATTACCAAAAATAGCAAAATTCTAACTCTAATAAAAATCCTAATTCTAATACAACTCTTCTAAAGCCTAATTTCTAAAAATACAAATAAACTTTCTCTAGAAGAGTCCTAGTATAACTAAAACTTATTTCTATAAGGAAAGAAAATCTAAAACTCTAAAAAATATCAAAATTCGGAATTACTAAAAATAGTAAAATCTTCCTAAAAATTCGTTTTTGAACTGAAAGCGCGTGTTTTTGACGAAACGGACAGATGCGACCCACCTTGTGGGTCGGTTCACCTCAGATGACCCGTTTCAGTAAAGATTGATAGCTTGTGCGCCCCGTAACGATACCCGGATCAAAAGTTATAGTCAATTTACGGTCCACCTTCTTTTGGCCCAACCATGCTAGGAACGTATCTGTGACACGTTCTACATCAGACTCCTCCACTTGAAAAAAACTCGTCCTCGAGTTACGCAAGAGACTTGGCACATGAGTCTGAGATAACTTCCGACGTCGATATTCATTAGCTCTTTTTTTGTACTTGACATTAAGCTCTTGAGTTGACACAATACATGTACTCATGCTTTCCTTGACTTGACTAATATCGATTAGTTCCTTCACATCTGCCTTCAAAATCTCATATTTTTTCTGATAATGTGGACAATTAGACGGACTTGCCCCTGAGACGGGATCAACGTGATTTTGTATATCTCGTATGAGAGGTAATTTATTAGGGAGTTCATCGAGCACAACCCTCTTGAACTCCTGTGATACTGGTTCCAAATCCTCTAAGATATTCACAGGTTCCACATATTTTTTCTTTTCAACTAATGGATATATATTTCCTGTTTCCTCATATTGTTTAACAAAGGCCTGTTCAGTGATGAGATATTGTCCTTCCACTTTAGAAGTCTCGGGTTGGTTCTCCATTCTTATAGAGGTCACATGTTCGCCACTGATGAATCCTGTAGTCTGTTGCAACTCCGTTTTGATGAAGTCGTTTCTCATGGACCAATAATAGGATTTTTCTGCATAACCTTTTACTGATCGGCTATCCTGATAATAATTTTGATTTTGTTGGAATAATACCTGATCGTAATCTCGAGGGAGGAATCGCATGCACAATAACTTCTTCATCCGCGACCACGTGCGGATTGGCGCCTTCATCTGTCTCGCCCGCTCGAGTTGAAGTTGTTCCCACCAATCTGAAGCTCTACCCGTTAACTTGTATGCCACGAGTTTAACTTTCCTTTCTTCTACGATGTTCATATAGTCGAAGAAACGTTCGACTTCGAGCAACTAATCGAGGAAGTCCTTGAAGTAGAGTTGACCATTAAAACTAGGAAGATCGACTTTCATCTTGAATTCTTGAACTATCCTGTGGTTCATTGATAGCATCGCCCTACGATCAGTATAATTACGAATTCCAGCAATTGCTGGTGGTGGATCACCACCATGAACATGGAGTTGTCTTAGGTTTTCTGCCAAGAGATTCGCTATGCGGTCCATGGAAGCCTGCAGCCCTTGCATGGCTTGTTGATTCTCTTGCTGCGCTGCTTGAAAAGTTGCCGCCGTTAAAGTAAAATTTCCTGGAGCACCGTTTATGGGATTGTTGCCGGACCCGTCGTTAGAAGTCATCGACCCAAGGAGAAACATCGCTTTGATACCAAACTGACGCAGGGGAGGACGTGAGGTCGAGCACCGTCTTCCTCAAGAGGATAAATATTCCGAATCCACGGAACTTCTCTGGACTCCTCACAGAGACTTCTCGAATCCACGAGAAAAGAGAGCAGAAAATAGAAATAAATTCTAAATAAATTCGAAATAGATTAATGAATCATTGATAATTTCTAATGTGTCTCTTTACACTATTAATAAAGAAAAAAATAAACTAAAATTCGTAATTACCAAAAATAGCAAAATTCTAACTCTAATAAAAATCCTAATTCTAATACAACTCTTCTAAAGCCTAATTTCTAAAAATAAAAATTACAAATAAACTTTCTCTAGAAGAGTCCTAGTATAACTAAAACTTATTTCTATAAGGAAAGAAAATCTAAAACTCTAAAAAATATCAAAAATTCGGAATTACTAAAAATAGTAAAATCTTCCTAAAAATTCGTTTTTGAACTGAAAGCGCGTGTTTTTTGACGAAACGGACAGATGCGACCCACCTTGTGGGTCGGTTCACCTCAGATGACCCGTTTCAGTAAAGATTGATAGCTTGTGCGCCCCGTAACGATACCCGGATCAAAAGTTATAGTCAATTTACGGTCCACCTTCTTTTGGCCCAACCATGCTAGGAACGTATCTGTGACACGTTCTACATCAGATGGTAATCCGTCCGAGCAAGGCTCTATGAGGCCAACTGTGATGTAAGTGGTTTATCTGCGCTGTTCAACCCTTTTCTCAGATCATTTTAAGGTGTGATTCTAAAAACGAAGAAGGTCCACAACTCCAGTGGACCACACCAAAGGAAGATGCAGTGATGATGACATCCGCAGTTGAAACCTTTTTAAGGGCCACTGTGTCCAACCTATTAATAAAGTCATGTAGACATGGATGAAGTGAAAACACAAATATTAGCTTGATCCAAAACTTCTCCAGCTTCCAAGAAGTTTTTAATGGTGGACATTCAATCTCCACTTTGTGTTCCACTTAAGACTGTACCTGCCTCATTTTCTGGTTCACACCTTAAAATGATTTGAGAAAAATGATAAACGGTGTGGATAAAACACGTACATCACATTGGGCCCCACGGAGCCCTGCCCAGGCAAATTACCGTCAAGGGTAGGATGCAACTCGTGTCCGATGGTTCCAAACTCCTCAACTATCTAAGCTATATAAATAGGTCAGTCCCCAAACCTACTTATAACATAAGCTTATATTTCCATCCTAGTACTTCTCTAAGGGTGTAAATTACCACATCAAGCCTATAGCGATTCGTCCCAATCATGTTTCAACAAGCCTATAGTGATAGCGTCCTAATTAGGTACGCGATGTATTCGGTTTAATCAATCTCCATACTTAGCGCACAATACGGTTCTTTGCAATTCGGCACTAAGTTTTACATTTCAATACTTGGAGGATCGTGTTATGATTTCAATTTAGCCTTATTTTAGAAATATTTTAGTATTGCAATGTTCCTCTCTTAATTTAGCCTTATTTTAGAAACATTTTAGTATTGCAATGTCCCTCTCTTTTATTTCAGGTTGAATCGTGTCATTCCCATATGTAAATGGTAGAAATGGCATTTACCATGGATCCTGCTCGGTTGGATTAGAGTCCATTTCAATTGCACTCCAATGTATGTGCGTCACAGAGAGACAATTGGATGATCCAATCGATCTTTGATTTTGGGTCTTATTTTCTACGATGGGATGATTACAATTACTTAACAGAAGTGATTCTTTAGAATAATGAAATGCCCCAACATATAGATGGATCAAATTGTTAATTGAACCTATTTCATTTAGAGTATCTCAACTGTCCATATTAAGAAACACTGATCAAATAGTTCATATTTGTTAGATCAGTGTGATGTTTGCAAGATAGCACGTGAATTTTGCCCTGAGTGCATTTCACTTGAGCCTTGGATCCGTTCCATCTAAATCTCCAGTGGGAGTGATAAGCATTCAATCACTAGTGTTTTCCTGTGGTGTGGTCCACATGAGATTTGGGCGTCTTATTTTTTTTTAATCTCATAAACTAAAATAACCTGAAGCAATTGATGGATAAAATACATGCAATGTGGGGCCCACTGAGGGACGAATGATGGACTCCACGTCCACTGCAGGGCATCCACGTCCGTTTGCAGGCAATCCACGTACCTTTCCTAAACAGATCAAGTAGGGAAGCGGATTGCGTACAACCCTGTACGGTAATCCGTCCATGCAGAGCTCTATGAGTCCACTGTGATACAAATGTTTTATCCACGCCATCCATACCTATTTATAGATAATTATATAATCTAAACCCAAAAATGAGGCAGAACCAAGCTTAAGTGGGCCAAAAAGTGGGGATTGAAGGCCCACCATTAAAAACTTCTTGGAGCTGCAGAAGTTTCAGATCAAGCTGATATTTGTGTTTTCACTTCATCCCAGTCTACATGACCTTATGAATAGATTGGATGGTAAAAAAAAAAAAAAAAACATTCTAGTGGCCCTAAGAGAGGTTTATCACCACTGCTTCCTTTAGTATGGTTCACTGGAGGTCCGAACATGCTTCATTTTTTGGATCATGCCGAAAATCATCTATTAATAGGTATGGATGGCATGTATAAGACGTTTACACCATGATGGCCTCCAAAGAGCTATGCTCGGACGGATTACGGTCCTGACGGGGTAGGACGCAATCCACTTCCATCAAGTAGACACTCCAATAATTCGCATGATACCAATTCTCATCCATTCATGGATTCCAATGCATATCCATTTCGCATTGTTCGAAACGGATTGGCTACTCCTCTGCCACGAGCCCCGTGGCTGGGCTGTGGTCTGTGCTCTATGAGCCCCACCGTGATGTATGTGTTTCATCCGTTCCGTTCATTTATTTTTAAAGATCATCCCAAATAAAAGATATAAATCTGAAGTGGACCCGACCACATGAAAACAATAGTCATTGGATATCCAACATTAAAATCCTCCTAAGGCCTACTGTACTGTTTATTTGACTAGGTCATACAGGAAAAAAAATCAGCTTGATCCAAAACTTTTATGGCCCAAAATGTTTTTAATGGTAGGTGCTTATTCAACACTGTTTCCTGTAATGTGGTCCATTTGAAATTGAGGTATACCTAATCTTTGGTCTTATACCTTAAAATGATCTTTAAAAATATATAGACGGCATGGATGAAACAAATACATCATGTTGGGGTCCACGGAGCACCGACCACCAGCCATTGGCTGGTGTGGCACTACACCAAAATCGTCATTTAGGAACGGTTTAAAACCGTTCCTAAATGCTTCAGGAACGGTTTCAAACCGTTCCTAAATGAGGCGTCGCAAAAAAACAGGAACGGTTCAGAACCGTTTTGCGTACCGTTTCAATTTTTAGAAACGAAATTTTAGGAACGGTTTTAAACCGTTCTGGTGCCAACGGTCACATTTCAGGCACAATCAGAAACAGTTTCTGAACACCTATTAATGTTGCCAACGATTAAATTTTAGGACGGAATTTTAAGTACAATTTTAAACCCTGATAAACACGAAATTTAGAGTAAAGGGAGATAAATTAACAAAAGTTTATTACATTCCATCAAAATAGAGAGATCCAAATAAAAACATGAGAAAATAATGTGCTTGAAGATGTTTCATTGCAAAATCAAATTTACAAAATAAGCTACACTTTAAATTATAGCTTTGCGGAGATGACGTGTGAAGCTCCCTCAATGCATTGATCATCATCTCCTAGACCCATAGGAACAAGGCGCTTCCCACCTAAGAATATAAATAACTATAGAAATTGAAGTTAATTGGTAATTGAGTGAAAAATAAGTCTCCCCACTAATGATAAAGATTGAAGAATGGGAGCATGCTACAAAAGACTAGAAACACAAACACACATCTAGGACCCCTCAGTGCCAAGCCAATTAACCCTGCTTGATATGACATATAGGATTATGATGCAAAATGCACATCAGGCATAGTAAGCTTGAAATGTTTCCTGAGACAACTCACCATTATGGAAGATAAAGCAATTTGGGAGCTCAAACCATCTGAGAACAAATGGATTAACAATTTAAAAAGGCCATGCTGCTTAATCTTTCAACTGAAGGCTTGTAACCCACTTACCTCTCATAAAAAAGTAATTGGTTGTTGACTAAGCGAGGATTTCCAATGTTGCGGTAGAGTATCTGCATAAGAAAAGGACCAACTTCAGATCTCATCTCAACAAATGCAAATTTCTTTTATGGTTTATGTATATATTAACAACTGAATCACCTGCATAATCAACGAGAATCAATGGATAGTCAAAGATAAGGTAATATTGTAGGACGGGAAAATGAGAAGGGAAATTGCAAACCTGGGCCAGCAGTATTTCCTCCACGTGCTGGTATATATCAAGGATTTACATCGAGAGAATATCTAATTTTTTTAAAGTTGCAATATCCATGTGCTATAGGTGCTCTAAGATTATAAAGACAAGTAACAACACTACCAAATGTGATGTCTTCGCAATTTGAGACACTGTCATGCTTTATCATGGACTCTTCACAGGAAGATTTCTTGAAGGGAGTGAAAACAAGTCTGAAACTAAATACTGTACCATCGAAATTGCATAGTGCTACAGCATAAAAGCCAAACTAGTTACAGGGAAACAAGTAAAAAGCCACACACCTGCAACTGTTTTAATTTTCGTTTCTGGGATTTGCTCAGCTGCGGCACTTCCTTTTTCTTAAACTAGCAAGAAGAAAATATAATGGAAATGCCAAATTTCAAAAGCATGCACTTGATGTACAAGAAATTATACAAAAATAAAGCCTCACTTAACTGAAACACTCTCTTAGCTTGTTTGGTACCTGATTCATGCCTTTTGTTTTACTCTTTTTCTTTACAGGTAATAGGATTTTGTTACTATCATCATCACCTTTGGAGCTGTAAAATGAAAGCCAAAAAGGAAAGTCTCAATAGACAAAGTATCTACATAAACTAGTATACTTCATTCTCATATAGCTCATTCAGCATTTGCATGTTAAAAAACTGGAAATCGTGCCTGAAACCGACCGCTGTAACGGCCCATAAGCTTCACAACACCCAAACCATTCTCGACAATTTCAGCTTCAACATGTGCTGCATTAATGGCCCACTGAGCCTCTTCCACAGCAGTGTCAAAACCAAGGACTTGTCAATTACCTAAATCAACAAGGGAAGACAACAGAAAATATCATGGGGATAGATCAAATTTGCAGGGTAATAATTTGCAAGCAAATTCAAAGCAGGGTAACCAAATGATTTCAATTTGCAGTGTAACCAAATGATTTCCAAATTGGGAAATATACAACAAACTAATCTCTTCATATGCAGCATCTCTCGAGCTAATAATAGAAACAGAAGAATGGAAATGTTTATTAGTTTCATTTAGTCACCTCATATATTACAGACGCCCCCTTCTGGGTTCCGTCTCCTTCTATAATGTAGACCTGGAAGATAGAATGGTACGAATCATGTGAAGTCTAGCAATAAAATGACAATTAAGCTCTTATTCCCTGCAAATCATGTGCAAGTTAAAAACAGACAGAATTACTCTCTTGTGCTGTATATACCTGATTAATCTGTCCTAAATGCTATCAACTATCAACAAAAATAATGGAAATGATCATGATAAAATATACAATCATGTTTATTAATTACTCACCTCAAAAGCTACATTTGATACCCATATACAAAAGTATATCCAAAGGATTGCTTGTGGATCCCTGTGTTTGGATTGCAGCTCACCCACCATCCCTGAAAAAGAAAAGAAAGAAAAGTAACATCATCATCAAAACTAACAACCCAGACTCCCAGCCCCTTCATTCTTAAACCTGAGCTGGGTATTGGTCAGATCAGTCAAGCCCAACTATCTAGTTGCATAGAATGTTGTGGAACCTGCTGTGGTGTTGCAGTTTAAAATCAGATTGGTTGGATTATGCTAGCCTTGAATTCAGTAGGCTTACAGCCGTTTTTGAACCAAAATTGTACCTGTTCCAGTTCACCGATTTTGGTGTAGTGACGGCAGAAATATTCCCTTGCTAGACTCAATGGACTTTTGAAAGGTATACGTCAATGACATGTTTGGCCCACCTGCCAAGTAAGCATGTTTGATTCTGAGGTTACCACACATTCTTTGGGGGTCCACACGGTAAACATCAGGTAAGAGCATTGACCCAAAGTCATATAAAGGCAGCGTCAACGACTATGGGTCAATTTAATAAGGCCGTAGTGGGTGTTTCCATGACCATGGGGCCTACCTTGATGTGTGTTGTATATCCATACCATCCATCAGTTTTTCCAGCTTATTTTAAGGCATGATATCAAAAAACAAAGAGATTCACATCTTAGAGTGGACCACACCACATGAAATAAAAAGACTTGGTTAGAAGAGAGATACCTTTTAAAAAAAAAAAAAAAAAAAAAAAAAAAAACCTCTGAAATTCCATTGAAGAAAAGGAAGTACACACATTCAGGAGTGACCCGACAAAAAGGAAGGGGACCACTCCTATCATATAAGAGAAACTGCACAAGAATGCTCTCCTATAACCAGACTAAGGAGAACCTGGAGCTCCTAAATAGCTATTGAGGGTTCTACCTCAATCATCTTCAAGTCGACATCAAATGGCTGCATGTAATAATTACCCATTTATGGATAATTTATATTGTAAATTGGAACTCTAGAGTTAATATAAATATTAAAGTTGGTAAAACAAAAATAAAAATCTTGCACAGGAATTGATATAAAATTCTTATTCTAATCTCAACAAAGAAAAATAAATAAATAAATAAAAAGTCATATGAACATGCTCAACACATTAGGAATCTAATATACATATACATAGTTGTGACTGGAGACCGACGTGGCTTATCTTCTATTTCCTCATCTTCCATGTTGTGATAAAAGGTAGTGGTACCTTCCTCATCCTAAATATGTCTTCCACAGGCACACCAAGGATGGCCAATTCTCATAATAATGAAGAAGACTGGCCTACCAATGAAAAATAAATAAAAGACCAACAATAATGATTACATGGCTCTCAACGAAGGTGGATGTGCACTCAGACATTGAACTTTTGTCAAGCAATCATGGGAATTCTATGATTGAACTTTTGTAAGTGAAACAATTTCATGCATGCAACACAAAATTTATCTAGCACTACAATCTTACAGAACGAAAGGCAGAAGACTGGACTTTTAACTCTAAAGTAGCTGTGATGTAAACCAATTCCTAACAGATTTCTCAGATGAATATCATAAAAGATGAAATATAAATTTCAGAAACCTGAAAGAATGGTTATCAGTTAAGAGGAATATATGGCATGTTATATGGAAGAGGAATTGAATGGATTCAAAGTTGGAAACTCACTGCACTGTAGCCAATCCGTTTCCCGCATTATTTGGTCCGCAATTATTAAAGTTGCTCTGGCAATTATTAGAATGGTTTGAAGTGTAAACTTTATACTGCCAACACACACTGCACTGTAAAAACGTTGGAAGAAATACATGAATCTAAACCATTGAATAAATTACTCATGTTTACTTATTTCCTTATGTCGAAGATGAGTTTGGTTGAAGTCTTTGGTGGGCCCCTTGACATGTTTTAAGATCGTGTAAACAGTATTTTATAAGGCATTATTTTACATTTGTACGGTGTGTCTAGTTTAAGTTAAGTGTGAGTTTTGAAGATCCAAGGATAAATGAAAAATCCCCCTTCATGGACGGTTTTGATACACCGGAAACAATGCTTTGACCACCCCCACACATGGCTGAGGAGGCATGGGAGTGGTAAAAGAGCCGATTACTGGGGACTTACGCAACTTGCACTGACACTCCTCGAGCTCTGAGTTGTACGAACGATTAAAAGGAGATCAAAGTTACGTAGCTCCACAGTATTGTATTTATTATATCTAGGGGTGTACACGGGTCGGGCCGAGTCGAACTGGCCTCAGCTCATCCAGGCCCGTTCAACAGCCACACTAGGTCCGAACCCGACCGGGCCTGGTCATCGGGCCAACATCTCCAGCCCGAACCGGGCCCGGGTGAGTTCGGGCCAGTTTCGAACCTGAGTTCGAGCCAGTTTCGAACCTTACAGCAAGTTCATGGGAAGAGCTTTGGCAAGTAATCCGTGTTCCATTAATTTACAAGGCCCTCGATCAACGGTTTAGATAGTTGAACTATAGACTCCACAAAAAATCTTCTGGCTTGGAACGTTCAATTCCTCCTGGTGACCATACTGCCCAAAACAAATGGGTGACTAGAGAATTTGTTTTAGCCGTTTATTTGTTTTATACCTGTGGCCAACCTAAGGTGTTTACCAACCTGATTTTCGAATCAGAAGATCTAATTAGTACATCCAATCGGATGGAACTAAGATTTCATTTTTCTAATCCATATTAAGATAATAAATGTGGCACATGTGTTTCACATCTAGGCCAGTCCTTATTGGGTCCCACTTTGAACATCCAATGGCCCAAAAAATAGGATGATAGACTCACCATCAGTCATTATTGCTTTTCCAACCATTGATTATTCTGGCAGAAATGTGGCCCAACTGATAAGTGGGAACCAGGGCTAGCCCACCTGATGACTGACCCAGATCTTGTACACATGACATTTTGCCATGTTGCAAATCATCTTCACAATCTTCATGAAGAAATGATTTGATACTCTTGCAGAGTGATGGACGAGACATGAGCAGTTAGAAATTACTTAGAAATTACATATATGGCTTTAAACCTTTCAAATTACAAGAACTAGTTATATATATATATATATATATATATATATATATATATATATATATATATATATATATATATATATATATATCATGAACCGGGTTTCGGACCGAGTCGGGCCGGGGCGAGTCGGGTTTCGGACCGAGTCGGGCCGAACTGGGAGGTATCCGAACTCGGCTTGAACTCAGTTTTGGGCCTAGAAAATTGGCCCGTCCTGACCCGAACTCAGTTCCGGGTCAGGCCGAGTCGAGCTTTTTCGGGCCGGGTCGAGCGAGCTAACCGGGCTAGCCCGGTTTGTGTACACCCCTAATTATATCTACACCGCTTATCTATTTTTATAGATCATTTTAGATCATTTTAGAGCATTATCTCAAAAATAAATCATATCTAAAGATCATGTGGGCCACACCATAAATTGCAGCAGAGATAATGATTTTCACTGTTGGACCCACTACATCGTTTACTTTCTATCCCATCCGTTTATAAGGTCACGAAGACTTGAATTATGAGAAAAAACAAATTTCATATTGATCTAAAACTTCTGTGACCCCTAAAAAAGCTTCAATGGTAGACGTCCAATCTTCCTTTGCTTTTATCAGTATGGTCCACTTGATAGTTAGATCTATCTTATTTTTCACCTCAAGCCATAAGACGATCTCGCCAAATGGATGGACAAATTGGATATAACACATACCTGTGATCATACCCATAAACCTTGTTGATGTCAATACAATAGATATATATATATATATATATATATATATATATATATATAGCTGGTTAGAGGTACACTAGCCAATCCGCTTGTCGCTGGGGACCTCCCCCGGATTAGCTAACTCAACGGTAGCGATTCTCACTGCTGGTTATGTGAGCTCCACCATGAAGTATATATGTACCCACTATGAAGGATGTATTGTATCCACACCGTCCATACTTTTGGAGAGATTATTCTAGGGCATGATAGAAAGAATTAGGAAGATAAAAATATCAAGTAGACCCCACCGTTAGAAAATATTGGGGATTGAACGTTACCGTTAAAAACTTCTTTGGGACACAGAAGCTTTCGGTCAAGCTAATATTTATGTTTTCTCTTATTCCATGTCTTTTGTAACTAATACGCGGCTTGGATCTCACATAAACATCATGGTAGGCCCCAGGAAGGTTTCAATGGTGGGTCACTGTCCCAACAGTTTTCTCAACTTTATATCTACCTCATTCTTTGCCCATGCCCTAAAATGATCTCTCCAAATGGATGAATGGTGTGGATACAACACATACGTCATAGTGGACCCAAAGAGCATGATGACGTCACTTCAGTAGCCGACTCTGCTGTCGTGCTCAGTAGCTAATCCGCGTCCAGACGCGGAGGGCACGTAAAGTTTCTGTAGGTGGAGGGCGTGTGGGGACCACAAAGATGACGGTCACAAATCTACTCCCTCCCTTGGTTTTGCAAGAGAATAATAGGGCAGGAAGGAATGTAAAACTCAAGCAGTTCCAAGACTCATGTGGGCCACGCCACATGAAGCAGAGGGGATTGAACGTTGTGGGGCCACAGAAGTTTTGTATAAGGATTGTTATGGGAAAATCTGGGCCCCTTGTAACTCCGAGGCCGGACAATACTCCGATCCGATCGGACGAGCATATAACAACTCAGTTCAGATAACAAAGACGGAAGCTCCGACCCCTTGGCCGATCCGAGAATAAACACCGTAAAGGTCCAGGCACCAGGCCCGGCAGAGTATGAAACGCAAAGGGTGTGCCGGCTGGTTACCTCCGACCCATCTATTGTTCGCGCGGATTGTAACCCACTCGTGTACGAGGCAGAGTCCGCCCCCGAAAGACGATATTCCTATATAACCAAAGGGGGGATCGGCTCGGACCATGATGGTCGCCATCAACTGCGCCGAGCCGAGCTCACCCTCAAGGGCAGACGTCCCTCGTGCCAGGTTTAGAAGCTGCCGTTAAGGAGACGTGAGTAAGCCGAACTTACAAACCGCTATAAGGAGACGTGGGCGATTATGTCGCTCGCAAATACGTATGTCGCGTGTTACGAGATCTTTGGATTGCGTACGACATCTCCACGATCTGAAAATCTCCCTGATTGAGAGAATCGTGCCGTGATCATCGGATCCAGATCATTCGATGGTCAAGTATAAATACGTGAAGACCTCACTGCTACAGGTACGCAATATCTGGCACTCCCTCTACTCTTCAATACTAGACCCCGATTCCCTTCGCCTGACTTAGGCATCAGAGGGTCCCCCGGCGTAGCTAGGGTCTCCTTTGCTCACCCTTTGTGCAGGTCCAGGGTCAACCCAAGGAGCGGAGGGCAGGCCAGGTTTTGACCTCAACATTTTTGGCGCCGTCTGTGGGAAACTGATACAAAAAGTCAGGTTCCTTTCTCTGAGAATAATGGCGAGAGGAAAGAAGAAAGCTGCAGCAGCGGAACCAGCACCGAACGAACAAACCCGTTCCTCCTTACTACTCCACGCGGAATCCGCTCCGGGACCATCTCAGCGCTCCCGGAATCGGGCGAGCAAGTATCGCGCCATGCAAAGCGAGATACAAGCCCTGCGCGATGAAGTGAACAGGATGAAGCAGTAGCAGGAGCCGCTATTGCCTCCGGCACAAGGTCCCATCCGTGGGTTGGTGGCCCCGAATCTGGAAGCTCATTCCGCGTCGAGAAGTGTGCGGTCTGAGGCGCCCCCACTTCCTCCGGAGCATGTATCAGATCAGCCTCCGCTCCCGGCCCAAGTCCGACCGTCAGCCCGGAATGCCGCGACGAGAGCTCCGACCAACGCTTCGGCCACTTCGGCCTTAGCAGCGTCAGACCTCCGTCATCGGTTAGAACGAAGAAGGGAAAGAAGATCTCTGGATAGGGAAAATATCTGGGAGATAACGGCCGAGAACAGAGATCCGTGGGAGAAGCGCTTCGAAGAACTCAACAATAAGATTTTAGCAGTCGAAAAGCAGAAGCAATCAACGTTAGTTCCTGCTACCGTCCAAGCCATGATAGAAGAGACTGAGCCGCCCTTCAGCGCGGAAATAATGGGCGAGGTGATGCCTCAGAGATTTCGAATACCTCTTGTCATCCAATACTCTGGGTCAGGGGACCCGTCTGAGCACGTAGAGGCCTATCGCTGCTGGATGCAGATCCAGACAGCAACAGACGCAATGATGTGCCGGGGGTTTTCGATCACATTACCCGGATCTACTTGGAATTGGTATCGACAACTAAAGCCGAGCTCTGTTGGTTCTTTCGCAGAGTTGAGCCGATTATTCCTTACCCAGTTCATCAGCGGTAAGAGAAGTCGGAAGCCCAATACTCACTTGCTGACTATCAAGCAAGGGCCGAAAGAATCGCTGAAAGACTACATCGCTCGTTTCAATGAAGAAGCACTATCAGTGGAGGACTGTGACGACAAAATGGCGCTCGCCGCTATGTTCAGCGGTCTCAAAGAGGGGAAGTTTACCTTCTCCATCGGGAAAAACCCACCGAAAACGTTGGCTGAACTCATGGCCAGAGCACAGAAGTATACTAACGCGAAGGAATTCACCAATGCGAGAAAGAACGTCCAGGTGGTCGCCGAACCAAATGATAAGGGAACGAGGCCCATGAACGATGATCCGCTGCCGCTCGGTAAGAGGACCGACGACCGCACTCCTCGCGATCGACGCCCAAGCCGGAGGCCTGAAGGGAAATTCCGTTCCTATGCCCCCCTTAACACCTCCGCCGAGTAGATTTTATTGGACATCCGAGGAGAGAAATTGCTGAACTGGCCCGTGTGCATGAGGGCAGACCCGGATCGCCGAGATAAGCGTAAATACTACCGATTTCATCGGTACCACGGTCACAATACAGATGACTGTGTAGATCTTAAGGATGAAATCGAAGCCCTTATCCGTAAAGGTCATTTACGTCAGTACCAAAAGGAAGGAAAGTCCGATCGGAGGAAAGAAAGAGGACGGGAGCAACCAAACAACGCATGGAAGAACCTGCAGAAATTCGCACAATATTCGGAGGCTCGTCTGGTGGAGGGGACTTGAATAGAGCACGGAAGGCTCACTCCAGGAATCTCAGACCTGAACACTACGTCAGCTTAACTGAGCGGCCTAGTAAGGAACTTCGAGTCAGTCCGTGCTCGCTGATGTTCACGGAGGAGGACGCACGCGGAATTCAGCACCCTCACGACGATGCCCTGGTAGTCACTATGACCATTGCCAACCGCAAAGTATACCGCATTCTGGTCGACATGGGCAGCTCAGCTGACGTAATTTACTCCGAAGCTTTCGAAAAAATGGGGATTCCACGGTCTCACCTCAGACCGGTAAAGACCCCCCTACACGGCTTTGCCGGGGAGAGAGTGATCTCCGAAGGGGCCATTTCCCTCCCCATGATAGTGGGAGAAGGACAGCATCAAGTCACACTTATGGTGGACTTCTTGGTGGTCAATGTGCTATCTGTGCACAATGTTATCCTGGGTAGACCCTCTCTTAACGCAATGAGAGCTGTTGTCTCAACCTACCACTTGATGATGAAATACCCCACCGAGGGCGGGATAGGTTACCTCCGAGGTGACCAGCGAGAGGCCCGGAGATGTTATGTAATGGCGGTAAAGAAGGGGGGGTCAAGCAAACACACTCTGTCAATGTTTTAGACCCCGAGGGCCTGCAGAAGAATCATCCGTGGAGGATCTGGAGAAAGTACCGCTTGATGAGACCGATCCGATCAGAACGATCCAGCTCGGAACTTCGCTGGACCCCCAGCAGCGGCTCGAAATCCTGACGTTCCTCCGACAGCATCAGGACGTCTTCACATGGTCTCATCAAGTTATGCCCGGAATTTCTCCGGATGTCATGGTCCACAGATTGAATGTGGATCCGGACCACAAACCTGTCAAGCAGAAGAGGCGACCATTCGATGCCGAAAGATACGAGGCAATAGCCAACGAGGTCTCCGTCCTGCTCGACGCCCGGTTTATTGAAGAGGTACATTGCCCCGATTGGATTGCGAACGTGGTTCCAGTAAAGAAAACCAACGGAAAATGGCGTGTCTGCGTTGATTACTCGGATCTGAATAAGGCATGCCCAAAGGACAGCTTCCCGCTACCTCGGATCGACCAGCTAGTGGACAGCACAACAGGACATGAATTACTCTCCTTCCTGGACGCCTATTCGGGATATAATCAAATCGCGATGCACCCCTCAGACAGGCAGAAGACTACCTTTGTCACAAACAAAGGGCTCTATTGTTACCGGGTCATGCCATTCGGCCTGAAGAACGTTGGGGCGACATATCAAAGACTGGTAAATCGAATGTTCTCTGAACGGATCGGACGCTCAATGGAGGTATATGTCGATGACATGTTGGTGAAAAGCAGCAAAGCCAGCGATCATCTGACGGATCTCGGAGGAACGTTCGCCATCCTTCGAGAGTACCAGATGAAACTGAATTCAACAAAGTGCGTTTTCGGAGTCGGCTCTGGAAAATTCCTCTGCTTTCAAGTCAGTCAGAGAGGAATAGAAGCGAATCCCGAGAAGATCAGAGCGCTCCTCGATATGAGTTCGCCTCGAACTATCAAGGACATTCAATGCCTCACAGGTCGAGTCGCGGCACTCGGACGCTTCATTTCCAAAGCAACGGACAAATGCCTCCCCTTCTTCCAGCAGTTGAAGGGTCACAAGAAGGCAGAATGGACACCAGAATGCGAGCAAGCCTTCCAACAGTTGAAACTGTATTTGGGTTCACCACCTTTACTGTCAAAACCCGAAGAAGGCGGACCCTTATTCCTCTACCTCGCAGTCTCAACTTCAGCTGTCAGCTCGGCTCTGATTAAGGAAGTCGGGGGTAAGCAACACCCTGTTTATTACGTGAGCAAAGCTATGGTGCCGGCAGAAACAAGATATTCTCCCTTGGAGAAATTAGCGCTCAGTCTCGTCGTTTCAGCTCGGAGGTTGCGATCATATTTCCAAGCTCACTCGATAATTGTCCTGACCGACTCCCCTCTCCGACAAGTTCTGCAGAGGCCAGAAGTGTCAGGTCGGATGACTAGGTGGGCCATAGAACTCGGCGAGTTTGACATTCAGTTCCGCCCGAAAACCGCCATCAAAGGTCAAGCCGTGGCCGACTTCATCGCCGAATTTACTACAAGCACCAGAGAGATCAGCGCTGAGGCTGGAGCGAGCCCAGCCGTCGCTTCAGATGGCCCGAAAGCGGTATCAGATCCGGGTTGGACCCTCTACGTGGATGGATCGTCCAACGCCCGCGGGGCCGGGGCCGGGATCGTCCTAGTCGCATCTGACTCTACGACCATCCAATACGTAATCAGGTTAGGGTTCAAAGCCTCAAACAACGAAGCAGAATATGAAGCTCTGTTGGCCGGGCTCAGGTTGGCGGCAAGTCTTGGAGTCCAGTCTCTTCAAGTTCGATGCGATTCTCAGCTTGTGGTAAATCACATCTCTACCGAATATGAAGCCAAAGAAATAAGGATGATTGCCTACCTTGACGAAGCGAGGAAGTTGATCGAGAAATTTTGGAATTGCACGATTCATCAGATCCCGAGAACAGAAAATACATGGGCCGATGCTCTGGCACGGCTCGGCTCAGCCCTGGAAAATAAGATCCCTCGAGTTATTCCTATCGAATTCATAGAGCAGCCAAGTATCGGCGGACAGCAGAAGGAAGTCAACCCAATTCGGGCAAGTCCGAACTGGATGAATCCAATTCTGATCTATCTCACAACAGGTGAGGTCCCTTCGGATAGGCTGGAAGCTAGGAGACTTAGAGTCCGAGCGGCCCGATACATAGTCCTAGGTGACATCCTATATAAAAAGGGACACTCTCAGCCCTATCTGAGGTGTCTCCGGCCCGATGAAGCAGAGTACGTCATACGGGAAACTCATGAAGGGATTTGTGGAAATCATTCGGGTAGCCAAGCCTTGGCTTTGAAGATACTCCGACAAGGGTATTTTTGGCCAACTATCAAAGAAGATTCAAGAGACTACGTCCGTAAATGTGATAAATGCCAGAGGTTCACGGCTATACCGCGGCAGCCTGCTGAAGAAATGACACCCATGAGCGGCTCTTGGCCGTTCGCCCAATGGGGAATCGACATTATCGGCCCCTTACCCACAGGGAAAGGGCAGGTCAAGTTTGCGATCGTCGCTGTCGACTACTTCACCAAATGGGTCGAGGCCGAACCCGTAGCCAAGATAACGGAGCAAAAGGTAGTCAACTTTGTCTGGAAAAACATAATTTGTCGATTCGAGATTCCACGAACCATCGTGTCTGACAACGGACGACAGTTCGACAACGATAAAGTTCGAAACATGTGTCAAGGACTCGGCATCACGAATGCATATGCTTCTCCCCGACATCCCCAATCGAACGGACAGGTGGAAGCGGTCAACAAAGTCATCAAGTACCATCTCAAAACAAAGCTGGAGAAAGCAAAAAGCGATTGGGCCGAGGAACTTCCGTTCGTCCTCTGGGCCTATAGGACCACAGCTCAGTCCTCAACAGGAGAAACTCCATTTTCGCTCTCCTATGGCTCGGAGGCGATGGTACCGGTAGAAATTGGTCTCCACACCGCTCGGGTCGAGGGCTACCAAGAAGGAGAAAACTCCGAGCAGATTTCCGCAAACTTATATCTACTCGAAGAGGCGAGAGATATTTCAAGGCTCCGAGTCGCCGCTCGACATCAACAAGTGGCGCGATTCTACAATTCGAAAGTCAAGACTAGGCGATTCCGACCAGGAGACCTAGTCCTTCGCCGAGTATTCCAGAATACTGCCGAACCGGGGGCTGGAACACTCGGACCGAATTGGGAAGGTCCCTATCGGGTCGTCCGGTCAACCAAATCAGGCTCCTACCATTTGGAAGACCTCGAGGGCCGACAGCTCCCCCACCCCTGGAACGCTGAGCATCTAAAAGTATATTACCCCTAATGGGATGACCTCCGAGCGGCAAGCCTTAAAGGCCATGAATAAATGTACGCCTTCAAGCGACTAGTCTCTAAGGCTCTCAATAAAATTCTCCATTCTTGTATGGACGAGTCAATTTCTACAAAGGTATCTCCCCTTAGCCGGGGGGAAAATGCCAAGAGGCAATCTGACTCTCCCAACGGCGGAGTCGGACCAATATCGATATAGGCACCTCCCCTTAATTGAGAAAAAAGCTAAGGGGCCATCCGACTTCCCAACAGAGGAGTCGGCACCCCCAATACACAAGACCTTCGCCGAGTGCAGAGCGAGCCGATCCTGTTAGGATCAGGCTAGAGCCTCAGTCACACGACGAAATTTCGGCAATTTGAAAGAAAATGACTCAACGAAGAATCCGAGCAAATCAAATCACCAATCATACAAATCTACAGTCAATAATACACGAGATTTTGCTCAAAACCAGTCTTTCATTCCAAAATAAAGAGATCAATCAAAAAGTAGTCTAACCAGTTACAGAAAAATATATAAAAAATACATGTCAAAAGTTAGGCAGACGGCGGAGGAGCTTGGGTATCCTGGGCTTGATCCGGTCGGATTTCACCCACGGGTGACTCTTCTCCAGACAGCAGAGAATCAAGGTTGAGGCCGGGATATAAAACCAGAACCGCTTCTATGCAGTCATCATAGCCACGGTCGTAAAACTGGGCGGCTTCGGCGTCCCTCTCCTTGGATGTCTTAAAGGCTTCCAGCGCAGCAGCTATGGCCTCAGCAAGCGAAGCTTTATCCTCGGCTTGTTGGGCTTCCTTGGCCTGGACGACTGCTCGGGATAGTTCCTCCGCAGCTTCAATCCTAGCCCGGTTGAGGGCCCCGGCCAGACGGGCGTTTTCCTGGGCTAGCGTGTCTGCATGGGCCCGAGATCGGGTCAATTCGATGGTCACAGCGTCACATCGAGCCGTCAGATCCTCTACCGTCCCTTGCAAGCGCAGCCCCTTCGCCTCAAGGTCAGTTATGGTCCCTTGTAAATGAAGTTCCCTGGCCTTCCCGTCTGCCGCCTGCTGACGCCATTCGTCCTGTTCTGACCGGAGAGAAGCCGCCTCATTTCGTAGGTTTCCCACCTCAACCCTGAGTGTCTCTACCTCCGCGTCTATCTTTCGACGCTCGCACACCCCCTCCCAAGCCAAGAGGAGCCTTGGAACAGACTAAATAATGGAAAAGACAAGGGAGTTAGTGCGAGCGGAAATGTACGTACGAAGACGGAGTATAAAGAAACTAAAAGATACCTTGTAAAGGACTGCTGCGAATTCCTTCAGGAAGGCGTCGTCGGGCTTCGAGAGGAAGTCAGCAATCTCTTCTTCCGGAGCGTACTTGGCCACCCAGTCGACCAGGCAGGACATGTGAAATCCCGGCTCGTACCGAGTGCCACTCGGCCCCTCCTGGGTCGACCCCCCTGCCTCCACAGCCCTAGTCTGGCTACCGGCAGAGGCCTGCACCTCGGCCCCGATGTCATCACCGACTTCGGGAGGAGTTATCATGACATCAGCCATCCGAACAGCCTCCTTCCGCTCGGATGATGAGGGAATGACAACATAATGCGATGCTGGCCGAACCTCTCCGACGGGGGGTGCGTCACCGATCGTCGGAGCAGGAGTGATGATCACTGAAGTTTGAGCTGCAACGGGTGCAGCTGTCGGAGCGATTGGGGTTGGGCCAGCAGCTGCGGCCGTAGAGGCAGTCGTAGCTGCTGCGACAGTCAGATGTTTGGCCACGGCCCTCGGACCAGAAGGATTTTCCCCGCAAGGGGTTGCCTGCCTCCTCCGAACGGTGTTCTTCGTCCGTCTCAGCATTTCTTCTGCCGTTGGGACTGCCCTCTTCCTCCGAGAACCAGACGCCTCGGCCATGCCTGCACAAACAGAGAATTAGCGACATAAAAAGGCAAATCCCATCCTTCTAAAACAAACAGGCAGAACACTTACTAAAAGAAGTCGGGAGGGGTGAAAACTTGCACAGTCCCAATAACTGAAGGTTGGAAGCAGTGATCAGATCTGACCAGGAGCGCAGCTCTCCTGATCGAGCCCTCGCCTTGGCGATCCGATTCTTCTGACTGGAGTCGAGGAGTGGTGTCCCCCTAGGAAAATCTGTCGCAACAAGGAACAAAGATTTCAGTCCAACTGACAAAACAAAAAGACAAGATTGAAGGTAACTAGTCCGACCTGGTTTTTGAAAAAGGGTCGGAACCCGGACCGACAGAGACCTGATCTCAGACGCCGGAGCTTCTCATTCGCCTGCGGCCCAGAACCACTTGTTCTTCCAGTCTTTATTGGACGATGGAAGATTCAAAACCAGTCCTGACCCCTTGCTGCCTCGGGTCGCGAAGTAATACCACGGTTCGTTGCTGTCGTGCTTGACTTAGTACAGGCTCATCAGATCCTCTGGGGTCAGCTCAGGGTTCCCGACTAGCCGCCAAATGATGTAGGAAGAGACTAGTACTCTCCAGGCGTTGGGGGTCAGCTGCCCGGGGGCTAATCCGTGGCGGACAATCATGGATCGGACGAAGGGGTGCAGGGGAAGACGAATCCCACATTGAAGTGCACATAGGAAAATGGCGACTTCCCCCTTAGCAGGTGCACCGGCAGTTTCAAGTGCCCTAGGGGCCCTTGTCTGAACGGAATCCGGGATTTAGAACTCCGATCGGATCCATTCTATTTGAGGTACGGACAACACGGAACCCCCTGGGACCACCTCGGATGCCCGCACATCCGCAGGCATCCCGACAACCTCAACAGCGACAGTCTGAGGATGTCGGGTGGACTTCCTTGTGCTAGTTTTGCGGATCCGAGCCCCAGTTCCTTTTTGCCTTCGGGGCGGAGGGTATAGAGGCACAGCTTCATAGGGTCCTTCGGAGGCCCTTACCCTGCTATCCGAATTTTCAGACTCAGAGTCGTTACCGTAACTGCGCACTGACTCCAGGTCCGATGACGACATCTTGGAAAAGAAGGGGTGCGAGGTAGCACAAGAAGACTCACTGGAAATCGCTCCTGCCGGAAATACTCGACCGGTCTGAATCGCCTAACAGAAAATTCGAAACGAACGGAATCGCCTTTACCAGAAATTGCCTCCTCTGATATCAGCTCGACACAATGCGCGGAAATGAGCCCTAAGCTTTCAGAAGAGGGTTTATATAGGCTCAGCTGTGTCTGCGCATTAATTACGAGCAATGATGGTCGCAGCCGAATCGGCGTAAATATCACTCGGAGCTGACATGGCACCGCCCCATTGGCTCGAGCTCTGTCAAGCGGCGTGCTTCGAGTAAGGGAAAAGACGTTCGAATAATGACAGGTGTACGTGGCAGCAGCCCATAAGCGAACGACGATTTGGAGAATTAACCATCGCAGTGTGCCTGTCACGCATCGGTCCATGAGCGGAAAATCCTGCGAACGTGATGATTCAAATCGCTGAGGTTCCGATGTGCTCGGAGGAATCCGTGGACAAGGTACTCGGTATCCCGTATGATTACTCTCCGAGCCCCTAACAGACCTCGAAGAGTAGGGGGCTTCTGTTATGGGGAAATCCGAGCCCCTTGTAACTTCGAGGCCGGACAATACTCCGATCCGATCGGACGAGCAGATAACAACTCAGTTCAGATAACAAAGGTGGAAGCTCCGACCCCTTGGCCGATCCGAGAATAAACACTGTAAAGGTCCAGGCACCAGGCCCGGCAGAGTATGGAACGCAAAGGGTGTGCCGGCTGGTTACCTCCGACCCATCTATTGTCCGCGCGAATTGTAACCCACTCGTGTACGAGGCAGAGTCCGCCCCCGAAAGGCGATATTCCTATATAACCAAAGGGGGAATCGGCTCGGACCATGATGGTCGCCATCAACTGCGCCGAGCCGAGCTCACCCTCAAGGGCAGACGTCCCTCGTGCCAGGTTTAGAAGCTGCCGTTAAGGAGACGTGAGTAAGCCGAACTTAGAAACCGCTATAAGGAGACGTGGGCGATTATGTCGCTTGCAGATACGTATATCGCGTTGTTACGAGATCTTTGGATTGCGTACGACATCTCCACGATCTGAAAATCTCCCTGATTGAGAGAATCATGCCGTGATCATCGGATCCAGATCATTCGATGGTCAAGTATAAATACGTGAAGACCTCACTGCTACAGGTACGCAATATCTAGCACTCCCTCTACTCTTCAATACTAGACCCCGATTCCCTTTGCCTGACGTAGGCATCGGAGGGTCCCCCGGCGTAGCTAGGGTCTCCTTTGCTCACCCTTTGTGCAGGTCCAGGGTCAACCCAAGGAGCAGAGGGCAGGCCAGGTTTTGACCTCAACAAGGATGATATTTGTGACCTGCAGTTTTGCATCAAGAACTGCCTAATTTTTTTTTATATTCATATCCTATTGTTGTCTTGCAAAGTTGCGTACATTCGTTATCGGTATCTTTTCACGTGTACCCATCGGGACCCAAAGATGTATAGTCCTCTTGAGGGCTCTGTGAGGCCCACTGTGATGTATATGTTTTATCCACTCTGTTCATTTATTTTGACAGATTAGTTTAGGCCATGAACTCAAAAAAGATGTAAATTAAAGGCTCAAATAAACCACACCACAGAAAACAATATGTATTTAAAGCCTATCATTGAAAACTTTTAATGGACTGAGGAAGGTTTTGAATAAGCCAATATTTGTGTTTTCCCTTCATCTATGTTGGATGGCGAATAAACATCACAGTCAGCTCTAGCTATAAGGAGTTCAATCCCACTACCCCCAGTAGCCCACTTTACTTGACCTTTAATTAATTACTTTCTTTTTAGGTCATGTTCTAAAATAATCTCTCTCTTTTTTTCTTTTCTTTTTTTAAAGATTATTTTAAGACAGGAGCTCAAAACAAGGTAGTTCCAAAGCTCGAGTTAACCGTGTCATTGGAAAATATGGAAATTGAATGCTTCAGTTGAAAGTTTATTGGAGGCATGGAAGGCTAAGGTGATCACTACAAGAAAGTGTAGCTCAGCCGACTGATGGGGCTACCGTTTGCTGGCTGCCGGTTTTAACAACTGCGGGTAAAGGATCTTATAAGAAGAAAAAAAAAAAAACCTAACTTCATTTCCGCCCCCTCATCTCCAGCTGCGCGCCGATTCTCCCTCTCCAGTCCCTCAAGCTCTCCCTCTACAGTCCCTCAAGCTCTCCCTCTCCCCCTCCCTCTCGTACGCTCTCCCTCCCCCCTCCCTCTCCTTCTCCCTCCCTCCCTCTCTCTCTCTCTCTCTCTCTCTCAAAATCCTAGTCATCTCTCTCTCTCTATATCTCCTCGGTCATCTGCTGCAGTTCGGCCTTCCGCTGTTCGTGAATCTCCGATTCTCAGGTATGATGTAAACCTTTTCCCTTCTTGCTGTTGTTTTCTGTAATTTAGAAAACCTGATTAGGGATTTGCATTGTCGAATCCTAAATTAGGGATTTGCATTGTCGAATCCCGAAATAGGGATTTGCATTGTCGAATCCCTTTTTAGGGATTTGCATTTAACTTGGTGAACCTGCCAAATTTCTGATCATATATGTAAGATACTTATCTTCTGGCATCACATATGAGCCAGGAATTTCCAATGGTTTCTAAGGGGGTTCCAAACTTAAGTCATCTGATATAATATTCAAGAATGTGAGAAAAGCTCATTTATTGTGGAAGAATTGGGAAGCAATGTGTCTTGAATGATATGCACATTAAAGGAGCGCTTGTCGTCTGACATAAAGATAGGAAGTATATGATATTTCTTTCATGTTTCTCAGAAATTGTTTTCTCCAAATGAAAACTGTAGTTTCCATGCCATGATCTCGTGTTTAAGATGCGTCAGAGATTTTCAAATATGATAATAGATTTGAAATGAATTGTTAAATCAGATTTACTGAGTTGAGGCTGGTGCTTGATCTGAAAGTGTTCATGAGTTCGTTCTAGGTAAGCAATTGAAATTGAAACTCCACTAGATATGAAACCGTGTTTAATCGAAAAGTGGATATGAAACTGCCCAAACAGACATGATAAAGTTTACTGAATCTGATTTGTAAAATTGATTGCGAATTTAATTCCTCTAGGACTCTAAAGTGGATCTGTGCTCAGAACGATGCTTGATTTAAACTCTGGATGTCTAGAAAGCTCCAGGATCTAATCTGCCTAAGATCTGTTTTAAAAATGACCTCAAACTGTGGATATTAGAATAAAAAGAAAGTTCTTGGATCTGATTTTCAACTATTACACTCAAAAACTTACATTTCTTCAAACAAATCTCACAAAGAGAACACCAGAAACTGTTGGCATCCTGCTCTGTTACTGTAATAAAGAAAATACAATATCAGGAAAAGTGCATGGAAATTGATTGCACGATCCTTTAACCATGTGCCACTCCCACTTCCAATTGTGCTTTGGATTGGTGCATTGGGCCCACTTCCTAGCTGTTTATACTTACATTTTGAAATAGCGCTTTCCTGTCTCAGCAGCTGAATCAATTTCTACTTCTTTTCATGCTTGCAGAAAATTTCAATACAATTTAGAACAGTCTGTATCACATTGATACCCTCATATCCATTAGTTGCACAATGATTGTAATATGATTTCCCACAGATGGGGGACTGCTGCACACATCGTCTTTCTTGGATTCTACTTCTTTACGAACATTATTTCTAACTTCCATACTAGGTGGTTTTTCCATTGTAGACCCACTCACTAGAGTGAATATCTACGCCGTGAGCTTTCTAATACCTCTTAGTGTGATTGTCTACACTTTAGTTGGAGGGCTGAAAGCCATCTTCTTGGCAAGCTACATACATTCAGTATTTGGTATGTGATCTGAACTCCGTGTAAGCTCTTTTAGTCCCTGAAATAGGCTGAATTTCATGCACAAAATGTCATTTGGTGGTACTGAAAATGCAGTCAAACACACACATATACTGCAATAGGTGTACAATGAAGATTGTATACTCAAACATACCTATATCATATCCAATCCTTCAAAAAAGGAAAAAAATAAATAAAAATAAATAAATTCATATCATATTTGATTTTTGTGAATCTTTGCATGTCTTTGGATTTTCAAGTTGCAAAGGGTACTGCCCTCCAAGAGCTTTATCCAAGCAAGTGGAAGATGCCAACTTCCAGATAGCTAGGAATAGACATTCTCTAGTAACATGTGATGGTAGACCACCCAGGGGTGGGACATGAGATAAGGTGCGAGTTTCTCTTTGTGAGTTACGCAATTAGTTCTGGTCTTCGATGGTTGAAAAAAAAATACTGCCATTAGCATGTTTACATTATTTCATGTTTTCATGGAAATAGACAAGGAGTTTGTATTTTCTTTTTCTTTCCTTTTTCTTTTCTATTCTTTTCAGCTTCTAGTGGCTTGATACTTGATGTTTTTAGAAAATTGGACAGTCATGATCTATCAATGCTAGTTCGCGGGTTCTTAGTTTAGATTTTCGAATTTTATTCTCACCCGTTTGTTGCAATTATTGCTACTATGAATTGCCCGATATTTATTTGGTCTTTACATAATGCAGATTTTGCATAGTTTTTAAGAGTTCAGAATTGAGAAGATGTTGGTTTTAATTCATCATTTCATCCTTCTCCATGAAGGAGACCAAAGTTGTTGTTGTGGCGCCTATCTGTATGCTGTTTAAGTAATTCATTTCCTAATGTCATTTGCATATCCAAGACTGGAATTATATCAGTTCCTTTCCTCTTGTAATAAGGTAAATGTGTATGGAGAAATGAATCAAAATATGTATATGATGAGTTAGTAAGGACAAAAAATTGGGGAATCTTCTTTCAAAGGAACGTTTTAGAGCTTATCTTAGGAAGGTTTTAGGTTTCAAAAAATTGATAAAATTGATCTAATTTTATCAATTTGAAGCTTTCTTTGTGCAGATATCTTTATGGCCATGTTACACTGTTTTGTATGTTGTGGTCCACCTGAAATTTGTATATAGTTCATCTTTTGGCCCATGCCATAAAATTTGTATATTGTTTACACCATTAAAAACCATAAACTGAAATGGATCTGCTGCAGATGTTACTGTTAATGAAGGTGGTATCCATGATGCTCTATTTTGGAATTATTTCCTCCTCGATTATCTCTTAATAAAAATCTCTTGTTATATCTCATCATATTGTCAGGATTCTTGATAAAAAGAAGGAAAAAAAAGAAGAAGAAGAAGAAGAAGAAGAAAAGATTGTTGTGTGTATCTTTTCTCTATGTTCCTTAGAAGGCTAATTGGTTGACCTGCCTGGAAAAAGGGTGTGTCTCATTAGCATCTGAATATTGGGAGTTTTATTGTGATCAGGGTGTGCCAAATCGGTTACGTATCGGCCGTAACGGCCGATACGTAACGGTAACGGTAGGACCCGTTACGCGATACGGGGTCAAAACGGCCGTTATGAATTTCTGTGACCGTAACGGCCGTTACGGGCTATAACGGTCGTTACGGACCCGTAACGGCTGTTACGGGCCCTGGAAAAAAAAAAAATGAAAAAAAAAAGACATACCTTTTTTCATTTCGTTTCTTCTTCTTTTCTTCTTCTTCTTCTTCTTCTTCTTCTTCTCGAGCAGCTGCGGCTGCGGCTGCGGCTGCAGCTTCTTCGCGCTGCGGCTTGCTTCTCTTCTTCTTCTCCTCTTCTTCTTCTTCTTCTTCTTCTTCTCTTCTTCTTCTTCTTCTTCTTCTTCCTCCCTCTCACACACTCTCTCTCTCAATCTCTTCTTCCCCCCTTTCCGTCTTTTTTTCTTTTCTCTTTCTTTCCCTCTTTTTTTCTTTTCGGTTTTTCTCTTTTTTTTTTTTTCTTTTATTTCCAGCAGCAGC
Organism: Magnolia officinalis; assembly: GCA_021015155.1. Classification (NCBI taxonomy): domain Eukaryota; kingdom Viridiplantae; phylum Streptophyta; class Magnoliopsida; order Magnoliales; family Magnoliaceae; genus Magnolia; species Magnolia officinalis. The sequence goes on along the minus strand of JAJHSJ010000015.1, from coordinate 2,248,180 downwards.
TGCTGTAGTACGTGTCACGCAATGACGGGCGCTGACACTCCTCGAGCTCCGAGTTGTACGAACGGTTCAAAGGAGATCAAAGTTATTTGGCTCTACAGTGATGTATTTACTACATCTATACCGTTCATCAATTTTAAGAGATCATTTTATAGCACCACCCAAAAAATGAATTATATCCAGGGATCATCTGGACCACACCAAAAATAGCAGCAGAGATAATGACTTTCATGGTTAAACAATTCGTAGGCGCACGGTAACATTTATTTTCCATCCGATCAGACCCGAGTGGGCCCCACCATGATATATATATTTTATCCATATGGTCCATCCATTTTGCCACATCATTTTAGGTCAGGATCCAAAAAATTAGTAATATCCAAATCTCAGGTGGACCACACCATAGGTTAATGCTATAGGTGTTATCGTACATCCATTTATATATTTTTTTCTATTTACACATTTATTTTGGTACTTTTTTTGAAAATTCGAAAAATTATTTTTTAATGATTCTTTTGCTGTTTTAATGATGCCATATGATGTGTTAATCATAGTAGAACATATTAATGTGCATTTTTAAGATTTGGGGCGTCATTTTATATTTTTTTAAAAATATTTTTTTCTATTTACCCATGAATTTTGGCCTCTTTTTTTAAAATTTGAAAAATTAATTTTTAATAGTTGTTTTGTTGTTTTAATCATGCCATATGATGTGTGAATCATAGTAGAACATGTTAATGTGCATTTTACATATTTGGGATGACATTTTATATTTTTTTATATTTTTTTCTATTTACGCATTTATTTTGGCCATTTTTTTTTAAATTCAAAAAATTATTTTTTAATGATTCTTTTGTTGTTTTAATGATGTCATATGATGTGTTAATCATAGTAGAACATGTTAATGTGTATTTTACATATTTGGGGTGCCATTTTATATTTTTTAAATATTTTTTTTCTATTTACGCATTTATTTTGGCCTTTTTTTTGAAAATTCGAAAAATCATTTTTTAATAATTCTTTTGCTGTTTTAATGATGCCATATGATGTGATAATCATAGTAGAACATGTTAATGTGCATTTTACATATTTGGGGTGCCATTTTATATTTTTAAATTTTTTTTTCTATTTACGCATTTATTTTAGCCATTTTTTTGAAAATTCGAAAAATCATTTTTTAGTGATTCTTTTGCTGTTTTAATGATGCCATATGATGTGATAATCATAGTAGAACATGTTAATGTTCATTTTACATATTTGGGGTGCCATTTTATATTTTTTTAATATTTTTTTCTATTTACGCATTTATTTTGGCCCTTTTTTTAAAAATTCAAAAAATCATTTTTTAATAATTCTTTTGCTGTTTTAATGATGCCATATGATGTGATAATCATAGTCGAACATGTTAATGTGCATTTTACATATTTTGGGTGCCATTTTATATTTTTTTAATATTTTTTTCTATTTACGCAATTTTTTTGGCACTTTTTTTGAAAATTCAAAAAATCATTTTTTAATAATTCTTTTGCTGTTTTAATGATGCCATATGATGTGATAATCATAGTCGAACATGTTAATGTGCATTTTACGTATTTGGGGTGTCATTTTATATTTTTTAATATTTTTTTCTATTTACGCATTTATTTTGGCTCTTTTTTTGAAAATTCAAAAAATCATTTTTTAATAATTCTTTTGCTGTTTTAATGATCCCATATGATGTGATAATCATAGTTGAACATGTTAATGTGCATTTTACATATTTGGGGTGTCATTTTATATTTTTTTTTCTATTTAAGCATGAATTTTCGACCCTAAAAAATAATTGCAAACACCTAAATGTAAGATATTTATATTACATTCATTCTAATATATCTATCATTGATAGTAGATAGTTAGAAAATTAAATATATGAATTTTGTAGTCAAATTCAGGTTATCTGGTTCATAAATTCATCAGACAGTCCTATACAACTTCTCACCAAAGAGTGGACCGTTACACCACTATAAACATGTTCCAATTTATAAATGAATGCATATTTGAAATGCTTAGAATATTCCGGATTTAATCCATATTTTTTCATATTTTTTTGACCAAAAAAAAAATTGTGCCGTTACGGGCTGTTACGCCCTGTATCACTATTACACCCCCGTATCCGTATCGGTTTCGGAGGGCACCGTTACGCCAACCGATACCGATACGGGATACCTTGATTGTGATTTGCTTCAGTTTTTCATCTTCTTATGTGTAACAGAAGGTACACATTTCTATTATGATTTGTTTGGATTTTTTCTTTGCTTATGTGTAAAATATTCTTATTTAAATATTAAGAACTACGTAGTGGCTTGATCCCAATCTTCCGAACATTGGGTACGTAGGCAGCCATTCATACTAGACCGTATCGGTGCAGCCACAAATTATTATTTTTTTTCCCCTTCTTGTAGTGTAGATGCGTTTTCATCAGTACTACTTGGCAGTAAGAGAAGTGGATGATCAATATATACCCGTGTTCAGTTTCTATGCAGGTAAGCAGATATTCCACCCCATAAGTTTTTGACATGTTTGTTTATCTATATGTTAGAAAGATGATCTTAGAACTGTGATGTCCTCTGGCCATCACTGGCTACAATAGGAATTATCCTGATGATAATTACTTAAATAAGTTAGTAGTTTATCCTGATGATAATTACTTAAATAATTACCTTGATGTTTTGAGGCATGACATCTAAATCTCTTCATGTAGCACCAGTCCTCCAAATATATAAAAATTGACTCTCTTGCAAATCTGGGAAGTTTAGCATAGAATTGTGTAAATGCTAGCATAGAGTGAGAATTGAATTTTCTTTCTCACTCTTCTTTTGTTGTACTGGAATTAGATGGAATAGTCTTTCATTTATTACTGCCACAGTGGAAAATCTTGCTGGCTTGAGAATTTCTCAGGAACCCTGTCTGGCTGCCTCTTGAAAATGAGTTCATATTATTTTAGTTAGCAGTAATTATGTATAGAGATTTTGGAAAGGATTAAAAATAATCTCGATAACCCATAATTCACATAAGCTATGATCTCAAATGGATAATTTCTGTTAACTAAAATGAGATGAAATCATTTTAAGTGGCAACCAAACAGAGGCTAAAATTTTGATGTTTTTCTTGTGATATTTCAGGAAAATCTCGCTGAAAATAAAACATTAAAAATATTATTGTAATTATATATATATATATATATATATATAGATATAGATAGATAGAGAGAGAGAGAGAGAGAGAGAGAGAGAGAGAGAGAGAGAGAGAGAGAGAGAGAGAGAGAGAGAGAGGTACAAATAAATTATTTTAATATTTTTAAAAAAAGCGCTTTAAACCTGTGAAAATTTCGTGATAAAATTATAATCTGGATTTGATATTTGTAGGTATGTTATTGTTGGTGGTGGCAATGCAGCTGGCTATGCTGCTCTAACTTTTGTCGAACATGGAATGGCTGATGGGAGGCTGTGTATTGTGACAAAAGAGGTATAAATTTCTCAGAGGAATGAATGTTTTGTGTGAATTGTAGGATATCTGTGTAAAATAGCAGTCGCACCAGTTCAATGGGTTTTAAAAAATCTGCTGTTTTAGGTTTAAAATTGGAAGATGCCTTGACAGTATGAAGCTCTAACCTGTTTATATTATCAAGAAACTCATTCAGTGAAAGAAAAAAGGACATCCAAATCAGGGTAGCACAAGTGGGCTCATTTATTGGTGATCTAGACTGTTGATCTGATGGATCTCACCATGGATCAAATATGGCCCAAAATCGCCTTCATTGGAAGACCCTAGCTGTCCAACTTTCAGCCTTTTTATTTTTCTGTACATGTACTATTGCTGCATCTTCTTCTTAACTGCCCTTTTCAGGCCACTAGCTGAATGGTTGGATTGTCCCATGGAGGCGATTGTTTTGAGATGTTCTATCCACAGAGGGGCGAATCCTGTCAGCTCTATGAATTTTGAGATATGGCCACACTTGTAGAGACTGAAGACCCAAGGATACTGCACACATGCTTAGTTTGAGGATCATATCCTAAGTTTAGTAAAACATTTGTTGTGGTATTTATACGGATGCATGAAATGTATGTGGGAAATGTGAAGGGAGAAATGTAGGCATTTGCAAGAGGAAGAGGTTTTCTGGTAACTATATGGCACATATGCATGCCATGTATTTGTCCATGTCAGCCAGGAGTCTGATACAGACATGGGACTAGGATGTCCAAGACTCCAAGCAACATGGTCATTGCATTGAACATTAGAATTAAATTCCCACAAACTTATGAAGAAAAAGATAACAGAGTATAAGGCATTCAAAGCTTATGCCAAGCAACTCAGACCGAGGGTATTATCACAATGGCTGTTATACTCCTTGATATCCTCATTAGCTCTCTTTCTACATTCCTTATTCACTTCCAAAAGTCTCTTGTAACTCCTTCAATTCATGGACCTAGCATTCTTCTTCACCTTTTGTTTTGCAATCTGTATTTCTTGTAAAGCAGGGAAAAATCCATTTAATGGCTTGCTTTACTCCTTCGGTAAGTGAATCCATTAAATTTGTTTTGCAATCTGTGTTTCTTGTACATTTCTGCCAGAAATTTGTCTTTAATTTCACATTTTTTTTTCTTTAATGAGAAAGATTTGCTCTATAGCTACGGTCGCACTACGGGGTACGCATCTTTAGCTACGGATTTTATCCGTAGCTTTTGACCATGTGTAGCAAAAGCTGACTATTTAGCGGCGAAGGTCTTGGCCGTCGGTAAAGCCTTTACCGACTGAGGCTTTACTGGCTGTTAGCTAACCGCAGGCAAAGGCTTTGCCGACAATTTTCTTGGTCTTTGTCGGCGGTTTTGACCGCCGGTAAAGGCCAGTTTTCTTGTAGTGGATATTTGTGTTTTCTATTTATCGTAGTCTACATGACCTTATAAACAAATTAGATGGCAAATGAACCTGAGATCAGTCATTAGAAAGGTTTCAACAATAGTCGTTGAATCCCCACGACTTACCGTACAGTGTCCTCATCGGGTTTGGAGCTACCTCGTTTCGTTGAATCCCCTAGACTTTACCGTACAATGTCCTCTTTGGGTTCGGAGCCACCTCGTTTTTGGACTCCTGTTAGAACGGTGGACATCGTAGATACAACACATACATCAGGGTCGCTTGTTGTGCAGTACGCAATCCTATCAGTGAGAATGAGAAAATACGTATATTTTGTCTACTGGGTACTGCAAATACGTATGTATTTGTATGTTTTAGCTGAATTCGGCTGATGTCATTGGTGATGACGTGGACCAATGTGAAGCGTTGGCACCAGAATCCCACATGCCTTCAGCACAGACGGTCGGGCACTTAACCACACGACATATGTGGTCAATATGAGTTTTCCGTTTACATATCTTTTCATTTGAAGGGAGAGAGAGAGAGAGAGAGAGAGAGAGAGAGAGAGAGAGAGAGAGAGAGAGAGAGAGAGAGAGAGAGAGAGAGAGAGAGAATGGCTGAGATTGCTGTTCAATTCGTCATACGAAGACTGAATGATTTTCTAACTCAAGAATTAGAATTGCTACTTGGAGTAGATGGACGGATCAGATCACTTCGAGACAAACTTTTTTTTTTTTTTTTTCCATTCGAGACAAACTTGAATGGATGCATGCCTTGTTGCGCAGCACGCCAACAACGCAGTGAGCCTAGATCCAGTCTCAGGCCTCACCCACAAACGATAAACAAGAAGAAACATAAACTAGAAATAAATCAAAGTAATCCAAAACAAACCACAAGACAAGATATACGTGGAAAAACCCCAAACTAGGGTAAAAAACCACGGATACGAACTTCCATTATGAAGAATGAAGATTACAAAGCAACATACTAACCTCTTCCTTAGAGATACAGAGAAAACCCTTTTCCCACACCTTAGAATAACTCCCCAATATTCACCTTTTTTAACCCTAAAATAGCCCCAGGGACCCCAATTTATAGTTTTGGCAACTTCCCTTTCGCATCTCAGTTGTGAAAGGACTCGCGACAAGAAATTCGACCAAAATCGTGGAACGAATCTGCGTAACCTTGACTGGTCATGCAGCCTGCACGACCGGTCGAGTACGGTCCCAGATGTGGCTCCACATCTTAACAATCTCCCACTTGGAGACACATCGCCTTAAACCTTCGTCTTCTTCATCCGGAGTGCACCACCTCCCCGTCTTCAAGCCTGAAGACCAATCGAAGCTGAACAGAGCTTCAGCTTCTCCCGTGTGACCGCCTTGGTTAGCATATCCGCAGGATTCTCACTTGTATGAATCTTCTCCAGAGTAATCGATCCATTTTCTAGTAACGAACGTATGAAGTGATATCTGATGGCAATATGCTTGGTCATTGAATGAAAGACTGAATTCTTAGCCAAGTGTATTGCACTCTGATTGTCATTGTATAGCTTGTAATCTGCTTGCTTCTTACCCAACTCTTCCATAAAACCTTGCATCCACACCATTTCCTTGCATGCCTCTGTCGTACTGATATGTACTATCTTCTGTAACTGAGAGACCCAACTGACTGCAGCACTATCCAGAGTAAAGACATAACCTGTAATGCTTCTTCTGCTGTCAATATCTCCTGCCAAATCTGAATCCACGTAGCCTTGTAATTGAATTTTCGATCCTCCATAGCAAAGCCCAACTTCCTTAGTACCTACCAGGTATCTGAGGATCCACTTCATAGCTTCCCAATGTTCCTTCCCGGGGTTGTTTATGAACCTGCTAACAACTCCCACTGCTTGGGCAATGTCTGGCCTCGTGCTCACCATAGCATACATGAGACTCCCAATAGCTGACGCGTATGGGACTTTAGCTATGTAGTCCCGTTCCTCCTGCGTCTTTGCCCCTTGCTCCTTAGATAGCTTGAAGTGGTTAGCTAGTGAAGTGCTAACCGACTTAGCACCTCCTATATTGAATCGATCAAGTACCTTAGCTATGTACTCTGCCTGTGACAAAACCAGTTTCTTGTTTTCCCTGTCACGCTTTATCCTCATGCCTAGGATTTGTTTTGCAGCTCCTAAATCCTTCATGACAAATTCTCTAGACAGTTGTCTTTTGAGATATGAGATGTCCTTCATGCTTGAACCGGCCACAAGCATATCATCAATGTACAAAAGAAGAATGATATATGACGTATCAAACTTCTTCAAGTAACAACAGTGGTCTGCATGACATCTCCTAAAGCCGTTTCCCGACATGAAACTGTCGAACTTCTTGTACCACTGCCTCGGGGCCTGCTTCAGGCCATATAAACTCTTCTTCAGTTTGCACACCTTGTTTTCCTTTCCTGATGCCACGTATCCTGTCGGCTGATGCATATATATCTCTTCTTCAAGGTCCCCATGAAGAAAGACTGTCTTAACATCTAGCTGCTTTAGATGTAAGTCCTCTGTAGCCACTATACTTAAGACCATGCGAATCGTAGACATTTTCACCACAGGTGAAAATATTTCAGTGAAATCGATACCTGCCTTTTGTTGAAACCCTTTCACAACCAATCTGGTCTTGTACCATTTCGAACCATCGTGCTCCTCCTTTAGTTTGTAAACCCACTTGTTATGAAGAGCTTTCTTACCCTTAGGTAAAGTGACTAGCTCCCATGTACGATTAGACTTAAGAGAGTCCATTTCCTCATCCATGACCTGCTCCCACTTAACCCGTGTATTTGATTGTAACACCTCTTCAAAACACTCTAGCTCACCATTATCTGTCAGCAGTAGATAATATAAGGAGGGTGAGTATCGGACCGTAGGTCTCCTCTCCCGAGTAGACCTCTTCATAACTGTGACTTTGCCTCATAATGCTCTTGTGCATGATCATCCTGTGACGTTGTAACACCCGTGTCCGGTAACTCTTCCAACTCTACGAATTCCTTTTCCTCGGCCTTATTTTCCTGCACACTGTCCTTATGCATCACTTTTTCATTGAAGACTACGTCCTTGCTTCTGATGATTTTCCTGTTTTCTGCATCCCAAAACCTGTAGCCAAAATCATGCTGCCCGTAGCTTATAAACGTGCACCTCCTGAACTTCGCATCCAGCTTGTTTTTGTGCTCTGCATCAAGGTGAACATATGAAGTGCAACCGAACACTCTGAGATGTGCAAGGTTCACTTCTTTCCTAGTCCACGCTTCTTCTGGTAGCCCACCATCCAATGGTGCTGAGGGACTTCTATTGATGAGATATGCGGCAATATTTATAGCATTTGCCCAAAAGGTCTTAGGCAACCCTGCATGTAATCTCATGCTCTTGGCGCGTTCAAGGATGGTCCTGTTGATGCGCTCAGCCACACCATTCTGCTGTGGTGTCCCTGGAATCGTTTTCTGATGTTTGATTCCATTTGCTGCACAATACTCTTCAAATCTCTTATCACAGTACTCTCCCCCATTATCAGATCTGAGACATTTTACTTTTTACCTGTCTCGTTTTCTACCATAACTTTCCACTTCTTAAATACATCAAATACATCAGATTTATATTTTAAGAAATAGACACACGGTTTCCTACTAGCATCATCAATAAAGGAAACAAAATAACGTGAGCCACCAAGAGATAATACCTGTGCCGGTCCCCACACATCAGTGTGTATAAGCTCCAACAGATGCGTCTTTGGAACTTACCCTCTTTTGCTTGCCATACAGGCAGTCCTCGCAGAATTCGAAGTCAATAGACTTCAGCCCCGGTAGTTTCCCTTTTGACAATAGCACTTTCATCCCTTTCTCACTCATATGTCCTAACCTCTGATGCCATAACTGCCTATTCACTCCAGTTGATGCAACTGCGAGTGAACTATACGATCCTGAAGTCACGTACAAAGTACCTTCCTTCTTGCCTCGAGATATCACCAAGGCACCTTTTATGATCTTATAGGAATCACTAGTGCATGTTGTCACATAACCGGTATCGGCCAGCTGCCCCACTGAGATCAGATTCCTTCTCAAACTCGGTACATGTCTGACATCCTTCAATTTTAAAATTGTTTCGTCTTTCTGATTGACATGAACGTCTCCCTTTCCAATAATATTGCAGGGCTCAAAGTCACCCAGGTATACTCTCCCAAAGTCACCTGACACATAATTATGTAGAACTTCCTTACATGAAGTGGTTGAAACGAAGCACCTGAGTCTATAACCCAAAACTCATTCCTCGCATCAAGAGACAAGATCAACGTCTCTGTGTCACTCTCCTCAGATAGATTTACTGAATCCTTCCCGCCTTGAGAGCTTCCTTCTTGTTTCTTAAGCGCCCTGCAATCACGTTTCATGTGCCCCTTCTTGCCGCAATGCCAACACCCGTCTTTGTCTTTCGGTCAATTGGACTTCTTCCTCGACTTAGAACGCCCGTGTTTATTGCCTCCTTTGATCAGCGATCTTCCTCTTCCTTCAACGTTTAGAGCATTCTCTAAATCCCTAAAACTCCTGATGCCTTTCTTCTAGATTCTTCGCTGAGAATTAGACCGGCTACATCATCAAATTTTAGATTTGTCAACCCTGAGGAATTGCTCACAGCAATCACCAAACCATCCCAACTGTCTGGTAAACTGGATAAGATCAATAACGCTCTGACCTCATCCTCAAAAATAATGTCAACGGATTCCAACTGGCTCGTGACTGTATTGAACTCGTTCAGATGTTCAGCCATGCTCCCACCATCTGACATCTTCATGTTGAATAGCTGTTTCATAAGATGAACCTTGTTGGATGCTGAGGGTTTTTCATACATGGTGGCTAGGGCTTCCATTAATTCTTTTGTCATTTTTACCTTGGATATATTGAAGGCGACGCTCTTAGACAAAGAGAGTCGGATCGTTCCTAAAGCCTTCCTATCCAGTAAAAACCATTCATCATCTGTCATCTTTCTAGTTTCTTCTCTTTTCCTCCTAGAGGAATATAGAGGTCATTCTGATACAGATAATCTTCCATCTGCATCTTCCAGAAGGCAAAGTTTGAACCATCAAACTTCTCAATTCTAGTTTTCCCATCTTCCGTCATCGCTCCCAATAGAACTAAACCAATAGCTTTGATACCAGTTGTTGCGCAGCACGCCAACAACGTAGTGAGCCTAGATCCAGTCTCAGGCCTCACCCACAAACGATAAACAGGAAGAAATATAAACTAGAAATAAATCAAAGTAATCCAAAACAAACCACAAGACAAGATATACGTGGAAAAACCCCAAACTAGGGTAAAAAACCACAGATGCAAACTTCCACTATGAAGAATGAAGATTACAAGGCAATATACTAACCTCTCCTTTGGAGATATAGAGAAAACCCTTTTCCCACACCTTAGAATAACTCCCCAATATTCACCTTTTAAAACCCTAGAATAGCCCTAGGGACCCCAATTTATAGTTTTGGAAACTTCTCTTTCGCATCCCAACTGTGAAAGGACTTACGACACGAAATCCGGGCAAAATCGCGAAACGAATCTGTGTAACCTCGACTGGTTGTGCAGCCTGCACGACCGGTCGAGTACGGTCCCAGATGTGGCTCCACATCTTAACATGCCTTACTCAAAGACCTCCATGAGAATCGCAGGGAGAATGATAGAGTTAAGGTTTGGGTAACCCAAATAAGAGAAGCAGCTTATGATGCTGAGGACGTGATCGACTCCTGCATCTTGAACATTGAAAAACAGCAAAGAAAAACAAGTGCTGGATTCAAGAGATCCATATGAAGTTTTGCTCATTGCATCAAAGACATACCCTACACTGATCAGCTATCCTCTAATCCTCCAACAATTTTGGTTTTATTGGAATAATACATGATCGTAATCTTGAGGGAGGGATTGAATGCATAAGAATTGCTTCATCCGTACCCATGTGTCGATTGACACCTTCATATGTTTCGTTTGCTCAATCTGAAAAGTTGTTCCCACCAAACTGAGGTTGCATCCTTCAACTTGTAAGCCACAAGTTTAACTTTTTTTTTTTCTCTTCAACAATGCCTATATAGTCGAAGAAACGTAATGTAGAGCGGGTCACGGACACTTTCATGACCAAGATGGACCAGAGAAGACCCGATCAAAGGAGGAAGTCATCAAGACCATCAAAATCTTAAAACATGCATATCTCGCAAACCAGAATGAGTTACTCGATGTACCATATATGGATTTGGAGTAGGACGAGCTACTTTAGCCAACCAACCCAGCATATTTGGGTTGCCCACGCCGAACTTGCGAGATTCCATCATATTGACAGTCAAATTCCATGTTTATTTCCGTTTTTACTATTTTTAATAAGTTTTGGTTTGATTATAACTCTTCCTCCATTGGGCTTTAGGAGTTGCGTCCAACATGAAAAGTGTTTAGAAAAATTAAGAGAATAACATGGTTAAGCCACATAGGACACTTACTATAAATAGTAAATTTACTATTTATAGCAAGTTATAAATTTTAGGGAGTTTTAGTTGTAGTTTAATTCTGAATTTTCTTCCAAGACTTGGTATCCCTATTTAAAGGGTTGTAAATTCATTTTTAATCATCAATCAATCAAATTATGAATTTATTAGAATTTATTTTCTATTTTCATTGCTTTTTTTTCTCGTGGATTTGAGAAGTCTCTATGAGGAGTCTAGAGAAGCTCCGTGGATTTGGAGTAGTTATCTTTGAGGAAGATGGTGATCGACCTCATCACGTTCATCCTTGCGTCAATTGATATCAAAGCGAGGACTCCCCTCGGGCCGATGACAAATAACAAAGTTATGAACTAAAATCCTGTGGACGGTGATTCAGGGATTTGTTATCTTTCGAAAAGAATGAAAGCTTTCCACCGAGAGAGTCAGTTGACCATACAAGGGCTGCAGGCAACCCTCAACCGTATTGCGGATGCGCTAATTCTGCTCCGAGCTCAAAGCGATGTTTAACCGATCGTGGTTGTTGTACGATACAACCCCAATTTTTGTAAAGCACCATCAGATGATGGTAAATCGCAGGCCACCACTTTGATTGTGAAGAAGCAGTTATACATGCCAAAGGTAGAAATATATTTACAATAAGACAACATCTTTCGAACGAGGTGCACTATAAGCCAAAAAGTCTATAATGTGATCATCAATGTCAAGAGCAGTGAGAATCTCGTGTCAAAAATAATTGTGGAAAAGTTGCAAATGAAAACAAAAAAGCATCCATCTCCGTACATGATTTGATAGATCAAGGAGGTCAACAAAATAGAGGTAACTGAACAATGCGTTGTCTCATTTTCAATTGATAAAAATTATAAGGATCAAGTACTTTGTGACGTAGTCGACATGAAAATTTGTCATATGTTACTTGGTCGACTATGAAAAAATAATATTGATGCTATTGCTACACATAGAGGTCGGGATAACACATTTATATTTACTAAAGATGGTAGAAAGATTGGCCTCGTCTCTATGGGAACGGAGAACCAACCCAAGACTTCTAAAGTTGAGGAAACAAGAGATACACACACACACACACACACACACACACACACACATATATATATATATATATGCATTAGTTGAAAAGAAAGAATATATGGAGCCCGTGAACATCCCAGGTGATTTAAAACCAATGTTGCAGAGTTCAAGGCGATATTGTGCTCGATGAACTCCCTAATAAAATACCTCCATACGAGATATACAAAACCACATTGATCTTGTCACAGGGATAAGTTAGCCTAATTACCCACATTATCAGAAGGAATGTGAGATCTTGAAGGCAGAAGTGAAGGAACTGATCTATACTAGCCAAGTCAAGGAGAGTATGAGTACATGTATTGTGTCAATCAAGAGCCTAATGCCAAGTATAAGAAAATGACTAATAAACATCAGCATCAAAAAGTTATCTTTGAATCATGAATCAAGTCCCTTGAGTAACTCAAGGATGAGTTTTTTTCAAGTGGAGGGATTTAATGTAGAACGTATCACAGATACATTCCAGCATGGTTGGACTGAAAGAAGGTGGACCGTAAATTGATCATAACTTTTAATCTAGGTATCGTTACGACACATCGGACCAAGTGTCAAGAACCGAAGTAGCACGAGAACTCGAAGACAAGTTCTTTTGAAGTAGAGGGGACTGATGTAGAGCGGGTCAACACTTTCATAACCAAGATAGACCAGAGAAGACCCGATCAAAGGAGGAAGTCATCAAGATTGTCAGAACCTTTAAATAGGTCATATCTCACAAACTAGAATGAGTTACTCGACGTACCATATATGATTTTGGAGTAGGACGAGCTACTTTAGCCAGCCAACCTAGCAGAATTTGCGAGATTCCATTGTATCGATGGTCAAACTCCATGTTTATTTCCATTTTTACTATTTTTAGTAAGTTTTGGTTTGATTATAACTCTTCATCCGTTGGGCTTTGAGAGTTGTGCCTAGGGCTGTACACGAACTGGGCTAGCCCGGTTAACTCGCTCGACTCGGCCCGAAAAAGCTCGACTCGGCCCGACCAGAACTGAGTTTGGGTCGGAATGGGCCATTTTCTTCAGCCTGAAACTGAGTTTGGGTCGAGTTCGAATAGGTCCCAGTTCGGCTTGACTCGGTCCAACTCGGCCCGACTCGGTCGAGTGGTGTGTTGTATATATATTATATATATATATATATATATATATATTATATATATATATATATATACATATTTTCAAAACCCTACCCGTCCCTTTCCCCTTTACCCTTTTCAAAACCCTACCTGACCTCACAGATGTATAACTTCAACGACCTAGATTCATCCAAATATAAAAAGGAATTATAATGTCCTGATTAGTTAGATTTTTTGTGGAGTCTATAGTTCAACTATCCAAACCATTGATCGAGGGCCTTGTAATGGGACGCGGATTACCTTTCAAAGCCCTTCCCATGAACTTGCTGTAAGGTTCGAAACTGGCCCGAACTTGGCCTGAACTCGCCCGATTGCTAACCGGACCGAGTTCAGGCTAGACATGTTGGCCCGGTGACCGGGCCGGGCCAGGTTCGGGCTAGGTTTGGCTGGTGACTGGGCCGGGCCGGGTTGAGCCCAGTTCGACTCGGATCGACTCGTGTACACCCCTAGTTGTGCCCAACATGAAAAGTGTTTAGAAAAGTTAGGAGATTAATGTGGTTAAGCCACATAGGACACTTACTATAAATAGTAAATTTACTATTTATAATAAGTTACCAATTTTAGGGAGTTTTAGTTGTAGTTTAATTCTGAAATTTCTTCCAAGACTTGGTATCCCTATTTAAAGGGTTATAAATTCATTTTCAATCATTGATCAATCAAATTACGAATTTATTAGAATTTATTTTCTATTTTCCTTTCTATTTTCCTCGTGGATTCGAGAATTCTCTTTGAGGAGTCTAGAGAAGCTCCATGGATTCGGAGTAGTTACCTTTGAGGAAGATGGTGCTCGACCTCATCACGTTCATCCCTACGTCAAAACATTCGACTTCAAGTAGCCAATCGAGGAATTCCTTGATGTGCATTCGACTTCAAGTGGCCAATCGAGACACAAGGATTCGGTGCTCCTCCTACCCGAACTGCACATGGCACGAGTGCTGCATCTACAAGGCTTGCAGTTCCTATTCAACACATGTTTCCTGACAGTAAAGCTACAGGAAACGAGCCAAGACAATGCCAGGAAAATGGAAATGCGATTGCAAATAGAAGCACAGCTCAGGTAACAGCTCCTCATGCTTCAGGACAGTGCCAGGAAATTGAGAATGTAACTACTAATCGAAGCACAACTCAAGTAATGGGAACGACCCTCATCCCTCATCAGTGCCAGGGTAGTGATGTAGAAGTCTCTTGCTCTAGCCGATACAGAAGTCATTCAAGATCCAAATGATTGCCAAAGCAGGAAGAATGAATGTACTGTGACTAGAATTGTGTAGGACCTTGGAACAGACCTCAACTCAGATCGGGGTGCCGATACTACTCCTTTGCCTAACCTGCTTATCAGTCCAGGAAACTGTGTTTCCCCTAACTGCATTGCAGATGGTACGATTGCCGCATTTGCTATGTTAACCGATCCTATTCACCATCTGCTTCCTCAAAGCAGGGCTGCTGGAAACGAGCTTGTTTGATGTCCCAGCTCGTCTATCCTACAGTGCCAGCCTCTCAGTCCTTTGCATCAGCTCAACCTTCAGCATCAGAGGGTGACGATGGATATATCCAGAGAGCATTTTCTCGTGGACTCGAATCCTATTGCAGCTTCCCATCGAGTCAATCAACATGGTGAGGATTTGGGGCCAAAGCACAACAACAAAAGGCGATAAATTATGGATACAGGTGTGCTAGATCGGAGGGTAATTCCCCCTTTAATCTCAGGGAACATATATTTCTTGGGAAGGAATCTGATCTTCCCTTAGATGATGATCCAGGAGCTGAGTTAGATGATGACATAACTGAGAATCTGGGAACCCCCAACGGCTTGCAGGGTGTTTCTCAGTTATCAGAAGGATTTCGCTCGCCATTGAGAAGGGACTGGCTACTAGATCAACACTTGGAGGTTGATTTATCTCCATTCTTCTCAGACTAACATAAGGAAAATGAAAAAGCAGTTTTTAGATCCGGGAAGGACCTCTGTTCAGATCTCATCTCCAAACAGAAGGAGGGTGATCAACCACAGGACGAAGCAGAAACTCAGATCAGTCAGGCAATCCAGAAAAGAACTCTACAAGGAAAGCTGTCTTCCAATCGGAACAAGGTTCTTACAAGAAGAACGCAAGTTCTCTACGGTAAAGGAGACTGGGAATCCAGACTTAGACACCTCAACGTTGGGCAGTGAACACGGGATGTATCGCGGATGGATAAAATTCTGGTGTGGAATACCAGGGGAGTCGGAAACTACAGAACTATCAGAACGCTGAAACGTCTGATGAGAGCTCATCACCCCGGGATCGTGGTGTTCCTGGAACCTATGATCAGCGATGCTAGCCGCATCAGAATTGGTCTTTCCTTAGGTTTCCACCTCTCCTTCTTGAATGTGGAGGAGGGGGGAAAGATCTGGTTCTTCTACAAGAACCTTGTTTCCTGTTCAATTATTAAAGCAACTAACCAGCTTCTATCTGTAAATATGTATGTCCAAACCTTGCAAATGTCCATCAACCTAACATATATCTATGCCAGTTGTTCCAGAATTATCAGGAGACTTCTCTGGGAGGACCTGGCGGACTTGTCCACCTTGCTACAAGGTCCTTGGGGTGTCTGCGGTGATTTTAATGCTATCACTGAAGCATCGGAAAGACGCAGCAGAGGAATTTTTGATCGACACAGTGCCAGGGATTTCAGCGAGGCAATAGACAACGCCAACCTGATGGATGCAGGCTTCACGGGACCTCGATTCACGTGGTGCAACAATCAGTCCGGCTCTGCTAGAATCTGGGCCAGGCTCGATAGAAAGCTCATCAACTCAGCCTGGGCCTCCTCCTTCCCGACTTTCCAAGTTGAGCATTTACCGAGGACTAATTCGGACCACAGCCGTCTTCTTCTTTCCTTTCCCCCTCCTTCGCCGAGCGAACCAAAGCTGTTTAAATTTCAAAGGATGTGGATTAAGAATAAATCCTTTATGCAGGTAGTAAGGCAAGCTTGGAACAGCGTTGATTCGTATCATCCAGTCTTCAACGTGCTAGCCAAATTGAAAAATGTGAAAGCACAAATGAAAATCTGGAACAAGGAGCGGTTTGGTGATATCTTTAAGAAACTTAAGATGGCAGAATCTGAGGTAGCAGAGACCGACAGGCAGCTCCATTAGTCGGACTTAAGCCAGGCTGACTACACTTTCCTATATAATAGATTTCAGGTAGCTTCGAATCAGCTCAATCAGTGGGAAATCAAACAGGAAATCTTCTAGCAACAGAAATCTAGGTCAAGCTGGCTGCAAGAGGGGGACCGTAACATAAAGTTCTTTCATGCAACTGCCACTAAGCGGCATAGGCGAGCCAGAATTTCCAACATTCACCTTCAGTCCGGTGCGGTTGTGACAGATAACGATGATATAAAAAAGGAAGCCATCACCTATTTTGAGGGGCTTTTTAAGGGCAGAACCAATCCAATAAATTCGTAATTACTGGATTTGGTGCCAAAGCTTGTGACTCAGGATATGAACCATTTCCTTATTTCTCTGCCTTCAATGCAAGAGATTAAAGAGGCCATCCAAGCCATCCCATCTGATAGTGCGCCAGGTTCCGATGGATTCTCAAGAGTTTTTTACTCTACTTGTTGGGATATCATTGACACGGACATTCATAAGGCCATAACATATTTCTTCCAGGGTGGTAAGATTCCTCGTGAGGTTAATTCCTCTCTTATTTATTTGATTCCTAAGAGGGAGACGCCCAGAAAATGGTCTGATTTCAGACCCATAAGTTTATGTAACTGCCTCTACAAAATCTTCTCAAAGATTATTGCAGTTCAGCTCAGTTGTTTCCTCCCCACCCTCATATCTCCTGAGCAGGGTGCTTTCATCAAAGGTAGAGTTATCTCAGAAAATATTGCGCTTTCAAAGGAATTGTTCAGGGAGGTGAATTGAAAGACCAGAGGAGGTAATGTGGTGCTAAAGCTGGATATGAAAAAGGCGTATGATAAAGTCGACTGGAACTATCTTAAGCAAGTTTTGCTGTGATTTGGCTTCTGTGGCAGATGGGTCACCATTGTTGAAAATTGCTGGACTTCCTGCTGGTTCTCCGTTCTCATAAATGGCGAGGTGACCGGTTTCTTCAAGTCCTCTTGTGGGCTACGCCAAGGGGACCCGCTATCGCCGAGTCTTTTCATTTTGGGGGCTGATGTCTTGAGCCGTAGTCTTCATAGGTTGGTGTCAGATGGCAGTTGTGTACCTTTTTCGCTTGGAAGGGGCTGCCCGCAGGTTTCCCACCTACTCTATGCGGATGATACCCTGCTATTTCTTAATGGCGGAAGAGCATCTATGCGTAAGATCGTGGCCTTGTTGGAGGAATACCAAACTGCGTCGGGGCAACTGATTAACAAAGCCAAAAGCTCCTTCTTCTGCTCGGACAAGATCCCTACCTCCAGAATTCATGCTCTCTCCTCTCTGCTTGGTATTACCAGATCCACAGGATCCTTTACCTACCTCAGAGTTCCCCTATCAGTTGGTAGGATGAGGTCCTCTACTTTTCAGCCTCTGGTAGATAAAGTGGGGGGCCGTATCAAGGGTTGGACTTCCAGATTCCTGTCACAAGTGGGGAGAATGGTCCTCATTCAGCATGTGTTGTGCAACATTCCTATTCACGCTATGGCGTCTTCTTATATTCCAAAATGTGTTCTATCCGATCTTGACAGAAGGTTTGCTTCCTTCTTTTGGGGGTGGACCAACGGCAAAAAAAAAAGCTTCATTGGAAGAGTTGGAAGTCTATCATGACGCCAAAGGAAGAAGGTGGTCTCAGTATCAGGAAATTTACTGATGTGTTGAACGCCTTTCGCATTAAATGCTGTGGGTACTTCGTTTTCACAAAGACTCCAGTCTCTGGGCCTCTTTTATAATAGCGAAATATAATTTAACCCAACATCTGATGCAGCCTGATCTCATCCAGGGAAGAGCTTCCCCTTTTCTTAAGATGATCTTTAGCAAGTTTTCTTTCCTTGAAGAGAAGGTTCAATGGGATGTTGGCGCAGGAGAATGTAATTTCTGGGATACAAATTGGACTGGCCTCGGCCCCCTGCAGAATTTTCTGTCATCTGATGTTGCAACCACAGTTCCCCCACTGAAGGTTAATCAAGTGTTGGGCCCTCGTGGTCCGCTTCCGCCGTCGATTGCCCTGTCCATGCTCCCTAACGAGGTGACCGACTTCATCTTCCACCAAGGCTTCTACGTGTTATCTGAGCTCGATTCCCCCTTTTGGCCCTTCACCACTTCAGGCTCTTTTTCCATCAGGTCTACGTGGGACGTCAATAGGTTGACCGGTCCCAGAAAAGGCTGGGCTAGGTGGGTTTGGCACGGCTCGCTTCCGCCTAAAATCTCTCTTTTCCTTTGGAGGCTTCTTCACAAGGCTATCCCTCTTCAGTTAGCAATCCAAGCAAGAGGCATTTCACTTGCCTCTAAATGCTTATGCTGTAGAGACGACACTGAAACAGGCCCAACTGTTGAATCCTATTCGCATTTTTTTCTAGACGGACAGATTGCAAAGTCTGTTTGGAACTTTTTTGGCGTGCAGGCTGGGATCATTGCAAAGTTTGCCCAACTGTCTACCCAACTGTTGAATCCTTTTGTGCTTGGAAAGAGGTTTCTCCCAAATTTTTGTTGAGTCGGATTCAAATCCGGTGATTAAGGTTTTCAATGACGGGGCTAAGACTGCCTGGGTTTAGAAAGGTTGGAGAACCCTTATAGACAGGCTCCGAGGTCTCGCAACAGTGAATTTCACGCACACCTTTAGGGAGGGGAACGACACGACTGATGCTCTTGCTCGGATCGACAGCTTTTCTCAGTCTCGGTTATAGTTCTCCACTTCCGTTGATCTCCCTCGCCAAGTAAGGGGATTCCTTTTCCTAGATAAAGTGGGGCTCGGAGTGATTAGGGAGAGGAAGATCCCCTGCAATTTTTTGTAATTTCTGTTGGCGGTTTGTTGGGCCTTTACGATAGGTCTTCCTTTGGTCCTTTTTTCCAAGGAAGACCCGAATCTTTGTAATTTTGTCCAGCTATGAATATATTCTCTCCTTTTGAAAAAAGAATCCATGAGAATATGCTTTTTCCTAATATGAAATATTTGCCGACAGCGGCAACATTGCGCCACGGAAAAAAATAAAATCGAGGAAGTCCTCGATGTGCGTTCTCTTCAAGCAGTGAATCAAGAAAGTCGTCGATGTGGAGTTGGCCGTTGAAACTGGAAATATCGATCTTCATCCAGAATTTTTGATTTGCCCGATTTACCCGATTGCCGCCTTGTCCGGGACATTGGAGGATCATGTCATCAATCTCCTCATCACTAGATCTCACCTCCTCAAGTGTGATTCTGCGAATTTACTTCCAGCATCGCCCAACAATTGAAGCGATTACAAATTTTAGCAGCCACCAGGGACGAATCATTGCCACGAACATGGAGTTGCCCTAGATCCTCCGTCATGCGATCGATGGCACTGCTACCCTTGCATGACTTGCCGATTCTCTTGCTGCGCCGCCTCCAAAGCCGCCGCCGTTAAAGGATAATTCCCTTGAGAACCGTTCATAGGATTGCCCCTAACCCATCGCACCGGCCTGAGGGGAGTCCTCACTCTGATACCAACTAATGCGGGGGAGGATGTGATGATGTTGATCACCGTCTTCTTCGATCGATAAACACCTTGAATCCACAAGGCATTTTTTAATCTACAAGAGGTTTCTTGAATCTACAAGAGAAGTGGAAGAGCTTCTAAGGAATTTATTGATTGAATGATGATTAAAAAATGAGTTTAATATGCCTTAAATAGCCATAAACAAACCCTAAAATTGTAAATAAGAGAATCCTAATCAAATAAGGAAACTATTTTTGAAAATTGTGTAATTTTCATTGTCTGTTGACTTGTCGTCGTCCGGTTGAGTTGACAGGTTGAAACAGCCAAAAAGTGTCCAAAGATTTAAACAGAAAATTTTGTGATTTTTGAGAACAATATTTCGACATTTCTAAATTGACAGAAATCAGCCAGCAAGCAATCTGGAACAATATTTTGACATGTGAAATTGTTTTTCAACCTGTCTATATTAGCAAAAATAAGCCAGTAAGCAATCTAAAATTTCTAGCAAAATGTCGACCCATCAACCACAAAGGTAGACCGGTCGCGAACTATGTTGAATTTTTGTACATTTCTCCTTGGGCTTCTTCCAGTCTATGTACGTTAAGAACACACATAATTCTCATCCTACATCAGTCTTTCCCTCTGCATAAAACAACTAAGTATCTTATCAGGGTTTGCCTCAGTCCTCCTCTGGTGGATCATGAAACCCAAAAACTTCCCCGAACTGACGCCAAAGGCACACTTTCTCGGGTTAAGCTTCATTCCTTGTTTCCTCAGGATAATGAACATCTCTCTTAAGTCAGTTATGTGGTCCCCGACCTCAGTGCTTTTAACGAGCATGTCATCAATATATACTTCCATAGTCTTTTTGATCTGCTTGGCAAACATCTTGTTCACCAATCTTTGCTTGGCAAACGGTATGACCCAATCGCAGAACAAACCTACCTATATCTGTGATGAAGGTAGTCTTCTACTTGTCATGCTTGCACATGGTGATATGGTTATACCCTAAGTATGCATCCATGAAACTGAGCAATGTGTACCCAATGATGACGTCCACCAGCTGGTCCATCATTGATAATGAAAAACTATCTTCGAGGCAAGCTTTATTTAGGTTGGTGTAGTCAACACAGACCCACCATTTTCCATTTGCCTTCTTTAACAATACTACATTGGCGAGCCAATCAGAGTAGTGGACCTCTTCAACAAAATCGGCTTGAATCTTGTCGACCTCCTTAGTGATTGCCACATGCTTCTCCGCATCGAAAGCTTATCTCTTCTGTCAGACGAGCTTGTGGTCGGGATTCACATTTAAGCGGTAAATCGTGACCCTCGGATCTATCCCAGGCATGTCCTAATGAGACCATGCGAACATGTCAACATGCTCTCTTAGGTGGTAGGTCATCTCAGCTTAGAGTTGTGGACCAAACATTGACCCAATCTGAATTGTCCTTATTCCGTCTATCTTAGAGAGTTGTATAGGGAGAAGATCTTTCATGGGTGAGTGATCCTCTTTCTGTAACTTCCTCCATAGGATCCATGGAGGTTATCCGCATTCACTACAAAAAAAAGGGGAGGCTATGGATAAAACTTGTAGCTAAAGATATATGGTTCGGTTATAATCCATAGCACGACCATAGTCATTGGTATCGTAGATTAAATCCGTAGCCATAGAACCAATGACTATGGATTTAATCAATAGCCATTGCTTTTGTAGTGAAATATACATACAACTACAGATAATATTTGTAGCTATAAGTAGAACTAAATCTGTAACAGTAGGCCGAAGTTACCAACAACTATGGTTCCAAGATCAATGGCTATGGTCAATAGCCATAGCCGCAACATATTTAAATATATATATATATAATAATAATAATAATAATAATAATAATAATAATAATAATAATAATAATAATAATAATGGTATCTCTTACCATTGTAGTACATGACCTGATAGAAATTATAATAATGGTGTCTCTCGCGTATACTGACAGGAACCAATTTCACCAAGAGATGAATGATATAGTTCTAGAAAAAGGCACTAAGCTACCTGAAAAATGTTGAGAAAAGAGATGAGCCCTCGAGATGAGATTAAGCAAGATCTCATTGTTGAATTAGCTCTTTTATTTCTTTCTAGATTTGCACAACAAAAGGTCAAGTCTCTATGTTTAGGCCATAGAAACTTTGGCTCTCTAAATGCCAAACTTTTGAATAATAAAAAAAAAAAAATCCAAAATTGGATTCAGGTTTTGAATTTATGCAGTTGAGGCCCTAGGAATTTAAAAACCCAAAATGAAAGTTACCGTTTTCTAGCTTTGGAGAGCCAAATTCAAAGAAAGAAAACAACCAAATGCCATTTCAAAGTGAGTCATCTTCCAGAAAGAAAGGAAAAAAAAATAAAAAAATAAAAGAAAAACCCATTTGAGTTCTTTGGAATCTGTACCATCAAGCTTGAGTTGTGTTTCATGATCATGGCTCCCACTCAAATCACCTCCACTAATGTCATCGGGTTGTTTATCAATCAACCGCCTCCTTTTATTGGTAATCTCTTCTTCAAGAACTCAACTCAACAAACATCAAAATACTATCAAACAGTTCCCAAACCATTTTCCAAAGAAACCCAACTTCAATTTAATGAAATCATCAATGAAAACAAAGAGTTTTGCATGAAGAAACATTAAAAAAATGAACCTTTTTCTATGGCAATCTTGCTTTGCACCAAGGCCTCAACTCTTTCGGTAAGCTTCCATGTCAAATAATGAAATATGCATAAGCTTGAAAACCAATCAAGGGAGCAAAATAAAGTGGGTTCGCATGGCCGCCACAACAATTGCCTTCACTGCCAACTTCAATACAAATGAATGCAATTGATTAAAAAAGTATTTTGTTTGATGCAACAATAAAGAAGGTATTCATAGATGAGTAGCTTTTCATTGCCCTCCAAACAACAACCCATGAGCCTAACAAGATCCCTGTGTTGAAGCTTAGCCACTAATGCGACCTCCTTCATGGAAAACTATTTAAAATTTCTTAGAAGTTCTGTGAAACATGGTTATCACCGTATACATTGCAAATGGTCATAATAATTTATATGGAGCACATGGATAGACCGCATCCCATAAATTGTGTTATATGAATTTTGCCTGTTGAATGTGTAATGATGGCTACTAGGGATGAAAGTTGGGTGGGTTCAACCCGACCAACCTGTGACCAACTTTAGGTTGGGCAGAATGTATCGAGTCTGATATTAGGCTTGGGCTATACAAACACCAACCCGATAAAACTTGGATCGCGCTCGGGTTGAGGTCTTGGGTTGCCCAACCCAACCCAAACTCAATCAATATATAAGTTACTTATAAATTATAATTGAGCTTGTCTGCGTTGAAGGCATATGAAGTTTTAGTGGTGTCGGGTCTCATTGGTCCACATCATTTTCGATGACTAAAGCTAACAAGATATATCGGATTTTTCTCTCTCAAATAGATCACATACTACACAACACAACTTTTAAAGGAGTAATTGTCCTATATTTTAGCTTGTTTGTTTAGAAAAAATGAAGTTTTTACAATAAATAACTACATATATAATTAATAAAATCATAGATACAAAAAATAAGACGTGTATTGAAATATAAGACTAATGTAATAATGAAAATATTAGCATGTATTCACTCGACCAACCCAACCGAGCCCGCTTGGGTTGGGCTTGGGTTGAGAATTCCCAACCCGAGGTTGGGTTAGGGTTGAAGTATAGTAACCTTGGGTTGGGCTAGTGTTGGGCACGAGCCCGACCCAACCCACCCGACTTTCAGCCCTAAGGGCTACCATGATCGATCCATTTGCCTTGATGATTTGGTATGATAAACCGAAGTGCAATGTAGGAAGATATACAGAGGTGAAAGAGAAGGAATAAACATACACAGGTGTAAGACTTCAAAGTTGCAGGGCATCACATTACCTGTATAATATCAAGCTCCCAATCTTGAAGACATTGACAGGTCACCTTTTTTTTTGTTTTTTGTTTTTTTTTAAAAAGTTATTATTATTATTATTATTATTTAAGGAAGGTGGAACAGAGCCACCAAAATATTATTAATAATAAAAGGAGAAAAGATGTACATCCCTTTCGACGGGCCCCAACAAAAAGAAAAAAGGCCCCACCTATCATATATCGGCTTACCCACAAGGCTATGGACAAACAGAACTAGAGGCGAGCCAAGGAAGGCCAGGCAGAAAAAGACACTCGGCCCAATTTGGCAGACACAAACCAACAGAGACCAAAATGATATCAAACTCTCAGACTACCCAGCCCTACCTTATCAAGGACCAAGGAACCCCTGATACCCTCAGCAGTTTCGATCAAGATCTGAAGAAGGTGTTAACACAACCTTCACTGGCCATCTTAGCCAGCGCATCTGCCACGGAATTACCCTCGTGGTAGATGTGCCTGAATGAAAGGTTGAGGGAGTGGCTCAAGTGGTGGATGGTCCTCATCATGTACCAGATGTTCCATGGACAGTGGGCGAAAGGGTCGGTAGCTCCTTCCACCATAAGTTTTGAGTCAGATTCAACGACGATGCTTGAGAAGCCCAACTTGCTACATAGAATAATACCATCAAGCATAGCCTGGGCCTCCGCGATCGTGTTCATAGCAGGGCCATAATACCTATGAAAAGCGAAGATTAGGTGGCCCTGGGAGTCCCTATAGACACCTCCTCCACCACTCTCTCCCGAGTTCCACGAGAGGAGCCGTCAATGTTTAGCTTGACCCATCCCGGTAGCGATCTTTTCCATTTAACTAACAGAGGTTTAATGCCTGGGGTCACCCTGCCGGTATCTAGACGGAGGGCTTGAAGACTGGCCGAGTCCTTGAGGGAGTGAGAGTCGCTGTCTGACATGGGATTACCAACTTCCTGCAACCATCTAGTAACCCAGGCGATAACCTTACGGCCTGACATCTTGACCCCTTCAAAGCGAGAAGCATTACGACTCAGCCATAATTCCCAGGATACGAGCGAAGGAGCCAGTCCTAATAACAACTTGAGGTGAGTTGAGGTGGACGCCCTCGATGACCAATATATGATTCTTTGCTGAATGGTTTGATTGGGTATGAAGGGGACATCAAAGATACGGTGGAAATGTGCCCAGACTTTAGTGGTTGTGGTCTCAAAGCAGAGGAGGTGATCTAAGTGCTCCTCTCGGAAGGCAGGGGAACTGAAAGGCTGCAGCTGCGAAGTAGAAGCAGGCTGCAATTGGGGAGGTCTACTCGCTGGCCACTGAGAAGACGACTCGACAATGCTGGTGGGGAAATCCTGGGTCTGGGGTGTCGAGTCTCTACTGACTGAAACAGAGCCTCTGTTCTGAGCTAGCTGTGGCCGCAAGGTGCCTTGGTGATGAGGGTGCAGGAGCCGCTGATCAGCTCCATTGTTAGGGGGGCGGCTTGCCAACATGGACCCATACTCACCACAGTAGCATTCACACCTGGAGGCCAAACACACGTCTGATTTTTGGACAGCCGCGTCCACAGGGATAGCATTATGCATAATTTTCCAAAGGAAGATACCGATTTTGGGCGGGAGAGCCTTATTCCAGGCACACACTGCCCAACGGGGCTTCTGTCGCTGCTGACGAACGCCATGCCAAGCTGACTTCAACGTAAATCTGCCGGACGCTGTCAGGTTCCATACCAAAGTGTCTTCCCTGCTGGACAGCGGGACAGGACTGCCCCTCAAAGACTGAAAGGTGGGAGTTGGAAGGATGTCCTGGATGTCATGCAAACTAAATCTACCAGTTGGGGAGAAAAAGTCCTTGACCGTTGTGTTCCTGAGATGATTCGGAATAGGGCCTACCGCTAGGCCAGCAAGAAAGCCTTCCCCTGACCAGTTTTGAGTCCAGAAGTTAACTCTTCCCTCGCCTAGGAGCCATTAGAGTGAAGGATTGCGAACGGGAGAGTTTTGGACATATCCTTCCAGACGGTTGAATTCGCAGCTAAATTCGTTCCTCTGGAATGGATGAATTTGCTGATGTATTTAGTCGTCATGAATCTCGCTCAAAGAGACCTCCCTTCCAGGAGATTTCTGTCCATTTTAATCCTGAAAGCTCTGATGACATCCTCCATACTTTTGATGTCAAGCCCTCCCTCTGACCTAGGGAAACCGATTAGTTATTTGCCTCTCATTTAACCGCTTGGAATATCTCTCAAATTGAAAATCAAGCAGTAGACCTTCTCAAATTGAAAATGAAGCACCGGGCCTCTCAAATTCTATGTCAAGGGAGGGAAATCTGGTGTTCAAACGGGATTCTTCAGATCGAGCATGCTATACTTCACAAGTAGGTTTCAGGAAGCAATGATCACTTTACTAGCTGTTTGTAGCTCTATTCTTGTGTTGAGTCTAGAAGGCTAAAGTATAAATGGATGTTTAAGTAGAGAAAGAAAGAGAGATTGTGAGATTGTATTTATTTTAGAATGCATGTAAAACAGATATGTAGTCTGACTGTTATGATGGTTATAAGTAATCATATGAGTTTCATGTGCTAAAAAAAAAAAAAACTTCTTGGAATATCTCTGGCCTTCCACATCCTTACAAATCTGCAACAATTCGTAGTATACCTCTCAAGAAGATACATACATAGAAAATAAGGGAAGAGAGCCCAACTCATCCAGATGCAAGCATACGTGCTGATATGGCACATGGGTGTGAGATCCAACCTTTCAATAGGTGGCCACACTGTTTAGATCCTCAGCCATAAAAATTAGGCTGTTTTCACTCCTCAAGTTGGACAGTTAGGAATGTTTGATTGGTGGGACTTTGGGTTATGGTCGGCCTATTGAGATGGGCACTTAATATACGGTCTTAGTGTTGAAATAGAGTCTGTTAATTTACCAGCAAGTTATGAAGTTAGAACTGAAATTACATAGAAATTACATGCATGTTAAATAGTCTGAATTATATTTCCAAGTTTAAATGTATCAGGAATAAAAAAAAAAGATTATTATTTGGTTATCCGGCTATTGGATTAGTGGACACATGGTTAAAAATGAAAAAAATATATAATGACCGCCTTTTATAGGCCAAACAAAAAGATCAATCAAGCATATACTTAATCACATGATCCAAAAACAATAGTTGTGGGGTCACATGGTATTTATCTCACATTCAACCCATTCAATAGATGCACGCCACGGTTATTACGCAACAGAACTGAAAATATGGCAGAGCTAATCATAAGGTGGGCGAATTCATAGAAAGTAATGTACACCCTTCAAAATATTGCAATTCAAGTGTAGCCCATCTGATGATCCGATTGACCTAATATTTTAATCATGTTATCACCATGGTGTAGTGCATACATTTGATAGATTGAATGTTATATTCATACTAGGTGGACCACTCAAGTCTCAAGTTTCATTACTTAATAAAGGAAAAAAAAATAAAAATGAGAGCATTATTTTTGTAATTTCATCACTCAAAAGTACCTCATAGAGGTATATTATTTGGTAAAACATAAATTTCTCAGGAATTTTGTAGTAAATATTAAAACAAAATTGGTAATTCATTACAGTAAATGTTGCAATGGATTTGTAATTGGGTTCTCAAGCAATGGACCTGGAATTTTCCAAATCCAAATCTATTTCAAATCAATCCATTTATCCAGTTCATGGATATTTTGTTCTTTTCTTTTCCCCAAGTACATGTGCCATGCATGTGACTACAATTAAGCCCTTGGAATGGTGGACCCCAACTTCAAACTAAACCCCCCGTTGGGTTTGGTAGGTCACAACCCCCTGATGAAATTGATTGGACCATCAAAACCACTAGTTAGTGGACATTTACATGTTGAGTTTCAAATGTAAATTAGTTTTCATTTCAACCGTCGATCAAATACCCATGGATTGCTCACTTAGAACATTAGTTCAAGCTTAAGTTTTGGTTTATTATTCATCTACAATAAACCTAACAATTTGGATAGTTTAGATTGAGTCAGGTGTATGCAAAGAATCCAATGTTCAAGTGCATGCATTGGAATCACATTTTCTAGAAACAAAGTATCAACCATTTAGTCATTTCTTTGGTCAAATGTGTAGTTGCAAGACATTAATTAGATGAATGAATGTAGGTGCATAATAAATGTCTCTTGGGCTAGGTTTGATTTATTTAGATTTCTCTCTCCTTCTTGGTCCCCACATTTCTCTCTCCTACATCAACCATTAAACAGGGGGTGTGCATGTCCACATTGGATTTGCCATTGCCTTACCAATCAAACAAAAGACACTGAAACATATATAGGCAACAAACTTGAGTTGGTTCTCGGTTTTCATAATGGTGAGGATAATTTTATACCATTTTAAATAAAAATTAATAAATATGTTATTTCAACTTCTATGTGTGATATCAATATCGTATTGTCACGGTTTCGACTAAATAATATGTAACAAACTTACATATCAACTATGTCACACGTAATTACTTTGTCCTTATAATATTTATTCATGTAGAAGAGAATGCGATATTGTTTATTTGTCTTTATTTTCCTGACCTTCTAAATGCATCCAATCATGTATGAAGTGAGGTGTTTCTCTCTCTTTAGTTGCGGCTTTTTCACCATATTCTTCGACACAATATTTTCACTATTACCGCCATTTATGATTAGATCACGAATCTTTTGATTCACAGTGTACTTCGTTTGAAAAATGTTGCATCATGGATTTATTTCATTTTTCGATGTGTACAACAACTTCCTCACCTTCAGAGACTTGTCATAATTTTCATAAGTCTATTTACCTTATTCATCATCATTCTTAGCATGTTCAACGTTGTTGACTTCGGAATTGTTCTCTCCGTCTTATGTTTCATATACCTCAGGAGACATATTGAACTGATGAAAAAATTGGCCACATCAATAGCATATGCAGCATAAAATAAACAAAGATTAAACCACCCAAACAACAACCTCATGGTTCAGATATATCATGAGTAAAAGAAATAAGCTTGTGTTATTATTTTCATCTTAGACCGGTGTACATTTATTGGACAGCTCCAAACTGATAAATACAATGGTTGTCTTTCAACAAGCACATGTTCACGGATCGGAGGTTGCAATCATTCAAACAATAGGAATTTCTGACCGTGAGTTAATGGGGGTGAGTTTCACAATCTAGGCGTTTTACTTTGAGCTAATGTATATCACATGATGAGTATGAAGTATCACGTGCTGCCTAAGTATTATCTTTCTTTGAGCTAATGTATATCACATGATGAGTATGAAGTGTCACGTGCTGCCTAAGTATTTTATTTCGAACGTCTTTTCCCAATGTCGAGTCACCAACATTTGCATTATAGACTCTCTTGAACTATTACAGCCGCGGGAATTACGGACGCGGATTCCCATTTTGCTGGGCCATTTTAGGGTATGAGCTTAAACATGAGATGATCCAAATATTAAGTGGACCACATTATAGGAAATGATGGTTCTTGATCGCCCACCATTAAGAACTTCATAATGCCCACCATAATATTTATTTGCCATCCAACTTGTTTATAAGGTTAGGTAGACTTGGATGAAAAGAAAAATACAAATATGATCTTGATCCAAAACTTCCGTGGCCCTATGATGTTTTTAACAAGGTTCCAACCTCACTATTTTATGTAGTGTGAATGACATGATTGATATAATGTATATCATGCCGACAACATAGTAGACCTGAGGAGTTGGGCGCTTCAAGTTGTACCAAGTGTTCAAAGGAGATCAAAGTTACATGCCCCCACATTGATGTATTTATTATATCCACACCGTTCATCCAATTTTCAAGATCAGCTTAGAGCATTATCCAAAAAATAATCATATCCAAAGATCAAATGGACCACACCACAAATAGCAGCGGGATAATGATTTTCACCATTAAAAAATTCGTAGGGCCCACCATAACTTTTATTTTTCATCCAATCTTTTGATAAGGTCACAAAGACATGGAAAAAGAGGAAAAACAAATTTCATATTGATCCAAAACTTCTGTGACCCTAAAAGGGTTTCAATGGTAGACGTTCAATCCCCCACTGCTTTTTGCAGTGTGGTCCACTTGATAGTTAGATATGTCATATTTTTTGTATTAATCCTTAAGATGAGCTAGACAAATGAATGGACGGCTTGGATATAGCTTGGATATAGCGCATACCTCATGATTAGAACTACATAACTTGTTGACGTCAATACATTAGCTATATAGCTGGTGTGCATTTTAAGCTACATAAAGCAGGTGTTTTAAGCTAAAGTGGATTAGCTGGTGTACCACATGCTAGCTATATAGCTGCTGTAGGTACGTGTCGTAAGAGGACGAGCACTGACGCTCCTCAAGCCCCGAGTTGTACGAACAGTTCAAAGGAGATTAAAGTTACATGGGCCCCACAATGATGTATTTATTATATCTACAATGTTCATCTATTTTTAAAGATCATTTTAGAGCATTATCCAAAAAATGAATCAAATCCAAAGATCATCTTCACCACACCACAAATAGCAGCGGAGATTATGATTTTCCTCGTTAAAAAAATTGTAGGGCCCACCATAACGTTTATTTTCCATCCAATCTATTCATAAGACCTGAATGAGAGGAAAAACAAATTTCATATTGATCCAAAACTTCTGTGACTCCAAAAAGGGTTTCAATGGTAGACATTCAATACCCATTGCTTTTTGCAATGTGGTCCACTTAATAGTTATATCTGTTTTATTTTTTTATTATCTCTAACCCTTAAGACAAGCTCACCAAATGGATGGACAGTTTGGATATAATATATACCTCATGATCAGACCCACAGAACTTGCTGACATCAATACAGCAGTTATATAAATGGTGTGAGGTACACCAGCAAATCCACTTCCATTTTAAGCTGTATAAAGCTGGATTTTTTCGGAAGCGGATTGGCCGGTGTACCTCACACCAGCTATATAGCTGGTGTATTGACGTCAGCAAGTTCTATGGGTCTGATTATGAGATATATGTTATATCAAAACCGTCCATCCATTTGGCGAACTCCTCTTAAGGCTTGAGACTAAAAATAAGACAGATCTGAATATCAAGTGGACCACACTACAAAAAGCGGTGGGGGATTGAACATCTACTATTAAAACCTTTTTTGGGGTCACAGAAGTTTTGGATCAATATGAAATTTATTTTTTCTCTTCATTCAGGTCTTTGTGACCTTATGAACAGATTGGATGGAAAATAAACGTTATGGTGGGACCTATGAATTTTTTAACGGTGTAAATCATTATCTCCATTGCTATTTGTGGTGTGGTCCATATGATCTTTGGATATGATTCATTTTTTGGATAATGCTCTAAAATAATCTCTAAAAACAGACTAACAGTGTAGATATAACAAATACATCACTGTGGGGCCATGTAACTTTGATCTCCGAGCGTCGGTGCCAGTCCTCGCACAACACGCAGCCAATCCTCTTCCGATTTTTTCAGAATCTTATTCGATCCTCAGCTTGCCACCACAAACTGAGATTTCCTGCATTAAATGTAGTCTTTGATGATGTGTACACGTTGATACAAATATGAAATTTCAAAGATTCCATTCCATATTTCCATGGGAGTGGGCCTACATACCACTGGAATCCATGGACGTTTCATTCTAAAGCAAATGGGAGTGGGCCTACATGATGGGGTTTTCCTCCTCAGGACAGAGGAGATGTGGCGCGGTTCGGATGCCACAAATAGTGGAATCACCGGGCTGCTCGACCAGTCGAGAACACTGCTCGACCGGTCGAGTGAACAGTGATCGACAAGTCGAGGGTCACTCGACTCAACGTCCAATGAGCTTAGTGAGCAGTGCTCGACCAGTCGAGGGACTAGCTCGACCAGTCGAGTGAACAGTCTCGACAGTTGAGGACTCTGCTCGACTAGTCGAGGTTACGTAGATTTGAGTCCGGATCTTGTGCGGATTGGGGAAATCTGAGGCGGTTTCGCAAGAGGTGCGAAAGGGAGTTTCCCAAACTATAAATAGGGGTGCCTAGGGCCTTTCTAGGCAATGCAAGAGAGTTTTCTAAAGCTTTGTAAGGGTTTGCTAAAAGGTTTAGGGCTATTAAAGGTGAGAGAGAGAGAGAGAGAGAGAGAGAGGAAGCTTGTGGAAGGGAGGTTTTGCTCGTGGAGGTGATCTACTGTGTAATCAACATCTCAGCGCTTCTACATCCTCGTGATCGGTGAGATTTCTCCATTTTTCTTTATTCTCTTATTGTTCATCGACTCCTGTGTGAGTGAAGAAGGTTTGATTCAAGGGGTGTGTGCTTGTGATCGGTTGTAACGTTCTACTTCATAGTGGATTGTTGCTTTGGACTAGGTCCCGTGGTTTTTATCTCTTTGAGGGTTTTACACGTAAAAATCTCATGTGTTGTGTGGTTTGTGCTTTGATTCATTTCATTGCTTTATTCTCCCATAATTCTGGTTTGTTTTGGGAGGCTAGATCCTAAGGTTTTGTGTAAGGCCCCCAACAAAGTGGTATTAGAGCTAGGTTCATTGAACGGAGTGGGATCGGTTCTTGTAACGCCCTGAAAATCGGGGGTCGAGTATAACTCAACTCCCGAGTTCCAACGCATCACTTATGAAACATAAATAATGCTGATTAAATGTTGTCTATGTTAGAGCAATAAACATGAGTGAGATTATACCAAAAATAGTAATTCATACTCCAGATCATTTGTATAAAGGCAAGCGGAAGACTGAACTGCATATATATGTATGTAAAGAAACAAAATCACTTCATTCTCCAGAGTATGAACCCATCTGAGTCACCATATACATATGTTTGTTTACGAACTCAATGTCAAAAATTAAACTAAGTAACAATCCCTGCAAAACCCGTCGATCCTGACAGCCTAGTCGAAGCCGCCAGAGTACTGCATATAAGAGAACTCCTCCTGGTCCTCGTCATAATCAGGCTCCTCTTGAGTCGTCGGCTCGTTTAAACCTGAGACAGAGTCTGTTTGCTGTGCACAACACCGTCCCATAACGTGGGAGTGAGTAGCTAACTCAGTGGAACAATAAAGCATAGGTTAACATGTTATCAATACAGTCAAGCAGTAAAATCAAACACTCCTAACTACTCTTATTAATGCAAGTATGGATGCAGGTATGATGGATGCCCTCACCACACCCTCCCTCGTGCGACACCATCTCACGTTCGCGGCATGCTTTCATCCCTCAGTGCTCCACATCTTCCAGGCACATGCAATGCATGATGAGCATGATTACCGAGTTTTTAATTAGTCCATTTCAAACAGCAGGATTGGGAAACTAAGGTACCTCCCTTGTATCATTCCCAAACATGATCCATTCTAGGGTCGTCAGTCCTAGTTAATATTACACGATGGTGTATTTTCTAGGTCACTGCAAAGGCTGTCAGGGCTGTTACGCACAAAGGTTACACCACTCCCCCATCACCTCTTTAACGATTCATCACTATACAGAAACAGGCCTAGTTCATACTCTATATACCGCGGCAAAATCCTAAGGCTCACTGCGATTTCAGAGTATGCTCGAGGTCACTACAAAGGGCTGTCAGGGCTGTTACGCACAAAGGTTACACCGCTCCCCCATCACTTTATCAATGTAGGCCGACAACACGAATATAGTGTCCCATACCACCATAATCGGCTCACGAGTCTGCTTGCTCACTGGTCACTACGGGGAGGCACGTGGCCCCAGCGTAGGCTGACAGCTCGACCACAGTGTCCCATACCACCATGCCCGGCTCATGAGTCTTAGCGGATCGAGGTGCCATGGTTAACGGAATTTTCACTGGTAAGTTTGGTACCCTAGGTTCAAGCATTAGCGACCAAACATGGTGAACATACATAAGACACAACGGGTTACTTGACGTGCTTGGCTAGCTCGAGCGCACAACAAGTTAAACGATATGAAGTGCAGAAGCACTTCGTGTGGCCAACCACTATCGCCAACCAAAGTACGACTCGGGTTCGTCAAACACATCCTTCGTGGCGACATAAATCTCAGCCACGATTTCAAATCTGGTACCGAATGTCTGGACTATGGACATAGTCCCAAACTCAATCAATTTTTACTCGTAGCATGTGGAGTAAAGCATGATAAACAAAGTAATTTCAGCATGCTAGTAGGCATGTTATAAGGCATGTTATAAAGCATGATATAAAGCATGTTGTAAAGCACTACATCAATAGGAATACAAACACATATATTGCAAGTAAGCGGTTTAAGTACACAACCTCATGGAGGTAATCATACATGTCTCTAGGGTAGTTGAGAATCCCATCTCAACACCCTCCTAAGGCGTCAACATCCAAACACATACTCACATAAGCATTTTCACAAACACTTAACATACACTATTTCAACATACTTAGTGTACATTAGCAAACTTGTATTAGGGAGAATCCTTTCGCCAAATAAGTAATTTATGCACACATAATATATTCATACAACAATTAATCATGGCAAACACAACTCTAAAATATACATGTATACGGTATTCTTACAATACAGTATTTCTACATACATAGTATATATTAGTAAAACATGTATTTAGGCGAATCCTTTCGCCAAATAAGTATTTTATCCATATATCATATATTCATACAACAAATAATCATGTCAAACACATTTTCAAAAAATATACATATACGGCATTTTCTACGAATACCTAGAATATGTAAAATTCCATATTCAACAACTTTAATCGAAACAGAAAACGGAAAGCACTTTGTACACGTGCAATTGCATGCAGATCATGAATCTATCATTATCTGACATTGAAAACATTGAAAACCATAACCTATACACCTAAAGTCCTCACCTTGCACCTTGGAATCTCAACGGATTAGCAAGGTTTGATGGGCTTCCGTATTCGGGAGTTTTATAGCCTAAAGAGTGAAACCGGTTAGCTATTTCATAACCTATAACCTTCACACCCCCAAATAGATCTAGGGTTAGGGTTTCTTACCTTAAAATGGAGTCGGTATCGCCAGGAAAGCGACAAGAAAGGGGTAGTGCAGCCCGTGTGGTGATTGGAAACAGTAGGAGGGAGATTCTCCCACAACTCTCTAGCTTTCTCTCTCTTTTTCTCTCTTCTTACTTAGGGTTTTTCCCAAATTCGTATGGCTGTGAGAGAGGGTGCTCTAAGGTCCTTATATAGCCTAAAAACTCTCTGGAATAGACTTATGTTCAAGGTATACTTATATTATAAGCAAATCGGCATTGTTTCAGCTCAACGGAGGGTTTCTGGTGGGCCTCCTTGAGCCAAAGGTCAGACTTAAGCTCACCTATCCTGGATCTAGATGAAGTTAAGTTTTCGTTCCAGTAGGGTTTCCAGATCACACGTGGCGGACCAGTTTTAGTTCAACGGTCAGTGGACTTCGATCAACAATTCCAAGTACATGTAAATGTTTATGAAATTTTTTCTGATCCGAGGGTATATTTGGGTCAGATTCTGACGGTCTGGTTGCTTATAAAATGTCTGCAAGCGATACGTGTCAGATCACTATTCAAGATATTTATTTTGTAAATAAAACAAGAGTTTTCACACTCCCTTGCTCCGGACTCGAGCGAACGGCCGTGGGACACTGTCTGGACTTGATTTCTGAGATGGTTGTCAAGCCCAGCGAGGCGGTCCTAATTCCTTAACTTTGTATTATTCGGACTCCCGATGTGCGGTCTAGACCTGATACAGAGTTTCAATTTGTTCCCGAGAGCAGCCGGGTAATGAGTTTGATCTTAGTCTTTAGGTTAACCTAGCGTCAATGATTCTACAAGTTTTGGGTCTTGCAGATCATATTTAAAGCGATTCCAACGGATTTCATGGCTAATCTGGTTTAGCACTTAGTTAACTTTGTCAAGTTTCTAAAGGATTTAATCCTAAGTGATTTCTGGTCGAAGTAGTACTCGAGCTATTGTACGGAAATTTACGGGTCGTTACAGTTCTGAATTATGGAAGGTGTCTCATCAAGGATGATCAACCTCAATGGTTCTAACTGGACCATATGGAAGGCTAAGATGGAGGACTTACTTTATTGCAAGGACTTGTATGCTCCAATCCTTGGCATATCAGCGAAGACAAAGGATATGACAGATGATGATTGGAAGAAATTGGACCGAAAGGCGGTAGGATTCATTAGACACTGGTTGGACAATTCCGTATTTCACCATGTGTATATGGAAACCTCAGCTGCTAACCTATGGCTGAAATTGCAAGGGCTTTATGAGAGAAAGACGGCCGGGAATTTTATTTTTTTTTTGATAAAACGACTTATGAATCTCAAGTTCAAAGATGGTGGTTCTGTGGCCGAGCACATAAATGAGGTCAACAATATATTAAACCAGCTCTCCGCTATGAAGATGGTCCTGGATGATGAATTACAGGCTTTGCTATTGCTTAGCTCATTGCCTGATAGTTGGGAGACATTGGTGGTGTCTCTATGTAACTTCGCGCCAGACAGAAAGGTATCCATGGAATAGGTAACTAGTTGTCTCTTCAATGAGGAAGTCTCAGGGGTCTACTCAACAAGAGTCCCTTGTGACACAGGAACGGGGGAGAGGAAAGAACAGAAAGGGCAGGAAGGCACAAGATAAATCAAGCGGAAAGTCGAGTACCAGAAATGATGTTAATTGCTGAAATTGTGGCAAGAAGGGCCACTACAAGCATGAATGTCGTGGTAAGAAGAACATTAAGAAAAGAAAAGGAAAGGAGAAGGAAGATGAATAAGACTCCACTGCGGTTGCTTCAGATGGCGACGTTGTAGTTATTCTTTCAGCAGATCACGATGTATGTCTCACGGCTAGGAGTCAGGACACCGACTGGGTGATAGACTCGGGAGCCTCGTTTCATGCGACTCCACGCAGGGACTTCTTCACAAGCTATAAGTCAGGTGACTATGGGACCGTGAAGATAGGGAATTCTGGCGTATCAAAGATTGTAGGGGTCGATGATATTTGTGTGAAGACCGATGTGGGCTGCACATTGGTTCTCAGGGATGTGAGGCACATTCCAGACCTTTGTCTCAACTTGATGTCGACGGGAAGGTTGAATGATGATGGTTATGAAAGCCAGTTTGCTGGTGAGCGCTGGAAGCTCATCAGGGGTTCATTGATCGCGGCCAGAGGAAAGAAGTGTTGCACCTTTTACAAGGCAAGCGTCAGTGTGTGCAAGGGTGGGTTGAACACAACGAAAGATTCAGCTATTGACATGTGGTACATGCGTCTAGGCCACATGAGTAAAAAATGGCTTCAAGTACAGCGAGGAAGAGCCTCCTTCCAGACGTGACAGGTATACCTCTCAAAACCTGTATTGATTGTTTATTAGGGAAACAACATAAAGTTTCATTTGTTAAAACTGCTTCTCATGTTAATAAAGTGCATGCATTAGATTTGGTTTATTCTGATGTTTGTGGTCCTATGAGGACAAAAACCTTGGGTGGGGCATTGTATTTTGTCACTTTTATAGATGATGCATCTAGGAGGGTTTATGATTATGCTTTGAAATCCAAGGACGAGGTCTTTGGTGTGTTTAAATTATTTCATGCTATGATCGAGAGAGAGACAGGTAGATCATTGAAGTGCATCCGCACTGACAATGATGATGAATACATTGACGACTTTCATGAGTATTGTAAGTCTCTGGCTATATGACATGAACAGACGGTTCCCAAGACCCCCAGCATAATGGTGTGGCTGATTGAATGAATCGCACCATTGTAGAGAGAATCAGATGCATGTTATCCCATGCGAAATTGCCCAAGACGTTCTGGGGAGAAGCAATGCACACAGCAGTATATCTGATAAACAGGTCTCCATCAACCCCGTTGAATGGAGAAGTGCCTGAGAAGGTGTGGACTGGACATGATCCATCGTATAGTTATCTCAGGGTGTTTGGATGCAGGGCATCCGTTCACGTACCAAAGGATGAGAGGTCCAAGCTCGATATAAAGATCAGGCAGTGTGTGTTCTTGGGGTACGGTGATGAAAAGTTTGGCTACAGAATGTGGGATTCAACCAAGAAGAAGCTCGTCAAGAGCAGAGATGTGGTGTTCTTTGAAGATCAGTGTATAAAAGACATTGATAAGCCAGAGAAGAACCAGCCTAGTTTAGGGGAGCTAAAGGATATAGATCCAGTTATTCTTCCCGTGATGCCTAATGACGAGGGAGTACAACAGGTGCAGAGGACAAGCGAGTTCCTTTAGAAGATGGATCAAGGGAACAACCCCCACTTAATCCACCTGTTGAGCCACAGGTGAGGAGGTCATCAAACTAGAATCAAATCAGTCCATAACATGAATCAAAACCGTAGAATCAGTCCCATCACACTACAAGCTTCACCTCTTGGCCCTAGCCAAGAGGCTTAACCACACATGGATGGGCTAGATCTCATTAGAAATTTGAGAAGAAAAGCATAACCAAAGGAAAAACAACAAAAACTCTTTCTTCTCTCCCTGTCTTTCTCTCTCTCTCTCACATGAGATTCTTCGTTCAAGGCCTTCGATCCTGCTCCCCATGTCCAAAACCCTTTTTATAGCTGCTGGAGTGGAGAAAATCGGATTTGGAAAGCTGTCGCATGCGCAGCGAAAGTCTTTTCGTAGCCAAGTTCGGGGCCTCGAAATACGACACTTTCCTCACTCAAATTCCAAAACAACATCATCCCTTAGGACTTTCTTGGGTCCTCTACATGATGGATGGTTCAGATCTACCATATGATCAAAGATGGTGGCCCACAACCGCCTGAAAAACTGGATTTCCTAATATGTGCGAAACCTTTCGCACCATTTCCCTGTCGTGATCGGTGGGCCCCGTAGAAGTATTTTCTGGAAAATCCACCCCGTCCATTGCATTCAGAATGAAATTTCAGTCAAGAATGGGTGGTTTTGAATGTCCATTGACACGGCCCAGAGAAGAAATCTCAATAAAATCAATTTTAAACGTCGCAAAGCAGTCCTTTTGTGGCCTCTGTATCACACACGTGTGTATGCATGGGAACAAAATATCAGCTTAGGTTCGATCCTTTCGATGCCCTCTACAAGATGGACGGCTTGGATCAGCCGTACGGGGCATGTGTGGGGCCCACAATCGTTTGAAAAATGGACTCGTCCGTCCGTTACAAAGAATGCCAAAAACGGCAACTACCGTTTCTGGAGAAGATGCGGGCGGGCACTGTTTGAAATTGGAAGGTGGTGTGGTGCTCGGCGGGCATGTGTACACTATGTACACACGCTGTACATATGGAGTCCACTTTGATGTTCTTCAAAAATCCAATCCGTCCATCCTATTTCACATCTTATTTAAACCGTTGAGGCCAACTGTTAAGGCAATTCCAGATATCAGGTGGGCCCCAAATTGAAGATTAATGGGCTGATCTGTCCGTTGGCCCACTTCCCGAGATCTTCAATGGTTGAAATTTAGTATGTACGGTTAATTTATGGTTCACATCCCATGTATGAAGTCTCGTGTCAATCGGATAGCGGTAACCCTGTCTGGACCAGTTTTGGGCCATTTTTAACGTGAACGGCTTGATTTCCTCGGATGCCTGGTGTGTGAATTCATTGATCTTAGTCCTCTGGAGTCCATCCCTTGCTCTGGTGACTTCGGAGCATCAAATCCACGCTTTTAATACTCTTTTTCAGTCAACGCTCCTAATTACATCCTGCAGTAAAAACCTAATTTAAATATTTCATTAAGCAATGTCATGTTCATAAATCCATGTAATAACTGGGGTCTAATATGCAATATTTAACCCTCAACACAACCCCCAACCAGCATTTTGCTAGTCCCGAGCAAAGTATGCGAAAAATAAGGTAGAGAATTACGAGACAATTTATATAGACTCTAGCGATTTTGAAAACAATCCAGATATTAGAAGTCTAAGATTCATGAATGTTGGGTATTACATTCTCATGGACTCAAGCGTACGGTAAATTCCATAGTCAAGCTCAAAGTATTAATCCATCAATCAGAAAAATTCTAAACATTGAGTTCCATGGGTGTATAGTGTAATCTTGGCTTATCATCATTAAGAGATCTTCTCTATTTCTGGATATCATTGGTAACCAACAAGAGAATTCATGATAACCAAAACTTGCCTCACACATCATCTTTTCATTCTTTTAGTTTTTGATTTTTTTTTTTCATTAAAAGCAACGCCAAGAAGGGGAATCAAATCCTCACATATAGGGAGCAAACCTATGGTGAAGACTATACGCCCAACCCTTTTTACATATCATCCATGGGGAATCGAATCCTCACCTATAGGGAGCAAACCTATAGTGAAGACCGTTCGCCCAATCCGTTCAATTTTCTCAGGTTGTTTCCTTGCATGCTTAGTGATTACCCAGCTAATCCTTCAATATCGACTGAAACCTCTATGTGTAAGCGAGATGTGACATGTGAAATCATGATTCAATCAATGTTTAAAACCTCTAATTCTGGATTAACACTTCAAAGTTAACTATGAAATCTAATAGATAACTAAATGCAAGGGTCATAAATTACCAACATCACTTATCTTGAAATTCTAAATACCCTAGATGACCATCAAAATCACTTCGAATTCATAAGAAATTCCAGAAAAATTAAAAAATTTCACAATTTTTGCTCAAGCCAAGAAAACACTGATTAGGAAACCTAATCTCCCACCCCCAACCTAAAATCTACATTGTCCTCAATGTAAAAGATGTATAAGCATGCAATGCACATGGGACAACAAAAGTAAATGAGAAGTGATGGGAAGATAGTACCTAGATAACGAATTGAGATAGACTTTTCCATAGAGATCACAACATGAAAGCCGATCAGCACGAGAGTGAAGACATGAAAGCAAACTATCCTAAAACAATGCAGGAAGCAAACTAACCTAATGACATAAAACCATCTATCCTAGAACAGCATAGAGCAAACTACCCTAATCCTATGAAAGCAGGGAAAAACTACTCGATCATGCCGCAAGGTTCCTCTTCTGGCCAATATCTTAATAAGTTTCTCAGTAGGTTTCTGAACAGGATCATCCAAAAGCCCTTTTTGTAATAGGCTTTGATGCCCTGGAGCATGAATAGCCAGAGAAACTTATGTACCTCAGCAAAAATTTGTCGTTGATTCACCTGAGGTATCCAAAGTATATATGATTCACCTGTGTCAGAAAAAGTCTCAAAGTTAGTATCCCATGGTGAATCAAAGACTACAGGTAGATAAAATTCAGGAAGTAATGTAGTCTCAACACATTCCGACGTTACAGACTTCGGTTCAATTTTCAGCTCCTCTTCCTTTAATGGTAAACATTCAGGGTCTGGGGAAAGAGGGGCTTCA
Source organism: Magnolia officinalis (assembly GCA_021015155.1). NCBI lineage: Eukaryota > Viridiplantae > Streptophyta > Magnoliopsida > Magnoliales > Magnoliaceae > Magnolia > Magnolia officinalis. The sequence continues at coordinate 2,206,640 of JAJHSJ010000015.1, read as the reverse complement.
GAGTACGGGTTCTCTCGGTTAGTAACAACTACCAAGATAGTCTCTTGTAAGGCATCCACTATTTCTTTAATCATAGGATCATTCGAATCTGAAAAGTGTGCCACGCAATCATCCAAAGAATTGGAAAATTCAGCTAAGAGTGCCTCGTCTCCTGCATCGAAGTGTGTGATGATTTGTCCAAGGATTCTATCGTCTCTAGAAGCGGATGAACGCATGCTCTCTTGCTTCTGCCCTACACAGACAAGTTGGAGATCAATAGGGGGAGCATCGATATGAAGACTCTGGTCATTGAAGCTTCTCAGTGGAGGCATTGAATCGTCTAAAGTGTATAACTCAGATTGTATCCTCAACTGGGTAGTTTCAAATTCCAGAGTCATGTCAAGTAAAGCGTCCATCTCCCGAATCCTATCATCATTCAATTCAGGGGAGTGGTCCAAACATGCATCACAAAGGTTGGAAGGGTTAGGTGAAAGTGGTTCATTCTCCACATTCAAATCAGTCATTTCAGACAGGTGGAGTACATCATTATGGTTGGCAACTTCCTGAACCTCTTGATCATTGGCAGGGGCCACACTTGAGATTGAATCCCAATACTCATCATCATCCAGTTCCGTGCAGTGTAAACTTAGAATGGGATCACATTCCTCACATTCTGTTCCTAGATTGGGTTGAGGTTCGAATAAACTAACCTCTACCTCATCAGTGTAATCATGTGTGTCATGTGAGTGAAGTGTGTCACTATCATTATATTTGAAAGACACCCACGTCTCTTGATCATTCCTTTGGACAGTCATCGAGATCGACTCATCGGGAAATCGAACCATCTGCTCATTAATGGAATCCAATTCCTCATTCATAATTTCAGTTTCTGCCACAAGCGAATTATGATAACCTTCTTCACATTGTGCTTCTAGATTGAGATGAGACTGGGATAACCTAGCCTCTTCCTTCTCCATAAGATGTGACTGAATGATTGAGATTGAGGATTTGAGCAATTCGCATGATTGTATGACAAGTTGATTGAATTGCTCTTGTGCTTTCATAAGCTTCTGAAGTGAATCCTCTTGGATTGTTTCTGATTGGGTTTCAAAGGTAGATGACCCAAGAGAATTATCACTATGATATATAGCTGGTTCAGCTTCCCGACATTGATGTTTCCACTGGTTATAGTCATACGGATTATAGGTGGGAGAATCTGATGGTTGGTAATACTTATTATCACTCATAATATAATCACGCATTGTTTTCTTTTTCTCAGATGGGTGATAATGATTCCCACTCCCATAGTTATGATAACCCCAACACTCGCGTACTGTCCGTGGGGTGGAATTGTTCTCCCGTATATGATCGCGTAAGGACTTCTTAACCGATGGAATGTTATGCTTAGGTTGGTTCTCGATGATTGGTTTAGGAAAATTTTGAGACATAGGTTGATTTTTATCATAATCATCATACATCCCTTCGCACTTTTTCGCATGCTCAAAAGCTATCTCAGCATATTGACGTTCCCATTCGTGCATGTACATGGTGAAACCCTCAATCTGAATATAATCTTAAGAAAAATAAAAGAAAAGATCCTACAGCAGTATGGAAAGTAAGAGGAGGAGAAGTTAGAAGGAAGGTACCAATTGAGAAGTTCCTATGTTAAAATCCTGCAAAAGAAAACAAAAGAGATTAGCTTTTAAAATAGAAAGTCTAAAGTTAGAAAGTTCCTAAAATTGAAATAGAAAGTTAGTTTCTAAAAAGGAAAGTTCCCTAAACCTAGAAGCTAAGTTAGTTTCTAAAAAGTAAAGTTCCCTAAAATTTGAAAGTTTCTAAAATAGAAAATTTAAACCTAAAAATTAAAAAGTTTCTAAAAATAAAATAAAGGAAAGATGAGTTAGTTTCTAAAATTAGAAAGAGTCTCTAAAAGAGAAATAACTAACCTAAGTTCTAAAAACAAAAGAGGAAAGTTCTAAAAATAAATTAGTTCCTAAAAATAAAATAAAATAAATGCTAAAAAAAATAATTAGGAAAGTTATAAGCCTAAAGTTAGAAAGTTCTAAATTAGAAATCTTAATCCTAAAATGGAAAGTAATGTTAGTTTCTAAAAAGGAAAAAAATTCTAAAATAAATAAAAGCCTAGAAATAGAAAATTTTTAAAAATAGAAAGTTAGTTTCTAAAAAGGAAACCTAGAATACGAAAGTTTCTAAAACTAAAATCTTAATTCTAAAAGTAGAAAAAGTAGAGAAATTAGAAAGAAATTACCAATTTGGAAGCTTATCTCAGAATCCTACAAAACGAGAAGATTGGGTTAGTTTCTTAAAAGGGAGAAGTATCTAAAAATAGAAGGTTACTTGAAAGAAAATTTCTAAAAATTAAAGGAAAACCCGGAATTAAAAAATTCTAAAAATAAACCCTAAAAATCAGAAAAGTCCTAATCTTAAACTAATCCTAAAACCAGTTAACTTTAGGAAACGTAGCCGTAAATCCCCAGCAACGGCGCCAAAAACTTGTTTACTCCCCAAGTATAGGGTTGTGATGTAGTAATAATCTCGGTAAAACCGAGGTCGAATCCACAGGGACTGAAACCTGTACGTGATCTGAAACTAACTAGAAATAGAACTAGAATAAGATGAAATTTAAATTGAGTAAATATGAGTGAATAATTGTGAAGTACGAAACTAAAACTGGTGAAATTTAAAGGTAGGAAACTAGGGTGCCAAGGATCCACTTGTAGAGATCAGGGAGATCTACGCTTGATTCACGAACTCAACTGGGCTTCGAGTCCCATCTTCATCAAGTTGGAAGATATGTCACTAAAGCTCGATCTGAACTTCCATTGATCTAGTTTTTAAAGAGATGAAAGATATGAGAATTAGAGTCGATTCCATCACAAATCCATGCCCATGAGACAAGGTAAACAACAGAACTCAAATCAATCCACAATCAATCAGACGATGTATGAAGGTTAGGAAGGATTTCATCATCCAACCATGTCCAAGGGGCAATGGTGAACAACAGGGTTTCCTGATTTCACAATCAAATTATGGAGAGAATACTCCAAGCCGTCGCAGATCTATTGTAATTTTAGTCACAACAAATCATTAAAAACTAAAAGCATTCTTATAAATCAAACTAGAATCAAATCAGTCCATAACATGAATCAAAACCGTAGAATCAGTCCCATCACACTACAAGCTTCACCTCTTGGCCCTAGCCAAGAGGCTTAGCCACACATGGATGGGCTAGATCTCATCAGAAATTTGAGAAGAAAGGCATAACCAAAGGAAAAACAACAAAAACTCTTTCTTCTCTCCCTGTCTTTCTCTCTCTCTCTCTCACATGAGATTCTTCGTTCAAGGCCTTCGATCCTGCTCCCCATGTCCAAAACCCTTTTTATAGCTGCTGGAGTGGAGAAAATCGGATTTGGAAAGCTGTTGCATGCGCAGCGAAAGTCTTTTCGCAGCCAAGTTCGGGGCCTCGAAATACGACACTTTCCTCACTCAAATTCCAAAACAACATCATCCCTTAGGACTTTCTTGGGTCCTCTACATGATGGACGGTTCAGATCTACCATATGATCAAAGATGGTGGCCCACAACCGCCTGAAAAACTGGATTTCCTAATATGTGCGAAACCTTTCGCACCATTTCCCTGTCGTGATCGGTGGGCCCCGTAGAAGTATTTTCTGGAAAATCCACCCCGTCCATTGCATTCAGAACGAAATTTCAGTCAAGAATGGGTAGTTTTGAATGTCCATTGACACGGCCCAGAGAAGAAATCTCAATAAAATCAATTTTAAACGTCGCAAAGCAGTCCTTTTGTGGCCTCTGTATCACACACGTGTGTATGCATGGGAACAAAATATCAGCTTAGGTTCGATCCTTTCGATGCCCTCTACAAGATGGACGGCTTGGATCAGCCGTACGGGGCATGTGTGGGGCCCACAATCATTTGAAAAATGGACTCGTCCGTCCGTTACAAAGAATGCCAAAAACGGCAACTACCGTTTCTGGAGAAGATGCGGGCGGGCACTGTTTGAAATTGGAAGGTGGTGTGGTGCTCGGAGGGCATGTGTACACTATATACACACGCTGTACATATGGAGTCCACTTTGATGTTCTTCAAAAATCCAATCCGTCCATCCTATTTCACATCTTATTTAAACCGTTGAGGCCAACTGTTAAGGCAATTCCAGATATCAGGTGAGCCCCAAATTGAAGATTAATGGGCTGATCTGTCCGTTGGCCCACTTCCCGAGATCTTCAATGGTTGAAATTTAGTATGTACGGTTAATTTATGGTTCACATCCCATGTATGAAGTCTCGTGTCAATCGGATAGCGGTAACCCTGTCTGGACCAGTTTTGGGCCATTTTTAACGTGAACGGCTTGATTTCCTCGGATGCCTGGTGTGTGAATTCATTGATCTTAGTCCTCTGGAGTCCATCCCTTGCTCTGGTGACTTCGGAGCATCAAATCCACGCTTTTAATACTCTTTTTCAGTCAACGCTCCTAATTACATCCTGCAGTAAAAACCTAATTAAAATATTTCATTAAGCAATGTCATGTTCATAAATCCATGTAATAACTGGGGTCTAATATGCAATATTTGACCCTCAACAGTAGATTGTAACATCCCAAATTTTTGCCAGCTTGGAATTAGACGTCCTTAGGCAATGGGTCGCTCCTAACACCTTATTAACTTGTCAGGACTCAATCCCACAGTCAAAAACCGCTTTTAAACCCATTTCCTTCACAAATCCTACCCTTTACCACCTTGTTCTTTCAATTTTTCTAAGCACTTTCACCCTAGACACTATCTTAAACTAGCTAAGTAGTATAACTTGGATCACTTTATATACAAACTACAAAGGCCCAGGTACAACCTCAGACAGAAATTACTCAGGACTAAATCCTTTAGAAATTAGGCGAGAATTAGCCAGTATTAAACTAGAGTACCTGTGAAATTAGCACCAATCACTTTAAATATGATCTGCAAGACCCAAAACTTGTAGAATCATTGATGCTACATTACCCTAAAATTTAGGATCAATCTCATTACCCGGCTGCTCTCGGGAGCATCTCGAAACTCCGTATCAGATCTGGACTGCACATCGAAAGTCCGATTAACACGAAGTTAAGGAATTAGGATCGCCTTGCTGGGCTTGACAACCATCTCGGAAATCAAATCCAGATAGTGTCCTAGTGTAATTCGCTTGAGGCCGGAGTGAAGAGTGTGAGACATGTGAAATTAATTCAAAATAAAATATGAATTTATGAAATCTGGCACGTCTCGCTTGTGGATCAGTTATAAACAACCAGACCGTCAGAATCAGACCAAATTACACCCTCGGATCAGGGATATTTTTCCAAACATATCCATGTACTCGGAATCTCCGATCGAGAGCCACTGACCGTTGAATTGAAACTGGTCCGCCATGGGCGATCTGTAAATTCGATCGAACCGAAAACGTAACTCGACCTAGATCCAATGTCAGTGAGCTTAAGTCCGACCTTTGGCTCAAGAGGGGCCTCTGGAAATGCTCCGTTGAGCTGAAACAGATGCCCTTTGGATAAAACCCAAGTATATCTTGGTCCTGAGTCTATTTCGGTGTAGTTTTAGGCTATATAAGGACCTTAAAACCCTCTCTCATTCAGTCATACGAATTTGAGAAAAACCCTAGGAAAAGAGAGAGAAAAGAGAGAGAAAGTGTGGGAGATGTGGGAGATTCTTCCTGCCGTATCCAAGCTCCACCACTTCCTTCTAATCGCTTTCCCGGCGATTCCAGCGTCATTTCTAGGTAAGAAACCCTAACAATAGTGCAGAATTTTTTGCCATTTATGAGGGTATCTCCATTTGTGTTCGCATGGGTCTTCGGCAGGTTTCCGTTGAATCAGATTCCAAATTGGTAGTGGATCTGCTCAACGGTGTCTCGCAGTTGGGTTGGAAATGGTCTCACTGGCTAGCCCGTATCGCTAGCTTAACCAACCTCGGTTCGTTCCATTTTTCACACATTTTTCGAGAGGCTAATGGCCCAGCAGATGGTCTGGCCAAGGCGGGTAATACGTCCCAGACACATCGTATCTACTCGGCCATTCAGGATCTTCCACATGATATTAGGGGAAGGGTGGTCCTTGATAAAGTGGGCATCGGGAACATTAGGAGGGTGGTTCATGTATAGTTTTCTTTTCTTATGATAGGTTGCCCATCGACATTTTTTGAAATTTTGGGCATCCCGAAGTATAGTCCCTGTAAACAGACTTTTCTGATATGAAATGAACAAAGGAAGGATTTCTGAAAAAAAAAAAAAAAAAAGGGTAAGAAACCCTAACCCTAATCTGTTTTGGGGTTCTGATAGTTGTAGGTTATGAAATAGCTAATATATTTCGTTCTATAGGTTGCCAAATTGTCGTATACGAAAGCCTAGCAAATCAATCGAGTTCTTTCCGATTATACGACAAAAGGTGCGGACTTTAGGTGTATAGGTTATGGTTTTCAACGCTTTCAATGTCAGATAATGATAGATTCATGATCTGTATGCAATTGCACATGTACAAAGTGCTATCTGTTTTCCGTTTCGATTAAATACGAAGAATATGGAATTTTGTGTATTCTAGGTATATGTAGAAAGTACCGTATACGTATAAATTTTGAAAATGTGTTTGCCATGATTATTGGATATATGAACATATTGTATATGTGTATAATACTTACTTGGCGAGAGGGTTCACCCTAATACATGTTTTTGCTAATATACACTATGTATGTTAAAATAATATATTTTAAGTGTTTGTTGAAATGACTAAATAAATATGGATTTATGATTTATGTCTACCATATGCATTGAATGTAAAAACATGATTGATGTGTATGCGACAACTCCTTGCTATAAGGATTTGTCCTATTCTACGTTGAAATCGACATACATCATGTATGTTGGATTGGTGTAGTTTAAGTGTTTGATAAAATGTCTGTGAGAAAAAAAATTGTGTGATGAACTAAATTTAATAGTGGTGTTGAGATAGGATTCTCAGCTACCTAGCGATGTATATGATTTCCTCCATGTTGTTTGTTTAATTTAACCACTTACTTATGAATACATGTGTTTGTATTTCCTGTTTACCTTGTGCTCTATAACATGCTTTATAACATGCTTGAATTATTTTGTTTATTCTGCTTTACTCTATATGCTTCTGAATAAAGGATTGATTGTATTTGGGGCTATGATTATAGTCCAGGCAATCGGAAACGAAAATGAATGTGTGGCTGAGATTCATTTGCCACGTGAGATATGTTTGACGAACCCGAGTCGTACTCCGGTTGACGATAGTAGTTGGCCACTCGAAGTGCTTATGCGCTTCATATCGTTCAACTTGTTGTGCACTCAACCTAGCCGAGCTCGTCAAGCAACCCGATCTGTCTTATGTATGTTCACCATGTTTGGACGCCTCTGCTTGAACCTAGGGTACTAAACTTACCAGTGAAATCCCTTTAACCATGGTACCTCGATCCGCTAAGACTCATGAGCCGGGCATGGTGGTATGGGACACCATGGTCGAGCTGTCGGCTTACGCTGGGGCCACGTGCCTCCCCGTAGTGTCCATTGAGCAACCAGACTCGTGAGCCGATTATGGTGGTATGAGACACTATATTCGAGCTGTCGTCCTACACTGATTAGTGACAAGCCCTTTGTAGTGACCTCGAGCATACTCTAAATTTGCGGTGAGGCGACGAGTTTTGCAGCGGTGAATGGAGTATGAACTAGGCCTGTATCAATTTAGTGATGAACTGTTAAAAGGGTGATGGGGGAGTGGTGTAACGGTTTCGTGTAACAACCCTGACAACCCTTGCAGCGACCTAGAAACACACCATCGTATGAGATTAACTAGGATTGACGACCCTAGAATGGATCATGTTTGGGAATGATACAAGGGAGGTACCTTAGTTTTCCAATCCTGCTGTTTGAAATGGACTAATAACAACTCGGTAATCATGCTCATCATCGCATTGCATGAGCCTGGAAGATGTGGAGCACTGAGGAATGCAAGCATGCCGCGAACGTAAGATGGTGTCGCATGAGGGAGTATGCGGTAAGGGCATGCATCATGACTACATTCCATACTTGCATTAACAAGAGTATTTAGAATTGTTTGATTGTACTGCTTTATCATTACTGCTTGACTGAATTGATAACATGTTAACCTATACTTTATTGTTCCACTGAGTTGATCACTCACTCCCACGTTATGGGACGGTGTTGTACACACCAACCAGACTTGTTTGAGTTTCAGATGATGGCGATGTTGCGAAGCGGAGCCGGACTCTTATGAGGATGAGGAGGATTCCTCCTTTATGTAGTTTCAGGCGGCTTTATGTGAGCCGTGTCTTGATCGACGGGGTTACATGGATGTTGCCTAGAGGACCTTACACATTTGATATATTTTAGAGTTGTACTTGTAATTATTCAACCTGGTAATGTTATCACACTCTAGAGACTCACCACAATTTATATATTTTATTTATCTATCACAGTCTTCCGCTTGCTAATTCACTTGTCTCTGGAGTATGATATGTTGTTTTGGCTTAATCTCACTCATGTTCACTGCACTAATGCAGACAACATTCAATCATCATTCATTTTATTGCATAAGTGATGCGTTGGAACTCGGGAGTTGAGTTTATGCTCGACCCCCGATTTTCAGGGCGTTATAGTTAGTTTTGCTAGTCCTCAAGCAAAATAAAAATAACAAAAATAAAATCCTACCTACACCACTTTCGCAGGTGCTCTCGATTGCATTTAGCGTATGCAACAAGCCTTTAAACCCCTAGGTTGTCCCTAGTGGATGAGTTGTAGTCTCGTGAAGGTTTACAGCAATGTTACCCACAAACATTGAATTAACTAACTAGGAAAAAGAACTGAAATGAAAGGTTAGGTTGCCTCCCAGGAGCGCTAAGTTTAACGTCTTCAGCCAGACAAGCAAGACCATGAATTAATCAATCTTGATAACTTGGGTCCTTCAAATAAATTACGTCAACATCTTGATTAACCAAATCCTCTAAATATAGTTTCAGCCGTTGGCCATTTACTTTGAAAATATTCCCATCCTTTAGATTTTGAATCTCAACTGCTCTATGAGGAAATACTTTTACTACTTGATAAGGACCATACCATCGCGAACGTAGTTTTTTAGGAAAGAGGTGTAACCTGAAATTTTACAATAATACTTTTGGTTCGGTTCAAATGTCTTGCGAAGAATTGATTTGTTAAGGAAATTTTTTTTCCGTTCTTTATAAATTTTTACATTCTCATATGCCTCATTTCGAATTTCTTCTAACTCATTGAGTTGAAGTTTACGGTGTAATCCAGCCTTGCTTAAGTCAAAATTAAAGGTTTTGATGGCCCAAAAAGCATGATGTTCTAATTCCACAGGTAAGTGACATACTTTCCCAAAGACAAGCCTATAGGGAGACATTCCAATTGGAGTTTTGAAAGCCGTACGATATGCCCAAAGAGCATCATTCAAACGTTGTGACCAATCCTTACGATCAGGGCGAACTGTTTTCTCTAAAATTTGTTTAATCTCCCGATTCGAAACCTCTACTTGACCACTTGTTTGTGGATGGTATGGCGTTGTAACTTTATGGGTGATGGAATATTTCTTCATTAAAGATTCAAACGGTTTATTGCAAAAATGAGTACCCCCATTACTTATAATTGCTCGAGGAGTACCAAAACGAGAAAAGATATTTTCTTTCAAGAAACGGACCACAACTTTGTGAACATTCGTTTTACATGGCACTGTTTCAATCCACTTAGAGACATAGTCGACGGCCACGAGGATATACATATAACTGAATGACGGGAGAAATGGACCCATGAAGTCAATACCCCAAACATCAAATAACTCAATAACGAGAATATTGGTAAGTGGCATCATGTTCCTACGGGAAATATTACCCGTACGTTGGCATCTATCACATGTAGAACAAAAGGCATGGGTGTCTCGAAAAAGTGTAGGCCAATAAAATCCACTTTGTAAAACTTTTGCAAATGTTTTCTTTGAACCAAAATGACCACCACATGTATGGTCATGACAAAAGGAGATTATACTATGAAACTCACTCTCAGGCACACATCTCCTAATAACCTGGTCAGGACAAAGTTTGAATAAGTATGGGTCATCCCAAAAGAAATGTTTAACCTCAGCAAGAAATTTGGATTGATCCTGTTTAGTCCAATGAGAAGGAAATTGACTTGTAACAAGATAATTTACAATATTCGCATACCAAGGTAATTGAGAAATAACTAAAAGTTCATCAGGGAAAGACTCGTTCATTAGCAAAGGATCCATTGTGGACTCCAAGACAAGTCTAGACAAGTGGTTGGCTACTACATTTTCAGAACCTTTTTTATCCCGAATTTCAATGTCGAATTCTTGTAGCAAGAGAACTCAACGAATCAATCTAGGTTTAACATCTTTTTTAGAAAGAAGATATTTCAATGCTGTATGATCTGAGAATACTATAACCTTTGATCCTATATGAGATACGACCTAAATTTGTCTAGAGCAAATACCACTGCCAACAATTCTTTTTCAGTGGTAGAGTAGTTAAGTTGAGCATCATTTAGGGTCCTACTAGCATAATAAATGACATGAGGCATTTTGTTCAATCTTTGTCCTAAGACGGCTCCAACAGCATAATCAGAAGCATCCCACATAAGCTCAAAAGGTAAACTCCAATTAGGTGGTTGGATGATTGGAGAAGAAGTTAATAAATGCTTTAACTTATCAAAAGCTTTCCGACAATCATCATTAAGGACAAATGCAACATCTTTAGCTAATAAATTGCATAAGGGTCGTGAAATTTTGCTAAAATCCTTAATGAATCTCCTGTAGAGTCCCGCATGCCCTAAGAACGATCTAATCTCCTTCACCGTTCTGGGTGGAGGAAGACTATAAATTAAATCAATCTTGGCTTTATCAACTTCAATGTCGTTACTTGAAATAACATGCTGAGTACAATCCCTTTTTGAACCATAAAATGACACTTTTCCCAATTCAATACCAGGTTTGTTTTTCTTACATCTTTCCAAGACAAGAGATAGATGATATAAACATTCATCAAATGAAGAGCCAAAAATTGAAAAATCATCCATGAAAACCTCGAGGAAACGCTCAACCATGTCTGAAAAAATACTCATCATGCATCGTTGAAAATTAACAGGCACATTACATAACCCAAATGGCATATGCCGATAGGCATATGTACCAAAAGGACATGTAAATGTGGTTTTCTCTTGATCCTCGGGAGCAATGGGAATCTGATTATACCCTGAATAGCCATCTAGGAAACAATAATAACTATGCCCTGCCAATCTCTCAAGTATCTGATCTATGAAAGGAAGAGGAAAGTGATCCTTCCTTGTGACCGGGTTTAGTTTACGGTAATCAATACAAACTCGCCAACTCGTAGTCATGCGGGTTGACACTAATCATTATCATCAATTTTTTTTTCACTGTAATCCCAGACTTTTTAGGAACAACTTGAATTGGGCTGACCCATGTGCTATCTGAAATGGGGTAAATGATACCAACATCTAACAATTTAAGCACCACCGCCCGAACGACCTCTTTCATGTTAGGGTTAAGCCTCCTTTGCATTTCACGCGACGTTTTTGCATTTTCTTCAAGATGAACACGATGCATACACACAGTGGGGCTTATGCCCTTTATGTCCGCTATTGTCCACCCAATAACTGCCTTATATTCTCTAAGAACATTAAGTAACTTGCTCTCCTGTTCCTTATTGAGGTTAGAAGCTATGATGACAGGCAGAGTCTCAGAAGGACCTAAAAAATGCATACTTGAGATTTTCAGGTAATTGTTTAAGGTCAAGTTCAGGTGGTTTCTCAATAGACGGGACCAGTGTAGACTCAGAGGGTGGAAGAAGTTCCACTTTAGCTTTCCATTTTGTAGTATTCATTATAGGAGTAGAGTCGAGCAATGCATTGACTTCTTGGATGGAACTTTCTATGTCAAAATCTGTGCTAAAATGTGCTAGACAAGTTTCAAGTGCGTCTTCGGAAGATTGAAGGAAAGAGTCATGCACTAGACTCTCAATCATGTCCACTTCAAATATATTATCCGAGTCTGCTGGTTGTTGTCCAGTATTGAAAACATTGAATTTAATCTTCATGTTACCAAAAGACAAATTCATAACTCCATTCTTGCAATTTATGATAGCATTGGATGTGGCTAAGAATGGACGTCCCAGGATAACCGGGATTTGACTAGTAGGATTCTGGACAGGCTGAGTATCTAGAACGATAAAATCCACTGGAAAATAAAACTTATCAACTTGGATTAACACATCCTCAATAACACCACGGGGCACCTTAACAGATCTATCAGCCAGTTGTAATGTTATTTTAGTTGATTTCAGCTCACCAAGTCCTAGCTACTCATATACAGAATATGGTAACAAATTAACGCTCGCCCCTAAATCAAGCAATGCCTTCTCAATCTTATGATCTCCTATGACGCAAGAAATGGTAGGAGCTTCTGGATCCCTAAATTTAGGAGGGGTATTATGTTGAATCATGGAGCTGAGTTGCTCCGCAAGGAAGACCTTCTTGTGAACATTCTGCTTATGCTTCTGAGTGCATAATTCTTTAAGAAACTTAGCATAAGCAGGGACCTGCTTGATAGCATCAAGCAACGGAATGTTGATTTGCACTTTTTTAAACATGTCCAATATTTCATTAAAGTTGTTTACTTTTTTAACTGGTGCCAAATGTTGAGGAAAAGGTTCTTTAGGCACATAAGATGGCACATGAGTGGTTCCTGGAGAGTTAGAGTGCTTTTGGACTTTGGATGCACTAGTATGTCTCTCCGCTTCATTTTGGTCTTCCGATTTGGAATTCGATTCTTCCCTAGGCATCTCTACTTTATTCTCGATTTGTTTGCCTGACATAAAGGTAATAATTGATTTGGCTTGCTCATGATATTGTTCTTGGTTTGAGTTAGAGCCAATCTCATACTGTCCTTTTGGATTTGCCACGGGTTGGCTAGGGAACTTACCCTTCTCTCTCTCACTCAATGTGACAGCAAGTTGACCCAACTGTATTTCCAACTTGGCAATGGCTTGTGCATTTGCATGTAAGCTTTGCTGGTTAGCTTGTAAAGCTTGTTGGGTGTCTTTTTGAAATTGAAGAGAACTCTGCATAAAAAGATTGAGTGTATCTTCAAGAGATGGTTTCCTTGATTGTGAAGGAAGTTGTTGATATTGCGGAAACTGTTGAAGTTGTTGATTGCTAACTTGGGGGTAAGGTTGCATTGGAGGATTTTCAGATGGTCCTCCTTATTGTGGTCTTGCCCAAGAAAAATTTGGATGTCTAGCCCACCCTGGGTTGTAGGTGTCCGAGTAAGGATCATTCCTAGTTCTCCGAAAAGTATTTATAGCATGCACTTGTTCAGAGAGAAATTCTGGAAATGCTGCACCAGATGGACAAGATTGCGTAGGATGGGCGGGATTGGAACATATGGCACATGACTCGATTTGAGTTATTTTTGGAAGTCCATTATTTAGCATCAAAGCATCAACTTTCTGTGTCAGGCTATCAATTTTGGCATAAAGATCTGGCGTGACTCCTATCTCATATATACCACCTTTCTTCTGTGGTTGGGGACTTCTTTCACCTCTATTTGAATAGTCCCATTGCTGAGAGTTTTCACACAAGGTTTCAAAGAAATTCCACGCTTCGACATCACTTTTGGTGGCATCAACCATGCGATGGTTTTGGGGTGTCAAACCGTCATAGAAGTATTGAACTTGTTGCCACTTCTCAAAACCATAGTGTGAACATTTAAGAAGCAAGTCCTTTCATCTTTTCCAATATTCATGAAAGTGTTCAACCTCTTTTTATGTGAAATTAGTAATTTCTCTACGGAGAGCATTAGTTTTGTGAACAGGGAAGAACTTGTATTAGAACTTCTTAGACAGTTGGTATCATGTAGTGATAGACCCAACTCCTAAAGAATTCAACCATGCTTTTGCCTTATCCTTCAAAGAAAAAGGAAAAAGGCGCAAACAGATCGAATCATCTAAAAAGTTTTGGAATCTAAAGGTAGAGCAAATGTCTAGGAATTCTTTCACATGATGATATGGATCTTCCTTATCTAAACTATAGAAGGAGGGCAACAATTGTATGACTCCAGGTTTAAGTCCAAAGTGTGCTGCCGTGGTGGCTGGCAACACTATGCATGAAGGTGCATTAAATTGACATGAGCTGAATAATCTCTAAGAGCTTTAATTCCATTCTCATCCGCCATTTCAAATAGAATATTTCTCAATCTTCTATGGAATGTTCTTTCTATTTCAGGATCAAAAGGAGCTAGTCCTATGTTCAGAGATCTATGTCCTAGCATAAACTGAGTTATTGCATACTTTATATCCTAGTATAAACGGTACCATGTTCATAAATCCAGGCAATAACTGAGTCTGATATGCAATATTTGACCCTCATCAATGCCCTACAACTTGCCTATCGTATGTGTTTAACTAGGATTGATGACCCTAAATGGATCCTTTAGTTTAGGTTAATAATAAAAAGGGAGGTACCTTAGCTTCCCAAACTTGCTGTACGAATAAGCTTAATTAAGTACTTGGCTAACATGACCATGCATCGCGTTGTATTAGCTAGGACGTGCTTTTGGCGAGGAAGGTGCATTTTAGGGAGGTTGTCATAAGCGAAATTGGTTATCGGAGTTACTTGTGAGGGAGCTTTATGTGAGGGCATACATCATTATTTGCACACCATTCCTGCATTAACAAGAGTAGTTAGGAAGTGATTGTTGTATTGCTTTATCATTACTGCTTGATTGACTTGATAACATGTTAACCTTTGCCTTATAGTACCACTGAGTTGATCACTCACTCCTACCCTGGGACGGTGTTTTAAAACACCAACCAGACTCTTGCTTAGATGCACGTAATGATGAAGTCTACGCAACGGAGCTGGACTTCATGGATGAGGAGGAAGAATTCTCCTATTTCCAGCTTTCAGGTGAGTCTATGTAGACCCCGTGTTGATTCGACGGGAACACGGGGATACTTGGCTTAGTTGGACATCTACATTATCACATTTTGTATATTTTGAAATAATACATGTATATATTCAGCCCGGTTACATACTCATACTCTGGAGGTTGTAAACACTTACATGTTCAAATATATATGTTTCAGTCTTCCACTTGCTTAAATTAATTATATCTAGAGTATGATATGTTGTTTTGGTATAATCTCACTCATGTTTGACTCATTAATATGGACGAAATCTAAACATCATTATCCATGTTACATAAGTGATGCGTTGAATCTCGGGAGTAGAGCTTTGCTCAACCCTCGAAATCCGGGGCGTTACAGTTGAAAACTTCATGCGGTCCATTGTAAGATTTATTTGCCATCTAACCTTTTGGTAAGGTCACACAGACATGAGAAAGGGAAGACATAAGTATCAGCTTAATCAGAGCTTTCTATGGCTCTCAGAAAATTTCAACATTAGCCGTTCAATTCCGACTATTTTTGTAGTGTGGCCCATTTGAGCCTTGGATATACCTCGGTATCTATCGCATTCCATAAAATGGTATGGAAAATGGATGGACGGTGTGGATGTGATACATAGGTCATAACAAGACTGATGAAAGTTTCACGTGTCAACACTAGTTTTCTTCTCTTACCTGGTATGTGGATTAGGTAGTACCCTGGCCTCACCCAAGACAGTGTGGCATTTAACATGGTGCCCACCTTGACGCCTGTATTTTGTACCTGCCCGTTCATCCGTTTTTCAAGATAATTTTAAGACATATATAAAAAATGAAGCAGATCCAGCTATCAGGTGGACCATACCATAAGCATGATGATTGACAGTTAATAGACGACAAAAGTTTTGTATCAAACCACATTTATTTTCCCTATTCATCCAAGCTTATGTGAACTTATCGATAGATTGGATGGAAATTAAAACTTACATAAACATTAAGATGAGCCCTCAAAAGTTTTTAATGGTAGAGTGTTCAATCGCCACTATTTCCTGAAATATGGTCCACCGGATAATTGGTTCTTCTTAAATTTTAGTATCACCCTCTAAAATAATCAGAAAAAAGGGATGAACGGATTGGATACAGAATACACAAATTAAGGTGGTCCCACTGTAGGTGGGGCTGCACTTTCTTGGGTGAGGCCCAGTCCCACCTAATTCGCTTCGAAGCACAGAAGGCAAGCAACGGAATTTATTGGGATGTGAAATTTACGTGCCCAAGATGATATATTTCTTAAATCTGTAGCGTCCATTCAATTTTTTAAGATTATTTTAGGATATGAACTCAAAAACAATACAGATTCAAATCTAAAGTGGACTACGCCACCGAAGACAGTATGAATTGATGCTACCGTGGAAAACTTTTTGGATCTACATAAGTCTCCGATCAAACTGATATTTGTATTTTAACTTCATCTAGGTATGCGTGACAGGTGATATGAAAAATAAGCCTCACCGCTGGCCTTTGAAAAGTTTCAATGTAGTTTATTCAACTCCCACTACTTTGTGTGGCGTGATCCACTTAGAGCTTTAGACTTACCTCATTTATAGTATCATGCTCTAAAATTATAGAATTATCTGGAAAAATTGAAAGACTATATCTAACACAAAAATCACGGTGGGACTCAGAAAAAGGCCACGCACGTTAAAAGTTGAAAGTTGTGTAGTTAACAATCTACCTGGGAGAGAAAAATCCAGCTTATGTTGTTGGCTGAGTCTTCGAAGAGATCGTGGATGATCAAATGAGAATCGATGGTACCTGTGCCTTCAACCTAGACTATCCGCACTCTTTATTTATTGGCAAGAGAAGGCAAGTTATGTTGTGCAGCACGCCAACAACGCAGTGAGCCTAAATCCAATCTCAGGCTTCACTGCGTTGTTGGCGTGCTGCGCAACAACAAGTATCAGAGCTATTGGTTTAATTCTATTGGGAGCGATGACAGAAGATGGGAAAACTAGAATTGAGAAGTTTGATAGTTCAAACTTTGCCTTCTGGAAGATGCAGATGGAAGATTATCTGTATCAGAAGGACCTCTATATTCCTCTAGGAGGAAAAGAGAAGAAATCAGAAAAGATGACAGATGATGAATGATTTTTACTGGATAGGAAGGCTTTAGGAACGATCCGACTCTCTTTGTCTACGAGCGTCGCCTTCAATATATCCAAGGTAAAAACAACAAAAGAAATTATGGAAGCCCTAGCCACCATGTATGAAAAACCCTCAGCATCCAACAAGGTTCATCTTATGAAACAGCTATTCAACATGAAGATGTCAGATGGTGGGAGCGTGGTTAAACATCTAAACGAGTTCAATACAGTCACGAGCCAGTTGGAATCCGTTGGCATTGTTTTCGAGGATGAGGTCAGAGCGCTATTGATCTTATCCAGTTTGCCAGACAGATGGGATGGTTTGGTGATTGCTGTGAGCAATTCTTCAGGGTCGACAAAACTGAAATTTAATGATGTGGCCGGTCTAATTCTCAGTGAAGAATCTAGAAGAAAGACATCAGGAGTTTCAGGGGATTCAAGGAATGCTCTAAACCTTGAAGGAAGAGGAAGATCGCTGAACAAATGAGACAATAAACACGGGCGTTTTAAGTCGAGGAAGAAGTCCAAGGGACCAAAAGATAAAGATGGGTGTTGGCATTGTGGCAAGAAGGGGCACATGAAACGTGATTGCATAGCGCTTAAGAAATAAGAAGGAAGCTCTCAAGGCGGGAAAGATTCAGTGAATCTATCTGAGGAGAGTGATACAGAAGCGTTGATCTTGTCTCTTGATACGAGGAATGAGTCTTGGGTTATAGACTTGGGTACTTCGTTTCATGCCACTTCATGTAAGGAAGTTCTGCGTGACTATGTATTAGCTGGTAACTTCGGGAGAGTCTACCTGAGTGGTGATGAGCCGTGCAGTATTGTTGGAAAGGAAGACGTTCATATAATTCAGAAAGACGGAACAACGTTGAAATTGAAGGATGTCAGACATGTGTACCGAGTTTGAGAAGGAATCTGATCTCATTAAGGCAGTTGGCCGATACCGGTTATGTGACGACATTCACCAGTGATTCCTGGAAGATCACAAAAGGTGCCTTGGTGATATCTTGAGGCAAGAAAGAAGGTACTTTGTACGTGACTTCAAGATCGTATAGTTCACTCACAGTCGCATCAATTGGAGTGAATGGGCAGTTATGACATCAGAGGTTGGGACATATGAGTGAGAAAGGGATGAAGTGCTATTGTCAAAAGGGAAACTACCAGGACTGAAGTCTATTAACTTGAAATTCTGCGAGGACTACGTGTATGACAAGCAGAAGAGGGTAAGTTTCAAGAAGACGGGACGCGCTCCAAAGACGCATCTGTTGGAGTTTGTACACACTGATGTGTGGGGACCGACACAGGTATCATCTCTTGGTGGCTCACATTATTTTATTTCCTTTATTGATGATGCTAGTAGAAAACTGTGGATTTATTTCTTAAAGCACAAATCTAATGTATTTGATGTATTTAAGAAGTGAAAAGTTATGATAAAAAATAAGACAGGTAAAACAGTAAAATATCTCAGATCTGATAATGGAGGAGAGTATTGTGACAAGAGGTTTGAGGAGTATTGTGCAAAAAGTGGAATCAAACATCAAAAAATGATTCCAAGTACACCGCAGCAGAATGGTGTGGCTGAGCGCATTAACAGGACCATCCTTGAGCACGCTAGGAGCATGAGGTTACATGCAGGGTTGCCCAAGACATTTTGGGCAGATGCTGTGAATACCGCCGCATATCTCATTAATAGAAGTCCCTCAGCACCATTGGATGGTGGGCTACCAGAAGAAGTGTGGACTGGGAAAGAAGTGAACCTTGCACATCTCAGAGTGTTCGGTTGCACTTCATATGTTCACATTGATGCAGAGTACAGAAACAAGCTAGATGCGAAGTCCAGGAGGTACACGTTTATAGTATACGGGCAGCATGATTTTAGTTATAGGTTTTGGAATGCAGAAAATAGGAAAATCATCAGAAGCAAGGATGTAGTCTTCAATGAAAAAGTGATGCATAAGGACAGTGTGCAGGAAAATAAGGCCGAAGAAAAGTAATTCGTAGAGTTTGAAGAGTTACCAGACACAGGTGTTACAATGTCACAGGATGATCATGCACAGGAACATTATGAGGTAGAGCCACATACATCGGTTGTGAGGAGGTCTACCCAGGAGAGGAGACTCACGGTCGGATATTCACCCTCCTTATATTATCTACTGCTGACAGATAATGGTGAGTCAGAGTGTTTTGAAGAGGCATTACAGTCAGATACACGGGTTAAGTGGGAGCAGGTCATGGATGAGGAGATGGACTCTCTTGAGTCTAATCGTACATAGGAGCTAGTCACTCTACCTAAGGGTAAGAAAGCTCTTCATAACAAGTGGGTTTATAGATTGAAGGAGGAGCACGATGGTTCGAAACAGTACAAGGCTAAACTGGTTGTGAAAGGGTTTCAACAAAAGGCACGTATCGATTTCACTGAAATATTTTCACCTATGGTGAAAATGTCTACGATTCGCATGGTCTTGAGTATAGTGGCTACAGAGGACTTACATCTAGAGCAGCTAGATGTTAAGACAGCATTTCTTCATGGGGACCTTGAAGAAGAGATATATATGCATTAGCTGACAGGAGACTTGGCACCAGGAAAGGGGAACAAGGTGTGCAGACTGAAGAAGAGTTTATATGGCCTGAAGCAGGCCCCGAGGCAGTAGTACAAGAAGTTCGACAGTTTCATGTCGGGAAACGGCTTTAGGAGATGTCATGCAGACCACTGTTGTTACTTAAAGAAGTTTAATACGTCATACATCATTCTTCTTCTGTACGTTGATGATATGCTTGTGGCCGGTTCAAGCATGAAGGACATCTTAGATCTCAAAAGACAACTGTTTAGAGAATTTGCCATGAAGGATTTAGGAGCTGCAAAACAAATCCTAGGCATAAGGATAAAGCGTGACAGGGAAAATAAGAAACTAGTTTTGTCACAGGCAGAGTACATAGCCAAGGTACTTGACCAATTCAATATAGGAGGTGCTAAGCCGGTTAGCACTCCATTAGCCAACCACTTCAAGTTATCTAAGGAGCAAGGGGTAAAGACACAGGAAGAATGAGACTACATGGCTAAAGTCCCATACGCATCAGCTATTGGGAGTCTCATGTATGCTATGATGAGCACGAGGCCAGACATTGCTCAAGCAGTGGGAGTTGTTGGCAGGTTCATGAACAACCCCGGGAAGAAACATTGGGAAGCTGTGAAGTGGATCCTTAGATATTTGGTAGGTAGTAAGGATGTAAGGTTGTGCTATGGTGGATTGGAAATCAAGCTACAAGGCTACGTGGATTCAGATTTGGCAGGAGATATTGACAGCAGGAGAAGCACTACAGGTTATGTCTTTACTCTGGGTAGTGCTGCAGTCAGTTGGGTCTCTCAGTTATAGAAGATATTATCTATCAGTACGACAGAAGCAGAATATGTTGCGGTCACTACAAGAAAGTAGGCCTTTAGCCTCAATTTTTTAGCCTCAGTTCAAAAAAAGGAGGCTAAATATGATATTTAGCTTCAGTTGTAAAGGAACTGAGGTTAAAAATTCACTTTTTGCCTCGGTTGATGAGAAACTGAGGCCAAAGCTCTGCCCTATTGCCTCGGTTGGTGAGAAACTGAGGCCAAAAGTCTGTCATTTTGCCTTGGTTGGTGAGCAACTGAGGCCAAAAGTTTGCCCTTTTGCCTCGGTTGTTGAGAACTGAGGCCAAAAGTCTGCCCTTTTGCCTCTGTCGGTGAGCAACTGAGGCAAAAAGTCTGCCCTTTTGCCTCGGTTGGTGAGCAACTGAGGCTAAAAGTCTGCCATTTTACCTCGGTTGTTGAGAATTGAGGCCAAAAGTCTGCCCTTTTGCCTTGGTTGATGAGAAATTGAGACCAAAAGTCTGCCCTTTTGCCTCGGTTGGTGAGAAACTGAGGTCAAAAGTTTGCCCTTTTGCCTCGGTTGGTGAGAAATTGAGGCCAAAAGTCTGCCATTTTGCCTCGGTTGGTGAGCAACTAAGGCTAAAAGTCCGCCTTTTTGCCTCGGTTGTTGAAAAACTAAGGCTGAAAGTCTGCCCTTTTACCTCGGTTGGTGAGAAATTGAGGCCGAAAGTCTGTTCTTTTGTCTCGATTGGTGAGCAACTGAGGCCAAAAGTCTGCCCTTTTGCCTCGGTTGGTGAGAAACTGAGGCCAAAAGTCTGCCCTTTTGCCTCAGTTGGTGAGCAACTGAAGCTAAAAGTCTGCCCTTTTGCCTCGGTTATTGAAAACTGAGGCCAAAAGCCTGCCTTTTTGCCTCGGTTATTAAAAACTGAGACCAAAAGTCTACCCTTTTGTCTCGGTTGGTGAGCAATTAAGGCCAAAAGTCTACCCTTTTGCCTCGGTTATTGAAAATTGAGGCCAAAAGTCTGCCATTTTGCCTCAGTTGGTGAGAAACTGAGGCTAAAAGTTTGCCCTTTTGCCTCAGTTGGTGAGCAACCGAGGCTAAAAGTCTGCCCTTTTGCCTCGGTTGGTGGACAACTGAGGCCAAATGTCTACCTTTTTGCCTCGGTTGGTGAGTAACTTAGGCCAAAAGTCTGTCATTTTGCCTCGGTTGGTTAGTAACCGAGGCTAAAAGTCTGTCCATTATTTTTGGAAACTCATTTATGGAAGTGGGCCGAAAATTATTTCTTAAAGACGTCTATCATTGAAGCCTTCTTGAGGCTACCGAACTCATCATGGTGGGCCACGGTAAGATTTCAAAAGTAAATGGCGTTATTATCATTGATCCATACATTATGGCCCATTAGAGTGTTGAATCAGCCCACTATTTTAGGTTCCATTCTAAAATAATCTGTCATAAGAGATGGATGGAGCGGATGGCATGTTACGGTGGCCCTAAAAAGCTCTTTGCCGCACGGGCTCGGCCAAGCCTTTTTGCCTCGGTTATTGAAAACTGAGGCCAATATCGCCCTAGCCACGTGCGAGCAAGTAGCAAGGGTACTTTCGACCGTCTAACGGCGTTTTCGTTATTTCAACAACCGAGGCTTTTCCAGCTACAAATGCAAGCCACCAGAGGCTTTTTGGGCAAAATTCTCTCAGGGAGCAGGTCTCCCAAAACCCTCATTTCTCTCGATTTCTGCTCAGAAATCGCCATTTCTTTCTTCAGTTCCAACCATTTCGTCGATTGATGGCGAAAGGAGAATTCTCGTTTCTCAAACGTGCAGGTCGGTATTGCTCTTCAGTTCCAACCATTTCCCATTTTTCGGCAGCGGGAAACCCAACTCCGTCGGCCGGGGCATCGCCGATAGGCCGGATTTGTCCCCGATCTCCATGTACTCCGACACTTCCAGCAGCCGGAAAAGTACATACAGTTCCAGCAGTGGGAAAAGCACATCTGGCCGGAATCCGGTCAGAATCGCCGCTCGAGCTCTCGGCGCATGTTTCTCCCCATCGGAGGTGAGATCTTCGAAAGATGGAGATCTCGACGACTCCAAAGCTGCTTCTGGTAATCTCTTGTTCGATCTCCCCCAAATTAAGAGAATTCAATGTAGGAATTGTGGAATTTGGATTTTTATTTCGTTGTGTGGTTCGGATCTTTCAAATTTGATCTGTAGACCCTAATTTGTAAGAATTCTGTTAGATGCCGATTCTCTTAATTCTACAGAGGTTTCATTTTTTTTATTTGGGGGGGGGGGGGGGGGGGGGGGGGTGGTTCTCCTACTCATTTTTCCTTCATTTTACAGAGATTGTGGTAGAAATTTCGTGATTGTGGCTCATTTTTGCCTGTGTCTTTTTGATCCGTTGAATTCTGTTGAATCTTGCACTTAGTATTGAAATAATGAAGGAAAGAGAACGAAATGATGAAGGAAAGAGAAAGCATGGACCATTCAATCAATGATCTAGAACATCCATGTAGTTTGCCTCAATTTGGTTTGCTCGTTGCTCAAACATCTCTGATTGGATAATCTTTAACCATCAGATCCGTTACTTGAAGACAGATGACATAATGAAAAAGAAAAAAAAAAGGAGTTTGGACCATTGTCCAGGTTATTAGGATCATCCTCTCGTGCGATTTTTGCATGTTGGCCCATTAGCAGTAGGGCCCAACAGATGGATTGTTCAGATTGATGATCGGGCCATCCACTTCTCCAATGCATGCTGATAGTATGTCATATGGTTCATATTGGTTGCTGTGGATCATTTCCCTTTTGCAATTAATCTAATTTTCCATTCTGTTAGTGTTTATGTTGTTGGTTTTGTTTTTTTCTAATGATTCCAGTTGAAATTTGATTTTGGCATTTTAGTTTTGATTGGTCTTGAATAAACTAGGTCGAAAAGGAGTTTGATCTGGTTCTATCTCTTTAATTCCCTTTTAGTTTCATCCGATTCTTCAAAAAGTAATAATCGGAGGCGTTTAAGTGGAGGGATCTATTCCCCTTCATACAACTCTAACCATAGCGAGCCAGGCGGTGTGAAATTCACTTTGGGGATATGTGGAATCCATGGGGAGAAGAAATTGGATTTCCTTGATAAGACGGCTGGGGTTGTTTCTGTGGGTGGAAAACACTGAATTCTGCAACATAACTTATCTGTAGACGGCTGCCGGAACAGGGCGGCTGCTATTCGTAAAGCAGTCATTGCTTTCCCCCTAGTTAGTTCAAAGGGAAGCTAACAGAGTAAGACACCATTTTCTAATTCTATCATACCAAGCAAGACAATATAGCAGATACATAAAGGAAGGTCTGGGTATCTCACTGCAGATATTTGGTAGGCCACAATCCAGTTCGTAGCATGGTTTTGGCTGTTTTGTGTAATGATTAATTGTTATAGCAAGTTGGTCTGGGTATCTCACTGCAGATATTTGGTAGGTGTGAAGCTTCTGATGCCAATAGATACACTCTAGAATGTCTTGGATGACTAGGTCACTGGGATCCCTGTGTATTTTTTGTGGCATCTCATATCAATTATGGAAGATTGTTATAAACTATGATTTCGTTGGCTAATGATATATGCCTTGTCAATTAAGGTATCCAGTGCATATGTTCTGCAGGAGAGATCAGGAAAGCAGCCTTTAGGATGATATGAACTTCTGGTGGGATTTATTACGTAATCTGCTAAATGGCAGCTGGTCAAGAAAAAAGCGGTTGAATGTTGCCAACCTTGTTAGTTGCAATTTGAAGGAGCAGTATAGAGCAAAAAAGGAAAAGAATGTGGAATCATCACAAAATGTGTTGAACATGAGGCCTCGTATTTCTCTGGACTGGGATGTGACCCAAAAGAAACTGTGTGTATCTATTTTTCTTCTATTGGAGTCTATTCCTTTTCTTTGGTAAGATGAAACTGTGTGTATTCCTTTGGTTGATTCAATAGAAAGGTTTCTTTCTTTCTCATTCTCCTTTAAATTTTCAGTGCAATGGGGGTAAAGGCTAAAAAGGCTTTGATGAAGAAAATAAAGAAGAGTTCTTCTGACTTAGTCGTTTCGGGTAGAGATGAAGTCTCAAACTTCTTGGTATGTTCTTTGCTAATTTATAGTTTCTGAATGTTCTTGTTTCCATGTAATTTTGTTATATATTACATGAATTTCTGTTAATTTCTTCCGATATATTTTTTCAGCCACTAGAAGGTGGTCCTGGGAGAAAACTACCCAAAAGCCAAGAAGAGCCTTTGAAGGATATTGCCACGGTTTTATATATAGGTCACATACCACATGGGTTCTACGAGGATCAAATGGAAGGTGCAATTCATCCATTCCTTTTGCCATGCCAGTGCTGCAATTTTGTTTTTCCTAATCGAGTGGTCTGTTTTACAACTTTCTTCAAACAATTTGGGAAAATCAAGAACTTGAGAATTGCACGAAATAAGAAGGTCGGACTTCCTTTGTTTTTGTTTTTGTTTTTTTTTTTTTCCCTTTTCCCCTCTTTTAAAATCATCCTGGCGACTTTTAAAATAAAATTGTATCTATGCATTAATGAAACTACAATTAATGTGTTTGTACATTTGTTTGCTTTCTAGGTCGAATTAAAGAAATATGATTATATGTCTTGTGCCACGAGTAGTGTAGGTTATGGTGTCATGAATTTTAGAGTTCTGTGATACTTCAACTCTTCCTTTACGATCTGTCTAGGCGGACCTCCACCTTTGAATCGTTGACCCATTATGAGGTAGGGTTGGTCGCTCCTTTGTACTCAGCCACTTGAACATCACACTTGAGCACGATAATCCATTCATTCTTTATTATGCCAGAATCTCTTAAATGATTTATCTACGTGTTGCCTTCCTTTTAGTTTTGTTGTAGAGTCTCTTAAATGAAATGGAGATGTGCCTTTAGAGCTTTGTGTCATCCCTGCATGCATATGATATAAGGGAAATTTTATAAGACAGTTATTCGACTGGCTAGGCTATATGGGACATCGTTTGGCCGAACATATGGGCCATAACATGGCATATGATAAAAACTGTCTTCTTTTTTAAAATTATTATTATCTCTTATGCTTTGTCCTCTTTTTAGAGTGTTAAGTCTTGTATATATTGAGGATGGAATTGTTCCACATTGGTTGGATTGTTGTAGAAAAACAAAGAACTAAAGCCTAGCTCCACTCCTTGACCAATGAATCATCAAGCTTTTCTAGTATGAGCATGAGGTTTGAATATAATGCTCTGAAGTTACCAGTTATACATTTTTGTATCATAAATAAGTGCATCACATTACATTTTCATCTTATTTTCTGTAGTATAGACTGAAAGATTTGTGTAAAGTTTTTCTAGCCAAGTAGCTGACTTATTTTATTTGAACCTGCAATATCTTCCCAGGGAGCCAAGTGTATGGACTGATGTGCTCCAAGAAGCTGAAAAGAACGTGCTCGAATCGACAAAAGCTGTGAATGGTAACCAACTTTTAGTGAACTATTTAAGTGATTGCAAGTATGTTCTGCAGATAAGGGACTTGGAAACAGGTCTATTTCAACATCCCATACCGCTAGACATAGGTACCGTTTACAAGATTTCTGGATCCCATCCTATGTCTAACAATAGACCTCTTCTGCAGAATATCTTCATTTCTAGAACCTCACCGCTAGATGTAGGTCTGCTAGACAGGTCTATTGAAACAGGTCTATTGCATTTTCTGTGGATCTGCGGATTGCTTTGTCCCTGTGTCAGTATCTGAATCTGGGTATCGTAGGTGAAAATTTGATTTCTGTGCTGCTGTCTTCTTATTGTTGTCACTGAATGTCCAGTCATTTAGCCTGAGGCCAACTCTGGCAACAAGACCAAGCTTCACTTCCAGGCCCACTACCAACATCAAAGTAGTCGCAATTTTGGAGAAGGCGAACCCCATCCGCCAGGTTGTCCACATCCTGTTTCTTTCCTCCTCTGTTCTATATTGCCCTCCTGTCTGAGTCTAATGAAAATTGCTTTCAGGCTTGTTGAAATTTGTATGTCCAACCTTATTGTAGTTTTGCTTTGAAGAAAACTATGCTTGCATTGCAGTGTTTTAGATATTTTTTCCCTTTTCCTTTTTCGAAGTTGGATGTTGCATCTTGGATACCATTTCTCATTTTGGTTATTGGATTGGCATTATGAATGCAGATGGAAGGACAATCCAGTAATACAAGATTCGTGAATTCCCAGTATGTTTGTTATCCTTGGGTTTTCATATTGCTTTATGGGAAGCTGTGCAGGCATTAAAATTAATTTACAAGATCCATCTCTATCTCAATCAAACAGCCTCCAACCCCACCACCCTTATGTTCTGTTTGCAAGCATAATGCACCTATATTCGGTAAGCCTCCA
The DNA here is from genome assembly GCA_021015155.1 of Magnolia officinalis. NCBI lineage: Eukaryota > Viridiplantae > Streptophyta > Magnoliopsida > Magnoliales > Magnoliaceae > Magnolia > Magnolia officinalis. The sequence continues at coordinate 2,179,740 of JAJHSJ010000015.1, read as the reverse complement.
AGGAAGTTCAGCTATGCAGAAATGGAGGCTGCGACGGATGGATTTTCGAATGAAAATTTCTTGGCGGAGGGAGGATATGGGCCAGTTTACAAGGGGTGTTGGCAGATGGGCAGGTGGTGGCGGTGAAGCAGCACAAGATGGTGAGTGCGCAAGGCGCGTCGGAGTTCTGTGCTGAGGTGGAGGTTTTGAGCTGTGCACAGCATAGGAATTTGGTGATGTTGGTGGGTTATCGCATTTTGTTCTGTTTGTATAACATGCTTTTCACCTTTTTTCCTTCAGCCATCAAACTCCATTTCTAAATTCTGTGAAGCTAACTGATAATTCTTTCTTTACCAGGGGAATCCTTGCGGCAATTGATGTCTTCTCAGATCATGTGTTGGTGGGGGTAAGTTTTGCATCACATTCCTACTTGTATATGTGCTTATATTTTATAATTTGATCAGACAAAAAAGCATTTTCATCGATCTTAGAGCAACATTATGACGCTATTTACTTGGGACCTACGGCTGTATACCTGTGTTGAGTACTTTTGTTTGTAGCTTCTTGTTTCCCGCAAGCATCCAGTATCTGCCGTAAGATTCTTGTAGAATTACTAAAAGCAAATGCCAATATGCCCTTTATAACAGGAACCTCGGTGCCTTTTCAATAGTACTTCCTCTATCTTTAAAAAAAAAAAAAAAAGCCTCTTAATTGTTAAACATGAGGCATTATTTTATCTACATTGGACCTTTTGTTTTCTGTCAACACATTCAGTGTTGCCTTTCTTTCTTTTTGTTTTTTTGGTGGGTAAAAACAGCCATTACTTTATTGTGGGCTTACGTTTCCATTTTTTCCTTTTTTTTTAAAAAAAATTTATTTATTCCCTCTGTTTTTTACAATGACTGTCACCATTACATAATGGTAACACCAGTAGGCTGTTATGAGGTCAAATTTTTTTTTTAAAACCTTCAAAATGAGATGTTTCCTGCATCTATTTCCTCATCATTACCCATGCACCTTTTTCTTGGCTCCACCAGTACATTTAAAGACTTCCGAATCAGGTAACCACTCTTGCTGGATAGGGCACTGGAGGCATCTCATCTCAATGTTCCTTGTAGTAAACACAACCATTATTTTCTTAATCCATTTTACTTCCGTCTGAATGATTGAAAAATTACTGTCCTTTTTTTCTTGTTTCTTGTTGCACATAGGATGCCAAGGAATCTTAATGGAGGTGCATGGGAACCATATATTTAAAAGCTACTCGTTTTTTGTTTAGTTTTTGGAATCTTGTTCTAACCTATGATATGTTACACAAGAAATTTCTTTGTTTTTCTTGTAGATCTTCTACTTGATTGGGTTCGGTTTCTTTTGCCTGGAAACACTGCTTAGTTTGTGGGTACTCCAGGTCAGTGCTGGAATCACCAACTTCATTCATATTGCTATATCAATGACATTCTAAGTTGTGTTGCTTTATGTTCTGTGCGGAAAGTTTATGTATTTTAGAGGAGTCAAGAATTGAAAGCCAGAGCTGGTGTAACTGCTACAAAGCTGTTGTGGCCACTCTTCTCATCGCACATTCTAAGCTCCCTGCTGGTTGAGGTGTCATGGTAGATTCCTCCTATTTTTTTATTATTTTTTTTCAGTTTCCCCTTTTCTTGTGCTTGTGTTCAATGATTCGGTGATGCACATGGAATGGCAATGCGTGATAGGATTCATTATTTTCTTGTTCTTTTCTTATCTTATTTTTAAAATGGGTATCACAAAGTCAATGGCCTAGATCACCAATGTGGGCCCCACATTATAGTTTGATTGAGTTGCTAATGGCGAGTTCTTCTTCTTTGCAGATGCTTTCAGACAACCGAACAAGCTGTAGTTGTTCATCAGCCAAGCAAAAGTCATACCCAAATCTTGCGTTGTGACTTTGTATTATTTGTGGAACCTAATGTTGTGTAATAGTTTGATTGAGTTTGTTTTGAGAACTTTCAATAGTAAACAAGTGAGATTGATTGTTTGATTGAGTTGTTAACTATTTTGTTAGTATTATGGCTTTCATGATTAATTGTTTCATGAGTGGATTGAATGAATGGATTAATAGTTTAAATAAATATTTTAAATAATAAACATTTTAGCCTCAATTTGTAACCGAGGCTTGGATTTAGCCTCGGTTGTTGAGAACCAAAGCTGAAATTCCCGTGGCTAAAGGCTTTAGCCTCGGTTGTTAAGAACCGAGGTTAAAAATAGATTTAGCTTCAATTGAAGGCAACCGAGGCTAAAATTTGGATTTAGTCTCAGTTGGAAACAATGGAGGCTAAAATTTTGATTTAGCCTCATTTGGAGAAAACTAAAGCTAAAAATGTCTTTTAGCCTCACTTGAAAAATTGAGGCTATAAAAGTCATTTTAGCCTCAGTTGCTAAAACTAAGACTAAAGCCTTTAGCCACGGGGGTTTCAACCTCGGTTTGGATAAATGAGGCAAAACTGAGGCTAAAGGCTTTAGCCTCAGTTTTTAACCTTTTTAGCCTCAATTTTGAACTAAGGCTAAAGCTCCCTTTTCTTGTAGTGGGTACAGAAGCATGCAAGGAGATGGTGTGGATGCAAGGTTTCATGGAACAGTTAGGTAAGAAGCAAGCAGATTGCAACTGTACAGTGACAGTCAGAGTGCAATACACTTGGCCAAGAATTCAGCCTTTCATTCAAGGACCAAACATATTGCCATCAGATATCACTTCATACGTTCGTTACTGAAAGATGAATCGATTGCTCTGGAGAAGATTAATTCATGCAAGTGAGAATCCTGCGGATATGTTGACCAAGGCGGTCACACGAGAGAAGCTGAAGCTCTGTTCAGCTTTGATTGGTCTTCAGGCTTGAAGACGGGGAGGTGGTGCACTCCGGATGAAGAAGACAAAGGTTTATGGCGATGTGTTTTCAAGTGGGAGATTGTTGAGAAGTGGAGCCACATGCGCAGATTTCGTGTCGCAAGTTCCTTCGCAACTGGGATGCTGAAAGGAGTTTCGCAGATTTCGTGTCGCAAGTCTTTTCGCAACTGGGATGCGGAAACGAGTTTCGCGGATTTTGTGTCGCAAGTCCTTTCGCAACTGGGATGCGGAAAGAGAAGTTGCTAAAATTATAAATTGGGGTCCTTATGGCTATTCTAGGGTTAAGGTGAATATTGGAAAATATTTCTAAGGTGTGGGCAAGGGATTTTCTCTGTACTTTCAAGGGAGAGGTTAGTATATTACCTTGTAATCTTCGTTCTTCATAATGGAAGTTTGCATCCGTGGTTTTTTACCCTAGATTGGGGTTTTTCCACGTATATCTTGTCTTGTGGTTTGTTTTGGATTGTTTGATCTGTTTCTAGTTTATATTTCTTCCTGTTTATCGTTTGTGGGTGAGGCCTGAGATTAGATCTAGGCTCTACGTTGTTGGCGTGTTGCGCAACAAGCTACTGGTCCCAAAGCCGCAACCAAACTCTTCGATCTCACACCTTCCCGCCATGGCCAGGATTAAAGTCCACGAGCTGAGAGGAAAGTCAAAGGCTGATCTTCTAAACCAGCTGAAAGATCTGAAAGCAGAGCTCTCTCTGCTACGTGTTGCGAAAGTCACTGGCGGAGCGCCAAACAAGCTCTCTAAGATAAAGGCTATGAGGTTGTCAATAGCGCAGGTGTTTACTGTGATTTCCCAGAAGCAGAAGGCGGCACTCAGGGAAGCATACAAGAAGAAGAAGTTCCTACCGCTCGATCTGCGACCGAAGAAGACGCGGGTCATCAGGTGGCGACTGACCAAACACCAGGCATCTTTGAAGACCGAGCGTGAGAAGAAAAGGGAAATTAATGTATTTTCCGTTGAGGAAGTATGCCATCAAGGTGTAGGGTAAGCACCTAATCTACTTATCTTTTCATCCCTTTAAGAACAGTGAATACTGGATGACGAGTTTTGACATTTGATTTCTTTGAATCTGCGATCAGATACAGTGGCTTATTTTATTCTAAGTTTACACACAGGGGAATGGGCGGTTACTGTTGAACCTGTAGACGTTTGTTGGATCTGTTTGGCACACATGTTTATGTGTTTTTTTTTTTTTTTTAAAGGCAAGCCACTTTTCCTTCCAGTACCCGTGTAAACTCAACAAACCTTGTGATTTTTAGATAGTCATCCATCTACGGCTAAATTAAATGAACAAGGTGGACGGTTTGGATCATGCATCGAAGTGAGACCCATCTAGGCCTTGATGCAACGCCAAATCAAAATCAATACTTTGGCTGCACTCAGAAATGAATTACTCAAATTCATGTGGTTAGTAGCCTTTCTTAATCAAATGAATAATCTATTAGCAAGTTGATGGTTTTTTCAAATCAAGGTCAGTCAACGAATGTCTTTATATAATGCCGCTTGTGGACGGCAATATCTTACCACCATCATACACAAGATCATACGCAATATCTTTCCCTCTTGTGTAGCCCACTTGAGTTTTGGATCCACCTCCATTGTGGTGTGTGTGGGTGTGAGTTAAAAATAAAATAAAAATAAAAATAAAATATTCATTGTTTTAAATTCAACATCACAAGGATGAAATAATTGAGTGCCAGCAAAATAATTGAGAGCCTTTGCTTTTGGTTTTTTACGGAGATATCTTCCTTCTTCCTTTCAAAGGAGGAGTTGATGAAAGGCTTGCTTTAAACATAGAGACTTCTGAAGAAGAGAAAGAGAGAGAGCGAGAGAATGGCTGAGATTGCTGTTCAGTTCGTCATACAAAAATTGCTCGATTTTCTAACAAAGGAAGCATATTTCCTTGAAGCAGTTCATGTGCGGGTCACATCTCTTGAAGAAAAACTTGAAGAAATACGTGACTTACTCAAGGATTTGGATGGGAAGCGCAGAAAAAATGGTGTGGTCAAGCGTTGGGTGGGCCAAATAAGAGAAGTAGCCTATGATGCTGAGGACATCATCGACTCCTACATCTTTAACACTGCACAACAGCGAGGAGAGACAAGTGCTGGATTAATGAGAATCCTAGGAAGTTTTTCTCGTCGCATCACAGACTTACCAACCATCCTCCTGATTGGAAAGAAGATCAGCGACATAGAAAGAAGGCTCAGTGAGATCTTGTCCAACAGACCAGAGCTCGTCATCGACAATATATCAGCATCCGGAGAAGCTTCATCTTCTTCAGATCAAACATATACATGGAGGGAGAAGAGGGCTCCCATCGCCGAGGAAGCCGATGTGGTTGGTATTGAAGATGAGACAAAGACACTGGTGGGGCGGCTGATAGAAGGAGATGGGCGGTGTGCTGTCATTTCGATCACTGGTATGGGAGGAATAGGTAAGACTACTCTCGCTAAGAAAATTTACAATAACGTCGATATAAAGAAGAATTTCGATTTTCATGCCTGGGTGTCTGTGTCTCAAGAACATCGACTGCGAGAGATTTTCCTGAGCATTCTAAAATCTCTGGGAAGAAATGAAAGGGAGACGGCTGAGGAAGACTTGCGTAAGCAGCTCTATGAGCACTTGGAAGGGAAGAAATATCTGGTGGTAGTTGATGATATATGGACTCGAGACGCTTGGAACGGTTTGGTCTCTGCATTTCCAGAAAGGCAAAAGGGCAGCAGGGTGCTGCTCACCACTCGCAATGAAGAAATAGCCAAGTATGCAGACCCACAGAGCATACCCCATAAAATGCATTTTCTTAATGGAAGTGAGAGCTGGGCATTGTTCTGTAAGAAAGCACTTCCTGGAAATCTTGCTCTTACATGCCCTGCAAATCTGGAAGAGTTGGGGAGAAAGATTGTTGCTAAATGTGGAGGTTTACCTCTAGCTATCGCAGTAATAGGAGGCGTCCTATTAAGGAAAGAGAAATCAGTGAATGAGTGGTACAAAGTGCTTACAAGTCTCGAATGGCATCTACATGAAAGTGAAGATGCCATCTCGGGCATATTGGCCCTCAGCTACCATGACTTGCCCTATTACTTGAAGTCCTGCTTTCTTTATTTTGGAGCTTTTCCTGAAGACTTTGAAATTGAAGCAGACGACTTGATTAAGTTGTGGATAGCAGAAGGGTTCGTGCAGCGAAGAAGAGAGGAAGAACTGGAGGATGTTGCAGAGGATTACCTTGATGAGCTCATAAATAGAAGCATGATTCAGGTGGCAAGAAGGAAGAGCAATGGAACGGTTGAAAAATGCCGTATTCATGATCTTCTACGTGACCTCTCAATATCAGAAGCCAAGGAGGAGAGATTTCTGGATGTGCATCGGAACATAGCGCCTACATCACCCACCAAGGCACGCCGACTTGCAATTACTTGCGACTGCTTCAGTAAGTCCATCTTTCTTAACCGCTCCACTTTACACCTTCGCTCTTTGTTGTACTTTGGTAGAATTAGAGAAACACTGGAGAAACCGCAGTTGAAAATCACAGTAGGTTTCGAATTGCTTAGGGTGATGGATCTCCAAAATGTAGAACTCTCTAGTCTCCCAGATGAAATTGGGCATATGGTCCACTTGAGGTATCTATGTCTCAATGTAATTCAAATGTTTCCATCCACTATAACCCGCTTGTTCAATTTACAAACACTTGTTCTACACTGTCCGGAGTTCGACATGCAGCTGGATGATATTTGGAAGATGGAACAGATACGACACCTACTGCTACGATCGGGATGTTCAATCAGCAAACGCACGCCACTCCATCACTTAAGCAATCTCCAGACTCTAAAGGTAGTAAAGGCAAACAGCTGGATAGAAGCTGGGTTAGAGAAACTGACCAATTTGAGAGATTTGGAATTGGGTGATCTGAAAATGGTATCATCCCATTCCGTTTGTAAATTGGTTCGCCTCAGATCATTATCGCTAATGACAAGAGATGGATGTTCAATTCCAGCTTTTGAGTCCTTCTCAAATCATCAGCATCTATATAAGATGAAATTGCAGGGACGCTTAGAGAAATTTCTGGACCTGCATGAATTCCCACATAACCTCACAGAGCTACACTTGATTGGTTCCCAAATACAGCAAGATCCAATGGGAACGCTGGAGAAGCTGCCGAACCTACGGATTCTCATATTACGCAGCTGGATAATGAAAGAGGTAGCTTACATGGGAAAGGAAATGGTTTGCTCCGCCGGAGGGTTTCTGCAGCTCGAAAGATTGAGTATCGAGGCAAGATGTATTAGAGGAGTTGAGAGTGGAGGAAGGAGCGATGCCGAATCTTAGGTTTCTAGAGATGATTAGATGTACAAGATTGAAGATGATTCCTGATGGATTGCAACACGTAACCACCCTCAAAGAATTGAATTTGATGATAATTTCGAAAGAACTCGAAGAAAGGGTGAGAGAGAATGAGGGAGAGGACTGGTATAAGATCCGACATATACCCTCTTTTATCTGCCCCACCAGGGTTTGATGTGGCTGATAGAGATTGGCTCCTCGCTTCCGTGTCAGAGGGGCCCACAGAAGTCGAATTCTTACTCCGTCACAGAACCGTCTGCCCAAGTACAGCTCAGCCAGGCAGCACATTCGTTCGTTTGTAGAAGATGTCTGTTATTATAGTTTTAATTGAGTGGTTTGTGTTACGTTATTGATTTCTTGCTATCGATTTTGTGAAATGTTTGAGAATGATACATGTAATCTTCTGTTTATTCTTCATGGGTAATTCCAGTTCTACTAGATTGTCGTTCTTTTGCCTGAACTAGCACCGATTGATGCCACAACCACACTCTCTGTTGGTTAAAAAAAAAAAAAACCGTAATCTAAGAGCTTATCTCAGATTGATACCCTGAGAGTTCTGTTTTTTTGCCCTTTTCAGGTCAAGAATCGTCTCTGTTGAAGGCACAGGAAAATTCAGTGCCGTTACGGCGGGATTTATCTCCCCCAACTAGATTGCGTGGAACTTTTCTAGCCCCACAATAATTTATGTTTTAGATTCACACATACTGTCAAATCTTACCGTTCATTCTAGTGCATGAGCCCAAAAATGAGGCCGCAAGTGGACCACACCAGAGAAAGTAGCTGAGATTGAACCAGTACTGTTGAAACCTTGTTCGAGTCCACTATTAGGTTTATTTGCCATCTAACATCTTGGCAAGGTCACACATACCTGGACGAAGGGAAAATATAAATATCAGCTTAACCAGAGCCTCGTGAGACTCTTAGAAAATTTCAACGTTAGGCATCCAATTCCCACCATTTCTGTAGGGTGGCCCACTTGAGCCTTGGATCTACCTCGGTTTATATCTCATTCCGTAAAATGGTATGGAAAAATAGATGGACGGTGTGGATCTGATACATGCATCATAACTAAGCCCATATGGAAGTTTCACGTGTCAACACTTCCGGTTTTCTTCTCTGACCTAGAATGTGCTGCAATGCCTGACCCAAGACAATGCGGCACTTACCATGGTGCCCACCTTGACATGTGTACCTTGACTTGTGTACTATGTATCCATCCCGTTCATCCATTTTTCAAGATAATTTTATGACATAATCGCAAAAATGAAGTAGATCCAATTATTTGGTGGACCATACCATAAGAAATAGTAGTGATTGACCATTAATAGACTACGAAAATTTTATATCAAGCCTACATTTGTTTTTCCTCTTCATCCATGCTTATGTTAACTCATCGACAAATTGGATGGAAACTAAAACTTAGGAGACATTAAGGTGAGCCATACGAAGTTTTTATTTATAGGGTATTCAATTGCCACTCGTCCGTGGACTATGGTCCACCTGATAATTGGATCTTAAATTTTGGTATCATGCTCTAAAATGATTTGAAACAAAAATGGATGAACATATTAGATACAAAATACACAAATCAAGGTGGGCCGGTCTCAACTAATCCGCTCCCCTATACCAGACAACAAGCAACCGAATTTCTTTGAGTGTGAAATTTACATAGACCCAATATGATGTATTTCTTACATCTATACCGTTCATCTATTTTTTCCCAGTCATTTTAGGAAACGAACCCAAAAACAATGCAGCTACAATGGATCACACACAGTAGGATTTAATGCTACTGTTGAAAACTTCTTAACGCCACGGAAGGATCTGATCGAGCTAATATTTGTATTTTAACTTCATCTAGGTATGTGTAAAGCTGGGCATCGAGTTGAGTCGGACCAAGTAAGGGCTGACCCAACTCGATTTGGTTTTGAAATAGGCCTGACCCGAACTCGACTCGACTCGATCGGTATTGAGTCGAGCATGCCTGACCCGATTTGAGTCTAGGTCTAACTTGGACTAATCTGGAACGAGTTCGACCCAATCATAATTACGGAGTCGGGTCAAGTTGACACCGAGTCGGGTCAGGTGCAGCAAGTATCCACGGGCTAATCTAGAACGAGTCCGACCCAGTCATAAGTATGGAGTTGGGTCGAGTCAGCACCAAGTCCGACTCGGTCCGGAACTCAAAACCTAGATTCACTTGTTAGAATTGCAATCTCTCTATTAGGTACATGTCATCTCATATCTAAGTTTGTGTGTGTGTGTGTGTGTGTGCGCGCGCACACGCGCGTGTGCGTGTGTGCATGTGTGAGTTCAATTTCGAATCAAGTCGAGTCAATACTGAGTTGGATTTTGGGTTGAGTAGAGTCGAGTTACTGGGTGACTTGAACTCAACTCAATTTGAGTTTGGGTGGGACGAAGTCAACTTAATTCGGGATCGACTCACACAATCAGTTCAGATCGAGTTGGATCTGAACAAGTCGACTAAGTCAAGTTTGCCTAGTCAAATTGTCCCATGCCCAACTCCAAACAGGTGTGACCTTATGTCAAGGTGAGATGGAAAATAAGCCTCGTTTTAGGATCATGCTCTAGAATTATGTGGAAAAATTGATGGACGGTGTAGATATAACACAAAAATCATGGTGGGACCATAAAAAGTTACACGTTAAAAGTTGAAAGTTGTGTATTTAGCAATCTATATGGGAGAGAGAAATCTGGCTTATATTGTTGGCTGAGTCCTCGGAAAGATCGTGGACGAATGAGAAGCGATGGCACTGTATTTACCTGCGCCTTCAACCCAGACGATCCGCACTCTTTATTTATTGGCAAGAGAAGGTGAGCTACTTTTCCCTCCAGTGCCTGTGTAAAATCAACAAACCTTGTGATTTTTATATAGGCATCCATCTACGGTTAAACGAACAAGGTGGATGGTTTGGATCATGCATCCAAGTGAGACACATCAAGGACTGGATGCAATGCCAAATAAAAATCAATACTTAGGCTGCACACCGAAGTGAATTATTCAAATTCATGTAGTTGGTAGCCTTTCTTGATCAAATGAATAATCTACCAGCAAGAGCTGTGCACGGGAATATACTAACAAGGGTGAAGAGACACTCACACCATAAATAGGCCGGGCTTAATTTCCCGGTCCCTGGGCCGGACCTTATATTCCTGACCCCCCGTGGGAGAATAATATATTAGGTGTATCAATGTATATATCAGGGGACTTTTATCACTTCAACATGTAGGACGTCAGCAACATTAAAGCAGTAGGCCCACTGTAAAAATTATCTGGCACAAGATTAAGCCCAGATCCATCAACAGATGGGCCACCATTTGAATCATTAGACAATCAATGTTCATGTCGCAGGATGGAGGATGCTAGGTGGGGCCCCACCGTGATGTTGGACCGTTCGTCCGTTTTTCCCTGTCATTTTAGTACATGGGACCAAAAATCAGGTTGAAACCTTCCTAAGATGGATATCTTGATGTTTGTATGCCATCCAATCCGTTTATAAGGTCATTTCCACTTGACTGAATTGAAAAGTGAAAACACTAGAAACTTAGCCTGATATAAAACTTTAAATGTTTTAAACGGTGATCACTGAATCACCATTGTTTCCTCTAGTGCAGCCCACATGAGTTTTGGATCCACCTCCATTGTGGTGTGTGTGGGTGTGGGTTAAAAAATAATAAATAAATAAATAAATAAAATATTCAATGTTTTAAACTCAACACGACAAAGTGATGGCCGTGATCATCCTTTAAGGATAATAATAGACCTTAGAGATGAACAATTCAGATCATTATCTCCAAGTGGGCCCCAGGTGATGCAGAGTAATGACAGATGCAAAACGAATTCTACTACTTCTTGAGCAAACTGGAGCTAGAAGACTTTTTCATAGCATAGTAGCAGTTCTATTGAGAGAGAGAGAGAGAGGAAGAGAGAGAGAACGGCAGAGAGTGTTGTTCAATTCGTCATACAAAAGCTGAACGATTTTCCAACGCAGGAAGCATATTTCCTAGCCGGAATAGATGAGCATGTCAAATCTCTTCGAACCAAACTTGAATGGATACATGCCTTCCTCAAGGACTTCGATGGGAAGCGCAGGGACAATGAAAGAGTTAAGCTTTGGGATTATCCAGTTCCGTTTTTAAATTAGTCCACCTCAGATCATTGTGGCTACAGACGAGTTCTCAATGCTCGATTCCAGCTTTTGCATCCTTTTCGAATCATCAGCATCTATATAAGAAGAATTTGATGGGATGCTCAGAGAAACTACTGGAGTTGCATGAATTCCCACCTAACCTCACCGAGCTATGCTTGCATGGTTCCAAATTAGAGCAAGACCCAATGGGGACACTGGAGAAGCTGCCCAACCTTCGGATTCTCATATTACACCCGAAAGCTTACATGGGAAAGGAAATGGTTTGCTTTGTTGTTGAAGTTTTGAACATTGAATTGGGTGAAATAGAAGTGTAGGGAGGAGGAAGGAGGGATGCGGAATCTTAGATGTTTAGAGATTGAAAACTGTAGAAATTTGAAGATGAATCCTGATGGATTGCGACATCTCACCACCCTTCAAAAATTGAAGTTGACATGGTTGTCGAATCTCTATGAAAGGGTGAGAGAGGAGCGAGAGGACTGGTTTAAGATCCAACACATACCCTCTCTTATCATCAGATAACAGTGGATAGCTTCTTTTTTCTTTCTTTTTTATTTTATTTTATTTTTTCATTATTTTTATTTTATTTTTCTTATTATTATGAATTTTTTAGGTAAGAATTATATAAGGTAGGCCTTATTGATCAATGTTGTATATTGCCCTAAGAGTTGGATAATGTGACCGAAAATACCTGTCAAGTACCCCACTCATTTGTGTTATATCTAAAATTATGTAAGGGATACACACAGTATTGGATAGGGGACCCTATTGGACAGTAGGTCACACCTAAGAAGGTTTGAACGGTGATAAACCCCATCCAGGGTGGTGGGGGCTCACGTCAGTTTTGGATCAGGCGGTGAATAGGTGAGCCACTCATCTAGGCCATATGTGATTAGGGCTGTACACGAACCGAGTTAGCTCGGTTAGCTCGACTCGAAAAAGCTCAACTCAGTTTGAAACTGAGTTCGAGCCCAGTCGATCTGATTTTTTTAGCTTGAAAAAATTTTGAACCGAGTTTGAGCTTATCCAAGCTCAACTCGACTTGGGTCGAACTCCAACTTGAATTGAACTTGAATCGAACCAGTTTGGTGACTCGATTACTTTGATATTGATGTTGCTCATCAAGTGTTTGATGAAATGACTCGAGGAAGTGTTGGCTGGTGACAAGGAAGGTATGTATATGAAACAAATACCACTTTTTCATGATTATGATGTTGCCTACAAGGTGTTTGATGAAATTCCTATAAACAACTGTTGTTGTTTTACATACAATAAGAAATTGAAAGTACACTCATGTGTTTGTGAAAATGTCACATAAGCTTAATCCTGGCTTGAACTCGGCTCAAATTGGGCCGAGCTGCTGACTGAACTAATCCGAACTAGCCAGTCAGGCTCGAGAACCACTACAAGAAATATGGTTTTTACCTATGGAACTTTTACCTACGAAATTTTTTTTCGTAGGTAAAGATGACTTTTACCGACGAAAATAGTTTTCGTAGGTAAAAGCCTACTTTTACCGACGAAACTTAATTTTGTAGGTAAAGGCATTTTTACCTACGAATATTTTCGTAGGCAAAGGATCCTTTGACTATTTTGGAAGTACATAGAAAACCCAACTTTTACCTAAACACATATTCATCTACGAAAATATTCGTAGCTAAATGGTGTTTTGAATTTAATAATTGAGGAATGTTTTGAATTTACTTCTAAAATCCATCTTTACCTACGAATATATTCGTAGCTAAAGGGTGTTTTTAATTTTTAAAAGAGCAAAAAAATGGAAAACTTTACTTTTACCTACGAACTCTAATTTCGTAGCTAAAAGTCATATATACCATGTTTTGAATTTACTTTTACCTACGAAATCAAATGTCGTAGCTAAAAGCCAGCCTTGTTTTGAATTTACTTTTACCTACAAAAGAAAATTTCGTAGCTAAAGGGTCATTTGAATTTTTCACTCGCCCACCGTAAAAATCGAAAATGTGCCTTGAATCTACTTTTACCAACGAAATCAAATTTCGTAGCTAAAAGCCATCTTTAACTAAAACCTTAATTTCACCTATGGATAAAAAAATTCGTAGCAGCTCTTCGACTTTTCCGAAGGACAAAAAAATCAAAAACTTTACATTTGCCTACGAAATTAAATTTCGTAGCTAAAGGGTCTGTTAAATTCCCTTCCCTCTATGGCTCCTTCCACAAAAGGACTCACCTTTGGCTACGAAAATATTCATTGCTAAAGGGTCTCTTAAAAGTCTCACCCTCGCCTTTAGCTACGAAAATATTCGTAGCTAAAGGGTCTTAAAAATCTTTAAAATGTTGGCGGTAAGACTTTTACCGACAAAAATTTTCATCGGGAAAAGTTTTTCCTAAATATTTTTTTCATTTTTGCCTATAACCTAAATGTGTGTGTATATATATATATATATAAAAGGTAGTATTTAATTAATTTGTAATATCACATGAAAAAGAATATTTAAAAGTTACAAAATTTTAAATATGTTTAAGTAATATTTTGAGAACAAAATAATCCTTTTGAAGAGAAAAATTAGCATTTTGAAATTTTTGAGAAAAAATTAAAATATGAGAAGTTTTTTGAGATTTTGCAAATAAAAACTCAAAATTTGTTTTTAAAATATTTTTGAAATATTTTATAATAAAATGCTATTTATTTAAAAGAGTAAAAAAATATATATATACCTTTAAAAAAAATGTTAAATTTATTTTTGAAAAATAAAATTACTAAATTATTAGGCACACCCACTAATTGAATCTTTAATCGTTTTTGGACAATCTAATCAGTTTAAATTGAAGAGTAAATAACTTCAGATGTTTAAATCAAATTTCATTGAAATTGTTGATCAATCTTGTATGCCCAATATCTTTCTCATATGTAGCTTGATTGAGGCAAGTAACTTGTCAAATTGAGAGTATTGATCAGTAAAATAGATCAGTGAATGAATCAGACATGTAAAATGGGCCAAATATTATGGTTAAAATTGTGACCCAACTTACTGACCTCGTGAGAACCTAAGAATTAATGTTAGTAAGTTTTGTGGGCCCTATCATGATGTCTGTCGAACATCAACACCGAGGAATTGATGTGTCCCCTTTAGGTTATGAGATATCTCAAAAATCATCGGTAAATGAAACTCAAGTGGGCCATACCATTTAAAACTATGTGAAGACATCCTAAAAAATATGGTGGGCCCCTATAAATTTATTTGTGACTTTATTAACAGATTGGATGGAAAATAAATGTTATGGTGGGCCCCTATAAATTTTTTAATGGTGAAAATCCTTATCCTTGCTGCTATTTTTATCGAGGTCAAACCTTTATATATGATTCGTTTTTGGCGTAATAGTCTAAAATGATCTCAAAAAATGACTAGCTTGGTTAGGTGGATCCAACCGTCATGTGGCCCGCCATTTTAATTTAGAGGTTTTTGGGTGGTTATCCATTGCCTTCCATGCATCGGACCAACTGATGAATGGGTAGACCTGATTTTTGGGCGCATTCGGTAATCATGGTGGGGCTCACATGATGAGTGTGCTTCCTGGGTATCAAATCCAAGCCGTCCTTCGGTGGGTCTATTATGTAAATTTTGATGTCTAAAATTGAGAGTTGGGCCAGTCCTCTCTTCTAGTGGGCCATAGGGTTGGAAGCAATGGACAGCTTGATTTTGGCCAGATAGTCTAAATGGTAGAACCCTTTTGATGAACCCTAGTTCGCTGAAATAGGACCGTTTCCAAAAAACAGGAGCAGGTTTTTGTCATGTATAAAAACTAAGCTATATAATCTGATCGTTGTTAAGGAAATCCAACCGAAGGTATTGAAATGAAAAATATGTTAAATAATTAAGTATGTTAATGAAAAACATTTTTAAAAAATGTACCAGAATGCAATCTTAAAAAAATAAAAAAAAATAATTAAAAAAAAAATACCCTTAAATATTAAACAGTTTTAGGACCCCAAAACAGACCCTCCCCATGGAACGAATTTCATCAATTTTTGCACTAGGCTGTATCTTCCACAGAAGTTGTTCAATTGTTATTTGATTGCCTATAAATGTTACTCAACTGCCTGCCTGAGGACCACCGTCTTGTTTGCATCCCATCCAACCCACTCATCATGTGAGCCCCACCATGATTACCGAATGTGCCCAAAAATCAGGTCTACCCATTCATCAGTTGGTCTGATGCATGGAAGGTAATGGACAACCACCCAAAAACCTCTAAATTAAAATGGCGGGCCACATGATTCGTTATGGTGGGCCCCTAACATTGATTGTCATGTTGTATTAAGAGGTTTGCAAGAATTTTGTGGAGTTTACTTTTGATTGAGATAGTAAAAAAGATGACTAGCTTGGTTAAAAGTATAATCACTAAAGTCAATTAATGAAATTGCTGGTGTCTAGTGTCAACGCCCGACAGCTACCCACATCAGCTATACAGTGTACCATGTGGTACACCAGCCAATCCCACCTATGAGTATTCTAAACCCTTATACCCTTGACCTGTTGTTGAAACTCTTGTGAGTCTACCATGGAAGTTGATTGGCTAGTGTACCACACACTAGCTATATATATAGCCAGTGTAGGTTCGTTTAGTGCTAAGAAGAGCACCGACTCTTCTCGAGCTTTGGTTCAAATGAAATTAAAGTTATATGCCCCACAATTATGCATTTACTATATCCACGTTATTCATCCATTTTTTTTTTTGAGATCATTTTAGACTATTACGCCAAAAACGAATCATATACAAAGGTTTGACCTCGATAAAAATAGCAGCAAGGATAAGGATTTTCACCATTTGAAAATTTATAGGGGCCCACCATAACATTTTTGAGGATGCGGTGGTTGATCTCGGAATCCATGGAGAATTCGGCGACGGATTCACAATCGGCGATCGACCCATCACAAGTGGGCTTTTGTGGGACCCAGCCCAATTGGTGGTCACCTGCATTAACGGTGCATTGAAATTATGATCTATACCATCCAAACAGAATGTGTATATACCATCCAACATTTTAACGGCTACCAATGATCTATACCATCCAAACCATTGCTATTATGATCCAGATAATCCAAGCTATTGATATTATGATGTAGACCATCCGAACCATTGAAATTTTGATCTAGACAATCTAGACCATCAGCATTATGATACAAACTATTAATACTATTTATATCGTGACCTATACTATTTTGACTGTTAATATTATGATCTAAACCATTCAAGCTGCTGAAATTATGATCAAGAACATCCAAACCATTGCTTTTGATGATTTATACCATCTAGATCATCGATACTATGATCCAGACCAACTAGACCATTGATATTATAATCTAGACCATCTAGACTGTCAATGCTAATTGTTTAGACCATTAAAACCCTCTTAAGGCCCACTGTACTTTTTATTTGACATCTAATCCGTTGATTAGGTCATACAGGCCCAGATGAAGGGAAAAAAAATATCAGATTGATCCAAAACTTTATATGGATCCCAAAAGGTTTTTAATGGTGGACGCTCATTCAACACTGTTTCCTATAATGTGGTCCAGTTGAGATTGGGATATACATCATTTTTTGTCTCATACTATAAAATAAAAAAAAAATAGATGGACGGTAGGGATGAAACACATACATCATGGTGGGGCCCACGGAGCACGCATGTGATTGGGGGCGCTCGCGCGCGAGAGAGACTAAGTCTCTCTCGCTCTCTGACCTCTCTCACTCTCTCACGCTCTCTGTCCTCTCTCTCTTTCTTTGTCCTCTCTCTCTCTCGCTCTCTCTGTCCCCTCTCACCCTCACTCTCACTCTCGCGCCTCTCTCACTCTCCGCTCTCTATCCGCTCTCTCTCTCTCTCTCTCTCTCTCTCTCTCTCTCTCTCTCGGGCGTCTCTCCACCGCGCCATCTCTCTCTCTGTCTCACTGTGGTGCTCTCTCTCTCTCCACCGTGCCCTCTCTCCACCACCCTCTCTCCACCGCGCCCTCTCTCCAACGCCCTCTCTCCACCGCGCCCTCTCTACACCGCCCTCTCTCCAACGACCTCTCTCCACCGCGCCCTCTCTACATCGCCCTCTCTCCACCGCGCCGTTGACCGTGATCGGGGCTCCAACTCAAACAAGTATCTCTCTCTCTCTCTCTCTCAATCTCTCTCAATCTCAATACTGATTGAAACGATTTGGAGATTTAGGTATTTGGGGATTTAGGGATTTTTAGGGGTTTTCTCTTCCTATTGGTTGAAATTGGGTTTATGATAATTGATATCTTGCATTTCTGGATAGCGGATATGATTCAGGCTCTCGCCGCACGCTTATCCATCGATGCCCCACCACCTCCGCCTCCATATTTGTGATTTTTTGTATTTTATTTATGATATTAAATTTATATGTATTTATGTATGATGTAATTTATGTTTGGATGGATTTATTTATGTACTTTCGAGTTAAATGGATGTGATTGTGGAATATGATGAAATATATTACATAACAGGTCTATATTATAACAGGTGTATATCAGGTTTATATCAAGAATTTTGTGCAAAAAAAAAAAAAAAAAAAAACTTTTACCTACGAAAATTTTCGTAGGTAAAAGCTCCATCAAATTTTTTGCCTACGAAAAAGTTTCATCCAAGCTTTTATCTACCAAACGTTTCGTTGTTAAAATTCTCATCATGTTGAAAATTTTTGTAACTAAATGTTAGGTAACTATTTTTACCTACTAAAATATACGTAGGTAAAAGAATTTTTAACTACGAGCTATGAAACTATTGGTAGGTAAAAAGTGTTTATTTTTACTAATAAAAAGTGTTTTTAATATTTTTAGTTACAAAAATATTCGTAGGTAAAGTTTTGTAAATATTTTTCGCTACGAAATTATTGGTAGGTAAAAAGTGTTTTTAATAGTTTTAGCTACAAAATTGTTGATAGGTAAAAATCTTGTAAATATTTTTCACTATGAAGTTTTTGGTAGGTAAAAAGTGTTTTAATTACTTTTATCTACCAAAATATTTATAGATAAAAAGTCTTTGCCTATAAAAAGTTTTATCAATATTTTTACCAACGAAAGTTAGTGTTGGTAAAACGTTTTTCCTACGAAAAATTTCGTTGGCAAAAGTCATATCTTGAAATTTTTTTTCTGTGGGTAATAACTTTTCCCTAGCGAGAAATTTGCCAACAAAAATTTTCGCGGGCAATACTAGTTGCCTACGAAAATCAGACTTTTCCCTACGAAAATTTTCGTTGGTAAAAGTGGCTTTTCTTGTAGTGAACCAAGTCGAGCTGAGTTCAAGCTGGGGTCAACTAGTGGTCGAGCCGAGTTGAGTTGTGCCAAGCTCGACTCAGTTCAACTCGTGTACACCTCTATATGCGACCTTGATCAACGTATTGTATTACTCCTTTACTCTACCTCTTCAAGGATTCCATCAGCGTTGAAACCTTCCTGCAAGCCTACAACATGAGATAGATCTTTCAAAGAACAAGCCTTTTTTAGATGAGGCCATTAGCTGGGGACCTTATGAATTAGTTGGATAAAAAATAAACATTATAGTCAGCCCTAAGAAGATAAACATGCGTGCCATTGTACAAATTGCTTTAAGCAGTGCGGTCAATTTTAGCTTTGGATTTGCCTAATTTTTAAGCCCATGTCTTAAACTGATTTCAAAAGTCGGATGTCATCTATGCATGGCAGGGGGAAGTACACTACGCAATCTGTAATATTTGTGTTTTATCCATGCTGTCCATCCATTTTAACAGCTCATTGTAAAAAATGAGCCCAAAAATAAGTTATATCTAAATCTCAAGTGGGAGTGATGAGCATTCCATCACTACTGTTTTCCAGTGATATGGTCCACATGAGATTTGAATGTCTTTTTTTTGTTTTTTGCTCCTGACATTAAAAGTACCTGAAGCAGTGATAAAATACATGCCCCACGTGGGGCCTACAATGGGACGAATTATGCACTCTGCGTCGACTGCACGGCATTCACGACTTTGCAGGCAATCCACGTCCGGGAACGGACGGGAGCTTTGAGTGGCCAACATGGTGTATGGATCTTATCCACGCCGTCCATCCATTTTTTCGTATCATTTTAGTATATGATAACGAAAAAGAGGGAGATCAAACACTCAAGTGGACCACACCACAGGAAGCAGCAGTGATAATGATTCTCACCGTTGAAACTTTTCTAAGGCCCACCGTGATGTTTATTTCCATCCAACCTATTCATAAAGCTACATAGACCTAGATTAAGAGAAAACACAAATATCATTTCCATTCAAAACTTCTGTGACCCCCAGGAAGTTTTCAACAGTAAGAGTTTAAACCCCATAGTGTAATCCACTTGACTCTGCCTCATTTTTAGGCCTATAAGCTAAAATAATACGAAAAAAATGAATAGACGGTGTGGATAAGATCCATACATCAAGGTGGCCGCTCAAAGCTCCTGCTCGTTCATATCCGGAGACAGGCGGGGTTGGACGCAATCCCTGTTCCCTACGCGCTCCAATAATTCGCATGATTCCAAATCTCACCCATTCACGGAATCCAATGCATATCCATTTCGCATTATTTTGGTCCGAAATTATTAAAGTTGCTCTGGCAATTATTAGAATGGTTTGAAGTGTAAACTTTATACTGCTTACTCACGCTGCACTGTAAACACGTTGGAAGAAATAAATGAATCTAAACCATTGAAACAATTAATCATGTTTACTTATTTCCTTATTTCGAATACGATTTTGATTGATATCTTTGGTGGGCCACTCAACATGTTTTAAGATCGTGTAGATAATATTTTATAAAAGCTACTCCCTCCCTCGGTTTTGCAAGAGAATAATAGGGCCACACCACGTGAAAGAGCAGGGATTGAACGTCCACCATTGGAAACTGTGAGGCCACGGAAGTTTTGTATAAGGATGATATTTGTGACTTGTAGTTTTGCGTCAAGGACTGCCTAATTTTTATATTCATATCCTATTGTCTTCTTACAAAACTGATGGACGGACTGGATTTGTTAGGGGTATTTTTCACGTGTACCTAAAGATGGAGGGTCCTGTTGAGCGCTCCGTGAGGCCCACATTTGATGTATATGTTTTATCCACGCTGTCCATTCATTTTGATAGATTATTTTAGGCCATAAACTCAAAAAATATGTAAATTAAAGGCCCAAGTGAACCACACCACAGGCAGCAATGGGGATTGAAAGCCTATCATTGAAAACTTTGAATGGGCTAAGAAAGGTTCGAAATCAAGTTAATGTTCGTGTTTTCTATTCATTATATTGGATGGAAAATAAATATCACAATCAGCTCCAGAAACTGTAGGAGTTCAATCCCACTACTTCATGTAGCATAGTCTACTTAATATTTAATTAATCTACTTTCTTTTTAGGCTATGTTCTAAAATGATTTATCTTTTTTTTTTTTTCTTCTTCTTTTTTAATTTTAAGATTATTTAAAGACATGACCCTAAAGCAAGGTAGATTCAAAGTTCGAGTTGACAATAACATTGGAAACAATAGAAATTGGACGCCTACCATTGAAAACTTACCAAAGCCATGAAAGGCTAAGCATATTTGTGTTTTCCATTGATTCTAGTCCACATTGCCTTATAAAAGTTAGATGGCAAATGACCGTGAAGTTAGTCATCAGAAAGGTTTCAACAATAGTCATTGAATCCCCGCAACTTCGGGTTCAGAGCCACCTCATTTTTGGACTCATATTAGAACTATGGACATCATAGATACAACACATACATCAGGGTTGGTTGTTGTGCAGTACCCAATCCTATCAGTGAGAAAGAGAAAATATAGTGTGTTTTTCTACCGGCGTACCGCAAATAGGTATGTATTTTTAGGGGTTGTTTGGCACGGGAGGGGATGTGAGGGGGTTTTAAATCCCTTAGTTGTTTGGCATCACAAAGTAACAGGGATTTCAAATCCAGGGGTTTCGAATCTTTTTTGAAGGGGGTTTACAATCCACGGTGAGAGCTTGGATTATACTTAAAGTTATTTCGGTAGTTGCAGGTGTAACATGTGTGTTATTATATTATCACTATATTAGGCACATGGCCCACTAATGATGATCAGCACCGGCCAAACATTGTCCATGTAAATCAACACCATCCAAACATTGTCCATGTTAATTAATGATTAAAATTTGTTGGTTAGTCACTCAGACATGATCTTGTGCTTGCAGCCCATCCTAGACTTGGAATTTCATGATTTTCAGGCAAAGCATATATTTCAGCGGGCTTATCACAGCCATTGTATCAAAAATTACATATCTCACTAATTAAATATATTAAAGTTGATTTAGTAATTAAATTCAAACCCCTATAAATATATACCATATACAAGTACTTTTGGATTAAAGTTGATTCACACTCAAGGGTACCAAACACACCGGGATGATTGCAAATCCAAGGGTTTTCAAATCCTAAGGATTCCGAATCCAGGGGTTCCAAATCCACACTTCTAAACAGGCACTTATGTTTTAGCTGAACTCAGCTGATGTCATCGGCGATCACATGGACCAATGAGAAGCGTCGGCACCAGAATCCCACCTGTCTTCAACACAGACGGTCGGGCACTCAACCACACATATGCGGTCAATACGAGTTTTCCGTTTTCATATCTTTTCATTTGAAGGAGAGAGAGACAGAGAGAGATAATGGCTGATATTGCAGTTCAGTTCGTTATACAAAGACTGAATGATTTTCTAACTAAAGAAGCAGAATTGCTACTCGGAGTAGATGGACGGATCAGATCACTTCGAGACAAACTTGAATGGATGCATGCCTTACTCAAAGACCTCCATGGGAATCGCAGAGAGAATGACAGAGTAAAGGTTTGGGTAGCTCAAATAAGAGAAGCAGCTTATGATGCTGAGGACATCATCGACTCCTACATCTTCAACATTGAAAAACAACGAAGAGAAACAAGTGCTGGATTCAAGCGATCCATGCGAAGTTTTGCTTGTTGCATCAAAGACATACCAACCATCCACAATCTTGGAAAGAAGATCAGCGACATAGAAAGAAGGCTCAATGAGATTTCATCCAATAGATCAGATTACGGCGTCGGCAGTATACCAGCATTACAAGAAGCTTCATCTTCTTCAAATCAAAACCAGATATGGAGACAAAAGAGGGCTCCTATCGTCGAGGAAGCCGATGTTGTTGGTGTTGAAGATGAGACAAAGACACTGGTGGGGCGGCTGATTGAAGGAGATGCACGACGTGCTGTCGTTTCGATTACTGGTATGGGAGGAATAGGTAAGACTACTCTCGCTAAGAAAGTTTACAGTAACATCCATGTAAAGAAGAGTTTTGATTTTCATGCTTGGGTGTATGTTTCTCAAGAATATCATGTGAGAGAGCTTTTAGTAAGTATTATAAATTACTTTACGAGCCTCTCGCGAGACGAAATGGATACTACTTCTGAGGAAGTTTTGGGGAGGAAGCTCTATGAGTACTTGGAAGGGAAGAGATATCTGGTAGTAATCGATGATATATGGACTAGAGATGCTTGGGATGGTTTGGTCGCTGCGTTTCCAGATAAGGCAAAGGGCAGTAGAGTGCTGCTCACGACTCGCAATGAAGAAATAGCTAAGTATGCAGATGCACGGAGCACACCTCATAAAATACGTTTTCTTGATGAAAGTGAAAGCTGGGTATTGTTTTGTAAGAAAGCACTTCCTGAAAATCTTGCTCCTTCATGCCCTCTAAATCTGGAGGAATTGGGGAGAAAGATCATTGCGAAATGTGGAGGTTTACCTCTAGCTATTGCAATATTAGGAGGCGTCCTATCGAGGAAAGAGAAGTCAGTGAATGAGTGGGATAAAGTGCTTAAACGCGTGGAATGGTGGTTACATGAAAGCAATGAAGATGGGATATTGGGGATATTGGCATTGAGCTACCATGACTTGCCCTATTACTTGAAGCCCTGCTTTCTTTATTTTGGAGCTTTTCCTGAGGACTTTGAAATCCCTGTGGCGAAATTGATTAAGATGTGGATAGCAGAAGGATTTGTACAGAGAATAGGAGAAGAAGAAGTGGAGGATGTTGCTGAGGATTATCTCAATGAGCTCGTCGGCAGAAGCTTGATTCAGGTAGCGGAAAGGAAGAGCAATGGAACAGCTAAAACATGCTGTATTCATGATCTTCTACATGACCTCTCAATAGCAAAAGCCAAGGAGGAGATATTTCTGGAAGTGTATAGGAACATAGCGTCTACATCACCAACGAAAGCACGCCGACTTGCAATTACTTCTGGTGATATCAGTAAGTCCATTTCTCTTAACCGCTCCGTTCCACATCTCCGCTCTTTGTTGCACTTCAGCAGAGATAGAGAAATGCACTTCAGCAGAGATAGAGAAATGCTGGAGAAGCCGCAGTTGAAAATTCTCGTTGGAGCTTTTAAACTTCTTAGGGTGATGCATCTCCAAATCCATGGAATCTCTAATCTCCCTGATGAAATTGGGTACTTAATCCACTTGAGGTATCTATGTCTCAAGGTGCGCTGGTTAAAAAGTCTACCATCCACCATAACCCGCCTCTCCAATTTACAGACTCTCGATCTACGGCATACAAGCATCAACAAGCTACCAGATGATATATGGAAGTTGAAACAGTTGCGGCATCTACGGCTATCGAAAACTTCAGAGAAATGTAAAATCAGTGAAAGCATGCAACTCCATCGCTTAAGCAATCTCCAGACTCTAGAAGTAGTAGAGGCAGGCAGCTGGATAGAAGAAGGGTTGGAAAGAATGACCAATTTGAGAGAATTGGGAATAATGGGAGATTTCAAAATTACATTATCCCATTCCCTTTGTAAATTGAATCACCTTAGATCATTGTGGCTAGAGGTGAGTTGGGGATGCAACTCAATTCTACCTTTGGCGTCCTTCTCAAATCATCAACATCTGTATAATATGAGTTTGAGTGGAACATTAGAGAAATTACCATCTTTGCATGAATTCCCACCTAATCTCACCCAGCTAAACTTGGAGAGGTCCCAGTTAGAACGAGACCCGATGGGAGTGCTGGAGAAGCTGCCGTATCTTCGAATGCTTACATTGTGTAATGTGGGCTGTTACAAGGAGATGGTGTGCTCTGTTGGAGGGTTTGGTCAGCTCGAGCATTTGTGGATTCTTAACTTGGATGAATTAGAGGAATGGAGAGTGGAGGAAGGAGCAATGCCTAATCTTAGATTCTTAGAGATTCTTAAGTGCAGAAGATTGAAAATGGTTCCTGATGGATTGGGACATGTTACTACCCTTCGAGAATTGGTGATAAAAAAGATGCCGGAAGAGTTCAAGGAAAGGGTGAGAGAAGAGGGAGAGGACTGGTTCAAGATCCGAAGCATACCCTCTCTTATCATCAAAGGCCACTAAGGAAGGCTTTTTTCTTCTTCTGTTTTTTTTTTTGTTTTTTTTTTTTTTACCTTATGCAATTCGCTGTATGACATCAATGTAGCCTTAGTTCATTTCTAATCTTCAATGTAACCTTATTTCATTTCTAATCTGGGTCTTCTGCTTGCCACAAACAGGATTTTCCTTTTTTCTTGCATTGTGATTGTGATTGCCGGATCTTCCTTTCCTTCACACCTCTTCAGAGAGCTTTTTTTGTTGTGATGTAGGATTGGAGACCGAGCCTCATTATATAGATTATAGGGTTGGAGAGTTTGAAACTCATCAAAACTCTCTTCCACGGCTCCACGCATTACAATCCTAGCAGCACTCAAATAAACCCATTGCTGTGGGGCTCACTGGTTTACCCGATTACATTCTCCAGCCTTTGGGACAATCTAGACAGTTGATCGACGAGACCCACCTTATAGGGATCTTACATGATACACATCATCATTAACATTAGCAGCACTACTTTGCAGTGTCATAATAAAAAATCAAAGGCTATTTTAATTAATTTTTTAAGAAATTAGCCAAACAACCATTTTATCTGAAAGTTGGAGCCGTGAGAGGATGGCATCATATACTATCAGTGGCATTATTGCTAGTTAGAGGATTCAAACACTCGCCCTAGGCCCGGATACCATGTCAAGCCATCAGTTGTTATAAAAGCTCAAGCCAATCGGGTTTTCAGTCCTGATGAGTCGGATCCATAATTCATCAATCCAGATCTTCTGTCAATCACATCCTAGCTCGAACTCAGCTCAGTCCTCGAGTCTGACTGACAAGCTCTCAGTTCCGTCAGCAGCTCGGGCAGTTCGAGATCATGCAACATTTTCTACATCCTCAATTTTTCACATAATGCAAAACATTAAGAGCAGCATACAGGTATTTCATTAAACACTGGGTGGGCAACATCGTAATTCTAATTTGAAGGCAGTTTTATAATGTGAAATATTTTTTTCATATTAGTTCTTTCTTCACCACTAGTCAATCCTATGAAGAATATATGCACCCATAACAATACTTCACTGCGTCATTTCATTAAACACTTGACAAGCAACATCAATATCAAAATAATCGAATCATCGAGCCAATTCAATCTGAGTCAATTCGAGTTGAGGTTCGATCTGAGTCAAGTCAAGCTCGAGCAAGCTTGAACTCGGCTCAAAATTTTTTCGAGCTAAAACATTCAGTTCGACTCGGCCTAACCCAATTTTG
This sequence comes from Magnolia officinalis, assembly GCA_021015155.1. NCBI lineage: Eukaryota > Viridiplantae > Streptophyta > Magnoliopsida > Magnoliales > Magnoliaceae > Magnolia > Magnolia officinalis. Next base: position 2,153,728 of record JAJHSJ010000015.1, on the reverse strand, counting down.
AGCTGAGTCAAATCGAACTTTTTTAGTCGAGTCGAGCGAGTTAACTAAGTTATCCCAGTTCGTGTACAACTCTAGTGTTGGGGCCCTGGGCCCAACATGATGCATGTGTTTTATATCCACCCTATCCATCCGTTTTGTCTGTCACCCAAAATGAATCGGATCCTTAGCTCAAGTGGACCACACACCATAAGGAAAAGTGGTGATTGAACCCCACCATTAAAAACTTATCGGGGCCACAAAAGTTTTGGACCAGGCATTATGGATAGGTTGGATGACAAATAAACACTACGGTGGGCCTTTCATAAGTTTCAACGGTGGGTGTCAGATGCTGGCTTATTGATATATATCAAGGGACCTTGACCCTTCAGCACTCCGCTAATACGGGCTTGACAAAAACTCCAATCTTCTGTCAGTCGCATCCTACCGTGGATGGGCAATAGACAAAAATTCCGGCTAATCAAAAGTGACGCGGTTTGGTTGATGTGGCTAGTACCCAGTGCTACGTGGACCCACCATGGTAGATGTGTTTTATCCATGTCGTCCATCTATTTTGAAAGAAAATGAGGTAGATCTAAATCTCAGGTGGACCACACTATGAGGAAACAGTAGTGATTGAATGTCCACCATTAAAAACCTCATAGGGCCATTGTAATGGTTATTTGACATCTAACCTGTTGATCAGGTCATACTGAAGGGAAAAAATATATATCATCTTGTTCTAAAACTTTTGCAGCCCCCAACAACTTTTCAATAGTAGGCGTTTGATGTAGAGCGGGCTGTGGACACTTTCATGTCAAAGATGGATCAAAGAAGGCTCGATCAAAGGCAAAATTCATCAAGACCGTCGGAACCATAAAACAGGCATATCTCGCAAATCGGAATTAGTTACTTGACATACTATATATGATTTTGGAGTAGGACAAGCTACTTTAGCTAACCAACCTAGCATGCCCACGCTGAATTTGCAAGATTCCATCCTAACAAATTCCATGTTTATTTCCGTTTTTACTATCAATAGTAAGTTTTAGTTTGACTATAACTCTTCATCCATTAGGCTTTAGGAGTTGTGTCCATCATGAAAAGTAAATAGAGTAATTAGGAGAATAACGTGGTTAAGCCATATTGTGATTAGAATAATTAGGAGAATAACGTGGTTAAGCCATATAGGAAACTTACTATAAAAAGTAAATTTACTATTTATAGTAAGTTACGATCGAATTTCTAGGAGTTTTAGTTTTAGTTTGCTACTGATTTCTCTCATATTGTTTGGTATCCCTATTTAAAGGGTTATGAACTCATTTATTTCATTGATCAGTTAAATTTCGAATTTATTAGAATTTATATATTTTTTTTTACTTTCTTTCCTTATGGTTCGAGAAGTCTCTGTGAGGAGTCCAGAGAAGCTCCGTGGATTCAAAGTAGTTATCCTTAAGGAAGAGGGTGATCGACCTCATCACATTAATCCTTGCATCAATTGGTATTAAAGTGAAGACTTCACTCGGGCCAATAGCAAATAACGAAGGTATGAACAAAAATCCTATAGACGGTGATACATGGATTCATTATCTTTCGAAAAGAATGAAAGCTTTCCACTGGGAGAGTCATCTGACCATGCAGTGGCTGTAGGCAATCCTCAACCGGATGCGCTAATTCTGCCACGAGCCCTATGTGATGTTTAATCGCCCGTGGTTGCTATACGGCACAACCTCGATTTTTGTAGAACATTACTAGTAGTGAATCTTAGAGCTATACTAGATAATGCGAGTTCTAGCGACGAGGACCTTGTTGACGGCTTTGCCCGATGACCAGTCCATAGAGGAGATCGTCTAAATCATATTGAAAGATACTATCGAGGTAAGACCGAACTTCCTAGTTTTAATGGATTATTATGTAAAAAAGATTTACTTGATGGATTGCCCCCCATAAGGGACATCCAACATCACATACGCCTTATTCCTGGGGCTAGTTTGCCTAACCGCTTTCACTGTCAAGTGAATCAGAAAGAATGTCAGATCTTGAAGGCAAGAGTAAAGGATTTGATCGATACTAGTTAAGTCAAGAAAAGCATGAGTACATGTATTGTGACAGCTCAAGAGCCTAATATTAGGTACAAGAAAATGACTAATAAACATCGGCATTAAAAGTTATCTCGAAATCATGAACCAAGCCCCTTGAGTCAATCGAGGATGAGTTTTTTTTTTCAAGCGGAGGGGTCTGATGCAAAACGTATCACATATACATTCTTAGCATGGTTGGACCAAAAAGAAGGTAGACCGTAAATTGATCATAACTTTTGATCCAGATATCTTTACGACGTACTAGACTGAGTATCATGAACCGAAGCAGCACGAGAACTCAAGGACGAGTTCTTTTAAAGTGGATGAGACTGATGTAGAGCGGGACACAGAGACTTTCATGTCTAAGATGAATCAAAGAATGCTTGATCAAAGGCAAAAATCATCAAGACCGTCGGAATCATAAAACAGGCATATCTCACAAACTGAAACGAGTTACTTGACGTACCATATATGATTTTGGGGTAGGCTGAGCTACTTTAGCCAACCAACCTGGCTATGCCAGGTTGCCCATGCTAAATTTGCAAAATTCCATCCTATTGACGGTTAAATTCCATGTTTATTTCCGTTTTTACTATAAATAGTAAGTTTTAGTTTGATTATAACTCTTCATCCGTTGAGCTTTAGGAGTTGTGTCCAACATAAAAAGTGCTTAAAATAATTAGGAGAATAACATGATTAAGCCACATAAGAAACTTACTATAAAAAAAATAAAAAACAAATTTTTTTTTACTATTTATAACAAGTTATGAATTTCTAGGAATCTTAGTTTTAGTTTAATTTTGATTTCTCCCTATTTAAAGATTTGTGAACTTGTGAGAAGTTACGAATTTTTAGGAGTTTTAGTTTGCTTCTGATTTCTCCTTATTCAAAGGGTTGTGAACTCCTTATTTCATTCATCAGTTCTTGTTGCTTTCTTTCTTCATGGATTTTGTGAACTCTTTATTTCATTGATCAGTTGTTGCTTTCTTTCTTCGTGGATTTGAGAAGTCCACTTGTGGTTCGGAGTAGTTATCCTTGAGGATGGCACAGATCGACCTCACCACCTTCATCCTTGCGTCAGCGTTCAATCAACACTATGCAGCCCACTTGAGATTTGGATCAACCTCATTTTTGGGCTCATACCATAAAATGATCCGGAAGAATGTGTGGACGCCTGGACGGCATAGATGAAACACATACATCATGGTGCGGCCCACAGAGCACCAACAATAGGTATTGGCTGGTGGCAGGAGTAGCAGCTAAACCATTTCCGATCAAAAGATCCTAGCCAAATAATCTTGGCCATAACTTCAGTTAAACGTGAACCGTTGGTACATCTCTTTTCCTAGCCGTCCATTGGTAGAGGACGCGTATCAGTTGTGTTGCCAACACCACCCCCAACAGTGGTGTGTTGGGCGCTGTGGGGCCCAACGTGATGCATGTGTTTTGCTCCCTCACCCAAAAATGAATCGGATGCCAAGATCAAGTGGACCACACACCACAGGAAAAGTAGTGATTGAATCCTCACCATTAAAAAAATTCTCGGGCCCACAAGTTTTGGATCAGGCATTGTCGACAGGTTCGATGACAAATAAACACTACGGTGGGCCCTTGATAGGTTTCAAGGGTGGGTGTCATTATCCCACTGTTTCATGTTGTGTGGCCCTCTTGAGCTTCGGATCTGCTTCATTTTTGAGTTCACGCTATTAAATTAGCTGGGGAAACAGATGGACGGCGTAGATATAAAACAAATAAATTAAGTTGGGCCCACAGCACTCAACACCACCTATTCTGCGTCCATTTATATACCAACGCCTAGGGCCTGTTTGGGAGCGTAGATTTGAAACCTTGATTTGAATTTAATTACTAAATCAATTTTAAATATCTAATTAGTGAGATATGTAATTTTTGACACAATGGCTGTGAAAAGCTTGCTGAAATATATGCTTTGCCTGAAAATGATAAAATTCCAAGTCCCCAATGGGCCACCGGCACAAGATCATGTCTGAGTAACTAACCAACTATTTTAATCATTGATTGACATGGACAATGTTTGGACGGTGCTGAACAATGTTTGGATGGTACTGATTTACACTAACAATGTTTGGACGGTGCTGATCATCATTAGTGGGTCATGTACCCAATAGAACGATAGTGTATAGTGACACACATGTTATACCATCAACTATTAAAATGATTTTTGATATAATCCAAGCTCTCACCGTGGATTACAAACCCCAGGATTACAAGCCCAGGTACTTTATGCTGCCAAACAAGCAGCGGATTTAAAACCCCCTCCAATCCACGGTGCCAAACGACCCCTTATCTTTGCCCTACAGAGAAGATCTTCGGATCATAATCTATCAACGTTGGGTCCCAACATTTGAATGGCCCAGATCACTGAGTCATGGACCCCACTTGCCATAACTAAAAACCCGAGCAAAACTCGAGCCAAGCGTCCAATAATTAATTCCTTTTAGATATCCCCCTAAGTCAGAGCTTAGACATCGACGGAAACCAACCCCCACCAAAAACAAGAATTTACGGTACTCTGCCAGACTATGGTATACGGTACACATGCACATGTTCTTCGTGCTCGCAGCACGGTCGTTCCTCAATCCAAACCTTCCACATCATGGGCCCCATTTCCCATGGCTTATAATCCAAAAATCGCATTGGTAGGAGAATCCTACCGTCCGATTAGTGAACATTTTTTTCAAGTCCGTGTAACGGCCAGAAAAACTGACGGTTCGGATTATCCATAGGGAGGCCAACAGATTGGACGGTTTGGATGGAGGCGATGCCTCTGGCGGACATCCGAAAGCTTGCAAGAAAAACTAATTGCTCCTCAAGGAAGATATTTACTCATCCTGCCACCGGCAGGGAAAAATTACAATCGAGGCCACCTGGATTCCAAAATATTACACAAATGCCCCTCCGCAACGCCGGCGGCGATTTTTACAGGTGGCGGGAATCATCCAGTAGATCCGAACGTGTATGTGAAAAAGGTAACAGAAGCTCCTACCAGCACTGATCGGTCTCCCACCTTCTCGTCATAAGCCGATCGTCCGGCCGGAGTCGAAACCGCCTCCCGGCACGGATCGAAAGGTCGTAGTGAGACCTGGCGGTTGGATCTGACAGCGTAGCGTACGCATCGTGGATCTCCATGAAATCGCTGCCGTCCGATCCCACATCTGGATGGAACCGCTTGGCGAGGGTGCGATAAGCGGTTTTGATCTCGATCGGGGAAGCCGTTTCCTTGACGCGGAGGATCTGGTAGAGGTTCGCCGGTCTCCGAGCATCGACGGTAGCGGCGACGGACAGGATCGTGGTGTTGGGCCGGGAGGAGATCGGACGGTGCGCCCTGGAGAATCGGACGGTGGACGGGAGGCGAAAGGTCGCGGACATTGAAAGAGGATGTGTTTGGTAGAGAAAGGAAGAAAAGCGGTTTGGAAAAGAGAAGGATGTGTATATTTTATATGAAGGGGAGGGGTAGAATGGGGATTTGAGATTTTTGATGGGGGTAGTTTGGAGATTTCGAGGGAGAGAATGTGGGGCCCACCCTTGTTGGCACGTCGTTTTGGTGGAAAACCGCGTCTCTGGTAGGGAAGAACTGCAGCATAAGCCAGCGAGGGACAGGTACGTTTCTGGTGCGGAAGTGGCAAGCGGATAGAGCTTCTAGAAGGGAAGCGTATTGGGTGGTGATCTAACACCTCCGAGGTAGGTAGTGTTGTGTAGGGTGGGGCCACTGTCAAGTATATGTTTTATCCACGCCGTCCATCTGTTTTTCTAGTTCATTTTAAGTAAAAAGCAAAAAAAATGAAGTAGAGACAAAGCTCAAGTGGGCCACATCACAGGAAATAGAGCGATTGGACGGTCACCATTAAAAACTTCTTGAGGGCCACGAAAGATTTGGATCAAGCTGATATTTGTTTTTTTTCAGGTCTGTGTCACCTTATCAGCGGGTTTGATGGTCAATAAACATTACAGTGGGCACTTTGAAGGTTTCAACGGTGAATGTCACTATTCCCACTGTTTCGTGTGGTGTGGTCCACCTAAACTTAGTATCAACTTCCTTTTGGAAATCATGCAGTAAAAAATATTAAAGAACGTAGGGACGGTGTGGATATTAAGCAAATACATCAAGGCCCCACAGCTCCTAACTCCACCTAACTGGGTGGTGTTATGGTCCCCACCCAGTCCGCTTCATTCTAGAAGGATTTCCTCCTGATCGGCTCAGCTCGGCTAGCGTCGGACTGTTTGTTCGACTCGTGGGAAGTGAAAAGACGACAAAATGCGAGTTTTTTGGTACTCTGGCAGTGTGTGATGGTTGATATGCAGTCACTGAGAAACCATTTGGTTGCATATATAACTGAATTTTACAACCGTCTAAATGTGGGGGAAAAGGTAGATAGGTGATATTTCAATTTTCAAAATGATTTAATGATCTTCAACCCTGATTTATGGGCACTTGTGTATTCGATTGACACCATTGTGACCATTGAATAAACGGCCACTGATCAGATTTTTAGGAAATTATATTAGTTTAACCTTTGTTTTAAGGTCTATCTAAAACATGAAATACTGTTTGGGACGGTTTTATTAAACTTATCCATATGTCACGTATACAAATTCGCACTCCTTCACTTCAAAGTATCAAAAGTTCATGGGGGTAATTTTTCACTGTAGACACCTCCTTTTACCCCCCTTACCACCCTCGGCAAACCACAAATATAGATAACCAAAGTAGACCCCTATTTGTACGAATAACATATTTCAGGCAAAATTAACCCTCCTTTTTAACATGCCCCTAAGGGTATTTGCGTGCGTCCGTGCCCTAAAAATTCTGTTCCATCTACGAAGTTTCTCGCCCGCAAGAAAAATAATTACCCTAAAAGATAGCATCTACTTTGATAATTTTTTGAAGTTTTTGTTTTCCTACGCAAGGAATGAATGTGCAACCGCACCTTAGTGTGCTCAAGATTTGAGTGCACCCCACTAACTCTAGTAGGCTTTTATTAATTAATTTGGACTATTAATTGTGTTGTTGATATCTTGAATTTGTCAATAATAGAGTCTCTCGATGCTATTAACAAACCACTTAATGTACTTGTCGATCCCATTAAAAAATTCAAAAAACTTATGTTGGTTGCTTGAATAGTTTAGTATTGCTACTTGATGCCATCAAAATAAATTCAATGACATTGATAGATTCTCAATAGAAATGTATGTAAAATTGCGTGAATGTGAAATTTATTTCTTATTCTAATTGTGATAATATATATATTAAGTATAATCGGACTTAAGGATGATAGGAGATCTTCTATGGCTTTCTAATTCATTAAAAAAGATTTAAGTTATAAGTAAGACTTGTGAAATAGATTCAAAGCTTATTTGAATAGATAAAACTATATTTTATCTCTTGTAATTTCCATATTTATAGTTCATTACTTATCAATTTGTGCCATAGTTTTTTTCTCTTAAAAAGTTTTCTACACAAAAATTGAATTGTTCTTGTTTCGACTTGATTGATTGTGAATAATTTGTTTAATTCGTCTCTTAGTATTTCTACAGTTTTCAACAAATGGCTCATCTCAATTCGACAGAACCATAAAACAATTGTAGTCGTTGTGGGATCCTTTCCACCTGAACAATTTTGATCATTTAAGACAAAAATGGCATAATCGTAGATTCAAATAGTAGATTCATTTGGTTTACGTTTGCTAGCATGTATTTTTCGAGAACAAATCTTGATTAGACAATTACAGTATACAGCCATCGAGAAAATGACCACTGTAGACAAAACCTTTTACCCAGCGGTTTCTATGAAAGAATACAAACTTTAGTTACCAATCTAGACTAGCACGTGCGGACAGCGACTTTGAGGACGAAACTACCCCTCCTTTCACGGAAACGGATTGGGTACTCCCCCTGACACCGGCCAATGGCTGATGGTCGGTGGTCTGTGGGCCCCACCATGATGTATTCTATTCATCCATGCCGTCCATATATTTTTCCATATCATTTTATGGTATACGACCAAAAATGAGGTATATGAAAATCTCAAGTGTACCACATTACAGGAAACAGTGTTGAATGAGTGTCGACCATTAAAAACTTTTTGGGGGTCCACTGTGATGTTTGTGAGAAATCCTCCCCGTCTAAGTTCATTCATAGGTCACAAAGACCTGGATGAAGAAGAACAACAAATTTCATAATGATCCAAACTTCTATAACCCCTAAAAGGGTTTCAATGGTAGACGTTCAATTCCCCATTGCCTTTTACAGTGTGGTCTACTTGATAGTTAGATCTATCTTATTTTTAGTCTCAAGCCTGAATATGAGCTCGCCAAATAGATGGACGGTTTGGATATAACACAGACCTCATGATGGGACCCACAAAAGGCGGTAGGGATTACAACAGCAAAAGAAAAAAAAAAACAAAAAAAAAAAAAAAAAAAAAAACCAAGAACTTATGGCTACGGCTTTCATGGCTACGGATTACAACCGTAGCTATAATCGTGCTACAGGTTACTTTCAAAAAAATTCTCTCTTCTTTTTTTTCATTTATTTCATTATTCATTTAACAGGAATATCTTCTAAACTAAAATTAGTTACTTGACGTACCACATATGATTTTGGGGTAAGAGAAGCTACTTTAGCCAACCAACCTAGTTATTTTTCAAGATTCCATTAGGTCAATGGTTGAAAATACATTTCATTCATTTCGCTGTCAATTTCAATCACTTTGCGGTCAAATTAGAAATTGAACGGGACAAATATGAAATTGAGTAGGCAAATTGAAAATTGAGCGAGGCAAGGTAGGAATTGAGCGAGGGAACCTAAAAATTGAGAGAGGCAAGGTAGGAGTTCAGCGAGGGAATCTAGAAATTGAGCGAGATAAGCTAGAAATTGAACGAGGCAACGTAGAAAATGAGCGAGGGAACCTACGATTTGAGCTAGGCAACCTAGGAATTGAGCGAGGGAAGTTAGAAATTGAGCGAGGGAAGTTAGAATTTGAGCGAGGGAACCTAGAAATTCAGCGAGACAACTAGAATTTGAGCGAGGGAAGCTACAAATTGTGCGAGGGAATCTAGAAATTGAGCGAGGCAACCTAGGATTTGAGCAAGGCAACATATGAATTGAGCGAGGGAACCTAGGTAATGAGCGAGGCAACGTAGAAATTCAGCGAAGAATCCTAGAAATTAAGCGAGGGAACCTAGAAATTCAACGAGACAACCTAGGATTTGAGCGAGGGGAGCTAGAAATTGAGCGAGAGAACCTGGAAATTGAGTGAGGCAAGGTAAAAATTCAGCGAGAAAACCTAGGATTTGAGCGAGACAACCTAGGAATTGAGCGAGGGAAGTTAGAAATTGAGCGAGGGAAGCTAGAATTTGACGAGGGAACCTAGAAATTCAGCGAGGCAACATAGGATTTGAGCGAGGGAAGCTACAAATTGTGCGAGGAAACTTAGAAATTGAGCGAGGCAACCTAGGATTTGAGCAAGGCAACCTAGGAATTGAGCGAGGTTACCTAGGAAATGAACGAGGCAACGTAGAAATTCAAGGAGGAATCCTAGGAATTAAGCGAGGGAAGCTAGAAATTAAGCGAGGGAACCTAGAAATTCAGTGAGACAACCTAGGATTTGAGCGAGGGAAGCTAGAAATTGAGCGAGGGAACCTAAAAATTGAGTGAGGTAAGGTAGAAATTCAGCGAGGAAAGCTAGGATTTGAGCGAGGCAACCTAGGAATTGAGCGAGGGAAGTTAGAAATTGAGCGAGGGAAGCTAGAATTTGACGAGGGAACCTAGAAATTCAACGAGGCAACCTAGGATTTGAGCGAGGGAAGCTACAAATTGTGCAAGGGAACCTAGAAATTGAGCGAGGTAACCTAGGAATTGAGCGAGACAACGTAGAAATTGAGCGAGAGAACCTAGGAAATGAACGAGACAACGTAGAAATTCAGCGAGGAATCCTAGGAATTAAGCGAGGGAACCTAGAAATTGAGTGAGGCAAGGTAAGAATTCAGTAAGGCAACATAGGAATTGAGCGAGGGAAGCTAGAAATTGAGCGAAGCAACCTATAAATTAAGCGAGGCAACCTAGCAATTGAGTGAGGGAACCTAGGAATTGAGCAAGGCAACCTAGGAATTGAGCAAGGCAACCTAGGATTTGAGCGAGGCAACTAGGATCTTTCTTCTCTGAGGGCTTTGGATTCAACGATTTTTAAGAGCAAGAGAGAGAAAAGAAGCGTTGAGATAATACCTTTCGTCATAATCTCATCTACTGGAAAAGGGGGCCCTCTTGATCACTTAAAGAGATTTGTATGTTCCGTCGCTCAATTTATAGGTTCCTTCGCTCAATTCCTATGTTGGCTCGCTCCAATTTCTACGTTGCCTCACTCAATTCCTAGGATGCCTCACTCAATTCCTAGCTTTCCTCGCTTAATTCCTACGTTGCCTCGCTCAATTTCTAGGTTCCCTCGCTCAATTTGTAGCTTTCCTCGTCAATTCCCACGTTCCCTCGATTGCCTCGCTCAAATCCTACGTTGCCTCACTCAATTCCTTGCTGAATTTCTACGTTGCCTCGCTCAATTCCTAGTTTCCCTCGCTCAATCCCTACGTTGCCTCGCTCAATTTCTAGGTTGTCTTGCTCAAATCCTAGGTTTCCTTGCTCAATTTCTAGCTTCCCTCACTCAATTCTTAGGATTCCTCGCTGAATTTCTATAAAGCCTAGCTCAATTCGTAGGTTCCCTCGCTCAATCCCTATGTTGCCTCGATCAATTCCTAGGTTGCCTCGTTCAAATCCTAGGTTGTCTCGCTCAATTTCTAGGTTCCCTCGCTCAATTCGTAGCTTCCCTCGCACAAATTCTAGGTTGTCTCGCTGAATTTCTAGGTTCCCTCACTAAATTTTTACGTTGCCTCGCTCATTTCTAGGTTCTCTCGCTTAGATCCTAGGTTGCCTCGCTGAATTTCTAGCTTCCCTTGCTTAATTTCTACCCTTCCCTCGCTGAATTCTTACATTGCCTCGCTCAATTTCTAGGATCCTTCTAGCTTCCCTCGCTCAATTCCTAGGTTACTTCGCTGAATCCCTACGTTGCCTCGCTCAATTTCTAGCTTCCCTCGCTCAATTCGTACGTTGCCTTGCTCAATTTCTAGCTTCCCTCGCTCAAATCCTAGGTTGTCTCGCTGAATTTCTAGGTTCCCTCGCTTATTTCTAGCTTCCCTCGCTTAATTCCTAGGATTCCTCGCTGAATTTCTACGTTGCCTCGTTCATTCCTAGGTTCCCTCGCTCAATTCCTACGTTGTCTCGCTCAAATCCTAGGTTGCCTCGCTGAATTTCTAGGTTCCCTCGCTCAAATTCTAGCTTCCCTCGCTGAATTTCTAACTTCCCTCGGTCAATTCCTAGGTTGCCTCGCTCAAATCCTAGGTTTCCTCGCTGAATTTCTACCTTGCCTCGCTCAATTCATAGGTTCCCTCGCTCAATTTCCAGATTCCCTCGCTCAAATCCTAGGTTGTCACGCTGAATTTCTAGGTTCCCTCGCTTTATTTCTAGCTTCCCTCACTGAATTTTACGTTGTCGCTCATTTCCTAGGTTCCCTCGCTCAATTCCTACGTTGCCTCGCTCAATTCCTAGGTTGCCTCACTCAATTTCTAGGTTCCCTTGCACAATTTGTAGCTTCCCTCGCTCAAATCCTAGGTTGCCTCGTTGAATTTCTAGGTTCCCTCGTCAAATTCTAGCTTCCCTCGCTCAATTCCTAGGTTTGCCCTCGCTCAAATCCTAGCTTTCCTCGCTGAATTTCTACCTTGCCTCACTCAATTTCTAGCTTCCCTCGTTCAAATCCTAGGTTGTCTCGTTGAATTCTAGGTTCCCTCGCTTAATTTCTAGCTTCCCTCGCTTAATTCCTAGGATTCCTTGCTGAATTTCTATGTTGCCTCGTTCATTCCTAGGTTCCCTCGCTCAATTCCTACGTTGCCTCGCTCAAATCCTAGGTTGCCTCGCTGAATTTTTAGGTTCTCTCGCTCAAATTCTAGCTTCCCTCGCTGAATTTCTAACTTCCCTCCCTCAGTCATTCCTAGGTTGCCTCGCTCAAATCCTAGGTTTCCTCGCTGAATTTCTACCTTGTCTCGCTCAATTCCTAGGTTCCCTCGCTCAATTTCTAGCTTCCCTCGCTCAAATCCTAGGTTGTCACGCTGAATTTCTAGGTTCCCGCTCGCTTTATTTCTAGCTTCCCTCGCTGAATTTCTACGTTGCCTCGCTCATTTCCTAGGTTCCCTTGCTCAATTCCTACGTTGCCTCACTCAAATCCTAGGTTACCTACCTCGCTTATTTATAGGTTCTCTCACACAATTTGTAGCTTCCCTCGCTCAAATTCGAGGTTGCCTCGCTGAATTTCTAGGTTCCCTCGCATAAATTCTAGCTTATCTCGCTCAATTTCTAGCTTCACTCGCCCAATTTCTCCTTCCCTCGCTCAATTCCTAGGTTACCTCGCTGAATTCCTACGTTGCCTTGCCTCGCTCAATTTCTAGGTTCCCTCGCTCAAATCCTACGTAGGAATTGAGCGAGGGAAGGTAGGAATTGAATGAGGCAACGTAGGAATTAAGCGAGGGAACCTAGAAATTGAGCGAGAGAACTTAGAAATTGAGCGAGGGAAGGTACGAATTGAGCGAGGCAACGTAGGAATTAAGCGAAGCAACGTAGGAATTGAGCGAGGGAACCTAGAAATTGAGCGAGGCAACGTAGGAATTCAGCGAGGTAACCTAGGAATTGAGCGAGGGAAGGTAGAGATTGAGTAAGTGAAGCTAGAAATTGAGCGAGATAAGCTAGAATTTTAAGCGAGGGAACCTAGAAATTCAGCGAGGCAACCTCGAATTTGAGCGAGGGAAGCTACAAATTGTGTGAGGGAACCTAGAAATTGAGCGAGGCAACCTAGGATTTGAGTGAGGCAACGTAGGAATTGAGCGAGGAACCTAGGAAATGAGCGAAGCAACGTAGAAATTCAGCGAGGGAAGTTAGAAATAAAGCGAGGGAACCTAGAAATTCAGCGTGACAACCTAGGATTTGAGCGAGGGAACCTAGAAATTGAGCGAGGGAACCTATGAATTGAGCGAGGCAAGGTAGAAATTCAGTGAGGAAACCTAGGATTTGAGCGAGGCAACCTAGGAATTGACCGAGGGAAGTTAGAAATTCAGCAAGGGAAGCTAGAATTTGAGCGAGAGAACCTAGAAATTCAGCGAGGCAATTTAGGATTTGAGCGAGGCAACGTAGGAATTGAGCGAGGGAACCTAGGAAATGAACGAGGCAACGTAGAAATTAAGCGAGGAATCCTAGGAATTAAGCGAGGGAAGCTAGAAATTAAGCGAGGGAACCTAGAAATTCAGCGAGACAACCTAGGATTTGAGCGAGGGAAGCTAGAAATTGAGCAAGGCAACGTAGGAATTGAGCGAGGGAAGCTAGAAATTGAGCGAGGCAACGTAGGAATTGAGCGAGGCAACGTAGGAATTAAGCGAGGGAAGGTAGGAAAATTAGAAATTGAGCGAGGGAACCTAGAAATTGAGCGAGGCAACGTAGGAATTGAGCGAGGGAAGGTAGGAATTGAGCGAGGCAACCTAGGATTTGAGCGAGGGAACCTAGAAATTGAGCGAGGCAACGTAGGAATTCAGCGAGGTAACCTAGGAATTGAGCGAGGGAAGGTAGAAATTGAGCGAGTGAAGCTAGAAATTGAGCGAGGGAACCTAGAAATTCAGCGAGGCAACCTCGAATTTGAGCGAGGGAAGCTACAAATTGTGTGAGGGAACCTAGAAATTGAGCGAGGTAACCTAGGATTTGAGTGAGGCAACGTAGGAATTGAGCGAGGGAACCTAGGAAATGAGCTAGGCAACGTAGAAATTCAGCGAGGGAAGCTAGAAATAAAGCGAGGGAACCTAGAAATTCAGCGTGACAACCTACGATTTGAGCGAGGGAAGCTAGAAATTGAGCGAGGGAACCTAGGAATTGAGCGAGGCAAGGTAGAAATTCAACGAGGAAACCTAGGATTTGAGCGAGGTAACCTAGGAATTGACCGAGGGAAGTTAGAAATTCAGCGAGGGAAGCTAGAATTTGAGCGAGAGAACCTAGAAATTCAGCGAGGCAACCTGGGATTTGAGCGAGGAAAGCTACAAATTGTGCAAGGGAAGATAGAAATTCAGTGAGACAATATATAAATTGAGCGAAGGAACCTAGGAATTGAGTGAGGCAACCTAGCAATTGAGTGAGGCAACGTAGAAATTCAACGAAGCAACCTACGAATTGAGCGAGGGAAGCTAGAAATTGAGCAAGGGAAGCTAGAAATTCAGCAAGAGAACCTATGAATTGAGCGAGACAAACCTAGGAATTGAGCGAGGGAAGCTAGAAATTCAGTGAGGCAACCTAAAAATTGAGTGAGAAAACTTAGGAATTGAGCGAGGAAACCTAGGAATTGAGCAAGGGAGACTAGAAATTGAGCTAGGGAGGCTAGGAATTGACCTAAGCCTTATCCCAACTAATTGGGGTCGACTAAATGAATCAATTTCCACTATTCTATTCTATCAAGATAGGTAATATATAATAATTATATGTGGGAGGTATAAACTGTATCATGAATTGTATGATAAGTTAAGCATTAAAGAGGGAGAGAAAGATGCATCAAGGAAGTGGAAAAGTAAGACAGATCTAGCTATCAAGTGGACCACACTGTTAAAGGCTGGGAATGATCATGGATTGAATGAAATGGATTTTTTACCATCGACCTGATGAAATCTTGGAAAATGGCAAGGTTAGTTGGCTAAAGTAGCTTCTCCTACCTCAAAATCATATATGATACGTCAAGTAACTAATTTTGGTTTAGAAGATATTTTTGTTAAATGATTAAAGAAATAAATGAAAAAAAAGAGGGAAAAATTTTTTATATGCTTATATATACCTATTTATATAAATATGTATTAAAGAAAATTGTAGGTAGAATAAATTTCTCTATGTAAAAAATAAAAAAATAAAAAATAAAAAAAAAAAAATTTCATAGAGTGGCACTGAATACAGTTATGGCTACGGTTATAATCCGTAGCTAAAGGTAAAATACCTTTTTCAATAGGATTTTTGAGGAAAACTCACTGGACAGTTCTGGACCATTTTCGATCGACGGTTTTTTTTTTTTTTTTTTTAAATTTTTTGCTGTTATGATCCCACTGCTTTTTGTGGGTCCTATTATGAGGTATGTGTATATCCAAACCGTCCATATTTTTGGCGAACTCGTATTAAGGTTTGAGACGAAAAATAAGACAGATCTAGCTATCAAGTGGACCACACTGTTAAAGGCTGTGGATGATTGAACGTCTACCATTGAAACCCTTTTAGGGGTCACAGAAGTTTTGGATCATTATGAAACTTGTTTTTCCTTTTCATCCTGGCCTTTGTGACCTTATGAATAGATTGGATGGAAAATAAAGGTTATGGTGGACCCTACAAAATTTTTAACGGTGAAAATCAATTTCCCCGCTGCTCTTTGTGGTGTGGTCCAGTTGATCTTTGGATATGATTTTTTTTTTTTGGATAATGCTCCGAAATGATCTTGAAATATGGATGAACGTTGTGGATATAATAAATATTATATAGCTGTGGGGCCATGTAACTTTGATCTCTTTTAGGCCGTTCGTACAACTCTCAGTTGGAGGGGCGTTAGCGCTCGTCTTCGCAGCGAAAAGGAGGGGTAGTTTCGTCCTCAAAGTCGCTGTCCGCACGTGCTAGTCTAGATTGGTAACTAAAGTTTGTATTCTTTCATAGAAACCGCTGGGTAAAAGGTTTTGTCTACAGTGGTCATTTTCTCTACAGCCATCCCATGTAATTCACATGATCCTTGTTTGGAAACTGATCCGGTGCTCTGGACACACTTGTATGATGATCCAAACCATTCATCCGTGGGAATTGCTATTGACTGGTGACGAACTAAAAATCAACGTCATTTTGTCATCCAGGATGGATGATCCTAAACGTTAGATGCCTAAAATAAAAATTTGAATGGTCCAAATATATATTAAAAAAATATCCACCAATCAAGAGGTTATAGTATTCTGATTTATCTAAATTTAGGTACGTGTCCTATCGAAAGTGGGGTCCAAAATATAGACGGCTTAAATTGAGTTACATGCATCCGAAGTGTACAGTCTCTATATGCATTTGCATATTCAGACACACCGTCACAGTACCAATGTATTTCTCTTGCACACACATTCCAAAGGTGTCTATGCCATCCACACGCAAGCACAAACGCCAATATGGAACCCATCTGTGATATCATAGCCTTTCATCAGGTGGACCCCACTGTTTTGGACCTCCAGATCTAAAACGAGCCTTTTTGCTCCACAAGTCGGGCCCACAGTATTCTTAACAAATGGACGGTCAGAAAAACGCAGAGCCGGCTTACTGAGCCGGCTGCTTTCAGGCGCGAGTCTACACAAGAGGAAAGTGAGTATAGAGTCGCTTTTTGGCTGTCGATTTCGCGTGACCAGAGTAGTACAGTACAGTTTCTCCAGTCGTCACGTGCCAAGGTTTCTAGAAGGGCTTAAGTACAGTGTCCTACTCATCAGCAACTCTACAGCTAGCTGGCACTCATGATTCCGTATATGTGGGACATATTTCCATGATCCAGACCGTTGATATACATATATTATAGTGAATGACTCTAAATATTCAATATTGAAAATTCTAGTCCTTTAATAGCTGGTCTAAAAAAGATTGGTAAATTTTACGGTCCATATTTACAAGTAAACAGTTCAATGATCAGAGGGTTGAAATATTCAATTACGGGAGAATTTTCCGGGCATACATTATCTAGCCGAACTTATAAACGGCCTGGATCATTGACTTGTGTCACCATATGTATGAAATCCTGTGATTTATCTACGTAGGATTCGTCTCTAGAAGGATAGAACGGGCTATGCGGTTGCGTCCCGCACTGGCCCCCGCCCGGACGTACTCGGTCCTAGCAGGGGCTCTGTGGGTCCCACCTTGATGTACGGATTTCATCCACTCCGTTCATCCATTTTCTTCAAATTAATTTATCCTATGATTTCAAAAATTAAGTAGTTATAGGACTCAGGTGGACCACACCACAGGAAGAAGCAGTGATCATGCCGGTCACCGTTGAAACCTTTCTAGAGCCCACCGTAATGTTTATTGGCCATCCAACCTATTCATAGGGTCACATATACCTGGATGGAGGGAAATCATAAATATCATTATGATCAAAACTTCTGCTGCTCCCAATAATTTTTTAACGGTGGAAATTTAATCCCAACTTGTGGTCCAATTGAATCTTGAGTCTAATTAATTTTTTGTATACTATCTTAAAAGTATCTAATAAAATGGATGGACGGCGTAGATGGAATCCATACCTCACGGTGGGCCTTACGAAGCCCCTGCGTAGACCGAGTCCATCGATGCGGGGGCAGGTCGCAACCCCCTCCCGTTTTGCTATGCTCCAAAAGGCAAAAGGCTCTTTTTTCCACAATGGATGCTGTGGGCCTAGCACGTGGGAATGCTTCTAGAAACATTTTATCATTGAGGCAATGTAAAATAAATAAATACCACACGCTTTGGTTTCAGTTTGTGCAAGCGGAGCAACGGTTCGATGATCCAAGCCGTTGATATGATGGACCCCACTCTAGAGTACCCATGAACCAAACAAAAATTCATAGATGTGAAAATCCTATCCACTAAATACTCGGAAGTTTTCCATTGAGTATAGACTGCTGCTGTATATTATTTCCAATGAAGGTTAACACTTTTCCGATTCTTAGGTAATCCACAGTGGGGCCCATCATATCAATGGCTTGGATCACTCACCCGAGATTATACATTATCTTTTTCTTATCTAGCTAACCACCTATGGCCTATGGGAAGCTTGGCACATGGAAAGGTTTCTAGAAGGCCGACCTTTTCCTTACTTTTATGTCGTTTTAATGTTATGTGGAAGATGACATCACGCCAAACAGACAAAAGAAAAAAAATAATATCTTTTTCCTTTTCTTAAAGATGCATACAAAATCATGCAACATCCACCGTCGATTTTTGAGTGGTTTGTTTCAATTTTGTTACAATGTAATCAAAGGGAATCCTTCAATTTAAAAAATTAGAATTTTGGAAAATAAGTTGTGAAGGTCATTGACTTATCTAACCATGATATTATATATTTTATTTTGTTATTAGTAATTAACAAAAACTACCTGCTCAATCATCTACACCATTAATTTAATAATTATCATTGGGTCCCGTGACGATAGGGGGCTCGGGTGGGCCACGTCATGATGTTTAAGTGAAATACACACCAACAACTACATGTGTCAGCCCTAGGCTAAAAATTAGCTCCATTGGTCATTCAGGTCCACCATATGATTTGAAATAGTATGCAGGGCAACCCTTACCTTCCAAACCTTTTGCCATAGGCTGACCACTTCAATCACAGGTGGGGATGATGTTCAGCCTGTTGTCCTAAATTTTGGTGTGGCATTTAATGGTTGGAGCTGATTCCATATAATTATGGTGGCATGCCCGGCCCATAAAATTAAGGATATTGGATGTCTCTCTTAGTTATTTGGTGTGGCCCACTTGAATTATAAGTCACCTTGATTTTCTTGTTCGGAAAGTGGGATTACACAACTAATGGTCGGAATGGATCTCACATGCCCATCATAGTGGACCCCAAAAAACTAAGGGTGAGTTTCCATAAAATTGACTTTAAATAGCGCTCTCTTGCACGTGCAGGTGGAACTCCATGAACATATAACAAAAGACCTTTTGTTGTAGTACCATGTCAAATGACCATTTTTTTTTAAAGTTCGAGCCATTAGAGGATGGCATATCAATGTATATTAGAGACTTTAACAAGATCTACTCCAATAATTAGATGAGACAACAAAATTAATTTATGCATGAGACCTCAACGTTAGGTCCATTTGTGATTCAGGTGGTCTTAAACTATGAAAAATAGTTTAGAGGTTGAGGGTTGCCTTGTACGTTCTTTTAATTGTGTGGTCTACCTAAATTATGAAAGGGGATGACTTTTGCACCGCGAGCCTTAAATTGGTTGACTTTTGCACTTAGTGTGCAAAGAGTCCATCTGTGTCATGTCCTACATCAAACCCATCCACTTGGAAAAACTCATAATGGAGTTACTCAAGGGATTTATCTCATGATACTCTTTCGGCACCAATGTTTATCCACCTTTTCCTTTTATTTTGCGTTATGTTCTTTAGCTGACATGACACATGCACTCATGCTTTCCTTAACTTGACCCTTATAGATCAGTTTATCTGCTTGTGCCTATAAGATCTTACATTCTTTTTATCATATGGGCAATTAGGCAGACATGCTCCTGAGATAAGATTAATGTGGTTTTATATATATATATATATCGCATGAGAGGTAACTCCTTAGAAAGTTTATTAGGCACAATCGGCTGGAAATCTTGCAATACTAGTTTCAAATTCTCTGTAATGTTCATGACCTCTATATCTTTTTCCTTTTCAACTAATGCATTTATCTCTCCCATCTCCTCAAATTATTTGATGAAATCTTATTCGATTACGAGGGACTACCCTTCAACTTTAGAAGTTTTTGATTGGTTTTTCGTTTCCATAAGGGTGAAAATAATCTTTATACCATCTTTAACAAAAATAATGGTCAACTAAGTAACATGTGACAAGCTTCTATATTAACTATGTCATACACTACTTGGTCTTTATAATATCGACATCATTTATTTACCTTTGTCTCGCCGACCTCCTTGATTCATTCAATTGTGTAAGAAGATGAGAGCCTTTTTATATTTAGTTTCCGCTTTTCCACATTAAACTTTAACACAATATTTTCATTACTTCTGCCATCTATGATCACATCACAGATCCTTTTGTGTTTGACGTACCTAGTTCGAAAGATGTCATGCCACTGTAGATCTATCTCATCCTTCTGTGTATGCAACACCTTCCTTATGATCAGAGTGATGGCATATTATTCACTACTATTCATGGTGGCCTGCGATTCATCGCCGGCGTCGCAACATGAATAATGATCGAAAGCTCCATTGTCAATTTCATGTTGCTCATTATAACAATATAGGTTTTTCCTAAAACCCTCGACAAATGATCAATTACTGCCTACAGTCCTTGCATGAATACATTGATTCTCATGCTAAAAAGCTTCAAATTAATGTCGACATTAATATCATGATGTTATTCCCTAGAGCACCATCTATGAGAATGTCGCTCAAACCATTTTTAGATGTCATCAAACCGAAAAAAAAAAAGAACATTGCTCTGATATCAACTGACGTAGGGAAGAGAGTGAAGAGATAATAAGAAGGATTGTCTTCCTCAAGTGATTAAAACTTTGAATTTACAAGGTAGTTTTTTATAAATCTAGAAAAAATAGAGATAAAACTTAAAATAAAATAAAATTATGTTTGTGCCTTTTCACAATCATATTATTAATAAAGAAAAAATAAACTAAAACTCATAATCATCAAATTAGAAAATTTCTAAAAATAAAAAATAAAGCTTAATTTCTAAAAATAAAAATTATAAATAAACTTTTGCTAAAAGAATCCCGACATGATTATAAGTATTTTCTAAAGAAGTTGAAAATTCTAAAAATAAAAAAAGTACGATAAAAATTTTAATTACTAAAAATAGTTAAAAATTTTTTTCTAAAATTTCATTTTTGAGCTGGAAGCACACGTTTTCTTACGAAATGAACAGACGCAATCCACTGCATCGGTTGACTCAATATGACCTATTTCAGTCAATATTCATTTGTCATTCGTCTCGCAATAGTGCATGGATAAAAATTTATAACTGATGTACAGTTCATATTTCAAATGATAATTTCTTTTTATTAGATTGAATTTCTTCAAATTAAATGCGCTTCTTGAGCTCAATTATATCATGGTATGTGTAGACGTACTCCCTATATTTCTATTTAGGCATGTTTTTTATATAGCCATGTTAAGAGTCCATCTGTGCCATGTCGTACACCGGTTGGTATTACACCAGTTGGTATAACAAAGGGAATAAGTGAATAACATCTGTACAAGTCATCAGGAAGATGCTTTGTACTGGAGCATCCCATTTTTGGATTGGTATCCGATGGACAGAGACAAGAAGGCCAAACTATCCAACGTTCCACGTTAAACTGACTAAGTGTGAGAGTATGAGCAGTGTAACCAGGGTTGTACATCGAGTTCAGCTGAGTTTGAGCCAAGATCGAGTCGAGTTCATCGTTGAGGCATTTTCACAAACACCAAACACCTGGACTGCACCTTCAAAATCTCACTGTACTTGATGTAGCAGTGATGATTTTATAGGTATTTTATCAAACACCTTTTGCTCAACATAAAAAATCAACAAAAAAAAAAATATATATATATATAGTGTTGGTTTCATATATACATAGGTCCCTTGCCACCAGCCACACTTCTTTGAGTCATTTCATTGAACATTGGTGAGCAACATTAATATCAAAGTAACCAAGGAGTCGAGTTCAATTTGAGCTGGGTTCGATCTGAGTTGAGTCAAGCTGGGGCCTACTCGAACTCCGGTCGAACTCATTTGAGCTGGGTTCGATCTGAGTTTTGCTGATTCCACGCGTGTAGAGCCGCACACATATATGCTTGGACACACGTGTGCTAGACCCAAGCATTCCATAAGCGCCTTCGGCCTTAAAATCCAGATAATTTCATTTGGGTGGCCCACAACCTACAAAGTAAATCAATGGTTATAATTTATAAATTTTTATAACCGTTCATTTGTTTTGATATGATGTGGTCCACTTGAGGTGTAAAATGGCCTGATTTCTGTTCTAAAAGATCTAAACAGTGTACCTCACTTAATGGAAACCTCAGATCTCACACCCCTGTCACATTGAGACACATGTACGCGTGTGACAGACGACGTGTAAATGTCCCGCGTGTGAAATTAGAAGTTCTAAATATGTGGCTGAAAAAAGTATGAGAAAAGTCAGATGCGGACTACTTGGCCGTATGTGGTTAGAATCCAGGACGCGGATCTTACGCAGGAAGTTCCTGCTCTGGGAACTCAGGTGGGGTCCACCGTGATGTTTTTCAGAAATCCACTCCGTTCATCCGTTGTTTGAGCTCATTTTAGGCGATGAAACTAAAATTGAGAAGGATACAAGACTCAAGTTGGCCGTACTGAAGGAAAAGGTGGCCGTACTGAAGGAAAAGGTGGTTAGAGAAATTTCTACCGTTGAAACCTCCCTTAGGTTCTATAGTGATGTTTATATGCTATCCATACCGTTAATAACGTCATTTGTACTGGGATGAACTGAAAACACAAATAGTAGCATGATTCAAACTTTTTTGGGGCCACGAATATTTCAACTGTGGACGTTCAATTATCACATTTTCGGCCCACTTGATCATCGGATACGGTCCATTTTTGGGCTTGTATTCTAAAATGAATTTAAAAAACAGATAGACGGAGAAGATTTTTCACAAATATGACAGTGGCCCCACCTGGGTTCCCTGCGCAGGAACTTCCTGCGAAAGGCTTTCGCAGTAAATCCACGTCCTAAATCCAGGCAAAGGCATAAGAGAAGTTGGAATTTCCAAGCTGAGGCCGGATCCTAGGGAGCGGATTATGTGAGACCCTGGATCCACGTAGGTGATTGTGACCCCTGACTGTGGGCCCACTTCGATGTATGTGACTACATCCATGCCGTCCATCCGCACTGGAAGTTCATTTAAGTGTGTGATAAAAAATGAAGCAGTTCCAAATTCTATATGGGCCATAGTACAAGAAACAGTGGTGATTGACATTATTTGGGTGGATCGAAATGATATTTGTGTGGTCTCTTCATCTAAGTATTTGTGACCTTATCAACGGGTTGGATGACATATAAACATTCCAATGGAATCCATGAAGCTTTTAATGGTGGTGATTCAGTAATGATTGTTCTGCCTAAGATTTGAGTCAACTTCATTTCTGGGATGATGTAATGTCCTAAAATGAGCTTTCAAAATGGTAGGATATTGGTGTGGATTTAAGGCACATATATCACTGTGAGCCCCACGATCAGGAGTCTCACCTACGTTGGTGGATCGGGGTCTCACCTAATATGCTCTACCGATCCCCTATAACTTATGTACAAAAATCTTATTCCATGGATCCTTTTGTGGGACCAAAGTTTATTCCTCAAATTCAATTCGAAAGGTGTTTGACCAATTTAATCAAACACAAAGCTATATGTGTGTGCCAAGGTTTGTATTCAATTTACGTGTATGATTATGAAGTGTGAGTGCGCTAGAGTTGTACTCAACTCAATGTTTGATTGAACGCTGGTGTCCTTCGTGTTGATATAGACCGATTAAGATCAGATCCAGAGATCTAACCGCCCTCGCAACAACCAGCTGTAACAACAATCAAGCGACTTACGAAAATGTAAGGGTTAGTCCTTCATGAATAATACTTTTTACCTTTCGTTAATGACTTTTCTTTCACAAATAATTGCAGCCAACATACTTTTCCAAAGAACAAAGATGAACATGTAAATGAAAGGAAAGCAAAAGCAATGTTAATTTTATTAAATTGTATATAAAGCTCATTAATCGATAAAGTATCAAACAATTAGAGAATAAAACAAATCAAAAGATAAATACTTGATCCATTTGTAAGAACTGACGACCTAGGTAGATGGTTAGTAGGATGTGACCAGAATATTCGATCTCATAAGTAAGAACTTAGATAATTAGGATTCGGCAATAAAAGATTACAAATATTTAATATACTCCTAAAGTATTGTAACGATGGTGTTGGACAATAACGATCTAAACCAGAACTATGCTAAGCTATGCTAGAAATGTAAAGATAAAGAAACTGAAGATAAATTGTGTTTGACATGTGGAGTTCTTCATTGCGTTCTCCTTTTATAGATTGTTGAGGTGGCAAAAACTTCACTAGGTTTTCTTGATGGTCTAGGATCCATTGTAACTACAGTTTTAAGAGATCTATGTAAATATGAAATCGTTGGTCAGATGTCCACTTTTATGTAGATGCTCCCTTTAGATTGGATCTTCAATACACTGTCGCAAAAAAAAAAAAAAACAACATAACTCATGATTAGAGCCATCTCCACCTTTTACCTATTGTGCCCTTAAATACCCCGTGGAACTAGTGGGACTGGATCCACTATATCATGATATCCTATTATCTTGATTCCAATCCGCTCCGATGTTAGTCCGTTGGTGTCATTCGCTTGGATATTGGTCCGATCTTTAAATATTCAAGATCTTCATAATCATCATGAGAGCTTTAAATGTCTTTAAGAAGATTTCCTATTTTGAAAGGACTGTGCGAGACGGCCTTACCAAGCATTTCTAGATATGTGATAAGATCTTTGCCTCGCCTCTTTTTAATAAGCGTGCTGCGTATATTACCTTAATTACCTTAATGGTGTGCCACAAAATTAAGACCACACGATTCATTCCTCTAAAGGCACGCATACAGTTACGTGCTACTGTATTATTTATATCAGAAGTCATATCGCAAAAGGAAAGGTCGTAAAATATATACACACATGGTAATTTCTTCAAGAAGATGGTTGATCTGACCATCTCACGTGGACAACCATATGAATTTGAAAGTTTTTGGGTGGATGTCCATTCATGCTTTCTTTAGCGTGGCCCACATGATCGTATAGATGATTTTTGAGACATCCCATCATCACGGTGGACCACACATGGACAGTTGAATTCATGAACCCATTTCCTCTACTTCTTTTAATGCCTATGACTGATGGGACTCATCAGCTCCTGTGGCTGTGCCAAAAGGAGACCATGCAAAGCTCTATGAGGCCGACCACATTATATATATAAAATCCACTCCGTCAGTTGATGAGAAATATTATTTCAACCGTACAAAAAATAATCCCCATTAAAAACTCATATGTGCTACATCAATGGGAGTAATTTAAAATTTCTCCTATAACTGCCAAGTTCACGAGTTGTGGCACACTTGAGGATCTTTTATTTATTTATTTATGAGACTCCAGAATATAAGCTTTTTCTGCAAACGTACGTAAAGGATCTAGTTAGTGTATTCCAAGCATATATGCAATCATCCAACTACAACCGTTGATTCATATGTCTCCATCATAGAGAGGTCGCTTTCACCTAGCATGTAGATGAAGGACAGTGGATCAAGACCGTCTACCGAGAGACATCTGTTGTGGGTGTCTCGTGATTTCAAAATACACCTAATTGGATGATCCTAGGCGTCCATTTGTGACCTCGGGACATTCCGTGGCCAATGAATGGGAAGTGAGGCCTAGGAGTCGTCTACAGCACCTGTGTTCCCCAGCGCATAAAACACCCAAGCTCTCGGTAGCTGCCCCGCTTGGATGATAATACGTCCAGGCAGGGCTATGTGGGGCCCACCGTGAGGTACGGGTTTTAATCTATGCCGTCCATCTAATTTTTTTGCAGATCATTTGACGATATGAACCCAAAAATGAGGCGGATCCAATGATCAAGCGGATCACACCGTGGGGGTTGAATTCCCACCGTTAAAAACTTCTTGTGAGCGGCAGAAGTTTTGGAGCAATCTGATATTTGTGTTTTCCCTTCATCTAAGTTTATATGACCTTATGAACAGGTTGGATGGAAAATAAACATCACTGTGGCCCCTAGGAAGGTTTCAGCTGTAAGTTTCATTATTGCCGTTGTTTCTTGTGGTGTGGTCCACTTGAGCATTGGACCTGTCTAATTTTTAGATCCATACTCTAAAATGATCTGAAAAAAATAAATGGACGGCATGGATAAAACCCATATATCACAGGTAGAGCAGGACGCAATCCATTTTCCAAGCTCTCAGGGCCACCATATTATCTTGAATCAAATCCTTTTCATTAGGTGTAAATCCTAATAAAAAACTCAGAAAAATGCAAAATTTTGCCTGAGACCTCTATGTTCAATGCGTTACAGCTTGCCTGAGTACAGGATCAGGGGAAGCCGGATTGGGTACTACAGTCATGTCCCTAGAACGAATAGAGGCTCTGACTGGCCACCTTGATGTATACATTTTATCCACACCGTCCATTCTTTTTCCTATATCATTTTACCTCGCAAGCCCATAAATGAGGTATATCCAAGGCTCAAGTGGACCACATCACAAGTAGTGATAATAACCTTCCTAGGGATCACCCTGATGGTTAATTTCTATCTAACCTGTTCATAAGGTCACATAAACCTGGACTAAGGGAAAACACAAATATCAGCTTCATTCAAAACTTTTTGAGTCAAAACTTCTGTGGCCCTCAAAAAGTTTTCAATAGTTAAATGTTTAATTCCTACTGTGTGGTCCACTTGAGCCTTACGAATTGCCTCATTTTTGGGCTGTTATCCAAAAATGATATGAAAAAAATGGATGGATGGTGCGGATAATACCCATACATTAGGGTGGGCTGTCAGAGGCCCCATCCCTTCCTTTTGAAGGCAACATAATGGGCCAATGAGCTTCATAAAATAGGTGTTGTAGAAAGTTCCGGTGCTTTGAACGACTGGTTTAGACAGCCCTCATCCACCGTACCTTATTCCACATGTAAGGTGGAAAGTCACATTATCACGTCGTGACAGGAACGTTTCTTTTATCATTTTCCAAGTCCAAGCCTCCGTGAGACTAGGGAATAATCGCTTATTTCCTAGTTGTCATTGACGTGGAAATTCTAGAAATTTCAATCGTGAAGAATTCAAAAACTCTAGAAGAGGATAATTCTATTAAATATGGAGATTGATCAAGTGCTTCTAATTGCATTGAGGCACTTGGTCAGTGAAATTAGTAGATCATGGCCGTTCATTAGGCCCAAAATACATTTCATAGGCTACCACAGAAAAATGCTGATCAGCCCACCTCATCAATAATACTTAAAAAAAACCTTACCATTCGAATCAGCTCGATTCAGTTCAACTCACCGGTCTAGTTGGGCGGATATAAAATCCATAAAGATTGTTTCCAGCCATGAGTTCCCAAAATAAGCGCTCTTGGGTCTGGTGGGCTATCTTCGCCGAGTCTTTTAGTGCCCATTGCACCACGTGCGTGGTTGGTGCACTGGGCTGATCAACGCTCTACTTTTTTTTTTTTTTTTCTTACTCACACACCAACAGCCCACCTTCTCACATACACAAACACCATTCCTTTTATCAAACTTCCACATAAGTGAACAGCTATATTTTTTCATTTTCGTATAAGTAGTCACAATTTTATACATTTGTTTCATATTTGGTGGACCACATTTGTAAACATAAGCTGAGGTTTAGCAATCACATGACTTTAAGCATCCAAGACATAGTTACACGTACGATTACATTCCTATATACAATACAAGGCTACAACTGCCCCCACACATTCACATGGTTAATGGTTCAGATTCGGTATCATATGATTAAAAGGTCAAAGACCATATTTCATTACATCGCATATGGACACATGATCTCAATGTTGAAACGGAGTCTATCTATGAAGCTGGACCCCAAATGGTAGGTACTAATTCTAATTAAGTTGACAAATATAGGGATTGGTTGTTGCTAAGATGCAATTAGGGGTGTACACGAACCGAGCTAGCTCGGTTAGCTCACTCGACTCAACTCGAAAAAGCTTGATTTGACTCTGTTCTAGTTCGAGCTGATTTTTTGAGCTAAAAAATGAGTTCGAGCCAAGTTCGCGCAGGCCCCAGCTTGACTCGACTTGGATCGAATCCGGCTCGATTCAAACCAGTTCGGTGACTTGGTTACTTTGTCATTGATGTTACTCACCAAATGTTTGATAAAATGACTCAACGAAGTGTGGCCGGTGGCAAGGAAGGTATGTACAAGAAACAATTTTCTTGATTTTTATGTTGCTTAGAAGGTGTTTGATAAAATACCGGTAAAATCATTACTTTTGTTTCACATAAAGGGATTTTGAAGGTGCAGTCCAGGTGTTTGTGGAAATGCCTCAATGGCGAACTCGGCTTGATCTTGACTCTTATTCAGCCCGAGCTGGCTGAGTTGTTGACCGAACCAAGCCGAGCTGGCAGGTCAGGCTCAAGGACTGAGCCGAGCCGAGTTCGGGCTGAGGCCAGCTCGACCGGTTAGACTCGATGTACACCCCTAGTTACAATCTAAAACCAGATTGATCAAACAATCGCAACCTCAGATCCCCGCCCGTTTTTTAATCATGCCGGGTCTGCCCTTGTACAATAGCGGACGGCTTAAATATCCCACACGTGTGTTAAGTTGGCAAGTGTTGGCACAGGAAAGGGGATCTACTGAGTAACAACACTACTATCTCATTAAACTCAATGGCACAAGTGAAATTGTGGACAAGATCTGGACCGTTCATCAGGTAGACGCTACCGTATATGTTTTTGATTGGAACATCCTATCTTTGGATTGGTGGCCCATGGACAGACACAAGAAGGCGAAATTAACCGACGTTCCTAGAACCTTCTAATCCGATGTGGGAATTTGAGCAGTGTACCACGCCGGTGGGCCCACCTGACTCATTTTCTGGCATGCCACGTGTACAAATTTGGATCATGGACACAAATTTGACCCGTTGGCTTATAATAATATGCCAAGCTTTTGCTGATTCCACACGCGTGTAAAGCAATACACATCCACACTTGGGCACACGTGTGCTAGACCCAAGCTTTCTATAAGGGCCTACGGCTTTAACAATCAGATACTTTCATTTGGGTGGTCCACAACCTAAACCTATAAAGTAAATCAACGGTTTCAAATTTTTATGACCATTCATTTGTTTCTATATATTGTGATGCGGTGGATCCCATACCGTGACGTGTGTACCTTAAATCTATTCCGTCCATTCATTTTGAAATATTATTTTTGGGTATGATCCAAAAGATTAAGCAAATCCAAATCTTAGATGGGTCTCATCAGGAAACAGTGGTGATTGAATACCAAGCATTAAAATCTTCCTGGGTCACTGGAATGTTTATTTGCCATCCAAGCTGTTCATAAGGTTACAAAGACCTGAATGAAGGGACCACACAAATATCAGCATGATCCAAAACTTTTGTGGCCCACAAGAAGTTTTTAATAGTTAATTACAATTGTTTCCTGTGGTATGGTACACCTGAGATTTAGATCTACTTTTTTTTTTTTTTTTTTTTTTTTTTTTTTTTTTTTTTTTTAATGAGCTGGAAAAATGGATGGACAATGTAGATGTAAGAAACATACATCAAGGTGGGCCCACAATCAAGGATCGCTGTGCCCAATATGTTGTAGCTAGGGGTGTACATCAAGTGCCAATATGTTATAGCTAGAGGTGTACATCGAGTCCAACGGAGTTGAGTTGGCCTCAGCTCGGCCACTAGCTAACCTCAGCTAGAACTCCGAGCTTGACTGGCCAGCTCGGCCCAGTTTGGTCAGCAACTTGGGCCAGCTCGGGCCGAGTTCAAGTCAAGATCGAGCTGAGTTCACCATTGAGGCATTTCCACAAACACCTGGACTGCAACTTTAAAATCCTACTATTTTACAAATAGAAGCAATGGTTTTATAGATATTTTTCAAACATCTTTTAAGTAACATAAAAACCAAGAAAAACAAAGAGAAAAAGGATATTTATTTCATGTGCATAACTTCCTTGCCACCAACCACATTTCGTTGAGTCATTTTATCAAACAGTTGGTGAGCAACATCAATGGCAAAGTAACCGAGTCACCGAACTGGTTCGATCCGAGTTCGATTCGAGCTGGGCCTGCTCGAACTCATTTTCGAGCTAAAAAATTCAGCTCATCTCGGCTCGAACTCAACTTCGAACTAAGTCGAATGGAGCTTTTTCAAGGTTCGTGTACAGCCCTAGTTGTAGCTCATTTGAAGAGAGAAATGGTGTGATTTTTGTTCCAAAAGATCTAAACAGTGTAGCTCATCTGATGGAAATATCAGATTCCACACACTTTATCACATTGGGACACATGTACGCGTTTGGTGAACTGCGAAGCTCTCTAGCTTGGAATTAGTGGTTGTAAATGAGTGGCTGAAAAGGTAAAAGAATAGTCGGATGGAGACTACCCGATTGGCCGTATGTGGCTATAATAGGGACAAAGGTAGAAGAGAAGTTAAATGGAGCTACTTGCTCGCCGTATGTGGTTGCGCGCAATCCATGGAATTCCAAGCTGAGGCCAGATCCTCTATAATTTCATGTGTTACAAAAAATCTTATTCCACAGCTCTTTTTGTGGGCCCACTGTAGTTTATTTCTCAAATTCATCCCAAATGGGTCACTCTATCGTGAAAGTAGGGCACCTAAAAAAATGGTTGATCCAACAATCTATGTGCTACCATGTGATCAATTTGAAAGTTTTTAAGAAAATATTCATTACTTTCTAATTTTTTTTAAAAAAAATATTTAGCATGACCCACATGATCATATAAATAATTTTTGAGGCATCCTATTATCAAGGAGCAGATCAAATAGACCACACCAAAGAAAACGGTGGTTTCAATAATAATGTCGTTATTTCCACTATTTCCTATACGTGGTCCACCTGATATTTGGATTTGTTCAATATTTAAAATCAATTCTTAAAATAATTATCCAAAAAAAAAATAAAATGAATGAATGCATGGCATGAATGATACAATGCATGGGGCTTATATAGGTTGCCTCATATTTTAAGTTAAGATATGTCAAAAAGTGAAGGAATGGGGATCCTCTACTTGCCACAAACGCCGAAAGTCCTGCTTGTTGCAATCTAATCAGACCAAATCACCACACATGACTTTTAATGCAGCGGGCTACAACACGTAGGTGATGAAATGTACCAATCACCTTGTAGTAAAACAAAAATTTTCTGCCTGTGATAAGCAATTGATCCGAATTCAAAGTAAAGATGTCAAGATCATGAATTGATAGCTATTACATTTAATATTATAATTAAAAAAAATGCTGAAATCACTTTAACTATGGGTAAATTATATCAAAACAAACAGACCCTTATGTCGATGGCTAAAAGGACTTCTCCACCCATGTAGCATTCAGAATAGACTGTGCAAAGCTCTTTATAAGGTTAACCACGTTGTATATGTAAAATCCACTCCGTTAGTTAGATGAGAAATATTGTTTGAACTGTATAGAAGATAATCACGATTAAAAACTCAAATGTGCCACATCAATAGGAACGATTTAAATTGCTCCTAGAGCTGCTAGGTTCACAAGTTGTGGCCCACTTGAGTTTTTTGTTTTATTTATTATTATTATTATAAATCAGGCTGATTATGTATCTTTTGAGCAGCAGAATAAGCTTTTTCTGCAAACGTAGGTAAAGGATCTAGTCTCTATTCTGCGCATGCAATCATCCAACTACAACCGTTGATAGAGAGGTCCTTTTCACCTAGCATGTTGTGGATGTCTCATGATTTTAAATAATACCAAATCGGATGATCCTAGGCGTCCATTTGTGACCTTGGGACATTCAGTGGCCAAAGAAGGGGAAGTGAGGACTAGGAGTCTAGGATCATCCCGACAGTGCGATTACTAAACGAGGACCCAAGTCATCTACAGCAGCTGTGATCCGCAGAAAATAAAACACCCAAGCTCTTTAGGGCCCAGCTAGCATATTATTTGAAATCCACTCCTTTCATCGGGTGAAAACCGTTGCATTTACCTTACATGCAAAAGATTAGACTGACAAAAATCTGAGATGGCCCACCCCAGAAAAAAATATAAAATTGTGCCCAAAACACCTATGTCCAAGCGTTATGGCCCACCTGAGTTTGGTATCAGGGATATGGATTGGGTATTATCCCCACCATCCATTCATTTTTCCATATCAATTTAGGGTACAATTCTAAAACTGAGGTAGATCCAGGTTCAATTGGACCCATCATACTTGAAGGAGCGATGATAATCATACACACCGTTGAAACCTTCATAAGGCTCACTGTGATGATTAATTGCCATCCAACCTGTTCACATAGACCTGGATGAAAGGAAAACACAAATATGATAAAAACTTTTGTGGCCCAAAAAAGTTTTCAATGGTTAAGTGTTTAATCCCCATTGTGTGGTCCACTTGAGCCATGGAAATTGGAATTACCTTATTTTTGGGCATTTACCCTAAAATGATATGGAAAAATGGATGGACGGTGTGGATAAAACCTATACATCATGGTGGACCCTCAGAGTCCATTAATTTTGAGGGCAACATGGTGGACCTATGGGAAGAGAATTAGGTGCTGCCCTGCCTCACCCAACACGGTGCGGTCCTTATCATGAGGCCCACCATGATGTACTTATTCTATATCCCCACCATCAATCCATTTTTTCAAATCATTTTAGCACATGATCCCAAAAATGAAGTAGATCCGGATCTCATGTGGACCATACTATAGGAAACAATGATTATTGAATACTCCACCATAAAAAACTTCCTAAAGCCCACCCTAATGTTTCCTAATGTTTATTTTCCATCCAACTTGTTAATAAGGTCACACAAACCTGGATGAATGAAAAACAGCAAATATCAACTTGATCCAAAACTATTAAGGCCCACGAGAAGTATTTAATGGTCAATCACTACTTTTTCCTATGGTATGGTCCATAAGACTTCATGATCTATTTCAATTTTAAGTTCATGCCCTAAAATGATTTGGAAAAATCATAGACCTCGTGGACATAAAATACATACATCAAGGTGGGCCCCACGATAAGTTCATCCTATTTGTTGCAATTAAAGGTGTTGTAGAAAAATCCGGTGCTTTGAACAACTGGGTTTGGACCGCCCTTATCCACCGTACCTTATGCCACGTGTAAGGTTGAAATTCGCATTATCATGTCATAATAGGGAAGTTTCTTTTATTATTTTTCAAGTCCAAGCCTCCATGAGAATAGGGAATCGCTTATTTCTTACTTGATGTGGAAATTCTAGAAACTCCAAACGTGAAGAAATCAAGAATTCTAGAAGAGGATAATTCTATTCACTAGAGGGGGATTGATCAACTGCTTCTTATTACAATCAAAATATTAGTGAATCATGGCCTTTCATTAGGCCCAAAATACATTCAATAGGCTACCACAGAAAAATATGGACCAGCCCACCACATCAATCATACTTTAAAAACCCCACCACTCCATAACACGCCAGTCTAATTACGTCCATGACTCAGGCAAATACTTGGACTTTTGAAAATTCCAACAGGTACTTTATATTTATAATGAAAAAATAATAAGAAAAATGCTTGTTGAAAAAAGTTTTAAATCTGATTTTGGGTGTTGCTCGACCGGTCGTGGGAGCCGCTCGACTCAAAGTCCAACAACTTGGGATTTTTGGTGTCTGGGCTGCTCGACCGGTCGTAGGGATGTCTCGACCGGTCATAGGAGTCCTACGACCAGTCGTAGCCTTGACTCGACTAGTCGTAGTTACGCAGATTCGTTTCCGAATTTGATGCGGACAGTGGATTCTGTGTCGCCTTTCGCAAGGGTGCAAAAGGGGAAGTTGCCTAATTATAAATAGGAGTCCCTAGGGTTTTTCTAGTGGATGAGAAATAATTCTAAGACTTTCTAAAGGGGTTCTGGGAAAATTAAAAGGTTTAGCAAGGGTGAGATTCGAGGTTGTTCGAATTGGGTAAGTCCTCTCTCTTTGTAATTTCTATTTTCATAGTGGATATCTGTCGCTTTGTGCCATGGTTTTTTTTTTCTGAAAGGGTTTTCCACGTTAAATCTGTGTGTTCTCTTGTATGTGCTTGGCGCCATTGAATTGCTATCCTAGATCTAGATCTGTGTGATTCCGCAGGCCAAAAATCCCAACAAGTGGTATCAAAGCAATTGTTAGGGCACAGATCTGAATATGCAGGATTAGTAATAATGGCAATCACTAGCTGTGAGATTGAGAAGTACTCAGGGAAAAATAATTTTGAGTTATGGAAGATCAAGATGATGAGATCCTTAATCAAGTAAGGCGTAGATGGTGTTCTTGAGGAGCGGAAGTCTACTATGACTGATGATGAGTGGAATACTCTTGATAAGAAGGCCTTATCATCGATCCGTTTATATCTCACAGATGAGGTTCTCTGCAACGTCATGAGGGAGAAAACTGCGACTAAGTTATGGGTGAAGTTAGAGGATGTTTATGCGCAAAAATCCTCTGAAAATCGTCTGCACTTGAAGCGTTAGTGATATAACTTCAAAATGGCAGATGGTGGAGATCTGGAGGCTCACATTAGCAACTTTAATAAATTAGTCTGCAAATTATTGGATATCGAGGAAGTAATGAAAGATGAAGAATAATCATATATGTTGCTAAATTCTCTTCTGGCGTCATATGAGTCATTCAAGGACACTATGTGCAGCATGAATAAAACCCTGAGTGTCGACACCGTTATCTCAACCCTTCAAGGGAAGGCGACATGGGGACATCTTCTGATGCACTGTTTACAATTGATAGGAATTCTGAACAAGGTACAGGTTCTAGATCCAAATCCAAGGGCAAGGGCAAAGGAAAGGTAAAGTGCTGGAATTGTGGGAAGGAAGGACATGTGAAGAAGGATTATGAAAATCCTAAATCGAAGAAGGAAGATTCTGAGGCTTCATGCAGGTAGGCCAACGCTGCCACGTCAGATGGATGCGATGGTGATGTTTTATCTGTGTCTTCACTCAAACGGTCATACAATGATCGTAAGGACAAGTGGATGCTAGACATAGGGGCATCTTTTCACATGACTCCTCATTGGAGTTGGTTCACCAGCTACGGGAGTGCGATGATGGACAAGTATTTATGGGTAATGACATTGCCTGTAATGTTGTGGCTATTGGTATGTTGCGCATCAGGATGTTTGATGGGGTGGAGCGTACCTTGACTAATGTCAGGCACGTTCCTGATTTGAAGCAGAATCTGATTTCTCTTGGTGTACTTGAGGCAAAAGGATGTAAGTACACAGGTATTGATAATGATCTTAAGGTATCTAAGGGGGTACGGGTAATCATGAAAGTGCAATGACTCAATAACTTATACAGGTTGATCGGGAGCACTTCAAAAGGTGGAGCTGCAATGGATGTAGCGGATTCCACCTCTACACGTGTGTGGCATGTTGGGCATGACCATATGAACAGGCAGGGCAGGAAGGTTGAGACGTGCGGACAGAGATCAGAGCAGGTGGAGCAGTCACCTGTGAGAAGAATCACACGGCATGATCGCAGGATATCGGCGAGGTACATGGACGACTCCAATATCACAGGGGATTTATCTTCTATTCATATAGCTCTAAGTGAGCATGGTGCTGAAAAGTGAAAGGTGACTATGGGCGATGTAATGGATTCGTTGTACCAGACCGACATATGGGAGCGGGTGGAGCTTCCAGTGGGCCGAGAGCGGTTGGATGCAGGTGGATCTTTAGGAGGATACAACATAGATATAAGGCGAGGTTGGTAGCAAAGGGTTATGCTCAGAGAGAAGGGATCGACTTTTCAGAGATATTCGCGCCGACGGTATAGCAGGTGTCTATTAGATCCGTGATTGGTGCTGATTGACCAATGTAATCTTGAGTTGGAAGGATGGATATGGAGTCTGCACTTCTGCAGGAGAAAGTGAAGAGCAGTTCGAAGTTAAAGGGGCTGAGAAAAGACTTTGCAGGAGGTCGTGATTTGACCTGTCCCTAGGCAGTGGTTTGATTCCTTCAAGATGAAGGATCATGGGACTGCAAAGATGGTTCTCGGCGTTGAGACTAAAAGAGGAGTATGCTTTGGTAATCACAGGAGGAATACCTTGTGTGCAGGTAGTGATCAAGGATGTGATGGGCCTGGTGAAGCCAGAGAGTGTTCCCTACGCGTCTCTCCTCAAGTTTTCTTCAGGACATGTCCTAAAACAGATGAAGAAAAGTAGGATATTCATGAGCCTTATTCGAATGCGGTTGGCAGTGTATGTCATGGTTTGGATTAGACCGATTATTTCATAAGCTATCAGTGTTGTGAGCAAGTACCCCGGTAAATAATATTGGGTAGCAGTAAGATGGAAAGAAGACTACGTCTTTCCTTTTGAGAAGACAGGAGCAAAGGTGGTTGAGCTTGTGGATTTTGATCCGGCAGACATGCTCACCTAGTTCGTTTCTGTAGAGAAGTTCAAGTTCTGTGTAACTTTTCTGGGCTTGGCGATGGCGTAAAAGAAGGACGGAGTGTGCACGAGAAGCGTTGATTGAAGCTATGATGCGATGAAAAGATAAGAGAAAAGGTCAAGGAGCTACATGGTTGAAGATTGAAGACTTGGTGGAGATTGTTGAAAAAAGTCTTAAATCTGATTTTGGGTGTTGCTCGATCGGTCGTGGGTCAGCTACGATCGGTTGTGGGAGCCGCTCGACTCAAAGTTCAGCGACTTGGGATTTTTGGTGTCCGGGCTGCTCGACCGGTCGTAAGGATGTCTCGACCGGTCGTAGGGGTCCTACGACCAGTCATAGCCTCGGCTCGACTAGTCGTAGTTACGCAGATTCGTTTCCGAATTTGATGCGGACTGCGGATTCTGTGTCGCCTTTCGCAAGGGTGAGAAAGGGGAAGTTGCCTAAATTATAAATAGGAATCCCTAGGGTTTTTCTAGTGGATGGGAAATAATTCTAAGGCTTTCTAAAGGGGTTTTAGGGAAATTAAAGGGTGTAGCAAGGGTGAGATTCGAGGTTGTTCGGATCAGTTAAGTCCTCTCTCTTTGTAATTTCTATTTTCATAGTGGAGATCTGTCGCTTTGTGCCGTGGTTTTTTTTTTTCCGAAAGGGTTTTCCACGTTAAATCTGTGTGTTCTCTTGTATGTGCTTGGCGCCATTGAATTGTTATCCTAGATCTAGATCTGTGTGATTCCGCAGGCCAAAAATCCCAACAATGCTCACACACAACTAGTTATATGCCTAACTAGTTGTCATGTGGGGCGATCATATTTACTAAGGTTGTCCCATCATGAAAATGAGATACATCACAAATCAGGTCCATCCAAATGCTATTTTAACTTGAGTAGAATATAAAGGATGAAGGACGTGCCAACTGTTCCCATCAGGTGTGCCATCATATTTTTGGCCTTGGCTCTAAACATTACATTAAGCTCTCTAAACTCATGCCTAAAATACCCTGATCCATAGCTCAAGTGGTAGACCGAGCGAAGATACCCTCTCGTTTCAACACTGAGGTCTTGGTATGGATTCCCCATTCTCCAGAGAGTGTGTACTAACAAGCTAACAAAAAGAAAAGAAGCCTAAAATTGCTAAATTTATGTAGCATAGCCAACCTAATTAAGTTTCGGAGCAGCTTGATTTCGGAACATCCGTTCACCTTGGTAAGGAGCTTCATATTATTATGCCTTGTTTGATTTTTCTGCTCAATTGTAATTACCATGTAAATGGATAATAATTATTTACCTTGGTAATTACCATATATTTCCCAATGAGACATGACAACTTACTTTTTTAACACTTAAATAAAAAAATTTACAAAATCAATGTGGGGCCCATCATGATGTATGTGACTTATCCACACTGTTCATTTGTTATGCCAGCTGAATTTAGCGCATGAGAAAAAAGGCAGATCCAAAGCTCAAGTGGACCACACCACAGGAAACAACAGGAATCAAACGCCTACAATTAAAACTTCTTGAGGCCCTTAAAGGTTTAGAGTCAAGCTGATATTTATGTTTTCCCCTTATCCATGTCTATGTGATCCTATGAATGGATTAGATGATGAAAAAACCTCAATGCGGGCCTAATGAAGGAAGATATGAATCACCATAAGCCATACCAAGAACTAATGGTGAACTGCCCATAGCCTCTCTTCCCTATGATGAGCTTGACCGAGTTTTGGACCTTTCTAACCATCGGTTTCCATGGTAAACATGGTTCAGGACACTTGATGGATGGCTTGAATTTCTTGCAGTCCCCCACCTAATTTAGGCTACATGAGTCAAGCTAGCACACTTCTTGCCCAACGTTGCGTTTGGTTGCATCAAATATTACAAAGTTTAATTGAATTTCATGCTTGAATAGTTGCAAATTTTGATGATATTTCATGAAATGCAACCAAACATATTCTAAATAATTAGAGTTGCAAGAACAAAACAATTACAACTATAAATTCCTACTTTTAAGTCACCCAATCTTCCCCCATTGAGTATGCCATGCCAATAGAATCAGCTCGAGTAAACTCGATTCACACTCATTCTTGGGTTTCCTAGCGTAGTAAGTTGCTTAAGATCCATAAGCTACTTATGTCACATATAGCTTATCTTAATTTCTACTCATTAATAAAATAAGTATGTTTAGTAAACAATACTTATCGGCTTCTCCTCTCTTTGGTATCTTCTGTGAAGCTTTTATTCAATGACATACCAAAAGTAGAAAAGCTAAAACAATTAAATGAAGTCAAGTACTTTCAAGTAAAAAAATTACCTTTTCATAAACCAAGCTTACTTATATGAAATAAGTCACTTAAAACACCCAACCTCTCGGTAGCTGGCCCACCTGGATGATAATACGTCCAGGCAGGGCTCTGTGGGGCCCACCATGAGGTACGGGTTTTTATCTATGCCGTCCATCTAATTTTTTGCAGATCATTTTAGGATATGAACCCAAAAATGAGGCAGATCCAAGGATTAAGTGAATCACACTATGGGGGTTGAATTCCCACTGTTAGAAACTTCTCGTGAGCTGCAGAAGTTTTGGATTAATCTGATATTTGTGTTTTCCCTTCATTTAGGTTTATATGACCTCATGAACAGGTTGAATGGAAAATAAACATCACAGTGGCCCTTAGGAAAGTTTTAACAGCGAGTTTCATCATCATTGTTGTTTCTTGTGGTGTGGTGTACTTGAGCATTGGACCTGCCTAATTTTTAGACTTATTTCCTAAAATGATCTTAAATAAAATAAAATAAATGAACAGCGTGGATAAAACCCATATATCTCAGGTGGGGCAGGACGTTCCCAAGCTCTCAAGGAAGGCGGACTGGTACTACCCAGCCTATCCCTATATAGAATAGAGGCTCTGAGTGGCCACCTTGATGTATGCATTTTATCCACACCGTTTATTCCTTTTCCTATATCATTTTAGGGTGCAAAGCCATAAATGAGATAGATCCAAGGATCAAGTGGACCACATCACAGGAGGAAGTAGTGATAATAACCTTCCTAGAGACCACCTTGATGATTAATTTCTATCTAACCTGTTCATAAGGTCATATAGACCTGGATGTAAGGAGACCACAAATATCAGCTTGATCCAAAACTTTTGTGGCCCCCAAAAAGTTTTCAACTGTCAAGTTTTAAAGCTCCATTGTGTGGTCCACTTAATGCTTAGAATTGCTTTATTTTGGGTTGTTACCGTAAAATGATATGAAAAAATGGATGGAGGGTGTGGATAATACCCATACATTATGGTGGGCCGTCAGAGGCCCCGTCAGTTCCTTTTGAAGGCAACATAATCGGCCTAGCTATGAGCTTCATAAAATAGGTGTTGTCGAAAATTCCGGTGCTTTGAACGACTGGTTTCGACAGCCCTCATCCACCGTTACTTATTCCACATGTAAGGTTGAATGTCGCATTATCATTCCATTCCGTGACAGGAACGTTTCTTTTATCATTTTTCAAGTCCAAGCCTCACTGAGACTAGGGATCCAATCGCTTATTTCCTAGCTGCTATTGACGTGGAAATTCTAGAAATTTCAATAAAGAAGAAATCAGAAACTCTTCTATTCAATATGGAGATTGATCAAGTGCTTCTAATTGTTGTAGAAAATTCCGGTGCTTTGAACGACTAGTTTAGACAGCCCTCATCCACCGTTCCTTATTTCACATGTAAGGTTGAATGTCGCATTATCATTTCGTCACAGGAACGTTTCTTTTATCATTTTTCCAAGTCCAAGCCTCCCTGAGACTAGGGATCGAATCGCTTATTTCCTAGCTGCTATTGAGGTGGAAATTCTAGAAATTTCAATAAAGAAGAAATCAGAAACTCTAGAAGAGGATAATTCTATTCAATATGGAGATTGATCAAGTGCTTCTAATTGCATTGAGGCACTTGGTCAGTGAAATTAGTAGATCAAGGCCGTTCATTAGGCCCAAAATACATTTCATAGATTACCACAAAAAATGCTGATCAGCCCACCTCATCAATAATACTTAAAAAACCTTACCACTCAACTCGGCCTGATTCGGCTCGACTCACCGGTCTAGTTGGTGGCTTGAAGACTCAGATAAATACTTGACTGTAGTTAAAAAAAAAACCCAAAAGATTGACGTGACTCACCGGAAGTTGGATCAACTCAATAACTCAAGCAAGTACTTAATTGGACTGTAGTTTAAAAACCCAAAAGCTTAACTCAACTAGCCAGTCAAGCGGTGTTGAATAGTCTAACAAGAACTTGATTTTATAGTGAAAAATCAATGAGAGAAATGCTCACACACAACAAGTTGACATGTGGGCCCCACCTGGTGTTTGTATGACATCTTGCCCATATAGTAAGGCTGTCCCATCATGAAAATGTGATGCCCCACAAACTAGGTTGAACCAAAGTTGCCTAGCTTGAGCTGTAGATGGAGCCCAAAGGGCGTGCCGGCCACTTCCCATCAAGTGTGGTAGATGGAGCCCAAAGGGCGTGCCAGCCACTTCCCATCAAGTGCACCAGCTCATGTTTGGCCTTGGCTCCAAACTTAACACTAATCTAAAATTCAAGTAGGTCGCAGTGTAGGAAGCCTAATGTTGTTAAATTCATGTGGTATGGCATGATATTTGGAATGGGAGATATGAATCACCGTAGGCCCTACAAAGAACTACTGGTGGGCTGCCCATTCCCACTCTTCCCTATGATGAGCTCCACTAAGTTTTGGACCTATCCAACAATTGGTTTCTATGGTAAAGCTGGGCCATGACACTTGATGGATGGCTTGAATTTCTTGCACATTGTCCCCACATAAGTTAGGCTATGGACATGAGTGTAGCTAGCGCACTTCTGGCCCAATTGTGCATTTGGTTGCACCAAATATTATGAATTTTCATTCTATTTCATGATTAAATAATCTAATGCAACCCTAAGTCCCAGTTTAACCTGGTTTATATATGAAAAAGGGAGTTATTTGATACTTTGGCTGAGTATGGTTCTTGATATGCGGGTGCACATAAATTATGTGCAAGGTATTTTTTATTTTCTCACGCACGTACACACCAACAGCCCATTATCATACACGCACAAACACCATTCCTTTTATCAAACTTCCACATAAGTGAATAGCCATATTTTATCATTTTCGTATAAATGTAAGTAGTTATAATTCTGCACATTTATTTTATATTTGATTGACCACATTTTTACAAGCAAGCTGAGATTTAACAATCACATGACTTTAAGCATCCAAGACATGGTTATATGATCACATTCCTATATACAATACGAGGCTACAACTGCACCGCACATTCACATGATTAATGGTTCGGAATCAGCGTCATATGATTAAAGGGTCATTACTCTTGCTTGGGTGGTAGACTCTTAGGAGTTTCAACACCTGTTCAAGGGTTGGAGTACCCATGGGTGGTGAAATCCCACCACGGTGTGAGTGTGTAAAAAAAAAAAAAAAGAAAAAAGAAAAAAAGAAAAAAAAAATATGATTAAATAGAGATTGGTTGTTTCTGAGTTACAATTCCAAAACCAGATTGGTTAAACCATCTCAACCTCAGGTTCAGAGCTGTCAATGGGTTGGACTTGAGCTTATATACATTACCAGAGTTTTTTAATCAGGCCTGCCGGCCCACTCCATTAGGGTTTATTTGGTAGAGTGAGTCTACTTACGAACTGACAAGACAGATTGATTTATTGATCAATATGTATTTCTTGATTGGATGGCCATGTAAGCAGAACCATAGGAAGATTTTCATCTTTTTTTCGGATGGGTCCACCGGAGGACGGCTTGGATATCCCACACGTGTGTCAACTTGGCAAGTGTTAGTACAGGAAAGGGGATTAACTGAATAACAACACAACTATCTCATTAAAACCAATGGCACATGTGAAATTGTGGACAAGATCTGGACCGTTCATCAGGTAGACCCTACCGTATATGTTTTTGATCG
The DNA here is from genome assembly GCA_021015155.1 of Magnolia officinalis. Taxonomy (NCBI): domain Eukaryota; kingdom Viridiplantae; phylum Streptophyta; class Magnoliopsida; order Magnoliales; family Magnoliaceae; genus Magnolia; species Magnolia officinalis. Next base: position 2,111,566 of record JAJHSJ010000015.1, on the reverse strand, counting down.
GAACATCCCATCTTTGAATTGGTGACCCATAGACAGACGCAAGAAGGCGAAATTAACCTACGTTTCCTAGAACCTTCTAATCAATGTGGGAATTTGAGCAGTGTACCACGCCGGCGGGCCCACCTGACTCATATTCTGGCATGCCACGTGTACAAAATTGGATCATGGACACAAATTTGACCCGTTTGATTATAATAATATGCCAAGCATTTGCTGATTCCACGCGCGTGTAAAGCAATACACATTCACACTTGGGCACACGTGTGCTAGACCCAAGCTTTCCATAAGGGCCTACGGCTTTAACAATCAAATACTTTCGTTTGGGTGGCCCACAACCTATAAAGTAAATCAACGGTTTCAAAATTTTATGACCATTCATTTGTTTCGATATATTGTGACGCCGTGGATCCCATACTGTGACGTTTGTACCTTACATCTATTCCGTCCATTCATTTTGACATATTATTTTTGAGTATGATCCAAAAGATTAAGCAAATCCAAATCTTAGATGGGTCTCATCCAGGAAACAGTACTGGTGATTGAATACCAAGCATTAAAATCTTTCTGGGGCCACTGGAATGTTCATTTGCCATCCAACCTGTTCATAAGGTTACAAAGACCTGAATGAAGGGACCACACAAATATCAGCATGATCCAAAACTTTTGTGGCCCACAAGAAGTTTTTAATAGTCAATTACAATTGTTTCCTGTGGTATGGTCCACCTGAAATTTCGATCTACTTGTTTTTTTTTGAAATGATCTGGCAAAAACGGAGCGGACCGTGTAGATGTAAGAAACATACATCAAGGTGGGCCCCACAGTCAGGGATCACCGCGCCCAATATGTTGTAGCTCACTTGAAGAGTGAAATGGTGTGGTTTTTGTTCCAAAAGATCTAAACAGTGTAGCTTGCCTGATGGAATTATCAGATTCCACACGCTTTATCACATTGGGACACATGTACGTGTGTGGCGAACGTGCGAAGCTCTCTAGTGTGGAATTAGTGGTTGTAAATGAGTGGCTGAAAAAGCACAAGAAAAATCGGATGGAGACTCACTCGTTGGCTGTATGTGGCTATAATAGGGATAAGAGAAGTCAGATGGGGACTACTTGATGGGCCGGA